>OZ057412.1:88298501-89528751 GCA_964056705.1 Troilus luridus | reverse complement strand
TCAATGGTGTCAAAGTAGCAGTATAATAAACAAAGCTGAATTGGACTGTTCTGGTCTCTGGATGTAAACTGCTTCATTTCATCAGAATGCATTCATGGCGCATGTCGAAAAATAGAGATTAAGGCATAAGAACCTGGAATATAAAAAGTTTGAACACACTTCTTATAATCACATAATTAAAGATAGTAAAGTAAAATTGGTCACAAATGTATTTAAGGGGAAATTAATATTTTGTAGAACTGCAAGAAGTCTTTAGGCCAGAAAAGGATTCCTTAATGGAAGGAATAAAGAATTTTATTATAAGCTAGAGTGAGTCCATAATAGACTACTGCAAAACCATATTAAAATAATATTTGGGGGCGCAAACTACCCCTTCAAGGCAATCAACACCCTCTATCACGTTTGAAAGTGTCGACAGTTTTGTCTACCTTGGCTCCTTGGTCAAAGCGGATAACTCAACTGGAGTAGAAGTTCAAAGAAGTATTTTGACCGCTAATAAATGTTATTTTGGGATGGCAAAAGTTCTAAGAAGTCATCTGATATCAAGAAGAGCCAAGGTGATACTTTACAAAACAATGATAAGGCCTGTTTTAACTTACGGATCGGAAACCTGGCCTCTGTCCAGGGCAGATGCCAATAGTTTACTGTTCTTTGAAAGAAAAATATTAAGAAGGATATAAGGAGCAGTAAGAGTTGGCGATCAATTTAGACTCAGCCAGAATGCAGAGATATATCGGATGTATCAGGAGCTAGACGTGGTTCAGTTTATAAGAATAGCTAGACTTAGATGGGCTAGACATGTGGCCAGAATGGAGGACAACGCTACTCATAAGAGACTGCTATATGGGTATGTTGATGGAAAAAGAAAACATGGACGGCCATGATTAAGTTGGCAGACGAGGCCGAGAAGGATTCAGGCAGCATTGTTGGACCCAGAGCTTAGAGGACCTTGGCACGGGACAGGGAAGAGTGGAGGCAACGCCTTGATGTGGCCTAGACCCGTACTGGTTCGTAGATCCAGTGTTGATTGATTGAAACATAAGGGTGAAAATTGAAGAAGTTTAAGACAAATTTGATTTACATACATTGAAGAACTTTTCAATTAAAAATCACATATTTACTTTTAAATACATGAATGTACATAATAGGTTGGGGACAAAGAAATCCATTATATTTGCGTGAAATTCAAAACTTTATACAAACCTTCCTGGCCGTTAGTCCTGGTTTGGCCACCGTTTGAGTTGCTTTACCACGCTTTGACCACAATCGTTTTTGGACCCATTTCTCATCTCCAGTCACCATACATTTAAGGAATGGGTCAATTTCATTCCGTTTCGCCAAGGCTTCGCAGATGGAAATTCGATCCATCATGTTTTTTGGTGTTAATTGGTGTGGTACCCAAACATAGAGCTTCTTTTTGAATCCAGCTTTGCGCTAATTGTTTAAAACTGTTTTATGGTCGATCTTTAGCTCCTGGACAATGCTACGACTACTAACATGCCGGTCAACTTCGATTATTTCTGTGATTTTATCCACATTTTCGACGACGGGCCTGCCTGTGCAAGGTGCATCTTTAACATCGAAAATGCCTGAACAGAATCGACGAAACCAAAATTGCACTTAATTAGCTGTTCCAGTATTGGCACCATACCATAGACACCATTTACAATTTCAGCCCTGGCTTCCATTTTCACCTTTAACAAAGAAAAACTACAGTTCTGTACATTTTACAAAATGTACAGAATTTTCTCTTTGATGACTTCCATTGTTAACACCCTGTAACTCACAACTGAATGGAACAAACAAAAAACAGCCAAAGAATTTTTTTAGTGTGAAATGTCACCTTGACAACGAGCATAAACTTCCAATTGTTTGATCGATACTTTATGAGATATCGATCACTACAGCCATCTACCGAGAAAATAATGGATTTCTTTTTCCCCAACCTATTATAATAATAATAATTATATAATAGCCATGCAAAGTATAGATATTTATATAATAATAATATAAAAGGACTATAACATGTAAATACACTTCTTTGATTATTATAGAAAGAAAATATTTAGAAAAGTAAAATATTACTGGAAATAAAGCTTTGCACATTCTTCTGCCTTTTTCGGGCAGATGTAAAAGGCTTCTCTGGCAGCAATACAAACTCTTTCAGGTGAATTAAACTTTGGATGATTATAACATACACACATGTTAGTATATATTTTAAACAGAATTTTTCTACAAAGAACTTCTTCTTCATCACAGCACATTTTACAAGACAGAAGAATATTTTCTGCTTTCTTATACCTAAAAAAAAAAAATTATGCTGAATGAATTTTCAAAAGGGTTTCAATTAGTTGTTTACTTTTTTTCAGTTAGGAACAGTGGAAGGGCAGAAGACAAATTACTTTATGGGCACAAAAATCAAAAATGAATAACATAATTGTTAAAACATGTTTTAATGAAAATGGCAAAGAAATTTAAAGAATTTCTTAATATATTATTTACTTTTAGTAAAAGGATTGAAAAGAAAAGATTGGGGAACGACTGATGAGACAATCCTGTTAGAAACTTTGTTTAGGAATACAGAATAAAACATTATTAAATTTTAAAGAAAAAGGAAAAATAAGCAGACAAAACAAAGAAAAAAAATTGTAAGTTGTAATCAATATAAACTGCAATTTAATTACTTATTGATAGCAGCAAAAACATCGCCTTTAGCATAGAAATCATTTCCAAGTAAATGATATTCCTTTGCTCTAGATGAAACTTTTAAAAAAGAATCTTTCTCTTCTAATGGTGCATCAATAGAGCTCATTTCATTGTTATCAAGAATTTTAAGAAGTTCAATTTCTAGAAGTAAGGTGGCATCTAAAAAAACAAACAAAAAAAAAACCTATTAAATTACCATTTCAAATTAATCCCTTTTAATAACAAACAGATGGTCAGTCAGTTCATATCAGTAAAAAATCTCTGCAAAATGAATACACATTGCATATTAAAATTTAAGTACAATAACAGATTACAAGCAATAGATATTGTTATGGGATCAAATTTATGGTAATTGTTTTCCCAATAATAGTTAGTGAAATCTACTTTGGATAGATTTCCAATTTGGAACTTGCAAGAACTTTATATATATATATATATATATGTATATAATATTAATGATATATAAAATATACATCATCAAAAATCAAGTAAATACTATCAATTTAACAAACTTACTTGGAGGGATTCTTGGAGGACAGCCCATCTCGCCAAAACCATATTTAGGATTCACTAAAAATCGTGAACACTCGTTAACTTTCATTGACAAGAGGCTATATTCAAAACCTGGGTACAATGCTCCGCTTCCCATTTGAATACGCATGGGCTTATTGCGCTGATACGAAGAATCAAACGGTACATCTTGCATTTCTAAATAACAGCTATAGTGAAAATAAACTACAGCATCTGAAGAAATCACATCTCCATTACCATTTCTTAAAACCTATAATAGAGTGATGTAATATAATTTAGAAAAAAAATAGAAGTACAAAAATTGCTTTTTAAATTAAATTATTTTTTATTAAAAAAAACAATTAACAAATTCTGATATAAAATATATTTTTCAATTTAAATTTGGATGGTTTTAATTAAATCCCATTAATACATATTGCTCCTTCAAAAGAACAATGATATATAAATAAAAAATTGGCACTTTTGAGGAAAGCCTTCATTAGCAATTATATTTGTTGAACCCTTTTAATTCAGGAATGACATATCTGATATTCTATTCCCAACTTTTTTTTTTTTTAATAAAGTCATATTTTGAATTATATCATGTTTGAACTTTAAGTTTTATGGAAATAATGACAAAAGTTAAAATCAAAAAAGTTTCAAGCTTTTAAAAAATGTCTATTGTTTAATAAACAATTTCAATGCCGTCACTACAATAGGAATGCTTTGCTTTACCAATACCCATTTTTTTTAACTCACCTGTTTTAATTTTGACAAGACATGGAACTTTCAAATACCTCTAAAAAAAATGATCTAAAGATTATAAGCCTTGATGTAAGATTCTTTGCCAATATACTAATAAAGGAGATCATAAAACAGTATACTAATAAAGGAGATTATAAAACTAATCAATACTAATTGAGATTATATTAAAAATAGTTTTGTTTAACCTAATATTCTATTTATAAATTAATTTTATAATAGACAATTAAGAAAGATATATTAAAAAAATTACTAATAATATATTTTTAATCCATTCAACAGGTGTTTCTTCTGGTTTCGATCATGCAGTCAAAGAATTTGACTCATTGGTCGAAAACCAGAAGAAACACCTGTTGAATGGATTAAAAATATTGGCCATGGCAATTTAAGAGAGTATAAAGTAATATACTAGCTGGGGTACCCGGCTTTGCTAAGGGAGTTGACATGAGATTGTGTGGTAGTGGGGATAAAATAATAAACAATATAAGATAAGAGATACAATTTTTTTTTTTTTTATGGGTTAACATCATTTCTTTCCCCAGTTAGGCAAATAGTATACTTCAGAATACCAACCTTTCCAACCAGAACTAGAAGGTCAAGATCCAGTCCGAGAATCTACCAAAAGATCAATTTCAATCCACCAAGCCAGATTCGAACCAAAATATTAATTTATTTTTAGTATTTGTTTGAGCACCAAGGGGTGAGGATGCTGTCTTTGATTGATGAGTATGTTTGCACTGTTGAGGTGAGGTTGCATTTGATCTTCCTTGATGTGAATTTTTGTTCTTATAATGCTTAAATTAGCATAACATTGACTGGCTATTTATTTTCCAGACACTTAACACTGGCTAGTTATTTCAAGACACTTAAGGCTTCATTTTTAATTTTTCCAATTGTATTCTAATAATTATTTTATGTCTCTTTTTGAGTTTTAGCATAGTTTCATTGATAATAAAAATTAGTAGAAATTATAAGATTTTTATTATTAGGCTCCTAAAAGAATTATTAAGAACTCTCAAACATGCGCCAAATATTTTCTGATCAATATCACCAACTTAAGTTTCATTGAAATCAGTAATGCCAAGCTGAAGTTAATTTTTTTTATTACATCTTTTGAGTTTGTGTTGTCCATTATTACATGTTGTGAGATTTTCGTGCATGAAAATTCTTATTTATCAGTTAGTAAAGACATGAAACAACACAGGTTGAGTCATTGAAAATAGATTAGCAATTACTTTGATAAAAAGTAATTCTTATCTTTACGATAAACCACTAAATCTTGGTTTTGTTAACCAAACATAAAACTTCTTGGTTCTATGTTAGTACATTAACAACAGAGACCATAGTTGTCGACAGTGTTAATGCATCACCTTGGCTAGCAGTGTGACCAGCGAAAGATCAGTTTAAACCAAAAGAAATACATGATTACTGGATTAAAAATAATGGTCGTGGCAATTTAAAGAGTATATTTTACATATGAGGATGAAAATGGTCTGGGTGGAGGTCGAAACAATTCTCTCATATAGGGAGAACTGTTTATTTTTTTTTACCTCCACCCGGATCGTTTGTTGGTTTCCTGGGGTTTTGAGGGCGTAGAACATCTAGGTCATCAACGTCCATTGGTTATTAAGCTTTAGGTCTTCCTATGGTAACCCACCTATCAGGGCCCGAGAAAGAACGAAGCAAGAGGTGCGCCCAGGCCCAAAGGGGCCGGCCAAAGTCCAGAAGGCGCCCAGGTCCCACAAGTCAAATGGTGGTTATATTGTTATTTAGGACACGAAGATTGATCAGAGGATGTGGATAAAAACCATGTTAACCACCTAACTACACTAAGGACATTAGTACAATCCACTAATGTTTACAATCGACTATTCATGGAAAAGTTCAAATCCTCTCAGATCCTCGGAGCTAACATGCTCTGTGGGACAAGTGGCGCCTCCATAGCCCCCAGCACCAGCCCCCTGAAGCCCAGGACACTCCCCCCCAGCACCACGCGGACCCGCACCAGTGAGCTTCGTTTTAGTCTATGTATAGGTTATATATCTACTTTGCTGTAATAGATAATAAGTGATGACTGGAATAATATTTACTGGAAATTAACTTGGAGCAAGGTGTGTAATACATATGCACACCCACGCATTCATATACATATAAACATACACACAGATATACATATATATGTACACATACATAACATATATCCATATACATTTCACATCAAATGGTGGTCATCAGTTTACACTTGGTAATGAATTTAATGACCGCATCTATTGTGGATTTGTCATCTCTCAGAGCCATTGAGATATTAGAAGGTAACCCGAGTTGCTGTAACACAATTCGATTGTAAAGGCATTCTTCGAATATGTGTCTAATAGTCAGAATACCATTGCATTTTGGACATTTCGGAGGGGCTTCTCTTGTCATGAGGTAAACATGAGTGAGTCGACTATGGCCTATTCTGAGGCGAGTAATTACCACTTCTTCACGGCGTTTGCTACGGTTGGAGGTAGTCCATGGGTTTACGCATTTCTTAATACATTTTAATTTATTGGGTGGACTTTCGTCCCACATTGATTGCCATCTATTTTTTATACACTCCTTTAGAGGCCGTGCAAGCTCTGGGCCAGTTAAGATAACTGTGCCTCTTCCCGGGAGGGATAGCGCTTCTCTGGCAGCTTTGTCGGCCATCTCATTTCCTATGATGCTTGCATGACCTGGAGCCCAGACGAACTGGGCTGACATGCCTATACCATCTAGCATTATTAGGTGTTAGTAAATGCGGTGAATGATTGGGTGGTTTGAGTACATATCATTCAATCCTTGGAGAGCGCTAATTGAGTCCATTGGTATGTCTGTCATGCAAAAGTAGAGAGCGGATGCGATGGCATTTAATTCAGCTGAATAGACATTACAAAGATGGTGTCATTTTCGCTTGTGTGTTGAGTTTGGTGTAACAAAAGCAGATCCTGTTGAGCTATCTGACTTCGATCCATCAGTATATATAGCTACATGTTTTGGTAGGGCATGGATGAGCTGCTGGTATCTTTCCTGATATTGTAAAGGGGCTGTATTTTGTTTGTGGAATTTGGAGAGCTGGAAGTATATTTTTGGAGGTTGGTAAGTCCACAGAGGTGTGTTCATATCTAGAATTTTAACGTTTATTGCTTTTAATTCAATGATAGCGAACAAAGCGTTAGGCAACGTTGCATTTGTCGTCTGTAGGAACTGTCTGGAAAATTTAGGTTGAAATATATACTTATAGGCTGGATGTGAGGGTTGCAAGTATAATCGGGACAGATAGTTCATTGCTAACTTTTGACGCCTGAATAGTAGTGGTGGGACCCCTGACTCAGCACATATACTTAAAATGGGGCTTGTCCTAAACGCACCAGTGGCAATGCAGATTCCGGTATTGTGGATGGTATCGAGTTTGGCTAAGCTTTGGAAGCGAGCCGAGCCATATATAAAGCTCCCATAGTCTAGTTGTAAACAGATCAAAGCCTTATATATTCTCAGCATCGTTGATCTGTCTGCTCCCCATGATGCTCTACAGAGGACTTTTAAGATTTTAATTTTAGAAAGACATTTTTCTTTAATATTATTTATATGAATAGTCCACGATAGTCGCCTGTCGAATAACGGTCCTAAAAATTTGCATTGTTCAACATATGGCAAAGGTGTCTCTCCTAGAGTAAGTTCAGGGGACGGTGGTGTTCGTCTTTTTCGGCTGAAGTGGACACACTTAGTTTTTTCTGTAGAGAATTCAAGTCCTGAGGATTGTGACCAGACATTAAGTTGAATTAGGGCTTCCTGGAGTTTTCCTTTTATTAAATCCACATCTTTTGAGCGACAAATAATAGCGAGGTCGTCTACTTAAAGCAGCGCTTTTACTCCTCTGGGCAAGTTTCTTCCAAGGTCACTAATTGCCAGCGCAAAGAGAGTTGTGGTCAGAACACATCCTTGTGGTACTCCCATTTTTTGATTGACGTCTCGGGACATCACGTTTCCTATTCTAATTTTAAATTGTCGCTGTGTTAGAAACTGTTTAATAAAGTTTAGGAAATTGCTGAAAAATCTAAAGATGTCAGCTTTTTCATAATATTATTTATGCTTGTGCGATCAAATGCTTTAACCATATCGAAGAAGATCACAACTGCTTGTTGCTTTTCTATAAATGCGTATTGTAGTTCGGCTTCAAGTTGGACTAGATGATTGATAGTTGATCTTTCTCGGCGAAAGCCGCATTGGAAATTTTGGAGAACATTGTTTTTTTCAAGGATCCATATAAGGCGTTTATTAACCATGCGTTCCATAATCTTACATAGGCAGCTAGTGAGGAATATGGGGCGATAGCTGCATACTTGGCGCTTGTCTTTACCAGTTTTCAGAATTGGCACTATTTCTGATTCTCGCCAGACGTTGGGAAACTCGCCTCTTTCCCATACATGGTTATAGAAGTTCAGTAGCCAGCTTAGACAGTTTTGTGGGAGATTTTGGATCATTGCATAATGGATATCATCTGGGCCTGGTGATGATTCTTTGAGGTTTTTTAGGGTTGATCTAAGTTCCCACATCGAGAATGATTGGTTATATATTTTATCGGAGACTTCAGAATGATGGCATGTGGTTTCATTTTCGGGATTCGTTTCGTTTGTTACATATGGATGAGTGGGAGGTAAGTTGAAGGGTTCTGAATAATATTCAGCGAACATTTCAGCAATTTTTTCAGGGTTGTCCGTAAGTTTACCATCACAACGTAAGGTGTATCGGGTGGCTGAGTAATTATTATGAATTTTTCTTATTTTATTCCATACGGGCTAGAGGGGGTGGATGAGTTTATTGTTTCGACGAACTGTTTCCAGGATTCGGATTTACAAATTGTTTATAGTTCTTCTGCATATGGCTCTTTGTTTTTTATACTCGGTTAGGTTTGTTACGGTGGCATTTTTCTGAAATTTCCTGTATGCTCTTCTACGGTTCCGTATGGCAGTTTTGCATTGTTCGTTAAACCAGGGAACAGATGGTCTTTTTGTGTTGGTTTTAGTTTTTGGAATCGCAAGTTTTGCTGATTGTAGTACGGTATCTGTAAAAAGGTGACATCCTATTTCAGACAGATGTTTTTCAGGTGGTTTAACGAGTGATGAGAAAAGCATCCAATCTGCTTTTTCGACTATCCACCGAGATTTATCGTTTCTGTTTTGGTTACAATTTTCGAATTTTATGCGGAGAGGGAAGTGATCGCTACCGTATAGGTCAGGTAATACTGTCCATTCAATGATATTGTAGGTGCCGTAGGTGGAGCTTAAGTATGTGTGTGAGGAGTAGGACGTTTGATAGGTCTATGAATGTTTCTATCATTCTTCCTCTCGTATTTAGGTCTGTGGAACCCCACATTGGGCTGTGGCCATTAAAGTCTCCGACAAAAAGAACAGGCTGGGGCAGCTTATTGTAGATATTTAAAATATCTTCTGTTTGTATAAGTCGGTCCTGGGGTAGGTAAATGTTGCAGATTGAGAAAGTAAAGCCAAAGTGAATAGTCACGGGTATAATTTGGAGGTTTGATTCAATTTCTATTATTTTGGAATATACGGAATTATTAACAGCAATGAGGACTCCTCTACAGGCATGATCATCGTTTGGACTGTCAGTGCGATAAATGTCAAAGTCTTTTAATGAGATTTTGTCTCTTGTCCTAAGGTGGGTTTCTTGTATTCATGTACATAATGGATTTTCATCTTTTATGAGTATTTTTAAGTCATTAAAATGCGTTTTCAAACCATTACAATTCCACTGTATAAAGGTCATTTTGAGTTTTAAAGAAGGTGAAAAAAATAAAGAAATAAAAAAAAAAATTTGAAGGTCCAATCCATTTTAAATTTCAAATAAAGTAAAAGAAAGGAGTGGTAATATATTATATTGATAGTACAATTTTTCTTTTTTCTTTTTTTTTCTTTGAAGGTTTCTATTTCCTTTTACTCTAGTGAAACCATCTTCGTCAATAGGTGGGCCTGTATCGTCCTCAGACATAGGCATCAACGTGCTCCCTGAAGAGGATGTAGGATATGTGTTAGTGATTGATACACCAACTACGTCAGGCAGCCTCTGGGAGACGAAGATGTGGATGCTGTGGAGGGGGGAGGAGTGGGGGTGACAGGGCGGGGGGCAGTCGCCGAGCGGCTCCTCGTGTGACCTCGGGTAGGTTCGGGACAGGCAATATTTTTATTAGTTTTAACTGTATTTATAATTGAACAATTAATTTTTTTAAGTTCTATATTTCTATTTTCTTTTTTAATTTTTCCAAAGAAGAAGGGAACATCGACTTGAATGCAGATTTCCTTTGTTTCTGATTTTTGTGTATTTTCTCTGACTGTATGGGCAAATGATTTGTTTTGGGGGGTCGGGAATCTCTCTTTGTATATTTTTCTGGCGTCACTTTGTGATATTTTATTATTTATTTGTATAGATTTTATCTCTTTATGCATTTGAAAGATGGGCATGAGCGGTCAAGGGCGTTATGAGAGCCACAACAATTAGCACAGCTAGGTGCCTGTTCGCATTTATTCCCTTCGTTTTGTCTGGTCTTTCCCCATTGTATACAGATAGGCGTCTTATTACATCTAATGGCAGTGTGGTTAAAGCCTAAACATTTGAAACAGCGCAGGGGATTAGGGATGTAAGGCTGGACAGGTATATTCTGGTAGCCTAATTTGATTGTCTTGGGTGCTATGGGTGATGGAAATGTTACTATGTAGTTATGTGTAGCTATTTCGGTGCCATTTATTTTAATTTTAATTCTCACTATATTATGAATTGTTTCTTTTAATTCTGTTTTAATTTCTTTGATTTCCAAATATTGGAAGTCATAAACTTTTATAATACCTTTGCTATAGTTTAAAGTGTCGTGGGGGGCCACCCGGATCGTTTTCTTCCTCATATAAATATGTCAATTAATATTATTCAACATATATTTTATAAGTTCATAACAGTATTGAAAACTGATTAGTGTTTAAGCACTTGATCATTTCTAGACAAATATTTAATAGACTAAACAGAATCATTATATGATCATTGTATACTTACCATTTTTTTTATTCCTCCATCATCAACAACATTTATCATTTCTTCCTTTAATTGATCAAACGGCACTTTTAATATATCATCAAGTGCAAGCTTGGAATCATTGACTTTACTAAAGGAACTTAAGTCAGCAGCATTATATGACTCAAGCTCAAAATCATCTAGTTCATCGTTTATACTCCCAGAAATATCTAACTCAAATTCTGCTGTTTTATTTTGCACCAAATCTCTACAAAAATCATTTTTTTAAACTTTGATCAAATAATGTCATATTTTCAATTTGTTATATAAATATTTCTATTTTATATAAGGCCATATGGGATAAATAATTGAAAATGTAGAAATGAAGAAGATCTACAGCCATTGATCCTCTTTACACACTTAATCTAGTTTACTTATTTTTCCAGATCTAACAAATATGTTCTTAGCCTCCTCCTGATGTTCTCAGACATCTTTATTTGAGACATGGCCTCTCATTCTATAAATGTTCTTATTCTCATAATATGTGAAATTAAATTAAAAATGCCTTTTATTTCTAGGATGTAAACTCTCTTGAGAATAATGTCATTGCACAGAATATATCTGCACCACGGTGAATAAGTGACTAAGTCTAATATTCTCCAAAATGAGTTTCTTGTACTTAAGTAAGCGGAATCGAGTTATTTTCGTAGTGAATAAGGGGCTAAGTAAGGCATTGGCTTGAAAAGGAGTTATTGCTTAATTTACAACTTCATTTCAAGCCAAAAACTACGAGAATGATACTATTCCAATTATCTGAAAGCAGTTAACTCTCTCTGGACAAAATCCGACTTAACCACTTATTCACCGGGGCAGTAGATATATTTATTGTAATAATAATATTGATTACTAATAATAAATTTTAGAATAAAGTGCCACTAAATATAATAATGTACAAAAATAAATTAAATATACGTAAGAAATAGACTTAAAACAATTTTATCTGAATATTCCTGTCAAATAATTGTTTTTAATTAAATGAAATACAAAATTTAATTCTTGTTTTCTACATTAATCCCGATATATCTAATAATAAAGATAATATCAAAATTCCTGATGGATAGGAAGCAATCTCAAGTCATAAACTCAGAGAAACTGTTTAACAAAATTGTTTTTTGTTCAGTTTTCAGCATATATTTTAGTAACATCAAACCTCGCCAGAAATCGTTTATACTCTGAACTACCCGATCAAGGGAGACTTAGATATTGCTTAATTTCATTTTGTTGAAACGCAGTTGAAAGTTTTATATGAAGTAAATTCATCATGAATGATTAATAGTTGACTGTCCAAATAGGGAGAAGAAAATGCATTAAAATTAAGTTGATAAGTAGTTCAAAATGGACATACTCTCTATTCCTGTTGAAGATTTATCGAGATACACAAAGAAACACAGACAGACCACTGGCAAAATACACATTATTTATTTAGACTCAAAGGTTCTGATACGTGTAGAATCACTAAAATCTGAATAACCATAATTTTATCTTATTACACTACTGATACATTTATCTTACTGCTAATATTAAACCGTACATACCTGAATGTTTATTTAAATTAAAAATCATTTGAGAGAGTTTACATTTGATGCCAAAAGACACTGTTTAAGAAAAAAATGTTCTTCTTCCAGAAAAATAACTCACTTCTTCAATCTATTTATTAAAATTACATATAGAAATTAAAACCTAAACAGGGCACATGTTATGCTTGTTGAATAGAACATAGGTTGGATTAGTAACCATAGAAAACCTGATCTTAGAAAAGCAATAAGCTTCCATGTTTATATGAATACTGCTCGTTTTCCACCCAAATGTAATATTAAACATTAAGAAATACTTTACACTGATTTTAAAAGCAGTTTATAAATTCAATCTTAAAGTTTTTACAAGAAAGGGGTAGGTTTTCAACAACTGTGAAATGAGGTGAATGGAAACAAGATTCAGCTTAATAGCAACAATACTGGTAAAAGAACAAAGGAGAACAATTAAACTTAGTTCTGTTCCTGGTCTAAACTTTTTCTTTGATTCCTCATAGCAAACTTTTAGAAATAATACCATACATGGAATGATAAAATTTCAATTTCATAATTCAAAAGAAATCTGTTTTAGTTTCAGAATTTGGTAAGCAGTAATATCTCTGCAGTTTTCAGAAATGTTGAATTTCTCATTTTGGGTTTTTACAAATTAAAAACTAACCAAGAGATAGGAATAAAAAGCACTGTTCAGTTCTATGACAAGTGCATTAAGACACAATTTTTTTTAATCCAAGCTTTTTCTTTACAAAGAATCAGAACCTATTGCCCCCAATAATAAAACTAAATATTTCATTCAAACATATATAGTTTAAAACTAACAAAACAAAAGATTATCCTTACTCATTCATTAGAAAAATAATGTAGTCCCTCACAGTTGCATGTCAACTCTCAGTTACCTCCACTTTAAGTACTGGTAAAATTCTTAATATTGATACACATACAATTTTAATTTAAAATATCAACAGATAAATTTATAACTACATACATTAGTTTGCACAAGTTATAGTAACAATCAGAAAATAAAACATAGAGTCCAACTATATCAATACTTACGTAAGTGTAATACCATCTTTGAGACGAGAGGTAGCTCCCAAACTAAATGACTTCATATGGTTTTCGATTTCATCCATTATATTTCCAAGCAGAATTAACTTCAAAATAGACTGCCAGGGAGCGGGAACCTCGCCTTGTCATAACACGTGAAAGAATTAGGATTGAGAGGTTCATGAACGATGTAGTTAGGAATGTTCTTAATTTTAGTCTAAGAGGAAGTAATGGAGATGTTACATTGAAAAAAAAATGGCGGAGCTTCTCCCTCCACCGCTCGCAATACGTCACAATCCTCACTTATCGTAATGAATTCTTTGATTCTTTAGCTATTCGAAAGAACGCTATTCTAAAGTTATCGCCTTCATTGGAGATTGGGCAGATCGCCCTCATATTGCAATTGCTGGGAATGCTTTCCTCCACACACACTATCAATATCATATCTCTAAATACCTTCAGCAGTTCATCACCTCTATGTTCAAGAAGTTCGCAGGCAAGTTATCATGTACTGGTGCTGTATAATTTGTTAACCATTCTACGGTCATTATGACTTCATCCTGTATGGTGGGTATACAACATCATCACTGGTACTACAACCCGGTACGGGTTTTCGCCTCCACTCTGTCTTGCGCCAGGGTCTGCCAAGCTCTAGTGTAGAGGAGCTTCTTTGCGTCGGCTTCAACCTCATCTGGCCATCCTCTCCTTCTCCCATCCACATACCCAAAGAACAGCCTCTTGATAGGTGTGTCCCAGTCCATTCTTGCAACACGCCCCGCCCATCGTAGCCTTGAGATCCTTATAAATTGTACCACATTATGGCTTCCAGTAAATCTGGTACAACTCTGCATTACGTCTCTGCCTGTACTGGGTGTCATCCCTTATACAGGTATACAACACCTGACTTATTTAACCTATGAAGATCATAAGCTGTGTGGAACTCAATCCCTCCTATCATCCGTCATACTTCTTCACTATCTTATTAGATCCTTGTTTTTCCAACATCACCTGGCTTTCCTAAAAGGTGCTCTCTAAGCAGATTAGTCATTTGCTTAAAATGAAATCTATTGATTAATTTATTTTGTTGTTTAGTCTTTTCATTTTTTAAGAACATATACATTATGTAAAGAAATTATTGCATGCTAGCTCATGCATATAACAGTTGTTATTAATTCACTTTAATTGCTTAATATCTTGTCAGGATTCGTACTTATTAATTTTTGTTTACTCTTTTACGCCATATGGCCCTGTCGCCTACTGTTAATTTGTTCTAATTTATCATATTCTAGTTTGTTCATGTCTTTTTTTCTCTTTCTTTGTAAAAATAATAATTTCTGTATTTTCTTAAGTGTAAAGAATGCCTAACCTTGTAAATATATTTAGATTTAATAAACTCCACATGTTTCAGTATCTGGCCAAATTATTTAATTCCCCGACTCTATTCTACTAATATATTTTATTATTTATCCTTTTTTTTCTATTCAGTCTAATCACGCCCGTACATTTTGGTGCCGAAACCCGGGAATTTTTTAAGATCATTAATTTTTTTCTCGGCAGGTACTGAAACATTGGTGTTTCTCTGGCCATATTGCCTTATAGTTTACATAGTTATTTGGCCATATTGTTTAGGTTACTTCCGCCACATATGATTCACATTAGATGTACATTATGTCTTTAATTCAATTTAGGTTAAAAATGGTTCAATGCATGTTAGTTTAAGTCTAGCTTATCAGTTTTGTATGATATTTATTTCTATTATGTTCAATTGTAATTTATTGTGATCTCATTTCAGCCTTCAGTAATTGTTAATAGTTCAAAATGGCAAATCGTCGCCAATCTAAAATTAATAGCAATATTAATAGGATTATTAAACGAGTTATCCTATAAGTCTTAAACGAGTTGTCCTATAAGCTAACCTATAAGTCTTGCCTTCGTTATCCTTAACCTCCTTGGACCAAGTGATATGGCGTTTGGCCGCGGGAGGGCGACAATTCCCCATAAAACACCACCCAAATACGGTGTTTAGAGCAATGGGTCCACCCTTTGGCGAAGAGTCAATTCCTAGGAGGATGCGAGGCCGGGCGTCTACTTCGAAAAGGAGGTCTATTGGGGCAGGCTGGCATAACGACGGATCGGCGAGCGGTAGTTCCCGCATGTGTGAGGACTAAGAGGAGGTCGTAAACGTATTTCTTAATGAGGCTGATGTCACGGGGGAATAAAGGGGTGATGGAGTCGAGAAGGTCATTGAGAACTATGTTGGAAATGTCTGGAGAAAGGCAATTTCCCATGGCAAGACCTGTGATTTGATTATAATATTTACCTTGGAAACTTAGGTATCCAGATTTACAACAGAGTGTAAGGTTGGTCTCACCTCCTACTTAGAGGCGAGACCAAGAGTAGTATGGGGTTGGATGATGTTCCAGTTTTTCTGTACTATATCGATAGGGATATTGGTGAATAAACTAGTGGCGTCAAGAGAGGCTAAGATGAAATGCTCCGCTATATATTCTCAACTAATAACACTAATTCAGGCATTCCATGGCTAAACATTATTATTGTTCTATTAACTTTTAGGTTAATATTAAAAGTACTTATTTAATTGGTTTTTTTTTTAAATACGATTCATTGAAAAAATAAGATTTTCACCTGTTCAACAAAAACTGTGTCTTTTGT
This sequence comes from Troilus luridus, assembly GCA_964056705.1. NCBI lineage: Eukaryota > Metazoa > Arthropoda > Insecta > Hemiptera > Pentatomidae > Troilus > Troilus luridus. The sequence continues at coordinate 89,512,429 of OZ057412.1, read as the reverse complement.
TAATATAAAAGATTTGGCTTGCCCAATGATTATTTTAATGGCTGCTTCATGGAACATTGTTGAGTCATAGAATGCATGAATTAATGTTTTTAAAAAGTCAATTGAATTCTTGGCAAATCCTGCCCAGTACTTGTAATATTTAGTAATTCTTTAGTTGAGAATATAGGTGCATTCGTATTTTTTCCTGCGAATACAAGTGTATTCGTATATTTTGGTAGCGAATACGAGTGTATTTGTATTTTTTTCAAGTAAATACGAATGTATTTGTGTATTTCAGCAGCGAGTACACAAATACATGAATATTCGTATTTATACGTCCGAATATACGAATATTCGCATTTACATCTGCGATTCCTATATGTGAATACGAATATTCGTATTTGTATTCACAGGTTGGGGGTGCTTTGGGCGATATTCGTATTCCTATTCGCGAATACGAATATTGCCCAACTCTGAATTGTATTATGTAGCCTTCTGACCAGATATATATTATGTTTCTTTTTCTATTCATTTTTGTTATTCTAAAGGGACTTAGTCCCAGAATGAAGACACAAACACACACACGTTTCATAAGCACATAAGGGGGTAGTGGGTAGAATGTAGACAGTATGAGCCTATCATGATAGTAGTATTGATTTATGATGATCAAATCAGCTTAATTAAATATAATATAACTGTTTATTACTTAATTCAAGCTATTATTTGCTATAAAACATAAGTTTGAATAAAGCTAATCTCTAAGAAAATTAATCAAGAGCCTTAAACAGTTAATGGTATACAAAGGAAAATCTCAAAAACTTATTGAACGAACTTGTTTATTTATACATGTAACAATGGGTATTGTCAATTGCAGGCTATAACTAAGAATGGTAACACTTAGTCAAAGATAACACTTATTGACACTAAGAAATCAGTGTATATACACAAATATATGAGAGAGTTTACATAACCTACATATATATATATATATATATATATATATCTCTTAATTTTAATTTAAAATGATTTATTCTTCCCTAAAAAATGACACTGGCTCCATGCCTTCAGGCATATAGGTGAGATTAGATTCATCCCTGTGTAACATATTGTAACCTTGACCATAACCTGTAATATATTTTTTTATTTTAAAAAAGTCGGTTGAAAAAAACTGTTTAATTGGAAATTACAATTTGTTCCATTAAAGCAAGAGGAATAAACTTTTTTGCTGACATTAACGTATTTATAGTTATTGAATCCTTTCATATGAGATGTCTGTTTTCAAAATAAACGTTATTTAATAAAATAACTAAAAGAAATCAAAACATTTACCCTCATTTTCAATGCATTTTCCAAATATGTTATTGTTTTCAATCTCAAACATATAAAATTTAGGGATTTGTAATGAAATAAAGTCTGAAAATACATTTTTGACTTGAGAATCACTTTCAAAAAATTTCCCCTAAGGAAGTTGTCCAAATATCTGAACAGATGGAAAATCCGTTGGAGATAAGTCTGGAGAATAATTGTACCTATGGCTGCAAAGTGTCCAAGTTTAAACTTATAAAAAAAAATCTCACAAAAATTGTGTGGCATATTGGATGGCATACTACAAAACAACGTTTGTTCAATTGTAGTGATAGAAAATATTATTAAGAAAAATAGGATTAACAACAGCTCATAAATGAGGCGTTTAGCATCAAAACCAGTTCGATTCATTTTATAAAATTTTTCAGGAGAACCAAAAAACGTTTTAAAAATTCATAACCATCTTTTGGAACAATTTATACAAATTTAAGGTTCAGACATGTCAAAAGTAGGTTGTTATTAGATCAGTAGAACTATTTTAGTCGATTCGCAGGGTTCATAATGTATTAAAAGTTTTAATTAATTAATAACCAAATTGAATGCTTAGTCAACTAATGACATAAATTTGCTGTATTTTTGATGAAATTATTTTGTAAGATGAAAAATAAATATTGGGGATTCTCCAATATGCAAGATTTAAAACTGTTTTTAAAAATAACAATTAATGTTAATTATTATTAAAAAAAATTATAATACAAGGATAAAAAAGTACTAGGTATTTATTATTAAAATAAAAATCAATTGAATTGCTATTTTATAAAATTATTTAATAGCAAGAAAAATAAAATTATTAAATAAAATTATTTTCAGTTAAAATGGCCCTACTAGCGCTTGCAGCTGCTTCTCTTTGCTTTTCTACATGATCTTCTATATGATAATGGAGTAAAAATATCAATAGGTGAGTAGGTCTTTTGGCCAATGTCTTGTTAATCTTTTCCTACCAAGTCCAGGTAACAGGGAGTACGAAAGCGGAAGAACGAGTGGGTTTGGGTGATATTGTGTCGATGAGTGGAATGTCATGTATTTGTTATGAATATATGATTTTATAGTGGGAATGATCATGTCGTTGTGTATGGTGTGATTCGAAATATACCATAGTGCATTAACAGTTTTTCTGAGAATTTTGGACTGTGTTGTTTGTATCTTGTGTATGAGGACTTTTTTTGCTAAACCCCAAAGTTCTGCTCCATATGTCCAAATAGGTTTTAGTATACTATTATAGATAAGTCGTTTGTTCCGTAAGTCAAGTGAAGATCTGTGGTCCAGTAGATGTGATAGTTGTTTGTACCGTCTAGTCAGTTCTTGTCTTTATAATTTTGTATGTACGTTCCATGTAAGTCTTTTGTCCAAGTATAGTCCGAAACAACGTACATAATTTTTGGAAGGTACTTCGTCGTTGTCAATTTTGACTGCTGGACACAAAGCTTTGCGTAGAGAGAAGGTTACATGGCTCGATTTTGAGGCGTTTATTCTGATTTGCCATTTATAGAACCACTTTTCTAAATCAAATAAATGATTTTGAAGAGCTATAGATGCTAGGTTTGGGTCTCTGTGAGAAGAAATAATGGCTGTATCGTCAGCGAAGGTATAGATGTTGGTGCAAGGATGCTCCAGGATATCAGAGGTGTAAACAGAATAGAGAATGGGGCTTAAAACACTACCTTGCGGTACACCCCTGTATTGAGGAAAGAAGGAGGAAATCGAAGAGTCAATGGAAGTACAGAAGAATCTGTCTTGGAAATAAGATTGTAGAATTAAAAAGTATGTAGGAGGTAAGTGAGGTTTTATTTTCCAGAGAAGACCCTTGTGCCAGACACTATCAAAAGCTTTTTCAATGTCAAGAAAAATCGTAGAGCAATATTCTTTTTTCTCAAAAGCGATATATATTGCATCCACGATACAATGACACTGTTGTACAGTGGAGTGATAAGAACAAAACCCAAATAGGTGGTTTGATATCACTCCGCTATTTTCGAGGATAGGCTTTATGCGATTAAGGAAGAGTTTTTCAAATAATTTAGACATTATAGGGAGGAGTGCAATTGGATGATAAGATGAAGGATTGGTGACAGGTTTAGAAGGTTTAGCTATCATTTTAATCATGGAAAGTTTCCAAAGGAGCGGACAATAAGTTGTGCGCATGATTGAATTATAGATGAGGGTAAGAAAGAGAACAGCTTTCCGAGGTAAGTGGCGAAGAATGAAGGGAATGATGAGATCATAGCCAGGAGCTTTTTTGTTTGGCATTTTGTTCAGTACTTAGTAGATTTCTTTTGGATGAAATGCCGGAGGAGGGAGTGATAAGTGCTGTTGTCAAGTCGCCATGTATTTTGTCAGTTATTATCCTGGATTTCATTTGCCTTAAATATATGAGAAAGATGTTTTGCAAATTCGTTAGTTTTTTCTTCGCTCATCATCGCCCAAGTGTTGTCTGTACATCTAAGAGGATATTGAACCACCTTTTGCTTTAGTATACTTCTTGTAGCTGTCCATACTTGTCTGTCTCTGTTGTTTATAGAATTTAAATAGTCCTTATAACTGCTGTTTTTAAATTTTAATAATTCTTGTTGAAGTTTTCGGGTTAGTTTGTTGAGTTCTATTTTGTTTGAAGGATATCTTGCTCTTTGCTATAAAGCTCTGATCCTATGTTTTTCTTTAATAATATTTCGTATTGGTTCAGGTACTTTGTATTGGTTCAAACTGCGTTTTGAATACATTCGTTCAAGTGATTACCAGCATTGTCCAGGTCGTCGGCTGTACGTATGTTAGTATTAAGGGTGATTTTGTTGTTTAAATAATTTTTGAACTTACTACAGTTTATACAGCCATTTATTAATGCCAGGGGTGCAGGTTTTGTAAATGGGTGATTTGATAGCTCGAGGAAAACTGGGCTATGATCTGAAGAGAGATCAGAAAGAGTGGAAACGTTGGAATTTTTAAGTGGCAAGGAGTTCGTAACAAAGAAATCGATAACATCGGGTGACTTTGATATTGCTGTAGGACAATAAGTAGGTTAAAAGAAAAAAATGATCATTATCACTACTATGGTGGACAATTAAATTAATATAATTACAGAATAAACATAACTACCTAATAAGAGTATTACTGCTATGCTTACCAAGATTTCTCATCAATTTTGTAGGAGCATTTCTCAGGTGTAGAGGAACACTTGGTTGCGGTCCTTTATGATTCTTGATTAAATCTTTGCATTTCACCAATGCACGGTACACTTCCTGTGACTTATAAGTTCTGAAAAATAAGGTGATGGACTGTATAAAATCTTAGTTCACAAGTTAAAACTAAAAACTTAGTGCACAATTAACAAGATAAAAAGCAAATGAAAAGTCTGAACATCAATTTTATTTTTTTGAATATCGCCCATTCATCCCTTAACAATCCTTAAGAAGAAAAGCAATAAAAAAAGACAGAAAAAGTTCATACTTATTTTTTTTATCAATAAATAGTTAGAAAATTGTTCAAACAGCGAAAATCTATTCATCCATTTACAAATTATAAGAAAAAAGGAAAGTGAATGAAAAGTCAGAATATTTGGATACTGTTTTTTACTTTGAATCATTATTATTTCAAGTAATTATTGTTTAGGTATTAGGTTTCTGATTATGAATCGATTGCTTTTCAGTTTGAAAGACATTCAGCTTATCTGAAGGACGTTAAAGAAAGTTTGCAGGAATTTATAGTAGTATGGAATACAACCAACAAACTTTTTTAACTTGAAAAATCTAACGATGAAAATTTTGAACAGTTTAAACAAAAGGATACCCAGAAGTATAAACAGATATTGCTGGATAAAACCTACTAAAGTTGATGTCAAGTTGGTATAACATAGATTGTAAAACAGTATATTTAACATGAGATCATATCATGGGTCGGATTATGAATTATCTATGGACAAAAATTCATATAACAGCTTTTATTTTTTCTTACATTTGTATAAAATCATTATCACAAGGTATGCCATTTTTATTCTCTTTTTTCCCCAGATTATTGCTCCCTTTAATACCATCCCTGATCTCTATCTGTAACTTGTGCATATATTGAGGTCACTTGTGGTCTAGTTGTTAGTATAACAACCTACCTAACCAATATTGCAGGTTCACAGCTCGCCAGTTAGCCTTGGAATTTTTAAATGGGTGAAAAATCCTTTATTATGTCGTCCTTCGTAAGGGCCATAAAATGGGGATCCCAAGCCTGAAAACGATGTCAGGCACTCGTTAAAGATCCCTATCCTAATTAAACTGGGATAGGCGAAGTTGAGGACCCCTACTGTAGCATTGCCTGATTAGCCACAGCAGCATAAAAAGACGTTAAATGAATAAACAAACATGTACATATAATATATAAGCACTCAAAGGCTTTGAACTTATTCTTGACTTTCAGGACAGATTGTTTTCTAATTGAAAGTTTTGGGAACAAATAAAGATTTTTACTTTATAATTTGTATTATAAAGTTTTCATCAAACTTTTCTGATTACTAATTCATGCCATATTACTAACTAATAAGTGGCATACAATAGAAAGTGGACTTCTATTAGCTTTATGTAAATCTATAACATTTCAGGCCCCTATAGCCAAATCTCTATTATTCAGCCTCGAACAAATCCTCTAAAGTAGTCCCCATTCGGAAACCATAACAGGAAAATAGTTCGACTTCGAACATTGAGGGTTTTACCTCAGAACATCAATGATTACTTGTATTTTGTGAACTAACAATATGTGAGTAGGGTATTCAAATCTAAATCACACTCTCCAACAAGACTAGATCACTTAGGGTATGATGCATGGTAAAATAACTAAATAAAAAATGTTTAAGACATAATTAAAAACCTCCATTATTACTGAACATTTAAAGTATTTTAGCTAAGTACCTCGCAAGATAGACAACGGCCTGAGCAAGGATAACATCACATTCAGGCATTCCAATAAGTTGGCAGCCCTGCATTGCTGACACAGCTAATGTCAGAGCCATAGGATCACTCATTCCTATAACAGATAAAATGTAATTTTAGATTAATATTAAAGTAATTAACCATAGGGATCATAGTAGCATGATATTTGACAATAAAAGTTTATAGAAAGCTTATTAATATATAAATATAATAATAATAGAAGTAAAAGGTTCCAAGAAGCAACAAAGAAAACCAGAAATAAACTATTGGAGCAACGTAAGAGGGAATTATCAGAAAAAATGGAAAAAAAAAAATGGTCAGAAAGAAAACCATGCAGCACCCGCAAATAAATAATTGATCTAACATGTTCCTAGGTGAACGATTAAGAAAATAAAAACAAAATTTATAATGAATAAAACATACAAAAAAAAAATAATAAATTCTCAGTTGTGCCTAAGTTAACATTGCTAGACATGGCAGAAAGGGCTAAGCTCTCAGTTTGTTTGCCTAATGTCTCTTACAAGGTTTATTTTTCATTCTATTTTTTTAACTGCTAAAATTAGCTACTCCCTAGTTTATGAAAATTGAAACAAGATAGTATAGCTTTAAATATGTATTGTTACGGTCAGAGCGGGGACGAGAACCGGCTGAGAAGATTAGGCAAACAATGGGATTAAGCGGAAGGGATTATAGAATGGCGTAGAAGCTTCTGGATCGGGCTCGATGGGACTAGGTGGTCTTCTTCCGAGAAATCCCCACCCCGACCGGCCTTGCCTATATAAAAAGGAGAGCTGTTCGGGCCGCAGTAGTATTAAGTCAGTAGTAATAAGAGTGAGTAATAAGTCAGTAGTAATAAGCAGTCGTTAACTAGTGATAGTGCGTGAGTTACAGTGAGTTAGTATCAGTCTGTAATAAGTGCTTAGTGAGCAACAGTGATAATTAGTGGCCGTGTAATAAGTGTAATAAACTGTGGGTCAGTTTGCCATATTTGAAGAGTCTTACGGTCGGTGGACTTTAGTTAGCGAACTGTAAGTGTTAATTTGTAATTGTAAACTATAGTGTAATATTATTGTATTTGTACAAATTTATATAAATAGTTTAGTTACTTAGTATTAGCAATATCTTATATTATTTGTATATTATCTTAGAAATTAGATAACAATTAGTAGAATATTGTTACTGTAAATTGATGTTAGTTTAATAATTTAACTGTTTTAAATAATCTCATTGTATTCTTGTTAATTTGTTAATAAATATTAGATTCTTGAATTAAGTAATAGTTTAGTCCATTTTACACCCAGTAGCCCGTAACAAATTGGTGTCAGAAGTGGGATCTTGTGTAATTGTTATTTTGTCTAGCATTTTGTAATAATTGGGCTACTGTTTGAAAAATGGCTTCTCAAAGTCTTAAATTGATGGATTTAAAAGTTGCGGATTTAAAACGGGAATTAGAAGAACGTGATCTGGATTCTTCCGGAAATAAAAGTGTACTGCAACTTCGCTTGCGTCAATTTTTTGTAGAGTTAGGGGAAAATCCAGAGGACGTTCTGTTTGAAACTGATTTAAGCAAGTTGTCTGCAACTTTTAAAAATGAATTAGGCAATGTAGAAAATAAGCTAGGTAATGAATTAAGCAGTGTTAAAAGTGAATTAGGCAATGTAGAAAATAAGCTAGGTAATGAATTAAGCAGTGTTAAAAATGAACTAGGTAATGAATTAAGCAGTGTTAAAAATGAACTAGGTAATGAATTAAGCAGTGTTAAAAATGAACTAGGCAATGTAGAAAATAGGCTAGAGTCTAAATTAGGCACATTAGAAACTAAGTTAATGGAAAATGTAGATAATAAAGTAGCTGATGTAGAATCTAGGTTAGGAGAAAAATTGAATTCAATTGAAAGCAAACTTAGGCAAAGAGTAGAGGCTCTAGAGGGACGTATGAGCAACCCACCGACGTACGACACCGACCTTTCCTCCGAGGGCAGCCATCGTAATAGCATTCTACCCGCCTATAATGGGACGCCACCAGCTCACAACACCATTCCAGTATTCGACGGAAAGACGCCGTGGGAGGACTACATGACTCTCTTCGAGACAGCTGCTTCGATCCACGGGTGGTCACAGGGGACCCAAGCTTCAGCGTTGTGTCTGGCCTTGCGTGGAGACGCCTTGAGAGTGCTGCAGGGAATGCCCATGTCGGAGCGGTCCAACTACGGGAAACTGATTAGAAGACTGGAAATGCGTTTCGGCCACCGCCACATGGACCAGCTATATCGCTCACAGCTAAGAAACAGGGTCCAGAAGGACAACGAGACACTGCAGGAATTTGAAGCGGATATTGCGCGGCTGGTGAGGAACGCCTACCCATCGGTCACTGACTATGTCTACGAGAGTTTGGCTGTCGACAAATTCCTGGATGGACTGCGGGACCCAGAGACACAACAAGCGGTGAAGCTCGCCCGGCCGAAAACGTTGGGAGACGCATTATCTCAGGCCATGGAGTTTGAAGCTGTCAGACAGTCTATACGGGGCCATGCGCGAGTTCGAGCAGCAGGAGCAGAGCCTAATACGGTAACCAGCGTCGAGGACATAGTGACCAAAGTGTTGGATGCTCTCAGGACCCATAAGAAGGAGGTACGCTGTTGGGGCTGCGGCCAGCTTGGACACCCTAGAAGCAAGTGTCCAACCCGTTACGTCAAAGCCCCCAGGATTGCCATCAGAGTTGCGTCAATAGGAAGCAGAACAAACAGCTTCTATGTTGATGGGGTGGTGAACGGGCAGCTGCGAAGTCTTCTAGTGGATACCGGCGCGAGCATGACGATCTTGAACTCGAAGACACATCCAGCTGAGAAGATCATACCGACCACTTGGGCATTACGGACTGCAACGGGACAGCCAGCCAAGGTCTACGGGGAGACAGATGCCACCTTCCACATCGGGGGTCAACATCTGTAGCACCGCGCTCTCGTGGCAGAGATCGATGAAGATGTCATATTGGGCATGGACTTCATGATCGCATACGGGATCAAGCTGGATATGTCGAGAGGTGTGATGACGCTGGGAGACGAGGAAGTCATACTTCGGCAGGAAAAGGACTTCTGCGCACGAGTGCTGCTACCAGAAGACACCACTTTACCGGCACGGAGCCAAATCGTGACGCATGGGACGGTCGAAGGCCATCTACCCGCGGGTCAATGTGCACTACTCGAACCTGGAAGGCACGAAGAACAAGAGGTTGGACGCGGCGTACTGGTTGCTAGGTCTCTCATCAAGATCGGACCTACCACTCCAATTCGGCTAATGAACCTGAACAGCTTCCCGGTAACGCTAAAGAAAGGAACACCGGTCGGGGAGTGTACCACCGCTACCTCAGTGGTTCGTCAGCTGCAACGTCATCCCACCGAGCTTCGAGGACTCCCAGAGGAACTAAAAGGATTTGTGGATGAATCATGTCGCGACCTCTCACCTGAACAGAGCGAGGAGGTAAAAAACATGATTACCCGATGGCATGACGTCTTCGAGATCGGCCCAGGACCACGGGGTAGAACGGATATTGTCCAGCACAGGATTAACACTGGGGATGCAAAGCCTATCCGACAGGTCCCGCGGAGGCTGCCGTTAGCTAAACGGGAGGACGCCGAGGAGATTATTAAGGAGATGGCAGCTGATGGTGTCATTGAGCCTTCAAGTAGCCCCTGGATGTCTCCTGTCGTATTGGTGAAGAAGAAAGACGGAACGACAAGGTTCTGCGTAGACTACCGTCTTCTAAACAACGTCACCAAGAAGGACAGTTATCCGCTTCCCAGGATTGACGATACGCTGGACACCCTGGAGGGGTGTAAACTCTTCTCTACCTTGGATCTCCGCAGTGGATATTGGCAGGTTGGATTGGCACCTGAAGATAAAGAGAAGACGGCGTTTTCAATTGGCACTGGGCTCTGGCAGTTTACAGTAATGCCGTTCGGGCTTTGCAATGCTCCTGCCACATTCGAGAGGCTGATGGAAAACGTGTTAAGAGGTCTCTCTTGGGAAGTATGCCTGGTGTACCTAGACGACATCATTGTGCTGGGAAAGTCCTTCGCTCACCATCTGAAGAATCTGGAGAAGGTCTTCGAACGACTGCGTGCAGCGAACCTAAAGTTGAACCCGAAGAAGTGTAATCTCTTCCGAAGGCAAGTCAACTACCTGGGGCATATTGTGTCAGACAACGGAGTTGCTGTTGACCCAGAGAAGATAGCAGCGATCACCGACTGGCCAGTACCTCGAGATAAGCACCAGGTGAGAAGTTTTCTCGGGCTCTGCACCTATTACCGGAGGTACGTGAAAGGATTTGCTGACATCGCAAAACCTCTTACCAGGCTTACCGAGGAGAAAAGGACTTTCCATTGGGACCACGAGTGCCAGGCATCCTTCGAGGAGCTGAAGAGAAAATTGAGTAGTGCTCCTATTCTGTGCTATCCACGTCCCGAGGGCAAGTTCATACTCGACACAGATGCCAGCAACATCGCCATAGGAAGCGTCCTCTCTCAGCTCCAAGACGGAGAAGAAAGGGTGATTGGATATTTCAGCAAGGCACTCTCAGCTCCGGAGCGCAACTACTGTGTCACAAGGAAAGAGCTTCTGGCAGTAGTAAAATCCATAGAGCACTTCCATAAATATCTATACGGAAGAAGGTTCCTGCTGAGAACGGACCACGCGGCTCTAATGTGGCTGCTGCGATTCAAGTCACCGGAGGGACAAGTGGCCAGGTGGATCGAGCGCCTTCAAGAGTACGATTTTGAATCTGCTCATCGTTCTGGAACGAGCCACAGGAATGCGGATGCGCTGTCAAGAAGACCATGTGAAGATGAAGAATGCAGGCATTGTTCCCGACAAGAAGAAAAGCAGGCATCAGTATTGAGGACAACGGTTGTTATCGACAGTTGGCAGGACGCAGAGGTGTCAAAGGCGCAAGACGAGGACCCGGACTTAAAACAAATAAAGGAATGGAAAATATCGGGGCGAGGAAGACCGACCTGGCAGGATGTGGCTCCAATGTCGAAGAATGTAAAAACGTACTGGGCCCAATGGAACTCCATTGTAGTGGACAACGGGCTGCTGAAACGGGCATTGGAGAACGCGGAAGGAGATCAGCGTAGGCTACAGCTCATCGTTCCAAGGAATAAAGTGCCCGAAGTGCTTAGGGAACTACATGACGGTGTAACTGGCGGCCATCGAGTTCACCGGACATTGGAAAAAGTTCGTGAACGCTTTTACTGGGCAAACCTTAAGGACGATGTGTTGGACTGGTGCAGGCGTTGTGCGGCTTGTGCGGCTTCTAACGGGCCAACAAGAAGAAAGAGGGCCCCTATGAAGAAGTACAACGTGGGAGCACCGTTCGAGAGGATAGCAATCGACATCGCTGGCCCTTTCCCTGTGACGGACGAAGGCAACCGATATATTCTCGTGGCCATGGACTATTTTTCTAAGTGGGTGGAAGCGTATGCCCTTCCGAATCAAGAGGCAGTCACGGTTGCAGACGTACTTGTGAAGCACCTCGTCAGCCGGTTTGGAGTACCCATGGAACTTCACGCTGACCAGGGAAGAAACTTTGAGTCTGCAGTCTTCTCCGGGATGTGCGAAGCACTGGGAATACGGAAAACCAGGACGACACCTCTTCACCCTCAATCGGATGGCATGGTGGAGCGCATGAACAGGACAATGGGTCGATATTTGTCTAAAGTGGTTTCCGACCATCAGCGAGACTGGGACCAGTATCTTCACTTGTTCTTGTTAGCCTACCGGAGTTCAGTCCATGAAGCAACGGGGCAGACCCCCGCAAATGTGGTGTTCGGCCGAGAACTTCGTTTGCCTTGTGATCTGAAATTCGGGTTCAAGCCAGGCGAGGAAGTTAACGGAGAGGAATACGTCACGAATCTACGGAAGCGGATGGATAATATCCACGAGAAGGTTCGTGCAAACATCCAGGGAGCCAGTGACAGAATGAAGGAGCGTTACGACATCAGGGCAGAGAAAGGTGGATTCCAACCTGGAGATTTGGTCTGGCTACATGATCCTCGAAGAAGGCGAGGCTACTCACCTAAACTTCAGAACTCCTGGGATGGCCCGTTTGAGATCATCAATAGGATAAACGACGTCATCTATAGGATCAGGAAGCAGCCAAAAGGAAAACCCAGGGTAGTCCATTTTAATAGACTGGCCCCATACAAAGGAGACCATGGCCCGACAAAAGACCAGCAAGTCAGGTATCTCAACAACGTGGAGACCAGTAAGGTATCAGTTGCACAACCTAAGGTACAAGGTTCCCGTGGAATAACTCAGACAGTATACAGAGATATCTTCTCGTTACCCGCGGACTATTCTCTGGCCCATTGTGTCGCCGAAGATCTGAGGACTTCCCGAGGCATTGCAACGGTCTTCAGGAAGAAGTTTGCTGGAACTGAGGAACTGGAACGCCAAGGACCAAGCGTCAGGAAAACACTCCACCATACGCACGAAGGACGACACCTGTTCTACTTAGTTACCAAGTGTGCTACTGATCAGAAGCCCACATATGACGCACTGCGGCGAAGCCTCGACGACTTGCGGAGTAAGCTTCTGAGACTGCGTGTCACCAAGCTCGCGATCCCTAAGTTGGGCTGTGGATATGACGGCCTAGAGTGGAAGGTTGTTAGGAACATGCTTGAACAGACATTCGCCAACTCTGGAGTCGCCATATTGGTGTGCACGTTCAACCCCTGGAAAGGAAATACGTCTCCATCGAGGGAAGCTCATAACCGCCCGATTTCTCCGGACTATGCTCTGGGGCAGAGCACTTTTAAGGAGGGGGCAGTGTTACAGTCAGAGCGGGGACGAGAACCGGCTGAGAAGATTAGGCAAACAATGAGATTAAGCGGAAGGGATTATAGAATGGCGTAGAAGCTTCTGGATCGGGCTCGATGGGACTAGGTGGTCTTCTTCCGAGAAATCCCCACCCCGACCGGCCTTGCCTATATAAAAAGGAGAGCTGTTCGGGCCGCAGTATTATTAAGTCATTAGTAATAAGAGTGAGTAATAAGTCAGTAGTAATAAGCAGTCGTTAACTAGTGATAGTGCGTGAGTTACAGTGAGTTAGTATCAGTCTGTAATAAGTGCTTAGTGAGCAACAGTGATAATTAGTGGCCGTGTAATAAGTGTAATAAACTGTGGGTCAGTTTGCCATATTTGAAGAGTCTTACGGTCGGTGGACTTTAGTTAGCGAACTGTAAGTGTTAATTTGTAATTGTAAACTATAGTGTAATATTATTGTATTTGTACAAATTTATATAAATAGTTTAGTTACTTAGTATTAGCAATATCTTATATTATTTGTATATTATCTTAGAAATTAGATAACAATTAGTAGAATATTGTTACTGTAAATTGATGTTAGTTTAATAATTTAACTGTTTTAAATAATCTCATTGTATTCTTGTTAATTTGTTAATAAATATTAGATTCTTGAATTAAGTAATAGTTTAGTCCATTTTACACCCAGTAGCCCGTAACAGTATTTTCCAATATTCATAAAGTTTAGTGTGAATTCCCGATTTAATAAAGTATGCAGCATTTTACAAGTGGCACGTGATCTTTTTCACAATGACATAAGATGAGAAGTAGAAAGACATACACTATTACTTACCAACATCTTCACTCGCTGCCCTGACCAACCGTCTAGCAATGAACAAAGGGTCTTCTCCACCCTCCAACATCCTTGTTAGCCAATAGAGAGCAGCATTATCATCTGAAGCCCTGATGGACTTATGCAGAGCTGATATCATATTATAATGCTCTTCACCTTTTCTATCATACATCAAATGAGACCTCTATATCAAAGATAATTTAACCCATATATTCAAGGCAATAATCCAAAACATTGTAAATTCAGGAAAGTTTAAAATAGAAACCTTAATTCCATTTTTCACATCATCCAATGATATCAATGAGTCATTCCCTTCTTCACCACATTTAGAACTTACTGCCATCTGCAGACTATTTAATGCTATCCTAGCATCTCCATCAGATATTTCAGCCAGCCATGTGATAGTCTCTTTTTCTATTAAAAATCTAAAATATAAAAAGTAATTACTAATAACTCATTAAGTTGAGAAATATGAATATGAATCGATTCTAAAAGAAAATGAAACATAACCAATTAAAAGTTATCAAACGAAAATGAGTTCATTTGGAAATATATAAGTACAGTAGTCGTATAAAAGCGATCTGACCTCTTAATGCAAGTCTTCTGGCATCAAATAGACAAAACTAAATAAACAAGAACAAATTGCATATTAGAGATTTGGCATTCTATATCTAATTAATTGGTTCTCAGGAGAATATTCTTCACCATTAATTGGATTAAAATATAATTCTAATATATCATTTCTGGAAGTTAATGGATTATCTTCCAAGGATGTAAGAAACTAACATAGGATAGTTATGGAGCAAGGGGTAAGGCACTATGTGACAGTGAGCCTTCCTCCTTTTCCATATTTTAAATGTTCTACAAAGCTTTAAAATGTATATAAATAAACCTACCAAATCCATTACTGAGTTTATTTCATTACAGGGAATTCCAGGATAATTATTATAATTTTCTGCCAACATTTCGCCAGACATGCTGCTGACTTCCTCGAGGCTGAAGATGTTCAGCTAACACGCAGCGTTATATAGTAGCCGCTCGGGTCCACTAGTGATTCATCGGGTCCTTCCATTAGTCGATCGGGTTTTTTCGTGTCCGGGGTCGGAGTCTGCTCTTCCATGACTGTGATTGGCTGGTTTCTGATTGCTCGGGCTCTGATTGACTGATGGAATTCAGCTTGATTGTCGCTACTAGGTTGATTTGTTTTTCCTTCTTCTGTGCTATGTTAGGGAGCCATAGTTTACATAATTTGTACCTCCCTGTTGAAGTTTTCCGGGTGCTTAACTATTTCTATTGCTTCCAGTATCCTCCTTTCTGTGGCCTTGCTACATTTCTTAACTACTCTGATTTTGTAAAATTCTATGGCGTGGTTAGTAGTAGTGAAATGTTCTGCCAAAGCCGATGTTTTGCAGTCCATTTTCTTCACGCTTTTAATGTGTTCTGTCAGCCTTCCCGTTTTCCCAATGTATTCCTTACTACAGGAGCATGGAATGTTATATATCCCAGGTGTCCAGAGTCCTAAGCTCTCTTTTGCATTCGGCAAAACCTGACCTATCTTCCTATCTGTGGTGTATATTGTTCCTATATTAAACTTCTTCAGTACTTTAGCTAGCTTCTCTGTGGTGCCTTTGACATATGGGATCACTCCTCTCTTAATTTCTTCTCAAAATTTCTTGGAAGCCATAATTAAGCCTTAAGGAAGTCAGCAGCATGTCTGGCGAAACGTTGGCAGAAAATTCACCAACACGTTCTAGACCAGAAGAAACAACTGAAGTTTTTTATATAAATAGTGGCCGTGGAAACTTGAAAGAGTATTTTGTAGACTTATTTGTAGCAGAGGTACTGCTAGTGATAGAGCTTACAAGATCAGAGTGGAAAAGAAGTACCTTATTCTATCTTTCCAAGAAAGATTGCATACTAATTTCGGAGATACAGACATTCGGTTCTTCAAAATAAGAACAAAAGAAATTACAAATGAAAACTTTTCAACATTTTATTGTCTTCTCCTCTAATATCTCATGAATAGGTTTAAACAGTTCCAACAATTTTCCGACTGTTTAAACCTATGAGAATAAGAAAACCAATGTAAAAAATTCTTACATTTTTTAAAAGATAGAATGCATTTTAGTGGTTCAAAACATTAACCAACTATGTATAAGTACAAAAATAAGATAATAATAAAAAAATGTCTGACTTTAATTTCACTTTTCCTCTGATACCTTTTTTATGTTTAATAAATTTTCGCATACCATATGACTATTGTTTAAAATATCAAGGGAAACCTCTAAGCGTTTCTAATTTCTAATCATTATGCCGATGAATTGTAAAACTTTTAATGATTAGAAATATCATTAATACATCAAACGATTGAATAGGAAAACTTACTTATTCTGATTCTGTTGAATGTCGAGTTGTCCATCTACTATTCCTAAATCAATTTGTTGAGTTGCCTTAACCAATATAGCAAATATGTCATCCACTTTCAGCTTTTCAAAAACAAATACTCTACAGCGACTCAGTAACGCATTATTTAAAGAGAACGAAGGATTTTCTGTTGTTGCTCCTATCAATGTTATGAGACCACTCTCAACAGATGGTAAAAATATATCTTGCTGCAATTTGTTGAATCGGTGAATTTCATCCATAAATAAGACAGTCTTTCTCTTGAATGAATTAAGTTCATTTTTAGAAACTTGGATAAGATCCTTGATATCATTCACACCTGAAGACGTTGCTGACAACTTCACAAACCTGTAGTTATCCTTTTCTTTGCACATTTTTTGAATGACATGGGCAAATGAGGTCTATAAAAACAAAATAAAATTCAAGTTTGACACATTAATTCAATAATCTTATTTATTTGACTCATTATGACAGTACTTGAAGTAATGTCAAGCAGAGGCATTAATGATAAAGACCCAAAGAAAATATTTATGCTATTTAAAGAAAAACTACAGCTTATTTCATTGATTATTATGGTGCCCCGAGAAAAGGAAATAAAATTCATCTAAGCAAGAATTAAACACTATTAATAAGATAATAGTTCATAGAAATGTAAAGAATGACAAATACCTACCGAAAGTATTATTGATATATATATGAGATGAAATTGTGTTGCCAAGTAAATGTAGTTCCAGTGATATGAGATTCTTTCAACAGTTTGCTTCTGAGCAAGAAAAAAAAAAGGGTGATCACCATGAATGCTTAACAACTAACAGGACCATAGGTAAGATACTTCCTTCGAACTTCGGTTCAAATTATTTTTACTTTGACCCCAGATTATAATCCTCATTTCTTGACAACGAGCAGCCGTGATATATAGTTACGAGGGTACCTAATTTAATTTGAGTTAATATTAAAAAATAAAATATTTCAGATCTATTAATCATCTCCTGTTTAACCTTATTTTTGTATCTATCATCTTATATATGTTTTTAGTATATCTGTTGTTAGAATTGGACACACACCAATTCTTTTGTATCATTTAACCGTGGCAAATCAGTGATGAATTACAATGTTTCGAATTGAAATTTCTGAATCTATTAAATCTGAGACATTTTAGTCATCCAGTGAATTGGCTCCTTATTTCTTTTCTAATATATTCTCTCTTCATTTACGGAAGGCAACCAAGGAGATTAAAATAACAATGATTTTAAAAATAAATCTTTGTAGCCTTGCTGACCCCATCTACACTCTAGAAATATAAATCTTTAGTTATTAAATGATTCATTTGTATAGAAGTGAAAACTTGGCAGGCACCAAGTTATGAAATTTTCTTTGCAGATTTCCAGTAATGGCTAGGTGGATGCTCAGGGGTGTGAGAACCATGGTTGATAAATTACATTATAACATAGTTCTTAGAACATTATTCATTAATTCTTCCAGGAGGTAATTAATTTCACTCACACTCAATTTATCACAACTATTAATATAAATAAAATAAGGTAAGGTAATATATCTGTAACAGTATAGTTGGGGTTTATTTCAAATTTACTTTGTTATAGAGATTTGTGAGAATTTGATGTAGTAAAATCTTATAGATGGCAGCTCCTCTAATAAAATAGATTATAGATAAAGCCTCCTGATATGCATGTCCCCCATAATTGACATACCTTTTAAATATAGAGGTAAGCCTACTCTACGATTTTGCATCTCCCGAGTTAGAAACTAGCTGTAGCTAATAATTCACTTAATATGTTATCAACCGTAGACAGATTTATGTCACCAGCTTCTATAAATTAGGGAAAAACCTGAAGGTCAAATATCATGATACAGGTTTACAATTAATCATATGCGTACATGGATAAATATATTGAGTGTTTGTGTATCATGGATTTTATATACCATAATAGAATCATTGAGTACATATTTTATTAAATAAAATAATAAAAAATCTGACCTTTCCACAACCAGGAGGGCCCCAAAGTATCATACTAGGAAAATCATAATTTTCAACCAAATTCTTTAAAACAGATTTTTCACCTAGAATATGATTCTGTCCTATAAGATGCTGCAATGAATCGGGCCTCATTCTTTCAGCCAGCGGTTTTACTAATGTCTGATTATCATTCTGTAAGAAATTGTTTGAATTAAGTCAATTCAATTTTTAGCATTGATTAAAATAACAATTCACTAAAATTACACTTTAGTCCCAATAATATTTGATTGCTAAAATTACTGTATTTACGCTGGTTGTGGTGCTATTATTTGATGTGCTAGTTGAAGCTTGACCCTCTCGAATTGAGCTATTTTTTAGTTTTTTACTAGGTAGTATAGGTGACTTAGGCAGATCTTCCTGATATTGCCTCTTTAAAGTAGGTTCACATTGTGAATTTAAAAATAAACACTTGTCAACATGATTTTCTATGCTCCCCAGTGGGAATTCTTTATTACATATTGGGCATAAGGAATTCTTGGTACTGTTTGACATGTTCTTCGTAATAAAGATTTTATGGTTGAGTAAATCTCTACATCTAATTAATTCAGAAAGAAAGATAACCCGTTGCACAACAAGCAGAAATCATATAATTTCAAATCAAACACAAAGTTCAATAAAAAATAGTTCAGCATATAAGAGCGGGATTGCAAACAAAGAGATCAAAACTGTAGAACCTATAAGAATTATTTTTACTTATTTATTATCTGTGAGTTTTTTTTTCTTTATATCTTTATCCATACCTAGCAATAAAAGAAAATGACAATCAGCAGATTTTCTGTTTTTAAAGTTATAATAAAATGGCATGAGAGGGGTGAAGAAGAACAATACCCAGCATGTGTCCCCATCCCGTGGCTTGATTTGATATTATTATGATAGCTTATCCACTTTTTTTAGCTTAAAAAAATTATAGTTATCCCTTATCCACTTAAAATTAATAGCTTCTCCCTTGTCCACTTTTTTCTTCTTCAATTTGTGTTCAAAGGCAGGAGATTCATCGCCATTTGTTCTATCAGTGGGTTTGTGTGTCAGTGTAATTTTTCTTGGAATCGTCTGTAATATTTTCGTATGTGTTCGTCGACCGTTAGTATTTTTAAATCAGTATGTGGAGTTTTGTTATTGACATACCAGAGCTATTTTGTGATAAGTCTGAGTATTTTTGATTTGAAAGTTTTTAGTTGTTTTCTGTGAGTCTGTTTTGCTATGCCACAAACTATTAATGCATAAGTCCAAATTGGTTTTGGTAAGTAAGTGTACGTGTTTAATTTTCTTCTAGTTTCTAATTTCGATTTTTTTTCTGAATAGAGAATACATTAGGTTCAGTTTAAGATTTAGCGTGGCTCGCGTTTTTTCTTAATATGAGGACCCCATGTCAATCTCCTGTCCAATGTTAGTCCAAGGTATTGTACTTTGTCTGTCTGTGGGATGGGTGTGGTGATTTTTAATCCCAATCATGTGAGGGAAACGTTCCCGACTATTGTCTAACCTGACAGATAACCACTTGTATGTTTTCTAAACTCACTATTCTTTTACAGTTGTTGTAAGCTAATAAAAACCTTCCTAAGGGTAAATCATTCGTCCTTCATTTTAATCACAGTTTTATTAGCTTAAAACTTCTTTCGTTCGTTTACGAGTCATGTCATTTCAAAATTTTAATTTCGGTTCGGAGATTCAATCATTGGAGTGCCGTTGTTTTATTTATTCCGTGGATGTGAATTGTGTTTAAACATAAAAAAACAACATTTCATTTAGTGTTTATGATCTGATTTCAGAGACCACAACATATGTTGAAGCAGTTGAAACCCTGACTAAAATCTATGTTAAGGAAAAGGGGAAAATATTTGCACGACACATTTTGGCTATAGGTAAACAACAGCTAAACGAAAGTGTTGACCAATACGTCCAGGCTCTAAGGCGGTTAGCAAAGGATTGTAATTTCAAGGCTGTTTCTGCTGAAGATAATAGAAATCAGTACATTCGTGATTCTCTTATTAACGGACTACTGTCTTCTCAAATCCGCCAACGAATACTTGAAGAGACTAAAACATTGAGCCTCGATGACGTCATCCACCGAGCCCAAGCTCTCGAGCTGGCCAATAAACAAGCTGAAGGATACTTAAACGGTGCAAATGATTTCTCTTGCCCGGGAATTGGTAGTTATTCGAATTCATCACTTTTGATAATTCCTGGTAGCTTCCAGCCTAGTGCACGATCCGTTTACCCCAGATCATATGATCCGAACAATCTTTGTGCCGCAACGAATCAGAAGAGGGGCAGCCATTCTTTCTCTTGGGGATTTAGTTGCTGTGGTGATTTTTAATCCCACTCATGTGTGGGAAACTTTCCCTACTATTGTCTAACCTGGCAGATAACCAGTTATATGTTTGTAAACTCACTATTCTTCTACAGTAGTTGTTTTAAGCTAATAAAAACCTTTCTAAGGGTAATTCATTCTTCCTTCATTTTCATCACAATTTTATTAGCTTAAAACTTCTTTCGTTCCGTCATGTCATTTAAAATTTTAAATTTCTGTTCGGAGATTCAATCACGGGAGTGCCGTTGTTATATTTATTTCGTGGATGTGAATTGTTTTTAACCATTAAAAAAAAATCTTGTAATCCACGATGGACAAGTATTTAAAGCCCGACAAATTCTGCGCAAGTCCAGATTCACCATCTAGTGGAAAGGAGTTCTCACATTGGCTTAAAACATTCGAAAATTTCATCTCATTATCTACTGAACCATTGGAAGACGTTGACAAATTGAAGGTACTCCAAAATTTTCTTTCATTCAGTGTTTATGATCTGATTTCAGAGACCACAACATATGTTGAAGCAGTTGAAACCCTGACTAAAATCTATGTTAAGGAAAAGGGGGAAATATTTGCACGTCACATTTTGGCTATACGTAAACAACAGCAAAACGAAAGTGTTGACCAATACGTTCAGGCTCTAAGGCTGTTAGCAAAGGATTGCAATTTCAAGGCTGTTTCTGCTGAAGATAATAGAAATCAGTACATTCAGGATTCTCTTATTAACGGACTACTGTCTTCTCAAATCCGCCAACGAATACTTGAAGAGTCTAAAACATTGAGCCTCGATGACGTCATCCAATGAGCCCAAGCTCTCGAGCTGGCCCATAAACAAGCTGAAGGATACTTAAACGGTGCAAATGATTTCTCTTGCGCGGGAATTGGCAGTGATTCGAAATCATCACTTTCAATTCCTGGTACCTCCCACCCTAGTGCACGATCCGTTAACTCCAGATCATATGATACGAACGATCACGATCTTTGTGCTGCAACAAGTCAGAAGAGGGGCAGCCATTGTTTGTTCCGTCTATCACTCTACTTAGGTATGTGAAGTCTGTCACCACCTCCAATTTTTCTCCATTACAATATATTTGGATATCTTCTTTATTCCTTCCACATTCTGGATCGCTAATATTGCCTAATTGTTTAATTGGATATTTCGCGGCACCCTCATGACGGCACCGCAGCACATTTCGGGAATCACTGTTCTAGCACAATTCACCATTCTCATGCCCGTGTTCCCGCGCAATTCCTTCACTTGTAGCCTTCTCTTGTTTACGGTAAATAGGAGAAAGACATGGATTTCTCTTTTTTTAAAAACGCCAGTACTGAATCTAAAACTAAATTTAATGTACCCATTGTAGAAAATTCCAAATTAGAAACAAGATAAATTAAAATGTATGCGTACTTAGCAATTCCAATCTATCCATTACAAATTTACGGAACCGCTAAACTGATTCAAAGAAAATTAGTTACAAACTTTTCAGACATATGACTTATCGCCAAAGCACCACAGTACCGTAATAACAGAACTTTGCATACTGACTTATAAATATGGTCATGAACTTATTACATACATTGTTAAAAAACTACACGGACACTGAACCTCCGTTTACCTTTTTTTGTGTGTTAACAAAATTTAAGAAGAAAAGAAAAGAAACAAATCGTACGAAATAATGTTAGTTTTCACAAAGAGGTAGAATTGGTGATATTGTCTATGCAGGATTCATTTTGAAAACTCGCTCAGGGGTAGTTATGTTGCCTTTGGTTTGAATAAGTCGGCATGGCTTTCTGCAGAAAAAGTTATTTAATTTTGTGCTTAATTGTTTGTTACATACAGTCAAATTACGGTGATGATTTATCAGGATCCAAATTAAGTGTTCCTAGGGTATTGCTTCCACTCTTTAGGGATTTATCTATTAACTTTACCTTGGATATCAGTGGGGGTGGCTGTTACAAGTGGTAAAAATATGATTTTTATTTATCCTAGCTCAGTTAGTTTTATTTTTTCAAATATATTATGCTGGTTATTGCCCTTTCTACTGGTTTATTTTTACAAATTCTTTCTGCTTTATGGTTTAAATTTTTATTTTTAACTGTTTAATAACTTTAATGTTTAGGTCTTCATCAAGGCGTGATATTGTAGAAGTGGTACCATTGTTTGATTATGCAGAGGAATGCTCTCGTCAAGCAACAATCACAGTTGTGACAAAAGAATTGACTAGAAATACAGCCATCATCCTTGCAAAAGATGTTTTTACAGGCCAAATTCTTCGGGCTGATGTAATTGTTGACAAAATTAATTCGTTGCAAATTGTAACAACTACACGTGAGCTTTACATAGAAGAACCTCCTGAAATGTTTGAAGTGAGAGCTTATGATGACCAAGGTAATATTTTTATATTTTACCATCATGTTCAATTTTAGCTCTATCAGGACTTATTTCTTGATTGTCAAGAGATTTTTATATATTTGCACTGATATACGAAAAATTCTATCTACTGTCGAAAAAATTCTCACTCTTTACATCATTTTATCATTTTGCCCAGGCTGCAAGAAACATTACCACTGCGTTCAGGGAAGGGTAAATATCGATGTAAGATCGGAACACCTGCCAAAATCAAATTTGTATAGAAAAAAATTATTGGTTTCTGTGTGGTCCTCAATGGCCGGAATAATCTATTTCTCTTATCTACCCAGAGGCGAAATCATCACATCCACATTGTACTGCATGGATATTGAATTAAAACAACCTGCATTGGTTTATCTTAAGAGACCTATATTTTTACACGACAATGCCAGACATCAGGTTTCATGAAATAAATAAATGAGCTGGGCTACAATATGTCTTGGAGACATCTTGGCATACTTTCTACCGATCCAGATGAGTCTCTTTGCTGGAGGTTAGCTCAATATTTATGAAGAGCCTATTTAAGATCTTGGAATATATTGGGAAATGGTATATTCATCTGAGCATATTTCATAAATGTTTGATTGGGTTCAAGAATAGAGAATGAGTTTTTCCTGATGGGCTGGTCACACTATTAACATTTATGCTGGACGTGCTGTTAAACGTTTATACTTTGAGAGCAATGTTTAGCCCAGCATTTAGGTGCATTAGAATAGGATTGTCACTTATTTCTTAAAGGATAGGCAATGTACGAGGTTCAAAAATTTCACAAAATCAACTTCATTTCATTCCCTTCTGGAAAAGCTAGAGCAAGTATAGATTTATCTGTAGAAAGTACAGTGGACCAATCATTTATAGTCCAATAGCTGATGACTCTCTAACTGATTCGTATTACTCTGTGTGTTCTGGTCTTCTTATAAGGCAAAATGTGGTCAA
This sequence comes from Troilus luridus, assembly GCA_964056705.1. Classification (NCBI taxonomy): domain Eukaryota; kingdom Metazoa; phylum Arthropoda; class Insecta; order Hemiptera; family Pentatomidae; genus Troilus; species Troilus luridus. Next base: position 89,488,430 of record OZ057412.1, on the reverse strand, counting down.
TCCATATTGATTATATCTTCTTCGAGCAGAGAATTAAGAACTGTTTGCACCATGAACTTCCTTGAACTTGTTAGACACTTAAACAACTATAAGATATTATTAAATTTGCTAAAATTCTAAAAGTATAAAACAGTCATACAATGATTTGAAAAATGATTTGGATTACCGGTAAAAAAAATAACCATGTACCGCTATAACCCATGAAGAGTCTTGGGTTCAGGGCATGGTAGAGACTTTACTCTTTCATGGACAACAGTTGTGCAGGGAGGGGATTTGTCCTAGATCAAGCTTAACTGCCAGGTTTTTCTCCCAGTTAAGGTTACCCACTTTATAGAGGCTGAGTGAGTCTCAATAGGGTCTCTAGATCCCACAGGGTCCATCCCCGGCTGTTAACAGATTAAATAAATTATATGTCTCACCAGGATTTGAACCCAGATCCACAACAACTGAGTGCTCTACCACTGAGCTACCCTGTTCCATTACACATCTACACCAGGTTACTGGTACTGTATATGCATTGTATCAGATGCCTTTTATTCAACAGAAACAGTTTATTAACACTTAAATATAATATTAATTCAGTCAACATATTTTTGTATTCACTCCAAACTTCTTTTCACAGTAAAGAACTCAACTTTCTATGCTTCAGTTAGTTAAACTTAACTATTTAAGCTAAATTTCTCTGGACCAAGTAATATTAATAACTTTGAAAAATTAATTTTTTATGTTTGGTAATATACAGTTGCTATCATTATTTTTTTTTGCTGATTTCTCTTAAACAAATTTTTATATTGCTACTTGTTTAATTAATGATACTACTTTTTTGTTTTTTATGCTGCTAAGGAAATGAATTCACAACTTTGGTTGGTGTAGAATTTCATTGGACGGTGCATACAATGGCACATGCATCTACTGGTCCTGTTATGAAATTGATGACATTTTCTGACTCCCCTTATGAAACTCCGCATTCTGTTGGCGCTTTTGATCAAATTGGTAAACATGGCCACGTGGCCTTGCTTGAAGGAATAAGGACTGGCTCTGCTAAAGTGAGTATAATCTCAGTGATTTTTGACTAAATTTATGTAGCATTGATGACTTGGTGTACTGCATTAGTATTTTTTACTAATTTACCAGCTTTAAATTTGTTTAAATAATTTATAGTTCTTTATTTTAGTTTAAGTTTTTAGTCAATGATGCTATATAAATGAATAGATATTTGTCTATTAAACTAAAAAATCCTGAAGAATAAAACAAACGTGAAGATTCGAATAAACTTCCATTTACTGACCATCATCCAAACCCTAACCTGTAACATGTTCCTTAATGAGATCCTCATCTACCTCTTAGATTAATGCTGGGACATTTCCTATTTGTTTCAGTTTTTATTGGCTTATTAATAAATAATATGTTATTAAATCCAACAATTTTACCAATCCAATCTCAATGGTTGGAAAGCTATCACTCCAATTATAATAACATATTACATGCTCCACAATTACATTTTGTGGAAATAACAACAAAATATAATTGTTAAGATTATATATTATCCAGTAATTTTGTTATTTTTCGGGCCTAATATTCTGTGCATTAGTTTATTTTTTAATAAAAAAAGTGGCCTAAGGCATTGTTCTTACTTTGAAGTAGCCAAGTTCTTCAACATTATATGACAATACATTTGAAAACGGTCAGTATTTATTAATTTTTTCTGTATTCACACCCCTTCTCTAAATGATCTCATATGGAGAATACTGTTGACATAAGAGTTACGTAGTCACTCAGATTTGTCCAGTTTGAGCAAAGTATCTCGTCTTCAAGTATCTTGTGTGATGTTAACAGTTCAATTGATGGTAACGAATATGTGAAGGATTATTTTCCTTTTTGTATTATAGTTATTAATAACAATTTTTGTTCAACCTCTTTTATAATCAGAATATTCTCACCAGGCAACATACCAGTAAACTCTGGGTACAAAAATTATTACTGAAAATTGTTTGTAAACACTTTTTACATATTATTAGGTTAGTCCTGTTGAGCTGAGGTAAAAAGAACAGATTGTTTAGGCTATACACTCCTCATATACAAATTGGATAATAATATTGCTTATTAATACGAATGATTACATACTCTCTCTTTTAAATTAGTATAGTTTATTACTAAAAATGAAATGGTCAACTTTAAAATATACAATAAAATGCTAGCTGAGATGAAAAAATGAAAATGGCATTTGACATATCTAGAAATAAATCACACGTAATATGTATTAAAATTTATACATTAGAAATTAAGAAATGGAAATGCCAAAATACGATTTGGCTAATGAATACGACACAATATTAAATTTGAAGGGGCTAGTGAAAGGAAGGCTTAAGAATTGTATGACTATTTTTTTTATAAATAGTTTGGTAAAAAACCACAACAATTTTGGTAACGAATAAACTAAGAGAAAAATTAATAGTTAAAAGATGTAGAGCATCAATCTCTGTCTTTTAAGCTCAAACAATTTAAAAATCAGTTTAGTACCCCTCTCAAAATTGGCAATCTCGAGCATTATATAGACTCTCACCTATATTTAAGTCTCTGATCATAGTTGAACCAAATTTTTTACCCAAATTGTTATGCTGTGTTACTATTATTCAATTCCACACCCATTTCTTATGGTAACAACAGTGACTAATATAAATTCATAACTACTAGTACTATTTAGTTGTAAAATTGTTATTTTTTATAGCACTAGTGACGAATGTTAAACTAGTAACGAACGTTTAATGTTATTCAAAGTTTTTTTTTTTAGTTTATAATAGAAATTATTTTAATGTATACAATATTGTTTTATAAGTCATGTCAATGCTTTCTGTCTCATCAGTTGTTTTGTTGATGTTATATCAGTGTACATTATATTGTTTCTGTTTTTGCATTGCCAGGTATGAAAAATTGTTAATGTCAAAAATAATAAATAGTTCTATTTAGTTATAAGTTAATAATTATATGAAGAATAATGTTTTATTTTTACAATGCTCTATTAATCATTATTGTTCTTTAACAATCTTAATTAAGTATAACAGATTTTTTAAATTAATTATTTTTATAATTGTAGGTGTCAGTTAAGCTGCCTCAAAGTGAATACAAAGAAGTGATAGCTGTCGATGTTCAATTGATTGTTGTAGCTAATCTTATTTTGAAACCCGCTGTTGCTTTTATTTTACCCGGCGATACAATCGAATATCAGTTATATCAGGTGATTCATTTTTATTCAAATAATATTTAAAAAAGCAACTTTGTTCTATTAAGTCATTATATAGCACTGTTCTGCTGAATGCACAAGTATCAGAATTATTGTTTTAAAAACAGTTATTCTACTGAGACATTTAAAATCTGGATCACTTTTAAATGCCTCAGAAAGAATCCTAAAAACCTGTTTCCTTTATTTATTTATTTTTGTGTATATGACAAATATAATATAAGGTATTTTTCTCTTCAAAAATAAAAATATTTAAAATTATGACAATTAATAAAAAAAAATTGTAATAATATTAGGTAGTTTCACATATCATGATAAATATAGAGAATTTATGATTATTCAAATAATATAGAAACAATTTCCTTTGTTGACTTTAAAAAGGCCTACGATTCCGTGGATAGGGAAACCTTACTGGAAATGCTGAAATAATATGGAGTCGACCAGAAAACCTTAAATCTGATAAAACTGACTCTGACAGATATAAAATCTAAAATGAAATTTTAGGGTCTTATAAACAAAGCTTTTCAGATAAAAACAGGGCTAAGACAAGGCGACGGCTTGCCTCTCATACTTTTCAACATAATCCTGGATAAAATTATGAAGGAATTCTGGAAAAAAAATAGCTGAGGAGCCAGAGTAGGGAACAAAAGCAATCATATAAAAGTGAGTTGTTTGGCGTTCGCAGACGATCTCGAACTTTTGCCACAATCAGAAAAAGAGGCTATTAGTCAAATAAATACCATACAAATAATAGCAGAAAAAGCAGGCCTACAAATATCATATGACAAAACAGAACTCATGACTACTGAAGTAAATTTCAAGAAAAAACACTAAACACCAAATATGGAAAAATAAAAGTAACCAGAAAATTTAAGTATTTGGAGGAAGCAATATGTTTTAACGGTTCTGAGAAAGAGAGCATCCAAGAGAAAATAAAAAAAAATATAAAATTTAAGCTTTCAAACATGGAAAATTTACAATAAAAAGAACCTCTCCTCCAATGCAAAGTTAAGGCATTACAGTGTTGTGATAAAGCCTGTGATTTTATATGGGATGCCTACCTAACTTGGAAAAACTGCTAAGAATAGAAAGGAGGATCTTAAGAAAAATCTATGAGCCCAGGAAAACACAGGACGGTTGTAGGCGAAGATCTAACGAAGAGATCTACAGAGAAATCAAAGACCTGGAAACCAAGATAAGAATCAGAAGGCTGATTTTCTATGGGCACATGAAAAGGATGAAGGAGGAAAGATTGAACAAAAAGATCTTTAACAAAATTTTTAGCTACAAAAGCGGAGGATACATAAAGCAAATAAGAGAAGAATTAAAGAACCTTAAAATTTCAAATGCCGACTGTCTAGATAGAGACACATACAGGAAAACACTGAAAAATCTCACCAATATTGGAAGAGGAAAAAGGAAAATATTGGGGGAGGGGTACAAAGTGGTCCGAAGAAAGAAAAGAAATGCAGTCGAAAATCATGAAGCTGAGATGGAAAGAAAGAAAATCATGACTCCCAAAGAAGCCTTACCAATGATATTCGCGTGGTCCTTAGTGGCCGCTACGTGATAAAAAAACAAATATATATATATATAAACATTTAAATTGATTCAAATAAATGTGATTCAGAATGTTGTTAAATACCTGTTAATTAGTATTTATAATGCTATTTAAATTAAGAAAGAGGTTAATACAGTCCCTATATTGGGCTCGATTAAAATTTTAAGTGTGTTTCAATAGTTCAAGTTAATGGGAGGAAAGTCTGAAAAAGTTTGGTAAACATCATTTTATTCTGGACTTTTTTTTTTAAATGCCACTGACACCAATTTTATTTTGTATATATTTCTGCTCCTATGATAATAATAATCATTTTAGTGTCTAATTGGATGTTTTTAAGGGCAAAAAATCTGTTAAGATGATTCATTTTGTACAGAACATAATCCTCATTGTAACTATTTCACTAAACTGTTCAGTTCGTAAACAGATTCTTTTCCCTTAAAAACACTAATTATAACATTTAAGTGATGAGTATAACTATCGCAATAGCAGAAATAAATTCATAATAATATCATTGTTGGCCATTTTAGGAAATGGTATTTAGAAAATCCAGTCCAGAATATGGTGAGGTCTACCCATCTCTTTGTGATTCTCCTGTAAATACCAATGAGTGTATCTCGTGTACCAATGTAGCATATCGTGACTAAAATTTTCACGAGATGCTAGTAAAGGGACAGGACAGGAGTAGTTAACAATTGTTGATGCCATCAACTTTAAGGCTTTCGGTTTACTACTAGTTTTGTTATTATTAATTTACATTATTGATCTTAATTTTAATCTTACAGATTCGTCAAGGAAAAATGATCAATATAAATTTAATGGGTACTCAATACCGTTTACTTTCTGAAAATGAAGATATTGCATTTGTAAAAGAACGAAAAGCCTTTGCCAAATTTGCTGGTCAGGTGAAGATAATTTTACGTGACAATAATGTGCCAGAAAGTGATAAGATAATTTATCCTTCAGCAACCCTTAATGTGGCCATTCCCAGTTACATGACGTTAAGCCTATTACCCTTCCACAGTTGGTCGTTGACTGTTAATCAGAATGCCACTATAGTTCCACAACTGTTTACTAGGTAGTTTATTTTTTTTGTTTTATTTAATTATATTTATTTGTTTTATTAATTCTATGTAATTATTCAACTTACTTATGTCTAAACAAAACAAAATGAAATGATCTCATTATTTAATTAATTTTAAACATTAAAGCATTAAATTAAAATTTAATCCTTGTCATTTAAGAATGGTATCTAAAATTATAATTAAAATAATCTCATTGAAAAAAATTTAATTTGTCTTACATCAATCTAACTTTTCAATAAGCTTTAAAAACAGTTGAAACTATCAATAATTATCTAATTTCAGATCAATTTAAACACTACACATTTTTGTATATGGGATTATTTTTTTACTTATATAATTAGTTTTAATTCTTATTATCTTTAAAATATATTTTTGTTTTGTTTCTTTGTAGCAATGGTCAAAAATTTTATGTTGGAGAAAATGTTGAAATTCGAACCTCTGTTCCAAATGAAAATTTTCATGTCCATAATGTGATAAGGAATGGTTCAGTTATAGGAAGAACTATTAAAATTGGTTCTGGACATGTAACTTCAGTCCTACATGGCGTTAGCGATGAGCACGTAAATCTACCTCTCAAACTTCAAACTTCGGCTACCCTTGAAGTGTTTCCTGACCTTGGCATAACCCCAGAACTGTTTGTCATTCCATGGATAGACAATGATATCCCACCGTAAGTTATTAATGAAATGTTTTTATGATATATGTCAGACATTGAGGATGTCAGTTTTGAAAGGTACTAATTACCGTTAAAACTGTGATTAGCAAGTACGAAATTATGAAAAGATCTATTTATATTTTTAAATTAGGTTATTTCTAGTGTATACATCAATGTGGGATGCGTGTAAGGTTTCTTTTCTATAATTTTTAACAAATTTGAGAATTGGCTTGTAAATATGCTTTTTTGTATTGAAAAAACTTTATATAATTTTTAATTTTAATAAAAGAATGTGAAATGGCCAGGGAGGGAGGGGAGGGGTGCAGTCAATCAATTTTACAGGAAATTGGTTTAACTTATGTTATTTGTGGCAACGTTTCAGCATAAGTTTTAGGCTACCATTGCTGTTGAGAATAAAATAAAACAAAAACTAATCAATCAAGGCAGTACCAAAGTAGATCTAATAGGTTATATAAGCAGAAATGATTAGAAGGACAAGAAATAAGTTCAAAGAATAGAAGATAAATTATGAAATAATTTATGAGCATTATAAGAATAGAAAGAAATCTATAAGATATTATGTTTTACTTAGTAAATTTTACTGTGTTTTATTATCTATATTATATATGTTTTAGAGCAGTCATATAAAAGATGGTCTGTTGTTTTTCATGTATGCCGTCACACTCAGTGGTTTGTCATAAATAGTTTGAATAAAAAAATATGTTTTTGACCCTGCTGAAAAATTGGTTAAATTGTAGAATATTTTATTATTTTTACCTCTTTCCTGAATTGTTTTTATGATCCTGGAAGTATATCTGTATTTCTTGTTATATTTTTATTCCAAATCAGTATTGTTGCCATTTCATTTCAGTTCATTTCTCTTTTATGATTTTTGGTCTATAGATAAATATTATTGTTAAGAAGTGAGTCTTCTTATTATAATATTAATACTAAGTTTTGTCCTTAAAAATATAGTTACTACTAATTAGACTTTAATATTTCTTAATAAAATTATTAGAAGTCGAGAGGACCTGAACTATTATAGAGTAATAGTTCTTAAAGGTGGCCAACAAAATGTGAGATATTTCTATATCTTTGATTGAGAGTGTGGAATCTTTGACTTGTCTATTAATTTGATAATGTTACAATCTTATAACACCAATATATCCACATTCACAAAATATATGCTATTTTTTGTTTTGTTTTTTTCATCTAAAATATAGGGGTTAGTATTCTACTACTGAAGTTTCCTTGTTTTCTTTTGTGTGTCTCAGATGTCGTCAGTTATATTTCCAGAGAAAGAAATACAATAAGAAATACAGCCTTAATTTCAAGTAAAAGATGGAAAGAAATTACAATCAACTTTTTCTTGCCTTGATAACTTTTTAATACCCATTGAGCTTTATTAATAGTTAAAATAATCAATGTTATGTGTGAAAACAATAATTCACTACAATTTACTTTTTCAATGCTATGCTTATTAATTTTGAATCATGAACTTGTATTTTAATCGAAACTATATTTAATAAGCATCCATAGCAAAACTATATTTATTTAATAAGTAATTTCTTCTAATTTTCATTTTTAGATTATCAAATCACAAATTAACAGCATTTGGAGGAGATGGTGATTATGAGTGGAATTCTGAAAATAAAGCTGTAGTAGAAGTTAATCAAGATGGATTTTTGAAGTTCAATGGGCTTGGTCACACACTTGTAAATGTGTGCATGAGGAAAAATAAACTGATAAAGGCTTCAAGTAAAATTTATGTACTTGAACCTCATAGTTTGAATGTATTTTCTGAATACAGTGAAATACCTGTCGGAGGAGAAGTTGTGATGCACATTGTACTGTATGGTAAAATGACGATTGGTGGCAGTACTAGAATAAAGGCATTTGATCATTGTCAGCATTTGGAGTTTATAGTTTCTCCTAAAGACCCATTCTATGGTGTTGATAAAGCTGTAAATAATTCTCTCGGTTGCGCTGCTAGGGTTGTTAGAAGCAGATCAGTTGGAGAAGCTGAAATAGTCGTCAAACTCAGGCTCCCTACAGTGACATTAGAGGGTTCATTACGTATCAAATCTCACCCACCGTTGGTGTCTATTCAGCCAATTTCAAAGCAAGTCTTGCTTGCCATTGGATCGTCATATCATGTTGTCTTCTCTGGAGGTCCTTCGCCATCTTTTGGACCATATTCTACTCGTTTAACTCTTTCAAACAACAAAATTTCTGCGTCTAAAATACATGAGAGACCTGGTCTCTATGTTTATACTGTTACTTGCCTACAGATAGGCTCCAGTGACATCAATCTTTTTGTAAAGTCTATCCCTCTCATTAAATACAGTAAAAGTATAGAAAGTGCCTTCAATGTTAAAGTTTTTTGTAAGCTTCCTAAAAGCTTAAATGTGATAAGAAACTATAATACAGGTTGTCCTGATGTTGTGCAGGACAAAATTATTGCATATCCCTCGAGCAAAACCAGATTCAGTGTTAGAATAATGGATGATCTTGGAAAATCTTTTGATAATGCTACAAGCTTATTATATGACTGGAATTTTCTTAATCAATCAATGGCTACCTTTCAAGGACCTCACAAAGTTTATCTTGACGAAGTTGAGTACGATTTCTACAAACACCCTTTGAGTCATTACATAGTTGTCATTACCAATAATAATACTGGAGAAGTGTTAGGAAAGGGTATGGCACTCAATTATAGGAAGGAAGCTCTGACTACATACAATTTAAACAAGCAGGACTGGATAGTACACGGCAAAATAATTACTCACTTTACATTATCAGTTGCATCAGAACCATTTATTGAAACAAGTTTTATATCAATATTCAATCATCCTTTGAACATGGTGAATTTATTGATATCTGGCGGTTCAGGACATTTTCAATTTGAAGTCAATCCACGGTCTATAGCGGATGTACGGTACGTTCATCAAAAGAAGATGGCTGAAATCCATCCCTTAAATGAGGGAACTTGTGAAATCACGATCGCTGATAGATGCTTACCTCCATTTTTCAACATGTCTATAGATGTCAAGGTGATTATGAATTATTTTTATTTAGTTTTAAATAAATAAAATATCAATAAATAGTTTTTGAAACCACATTGGCTCAATGAGTTGATGCAGGAGGTTTATTTTAATGTTTACATTTTCAAACTTGATTTTCTTTTTTAAGTAACGGCCAAATGCGCAATATTATGCTATGAAAACATACATGCAATTTTGTCTAAAATAAAATTTATATTTGTTAACAATTAAGCCTTGGGTTATGTAACTAAATTAATCCTGATGAATTTCTTGCCAACTGATGAAAAGCTCAATTGTACAAGGATCCAGACTGTACTGATAACATATCATTAATATTTCATTTATATATTTTTAATTCTGACTGACTGAATGTATGATTAGCCTTAATAGTTTTTCGACATCCAGTTCTAGTGCTGGAATTGACATTGTTGTGCCATTTTAATTGACCTTGATTATTTTTGGATCTTCAAATTAAATTGTTAAGTTTTGCTTCTATAAACTTCTACTTCTATGCTTAATAAATTAATTATGTTTGATTTTTATTTCATATAATTTTCAGGTGATAAATGTAGCTTATCTTCAGATTGAAACTGCTTCTAAGATTCAAGAAGGGCAACAGAAAAAAGTTACTGTCAAAGTGTTTGATAAAGAAGAATATCCATTGGCATTTCCTGTGTTCAGTGTTGAAAAGATGGGAATGGTGATGGAATGCTCTGATACAAGCATTGCAGATTTTGATAAAACTGAAAAGGTTTCCATGGACAGTAATAAAGGCATAATAAACTTTGTCCTCAAAGCAAAGAAAATTGGTGAGGTTACCATATGGGCAAGATGGTTTAATATCACTAGCAATGTTCTCAGTATCCAAGTAAGCATTCAATAGTTTTTAACTTAATTTTTCTGTTACTTTGTTTTGAAAGTTGAATAAAAAATCATTCAGCGAAAATCAAAAATATATAAAGCATGAAATGCTATAATTTTATTACTTTATTTTTATTAATTAAACAGTATAAAAATAATTTGTGATGAAGCATCCTTTACAATTTTTCTGTCTGATCAATCCTCATTTCCTGTACAAATAAGAATACAAGTATAGCCAAAAACAATTTTATTTATAGAACTACCAAATCGATAGAAAAATAAATCTAAAAACAATAAAATTAATAATACTTTTGCAATGGAAAAAGGGCAGTAAAAATAATAAATATAGTAGTCAAATGTTAAATAGATCAAGAAAAACAGAGAAATAAAAAACAAATTTTTTTAAAAATTCTGATGTAAATAGTTACATTACTGTAGTATGAAAAGTAATTAGTAAAACTGAACGAGTTATACATGTTATCATATAAAGTTAGGTACATCAATTATCTGATTGTTTATGTTTATGATAATGGGGATTCAATCCTGAAACACCTAGAGATTGTTAGGGTAGGAAATAGAGTGCGTAAAGAATTTCTTCCTTTCTGTTCTATTTAATAATTGGGCATAGTTCACTATATTTATATAATTAAAATTAAAGAAAATTCACAATTAGATATTTAGACATGGATATGATATAAAAATGATGCAAAATAAAATTTGACAAAATGGGTAGTGATAATTTAATTAATATACTAATCATCATAACTTAAATAAATTTCATTAATAATGCTCATAAATTAACGAGTAAAGAAAATGATATATCACAGAATGGTTGTGGAAGAACCCTTATCTTCCAGTCTCCACTTATATAGAATTTATTCCCAATTTCATGGGTGTCTTGATATTTATTGATTTCCATTGAGAAATATATTATCTCTACAAAGAAAGAAAGCAATAAGCCTCAATTAATAAGAGGGTCACCTGATAAGTCCTGGGCCTCTCACAGGGATAGCGCCACTAGGCCAGTTAGATGCTAGCATGAAGCAGCTTGGTTAGTTTTTGAACAACAGCATTTTTAATAAGACAACTTTAGAGTTTTCACAAATATGCTTTGGCTCATTGTTCAATCATTGCAATGGGAAAAATTTGCTAATTAAAGTTTGAATTTCTTGAACATCCACCCTATTCGCCAGATCTAGCTGGTTAGTGACTACCACCTGTTCCCAGACCTCAAAAAGTTTCCTCAAGGACGAAGGTTTCACAGGAAGGAGGAGGTTATTGAAGCGGTAAACAGCTATTTTGATTTTGAGGACCTTAGTAAATCGCACAACAGAAATGGTTTAATTAAATTAGAACACTTATATGTCTAATGTATTGCTCTTTCTGTTGAGAAATAAATACTTTTTTTTTTAATGTTGCTTTTATTGAGAGGCCCTGGGACTTATCAGCAGACCCTCGTAGCTAATGATGAAATATAATTTCTTCTGGTACTTGATATCACAACTCACTTTGGCTATAAGTGATAAGCTATAAGTTAAACTTCTCCATGTGTTTTTTCAAACCTCATGTTGGCTTAATGATCTATGACCTGCAGATACAGGCTCTTCTCATTATTGAAAATAACTTTTTCTGGAAAGAAAGATCCTTTCTTCTTTTATAGAGCTCATCTTGGCCTCACTCAGCTTCGTAACTACTATGTTTAAAAATTAAACGTTTCATTTTTAGTTGATGATATTGATTATATTATTGATTATGACTAATAAGGAGCTGAATATCTGACATTTATTATATTCACCAGAAAAATCAATATATTGATTACCGTATTTATTCTAAACAGTTCTTGTACTGAGAAATAAAGTTACTAGTGCATCAAGATTCATGAAATACATGCAAAGAAATTCTAGATTCAACATCACTAATTAAAATCACTAAATCAACCTTTTGACTAACTTATCATCAGCAAGTGCTACTAATGAATTAACACTCATTAATTGCTAATACAAATCCCAGAGATTGCCAAGCATCTATAAAGCGGGTATCCTTTGGGGGTATAACGTGGAAGTTGAACTTGATCTGGGCTAAATCCCCTCTTTACATCGATACAACCGTTGACCTGATACAGAACCCAAGAACCTTAATCGGTTATAGGGGTATGTAATCTATTTTTCTATCTTTCCCAAAATTTGAAGTAACAGCAACATAGCGGATTGTGTTAACAATATTATTCCATTACCCACTAGTTCCTCCCTCCATTCATCTTAAATACTCTTTAACTTGAAGTCAGTCATTTTTTCTTCTTATATGGCTTGTTTGAGTGTCAGAACTTATTTTCAATTGAAATTTAAAATCACCCTACTTTTGGTGTTTTATATTAACTATTTAAAATTTATTGTAGAAAGGTTACAATTAGAATATTATTATTGTGGACTTGTGATCTTCTTGAAAGAAACTATTCAGCTCTTTCTAGGATATGATAAAAAGTGCAAGGTGTTGTGCAAAAAACGATTTTAATTTACCTTTTTCATGGATTCATAAATTTTTTCATAGATGGTCATTCCTATATTAATACAATTAAACAAATTTAAAATCCTGCTATTTTAATTTCAACTTTAAAAAATCTTGTTATTTATAATTTATAATTTGCACTAATGATTTATTAATTTATTTTTGTTATCATTAGGTTTTTCCAAGAGTGAAGATCAACCCACGAAATCTAACTTTGGTTGTCGGCTCAGAGATCCAGATTGATGTCATAGGAGGACCATCCATTGATTCTGCATTGCAGTACATGACATCGGATTCTTTTATATCTTCTGTATCATCTGATGCCATAGTCAAAGGATTGAGACCTGGTATTATTGAATGAATGTCTTAATTACTTGCTATAAAGAATCCTTTATCATTTTTTATTACAAGAAAATTTATATTGCTATGAAATTTTTCATATAAAATCGTTAAAATGCTTTTCTGAAATTTTACTTTTGACCATTAAGATTTTATTAAAATTATCCCATATATATTGTTTTTTAATAGATTTTAAGCCTCTAATTATAAATCTGAAATAATTTTTATCTTATGACTTTCAAAATATTTTTTCTGAGATTTTCTAAGCAATTAAGAACAGAAATTTGAACAATGCTTGTCTATGTCAAAATGTTGCCTAGTCTAAACCTTAATCATGATGACTACCAATGGCACAGTAATATATTTTTATTGATGTAAACACAAACTGTATTTTTTTTAAATGTAGTTTTTTGTTAAGATATGCTTCTATTTGATTTCTACCTTTTTTTTTGTTCTAAAGGGACCTAGTCCAAGAATACAATATTTTTCTATCTTATCTCTTGGTACCTCCTCTGTAGTTTTTGTTTTTTTAACTAAGATTTTTTTACTCTCATATATAAACAGTGTTTTTAAATGAGTTTGGGTTTTGTTTTACTGTAAAATGTCTACATCATATAGGTTGTAGAGGAAAAGAGGAGTACAATATGACTCGCCCAAATGAGGGAAAAAGAAGAATATTTTTTTTTTTACAACCTCCTGTTCAATATAATATCTATCAAGATTGCATTAAGATGCTTAAGTGGTTAGGAGTGGGAAGCCATTACAATTTTGTCAGTATGTCCACTATGCATGTAGGTTAAATTTACTTGTTATTACAGTCCATTGGGTGTTTTTATTTATGAAAGTTTTATACTTAAACTTTTTTAAATAATTTGGAAAGTAGAAGACCATAAGTAGATGTGCGTGTTGAAATGATTTTACCTTAGCTTCTTCATTTATATTATTCAGTATTTATTTAGTTTTGTTCAGTTGAAATACATTAATGAATAATAACAAGTATTAATGAATGAACTTTTGTAACCTATATTACAAACATAAAATGTATTCAAAATATCATTTAATTATTTACTTTAAAAGGACTAAATTTATTTAAAATATTCTGTTAGCTGTTTATAATTATTATATATATTTTTTAAATAATGCATATTAGCTTTTCAATTTAGTTTCAAAGATCATTTTATGGTTATAATGGAGGTATTTTATTGTGTTTTAAATTTTTATAATTTCCTGAGAAATTTTTCAGGTCGAACATCTTTAACAGCCATTGCAGTTGGGCACCAGGGAGAAGTGTACAGTAAAGACACTGTTGAAGTGAATGTCGTTACTTTAGCAGGTGTTTATATTGTGGCGCCCATTACTAATCTTGGTGTCGGCAACATGATGCCTGTCTGGGCGTGTGGTTTACCTCACACAATTTCTCCGTTATTACTTGGTTCTATATCTCCTGCTTTGCAATTCAAATGGTCTACATCAGTACCAAACATCGTCATGATAAAGGATGTTTTCTATAATACAAATATACAGGTATTTATAATAAAAATTAAAGAAATAAATATGTATGCAGTATGTTAGAGAATGAAAGCTTTGTTTTTTGTTGTTTTCTAAAAGTATTCTAATAAATGTTTTATGTCTTTTTTTAAAAATGTTTCTTTATTTTTGTTGATATATACACTCAACAGCAAAAAAAACCGGACACTTCATATTTTTCGTATTAAAAGCTAATTTTCAGCAATGTGTTGGTTTTTTCGGGTATTCTAGTTATTACAGAGAATGTAGGGTCTAAGTCTGTAACTACCCCGGCTTATTTGGAAGGGAATGGGGTTGTGAAAGGAAGGAAAGAATAGTAACACATAAGAAAATAAAAATAAATAAATAAAATAAAAAAAAAAATTAGGAGAATGTACTCTGGCTAAGAACTAAGCAATATAAATAAAATGACTATATTTATTTTTATTTAATAATAAAACCAAATTATTGAAAAATATAAAAAAAAAATGTTTAATAAATGAATAATAAAACCAAATTGTTGAAAATATTAGAATGGTTAAAAATTCTACAATTACTACACTACTGGTACAACCAGTTCCCCACTTATTTGCTAGGACAAGAAAATAAAAAAAAAACAATAAGGGAATATTATATGTCTCAGAACAAAAATTATAGCCTGGTACTCCACGGTAATCAATGGGTCTATCCCCAGAAATTAAATTGTTCACATGTACCTTGTATAACGTGTAGCGATCCTCCCATCTGATCAATTCAGCAGTCACCAACACCAATTGTCTCAGACCTCTCACACTGCGACGTTACACCTCTTCCAACCCGGGACAGACTGACCGACTTCTAAGCGATCGCGATCTCCCTCTCCCACGCTAGCCACCGTCTAGACGCCACCTCAGCATCCTTGACGGTCTCAGGCTCACGATCGCTCGACTAAATGATTTAATTAAACTTATTTACGGCCAGTCCCGCCACGGTTCTGTTACAAAGTCCATTGAACTAATCCCTTCAGGATTAGTAAACAATTAGATAAAACTCAGATTTGATTTATTTGTCTTGAAGTTGATTTACCTGTCGGACCTATTCTAAACTGTAAGTAGTTTTTTGCACATTTAAACATCTTTAATTTATTAACCAAGCCTTTACTGTGATTAATAGACATTTTTTTTTTTTATTTTGGTCCAGAATAATGGTTATTTCAAATGTTGACATAGCCCGAGGTGATGCCTTGCCCAGAGAAGGCCGGAGCTTGGGGTAGCGAAGTCTACCATTCACGATGCACTGCGGCGTTTCCGGGAGACTGATAACTACGATAGGAGGGCCGGCAGTGGGCGCCCAAGGGCAACAACGGCAGTATACGATCGATTTATTACGCTGTCGGTATTGAGAGACCGACTTTTAACGGCTCCTGAGGTCCGGGAAAGACTTGAAGTGGCTCGAAATACACGTGTATGTGCAGACACAGTGCGGCGGAGACTGAGGGAGCACGAACTCGTATCAAGGCGACCCGCGACAGGGCCCCAACTCCTGGAAAGGCATAGAAGAGAAAGGCGATTATTTGCTGATCAGTATTCTCATTGGACTCTGGAGCAATTGGGAACTGTTTTATTCACGGATGAGTCTCCATTTGGTCTATACCACTCAGACGGTCGAGACAGAGTGTGGAGACGACCAGGGGAGCGATTTGCTCAATGTACCATTCGTGAATCACTGCCTTTTGAAAGGAGATCAGTTATGGTTTGGGGTGGAATTAATTTCCACGCCCGGACTGAACTGATTTTCATAAATAATGGGGCTCTGACTGCTCGGAGATACATCGAGGAAGTCCTCCTAGAGGCAGTGATCCCGTTTGCTCCATTTATTGGCGAGCAATGCAGGATAATGCTCGTCCACATACCGCCAGAATTTTTACCGAATACTTGGAGCAAGTGGGAATCACAGTTCTGGACTGGCCTGCACGATCTCCGGATATGAATCCCATAGAGCATTTGTGGGATAATTTAGGCAGGCTTGTTAGACGCCGTCATCCTCCTCCTAGTGACTTAAATCAGCTCCAAATTGCTCTTCGAGAAGAATGGGACGCTATGGCGGTGGAGTACGTCCAGAATTTAATTTCTTCGATGCCTGACAGGTTTAGAGCCCTTCGCCGTAACAGAGGGAGTAATACCTGCTATTAGAATTACATAAATTGTTAGAAAACCTAATAAAAATGAAGAATAACGTTTTCTAAAACATGTGTTCATTTATCATTTTTTCTTTATTTTGTACATAATCAATAAAAATTATTCACTTTTGGCAGATTTTGTTTAAATAACCTATAAATTAACAAATTCTTACCATAAATTAAAAAGATTAATACATATAAATATATATTTAACAAAATTATAAGACCAAATCTAAGTGTCCGGTTTTTTTTGCTGTTGAGTGTATATATACATATTAATATTTTTTCATGTTTCTATGTTTAGGTTGGAAATGAAAACAAACTTTCAGTTCGAGTTTTAGGTTTGAAGCCAGGACAAACAAGTATTGAACTTTCAGTGATAGGTAGAGGTATTGATAAGAATATCTTTACTTTTAACAGTTCCTTCCGAGTTGATGTTGTCAGCAGGCTGGAGTGGCTAAGGCCTAACATGGGTTTTCCATTCATGTTAATGGCACCAAACACAAACTACCAATTGAAGACAAACCTAGTGGTGAGTTACTAATCATAAATATTTATGTATTAGGCCCAATAATTTTAAGGAATAGTTATTGGTAATTTTTCGTTAGACTGCTTTGGTGATGCCTATACAATCACATTTATACTGCAATTATATATTGCAACATGTGTTTTTTATTAATATTTAATATACAAATAATGTTTTAGTTTTTATTAATGGCTAAGGAAACCTTCTAACCGAGCCAGGGGTGGACGAATAAAATGATCTGGCTGACCACTTTAGAAGTTAGTTGTTGTTTATTTAACGTCACTTTATGCTGCTATGGCTAATCGGACGATGCTACAGTGGGAGCTCTAAATTTTGCCTATCCAGGTTTAATTAGGATAGGGATTTTTAACGAGTACCTGACATCGTACAGGCTCGGGACCCCCGTTTAACGTCCCTTCCGGAGGACGGCGTAACTAAGGATTTTTTACTCCATTAAGGTACTTTAGAAGTTTATCACAACTCCGCAGGCCACACTTAAAATTATGTTTCTCCATATTCAATTTAAACTATAGAAATTTTTCTGAAGTGAAAAATTGAAACATAATGAGTTATTATTTCTGTTTGCTATTATTCTTACTTGTAAATATGAATAATATAATAATAATAAAAACACCAAAAGCAATTGTAATGATTTTATCATAATATATCTAATAATTTCGACAACTAATTTCTTATTATATAAATGCAAAAACAATTGATTTTATTAAAACATTGTTTTTACTACTTTGGCCTTAAAATAAATATATTTTTTAAAAGCGTGATTTTTTTTCCATGTCTTCTCCAATTAGTTCGTCCATATATCAGAGAATTTTTTTTTTTTTGCATTGTACATTTTTTACAATGAGTGAGGAGCAAGCCCCCTCATTAACCCCTACCTGGAGGACCAGAGTGAATTGTCCATAGCAGCTTATTTGTTGGGCTTACCCTCTTATTTTGCTGCAGACCATATCTGAAGGTCGTTCTACCATCCACAACCCGGTGGACACGCCCGATAGCTTTCAACATGCCACGGGCTACTGATAGAGGCCGACCAAGAACTTAATGATTTAACTAAGTCCAGGAAGACATGACAGGATATGGCCTTAATGAAAAAGATGCATTTGACAGGAAGACCTGAAAAAAATGTTATCCTATAATTTTGTTGGAGAAAACCTCAACTTAGGGGAGACTTTTTTTATTTTATTTGAGAGGTGTGATGAATCTCGACTGCTGTAAAAATGCTCATGGTGGGCCTTATGTAACCAGGCCTGTAAGCCCAGGGTTGAGCACCCCTGCTCTTAAGAGAATAAAAAAAAAAAATGAATTTCATTTAGAATTATGTTTATCGTCATTGTAAATTGCAAATAAAGTTAATGTTTTATTATATATGGTCATGAACTTGACATATTTAATATGAAAATGCGAAGTTAGGTTGTGTTTACTTTAAAAGAACAAAATATATATAGATATTTAAAAATATTTTGAGCTCAAAATTGTTTCAAAACATTCTCTAGTTTTCATTGAATATTTTGAGGCATCATCATCATCATCATCAGCTTCTAGATTTCTGCCCCAATATGATTTTGTTGGTTCACCTGGGATCCAAGGTACACAAATATCTCAACTCTATCCACACTCTGCCCTTCAACTTGGATATGGTTCTCAAGGTTAATTTTTGAGGGTTTATGCACATGTACTTTGTTTTGCTGTAGTTGACGATAAGTCCCATCCTCGCTGCAGCATTTCTTAGTGCGATAAATGCTTCCTTGACTGCTGCTAACGACCTGCTGGTAATATCTATGTTGTCTGGAAATCCAAAGAGTTGCACACAGGAGTTAATGAGTGTACCAGTTATTTGGATCTCAGAGTCTCTAACCACCTTTTCTAGAGCAAGGTTGAAGATCAGGCATGCCAATCCATCTCCGTGCCAAACCCCTGTCCCAGTGGAAAAGCCTCTTGAGAGTTCACCACTAATCCGGACAAAGGATATGTTGCCCTCCATAGTCATTCTTGTTAGGTGCACTAGCTTCGGTGGAAGATTCATCTCAAGCATTGCTGTATACACCTCTGCTCTTTTGACCGAGTCATAAGCTTGTAGGAAGTCAAGAAATATATGGTACATTGAAACGGTGGTGTGTTGCCACCTTGTATTCTCTGGTCTTTTCCAACAGTATTCAGAGTGTGAATATCTGATCAGTCGTTGACCTACCTCTTCGAAATCCACATTGGTATTTCCCAACCTTTCTCTCAGTATATGGAAGCAGCCAGTTGAACAAGACAATTGACAATATCTTGTAATTCGGGCTGTATAGGACTTCAAAGGAAGTCTTTAGCCAACAAAAGAAAAAAAAAAAAAAAAAAAATATCTTGTAAGCACAAGGAAGTAAAGATATACTCCTGTAGTTACTACAAGACAAAGCATCCCCTTTCTTGTGTATCCGACATATAATTGTCTTCTTCCATTCCACGGGTAGTCTCTCCTCAGTCCAGACATCGTGTTGTAGGTACCGAAGAAATTGCAGCAGATCATATCCACCATACTTCAGCAGTTCTGCTGGGATATTGTCGATACCGGGGGGCTTTATTGTTATTAAGCTGTATTAGGGCTTCTTGAATTTCTTCTTCATCTTAGGGGTCCAACCGATCTGCTTCCAGTGCTTCATCCATGGCATGCCATCTGAAGTCCTCTTCAACATTACCTTTATTGAGAAGACCTTCAGCGTGATCTACCCTCTGGTCTAATATCCCTTGCTTGTCAGGGATCCGTCCTCCGCTTTACAGGCAGTAGCTCTGGGCTTTAAAGGTCTTTGTCCTTCATTGACTTGTTGGAAGATTTTCCGGCAGTTCTTTTCTTGATAAGATTTTTCTATGTCTTCTAGGATCTTATTCTCCCATTGCCTTTTCTTCCTTTTTCGGAGATGGACTTCCTCACTCCGCAGAGCTCAGTATTCCTCTGTTGATCTTCTTGTTCCTCGACCCTGCACCATTCTTTTGTAGACATCATTCTTCCTGTCGTTCATGATCTGGCACTCCTCGTCAATCCACGGGTTAGGTCTTAATTTTGCTTCAATACCCAGCACTTCCAATGCAGTTGATGACAGAGCCCCATGACAATTATCAGTCAGTATTATTTCCCCATAGTTTTTGTCCGAGTTGTGAAAAATATCTGGCGCAATATTCAGCATCCTTCAGCTTGGAAGTGTCGTATTGTTTAGCCTTGATTTTATGCCGATTTCGGACAAGCGAGATTTTGGCTCTGATTTTCGCCACAACCATGAAATGGTCTGAGTCAGCATTAGCACCCCTGTAGGTTCTAACGTCGAGGAGTGAGGACCTATGCCTCTTGCTTACGAGCACGTGGTCAATTTATGATGTCGTGATTCGACCGTTGGGACCATGTTTTCGCCACGTTCGTAAGTGAATCTTCTTGTGGGGATAGTATGCGCTTCCGATCAATAGATTCTTGGATGCTGCAAAATTTATCAATCATTTCCCATTATCGTTTGATCTGTCGTGCAGGCTATAGTGACTAATATTTTGAGGCATCATAATTAAAAATCATCTTGAGGAGTTCATATAGTATTGACCTAAGCAGCATATTTTGTAGGCCAACTATTCATTTTAAACAAAAAATAAAAATGTATTTACCTAAGAACCATAATTAATGAACATTGTTACGTATTTAAGGAAAAAGAAGTCAAGTATCGCATTAGTACCATGAGAATGTTACCTGATATTGCTATGAGTGACAACGGTGTAGTACAGATTTCCCCAGAGGGTATCCTTACATCAGGAAGCAATTACGGAACAGCCGTAATTTCAGCTAGATCTTCTGAATTTATATCGGGCTCTGATGAGATTCATTTAATGGTTAAGGTAACAATACATTTTAATTATTTCCATTTTGATTATTAAAATATTTATAATTAGATGATAAAATTTAATGTATTGCATTAGTTTATTTGTTGAAACTTGATTTTCTTATTAGGCCAAAAATGAAAAAAAAGGTTATTAAAAAATAATTTTTTGCTCACTACAAAATATTTATTAAATTATATCATTCCTTTGACTATTCTTACTTAGAAAGCTCCAATTCATGCCCACTTGAATAAAACTTTGAATTCCCAGAACAGAGATGTATTGATATTGAATGAAGGAGATATTTTGTTTATATTGAATAAGCAGAGATGTTTTGATGTTGTTGAATAAGTAGAGATGTTTTGATGTTGTTGAATAAGCAGAGATGTTTTGATGTTGAATAAGCAGAGATGTTTTGATGTTGAATAAGAAGAGATGTTTTGATATTGAATAAACAGAGATGTTTTGATGTTGTTGAATAAGAAGAGATGTTTTGATGATGTTGAATAAGCAGAGATGTTTTGATGTTGTTGGATAAACAGAGATGTTTTAATGTTGTTGGATGACCAGAGATGTTATGATGCTATTGAATTCACTGAAATTACAATGAATGAATGCTTTCATTGTAATAACCTAGTCAAATTAAACCTAGAAAAAATACATCATAATTTAATATGAATTCAGACAATGCTGGAAATGATTTTAATCCACTCTGGGTTTGCAATGGGAACTTTTTCTAGTCTCATCATCTCATCATCAAACTATGCTCATCTTGCATATTATGTATTAAGGTATTGGAAACTATTCTACACCTCAGACAGAATTTACTGGATTGTCCTATTAATAAATCGAGTTATTGGTTTACTTATGCATTGTTACATTTCAAAATATTGTTCAATTATTATTACATCCTCTAATAATATTTCACACTTAATTGATCAATAATAGCTTACTTTTTATTTATTACTATTTTATCATTTCAGATCCGACCTGTCCATTATCTAATGATAAATGTTGATACTCCTCTTGAGACTTCAGAAGATGTTAAGTCACTTCCACGTGGACTGTACCTCAATATCAATATAACTTACCATGATAAATATGGCTCTGCATTTTTCGTGTCACCATTTTCAAAGCCAGTTTATAGCTGCAATATTTGTTCAAAGGTAATTTAATTTAATGTTTGAAAAAGAGGTAATAGCCATAGCGACTATTATCTTGAGCATAAATTCTAATATATTTGAGTTTAAGTTGAATGTTCTCAATTGCAAATGATACCATTACCATTATCATTAATATTAAATTTTTAAAAAGTTTGGTGTGCATATCACTCAACTTTTCCTTATCTCAAGTTTCCCTTAACCTAAATAAAGCTATTAGTTTTAAAATAAAATTTAAAACAGTCATTCTTTGTATACATATATATTTTTCTATTTGATATTTCGAGGGTCTTCCTCACCCTCAATAACTTAGTATAATATGATTTTTATGTTATTTATGTTTTTGATATTGTAGTAATCCTCATAATTTTCTTTAAAAATATATATTGTTTATAACATAACAATATAGTCATAATTAAAATTAATAATTAAGCAGTTTTCATAATTAAAGATTAAATTAAATTATTTATCATTAGATGTACTGTTGCACAACATGTGAACAACATAGTAACTAATGATCCCATTGTTTAATATAAGTGAATGAACTAGTGTCTCTTTTATAATAAAGAAAATTTATGTGTAATATTTTACGTAAACACAAAGATTTCATACTGTCATGACATAGTCTTAATTGTTGGTGATTTTTGCTTGTTTTCTTCCAAGTTTGATTGCTATTTGGTTTAAAAACCAAAATAGCAAACCCTTTCCTAAAATTTTTAATGCTTCTAAAAAGTAATCTCTTGTGTCAGGGAAAAACAAGATTATTAGAACAGAGAATTCAGCTTCTCTTTCTTCCATAGTATTAATACAACATTAATTTATTTACTATTCCATATTAATTTATAGATACCTATTTTTGTTGTTTGTTTATTAGTCATAAATAATTCTAAAAGTATTTCCTTGATTTCAGGTTCATATTGAGTATTTAGAATCAAATCATAGTTTGGTTACAAGTTTAACTAGCATTGGTAGTGTTATTTTAAAATTCAAAGATATGATGTATGGTAGACAAGTTGAAATGGAAGATTATATAAAAATCCCAGTTGATAACTACATTTCACCAAATAGGGTAAGAATGAGATTTAATTTTTTTTTTGCATGCCCCATCATTTGTGAACAATAGGGATAATTTTAGGGGTGTGGTAAAGTAACAGATCTGAAGTTGTAAGAGAAAAATAAATGCAAAGGAGGCTAGAATATTTGTAATATCAATGGTTACCCCAATGGCTCTGATGACCAGTATGGCAGTGGGTATGGGGAAAAAAATCTACATCAAGAACCTTAATATGGCAGAGTGCTGCAGGGCTGGAAAAGAGACTTGTGACTGCCTCCAATCATTACTTGCTCTGTCAGGCAATCTGTAAGGAACTAGCTGGTGTAGAGAAGGGAAGAAAAGTTCTTCACTATAAAGACTGTTGGCTAGCGGAAGAAAGATGTTCCTCCTAACAGACGTAGAATATGCTGTTGGAAATATTATTATGATCTCGAGATAAAGGAAATCCTCAGCTTATATCAACCCTATATCATGTACATTTCCGTCAATAAGAACCTTCAAGTCATCATTATTCCATCATTCCTGCCTTCTTCTATTATCTTTTTGTATCTTCTATTGATTTGTATTGGGTTTTTTTTTTTCATTTTCGATGAAAGATTGAAGCAAATTGTGAACTACTTTCTATCTTAAAGCATTCCATGTGCTCCACTTTTACTGTTAGTCAAAGTTGCTTTTTCCCTCTGTCTGTAGAGAATGTTTCTAATTATCCTTTATAAAATTTATTGATCTAGATTAACAGATAATTAAATTTTAGTTTTAAATAAACTAGAAGTAAATATTTCTACAGCGTTTTTAACTCTTTTATAATTTATCAATTGTTTCCCATTATCATTTGTTCTGTCGTGCAGGCTATAGTGACTAATATTTTGAATTTTCTAAATTAGTAGATGAATTCATTACTTTTATTTATTGTTTTCGTCTTATTTTAATTAATTAACTAACTTTTTATTGGTAGTTTGTTATTTAGCTTTTTTATCGATAAAGAACAAATTGAATACATAGTACTACATAATGCTATAAGTGGTGTTCAAATTAGAGATTTTAATCTACAAAGAAGGCTTAATCACTACTTAAAATTGATTAAGATTGATGTGATTGTTTATTATTTTTTATATATGTGCTAATTTTCAGGGTAAAAATGATTAACAATTTTTCATTACTGTATATTTTTTTCAGCATGTTATGACGATAGGTGAAATCATCTGCTTTTCAACTCCTCTAATAACTGAAAAAGGTATTTGGACCACCGACAACAATCCAATATTGATTAGCAAAACTGGTGTCGCTAAAGCAGTGAGGCCCGGTTCTGCTATGGTTACTTATTCTTTGTCCTACCCGGAACCCCATATTTTGTCATCTACTTTGGTGGAAGTTTTACCACTTCAATCTGTAAGTTGTAATTTTATTCCTAAATAAATTTCTTATGTTATGTTGGAAGAGAACAGGCAATTGGCTACCAATTTTTATCTTTATTAATTTTTACTTTTATACAATTTTTAGTGTTATTTATATTAAAATTGCTGAAGCTCTTTTATCTCACTTTATGAAATAGAAAAAAAAATTTTAATTTCAGAGTGAGTTCTAAATTTTTAACCCTATAAAGTTGGCTGGTCAGGAAACCCCAGTAGGCTCATAGGTCGCCTGCCGATCTTGGAGTGGCAGGTGGGTCACTGGATAAGGACTAATTTTGTGTTAAAAGTACAGCTACTCCAATATCACTTTATTAAACAAATTTTGTTAATTTATTCATAATTTCTAATTATACAAGTAGCATTATTTCTTTATTTCCAGTATTTTCAAACAATTTTCTTGAAGAATTTAGTTTTTTTTTTTTGTAATTTAAACATATGGTATATAGTTTTTAAAAGAATTGTCACTGATATCAACAATGTAATAAAAGATTAATTACATCAAATTAATAATTTATCACATGTTGTAAAGGTATTACATCGCTATAGATTGAGTTAGTGCTTTAAAGAAATTAGTTTGGGAAGATCCCAAGACATGTATATATTAAGTTAAGGGGTAGTGAAAGATCTGGACAGGTTATAACTCTTGCTAAAACTGAACCAAACAAGCCCATCTATAGTCTGATAATTCTGATGACAGCCTTTTTTAGTACCAGAGGTGTGGTGGGAAACAGGAAGTTCTTTCCTACACCTGTCTGAGGGTCATCGCCATTGCAGCTTCAAATAAGACAAAAAATCCGAAAGAGTACAAAAAAAGCCTAGTCTAAAATACAATAACAGATCCCAAATGAAGTCCAAGTATGAATGTGAAACAACAGTAATAACTCTAAGACATACGAATAAAAGAAAACTACTTTACAATGACAAAGGACGAGTGAAGCTAGCTAGGGTAGAGGGTAAAGGGCTTGACTTATGCACGGCCGACCCGGACGTGACTTCCGTACAAGTTAGTTACAGAATTGTCAGACCATAACTCCCGACTTCTACAGCAGTCTACAGTCTTTAAGGAACTAAGCCACCAAACTATTTTTGAATTTGAAGGTCAGATTTTGTCTTCAGTTCATATAATGTTGGAATCTTATAAATATGGAAGTTTCATCTTGTTTAATACATTATTGTGTAAACAGCTATGAGTACATTATTGTTATTTAAAACTAAAATTAATTTTTTCCTTCTTTTTCTAATAAAATTGGTTCTTAAATAGTTAGTAAATGAGGTTATAATAACAGGAGACATAAAAATGAAATTATTTAGCCTTCTTACACAAATGAGAGCAGCATCTAATTCCACAGGAAGCTCAGCATATAAATTAGTGTTTGATAGGGACATGAGAACAAAGTTTGACGTTTTATTCAAATTCCCATCCTTACAAGTTATTCAAATGCCACTGGAGTTGAAAGATTTTTTTTATTTTATTATTATTTATTTATTGATATTTACAACTATATTACAATAATATAACAAGTAAATAGGCTAAGTGATACTTAATGACATGATATAATGACAAGTAGAGAAACTACCCACTGGTAGTACTCAAATCGCATGTTCAACTAAGAAGGTCACGTGGCCATCTTCTTTTCAGACGCCTCGGAGGATTATCGGGAATTGAAGAGGAAGCTAGGTTTGAAACTAGAGGGTTTGAGTGGAAATGAAGTTTGTTATGAAAGGATAGATACCGGTTTCGGGCCAAATCAGCAACAAATGGGACATGAGTTGAAAGATTTAAAAAAAGTATAAAGATTAAAACAGTTTAAGCCTGGGGATCGTGTTCATGTGAGAAACTACAAAGATCGTGGAGGTTTGGAACAGAGACAGCAAGAAAACGCAAACTGCATTGTGGTATCAAGACCGTGGTGAAGTTTGGAGGCGACATGCGGGTCAGATGCTACCCACAAAATTTAAGGGATTGATGGGGTTGTCAGTTGTTATTAAAAACATGTGATTTTGGATCTATGTGATTCAGTCTTTAATAAAGGTTAAAAGTGTTAATATGTTTATTTATCAAGTATAGATTAGTAAAACCTTGGTTAGAACTAATCACATAGTTTAAGAACTTTTACCCTACCTCTAAATTTGTATTTGTCAAAGAATTCCTGAGATATAGGAATATTGGGCAGGTATTCAATATTGAATGATTTTCTGAACTTCATTTTATCATTGTAATGGTTGAATATTGCTCTAAGGCTCTGAGTATCAGGACTATATATTACAATTCAGATATGAATCAGAATAGATTTATGTTTTGTTTGATAGTATTGGGTGGTAACGGATGAAATGTCAGTTTCGTTTGTTTCCTTTATTTACAGTTTTCTTTTCATTAGGGATTTGTACACAAACAATTATGTTATGTATACCGTTTGAAAGATCATTTAATTCTTTTTCATAATCAGTATTACGTTTCCTTTTGAAAGTGAAGCAACATTTTAAGAATAAAATAATGTCTTCCGCAGAAATTCGTATAATTTTTCTCTACAAATTTAAACTTGGCCACAGTGTCACGGAAGAATTAAGATGCCAAGAGGATGCAAGAGCCTTCTACAGAAGTGTAAAAGCCCAACAAAAGGAATTCAAGCCAAGAAGAATGCTTGCCGGGGAGAGGATGGTTCGTTAAACACTAGTAAAGAAAACCTCTTTGGCAGATGGGCTAACCACTTTAGAAGTACTCTGGAAACTTCCCAGTGTCCCACTGTGGAAAATGTATCTTCTGTTTTGTGCAATGGCTTTGAGTTGACCGAACCACCAGACGAAGAAGAAATCACGGCCTCCATAGAGAAATTGAAGAACAATAGAGGCCTAGGATCTGACGACATAGCCGCAGAACTGCTAAAGGCTGGTAGGAATGAAGTGATTAGGGTTATTCGTGACCTTCTTCATTGCATCTGGATTACCAATACTGTGCCTGAATAATGGTACACTGGCATCATCATACCGCTCCATAAAAAGGGAGATCAGACAATCTGCAATTATTACCCTGGGATAACTATTCTGAACTGCGCGTATAAGGTCCTGTCTAATATCATCTATCAGAGGCTACTTCCGCATGCAGAAAGAGAGGTAGGAGTCTACCAAAGTGGTTTTATGAGAGGGAGATCATCCACTGATCTAATCTTTGCTCTGAAGACCCTGCTTGAAAGAATGTGCGAATATAACATCACCACGCACCACCTCTTTATTGATTTCAGCAGTGCATATGAAAGTGTCATAAGAGAGAAGCTGTACTGGGCTATGGTGACAATGAATATCCCCCTTGAACTGATCCATCTTACAGAGCTGCTGATGATAGGATCAAGATGTCAAGTCAGAATACAGGGAGCGTAAGAACAATCTTTAGTTGGTTTGAAAACTTTCTGTCTGGGGATTATGATCATACCAACAAAGAACATGGTAGGCCGAAGACTAAGTTGGACAACGAAAAGTTGAAAGGTCTTGTCAAAGCGGGCCCTTCCCAAACCACTCGTGAATTAGGTTCACAACTTGGAGCAAGTGCCATGACTGCTTCCAGGCACCTTAAGGAGCTTGGTAAGGCAAAACAGCTGGAAATATGGGTACCACGTGAATTAACCGAGGCCCGGCAGCTCACCGATTGGAAACGTGCTCCTCACTTCTGTTGCAAAACAGAAATGAGCCTTTTTTGGATCGTTTGGTCACCTGCGATGAAAAGTTGGTGTTATACGATAACCGCAGGAGATCTGGACAGTGGTTAGATAAAAATGAAATTATTTCACTCCTACAAAACCTAAAGTTTGCAGTATTGGTCCTTATTACTCCATTATTCGTGTTACTTACTTCATTACTCTACTCCTATTGTTATACTTAACATATTGACGCCCAGGAACGAGATTTCTCGTTGTCATTAGACATTTGTTGATGACCGGGAATAAGAAATCTCGTTTTGGTGATAAGCTCTGGTCACATAGTAAATTGATATTATAATATATATGATAAAAATTATATTGATATATGATAAAATCACCCCCCTTACAGTTAATTGCAGCAAAACATTAGCAGGCGGCAATGCCTTACCATAAAAAATGTACATTTGACTAGTAGTGATGATTGGTATTTACTATTTGGAGTAAAGGTGGATTAAAATTATAATAATAATTTTTTTCATAATTTTTCAGTTTCTGTTTGGATCTATGCCTCAAAAAATGATTACTAATAGCCTAAATGTCATCTATTCCGTGCCTGTGTTCTTGATAAATGAAAAGCAGAAAAAGCATGAATATTATTCCAAGAATTGCAGAAATCAACATATTGACATCGACAATTACCCATTTTCTTGTGAGCTACATTATACATCCTCGACTAAACTTTATCCAATTGAGAACATATTTAGTATCAGAGCTGACTTTAATATTACAATGGGTAAGATTATTCTGAAATTATTTTTTTGTGATATAAACATTTCTTACTCAACGAAATTCTTACTTCAGGTGAACCAAAATGATGCAATATTCCTCGTGTGATACAAACATAAACCTTTTTTTTTTTTTGGTTGCATTTATTTTTTAAAATTTTAAAATACATTTCACTTAATTATTTAACTATCATTTATACCCCTTGGCTTCTCCATTTATAGTATAACCTTGAAAACCATACCAAAAAAAAAAAATTATCCTTTGGTAAAGATATTTTATGACTTTTTTTTTCTTGCTGAAGAACCCATATGGTATTTTTGCTCCAAATTTTCATACAATGTTTTAGCTTTACTGAAAAAATAGTATTAGAATGAAATGCTCTTAAATATAAAAGGTGAGTCAAAAATAACTGGTTTTAGTTCACAAGGTCCATAGTTTATGGTGAAATTTTTAGTTTCCGACCTATATAAAAAAACACAAAAAAAACCACAATAAATAAGTAGTGCATGAAGAGACTTGGGCTAGTTTAGAGGCACAGAAAATCATCTTATGTCAGTTATTTTGGTAACAGAAATTTATTGTGATGTTCACATTTTTTCTTTGTTGACATCTAGAGCTCTGGACAAATTTTACCTACCTTGTCCAAACAGATCCTTTTTGAGTAAAATATAATTACCAACATGATTAGAAAGCCAAAGAAGTTTCTTTGTCAGTGGGAAAAAAAAAGTTTAGGGATGTAAACTACAAATTCCTATTTGAAATTAACTTCTGTGATCTTTTTGTCCTTTTAGTATAGTATAAAATATAAGCTTTATTGATAATACCTCAATAATAGTTCATGATTTTTAATATTAAAATTACAGAAATAAATCAATTTTATAATTCAATAAACTATAAGATTGTATGACTTGTTTATTTTTAATTATTTTATTCTGTATCAATTTAAGGTTCCTATGTCTGTGTGATAACCCCTATCAAAGGTGCAGCGAAAGACATCAGCAGGATTGAGAGCAATATCACTTTGACTGTGACCAACCAAAAGTCTGTGTATGAGACTTTATTGATTCATTTCTATCCTCAATTTAATCTTGATAATAATCGTGTGACTGTCACCAAAAGGCTTCGAACTACATTTATTGAAGTTACTGGTATACCAGCTGTGCTCTTGGATTTATTTGTAAGACAAATATTTTTTTTTAATTATTACTCAGCTTACATTTAGCTATTAAAATTTGTTACATACTGTTTTAGTAATCGTTGATAAGGTTGACTTCTAAATGTTAAAATAAAATCCATCTTTCAGCACGGATGAGCCTCAACCCATTTATGTCCATGATCTCAGTTCTTTGTTGAGGGTGAGACCAGTGTTTAAGCTTTGAATCAAATAATTAATTATTAAGACTGATTAGTCAAGAGGTTCCGAAAGCTCGGAACAACATCCAATTTTTTTGGGGTTTACTATCTTTTGTTTATTCACCATCACAGCTCTTCCCAGGGATTGCTTACCATCATCTTGTGCTGGGTTGCCTGGGTTAGTAGAATCCACCATGCACTGTTGAGGGAGCAGTTGTGGTGTAGCGGCTTTGTGGTTTCCCAGATTTTTCATTTGGATTCGCTTTAGCTTAACATACAAAAGTGTTCTGAGGCTGAAGAAATTCTCTCCGTGCCTGACCTGACTTATTTGTCAGATTCCTCTTTTTCTGGTGTACCTGAATGTTCAGAAACCCACCTAAACCTTAGAATAGCACAGGAAACAAGGTTGTTAAGAGCTTCATTGCAGTCCCATACTAACATTGGCCCGGCCTAATAACTGATCAGTGCACATTCTGCTATCTGGCTATCAGAATGCTTGCCTAATGATATAACAGAGTTTTAACTTGCATTTATCAGCAGACTGTAAGCTGACAGTTAAAATAATAACATATATAGTAGGTTTGGTATAAATGTACGGTAGTTTAGCTTATTGTTTACAATATCCTATTATTACATCAAGAGTTTTCTTTATGGAACACAAGATATGATTTTTTTTTCCAGGCTATTGCAAGTGATCCTGAAGTGATTTCAGTTGGAAATCCATTTTTGAGTGATGACAATGTGCTCAGTATTCCAATTATACCTCAGGTATTTGCTGCTGGTGTTCCTGAAATCTATGTCACGGTATCCTCTAAGGTGACGTCACAGGAGGAGAAAGTAAGTTTCTTTTTTAAATTAAAAAGTAATTTTTTGAATAGTTTGTTAATAAAATATGGGGTGCAAGGGAGGAATGTTAAGTTTCAACCTTATTCCACAGGAGGTCGCCTTCTTCATGCCATTTAATTATTGAATTGTGATAATAATATATATTTATTCTATTATGGATTATGGACTTTTCTAAGTTTAGCTTTACATAACTCTATTTTGTAGTTAATTAGTTGTTTAACTCATGATTAATATAGTAAGTACAATGCTTAGCTTAGACATTACTAGCTCATACATTATTGATATGTGGCAAGGCCCCTTTACTCTAATGCTCCTTGAATTAAAAAAAAAGAAGTAATTTATCGAGTAATTGGTTACACTTGAGGGACTTTCTGTTTTATTTTATTTACTTTCTGCAATTGGTTAGACTTTCTGTAACTCTTAGAAAGTGTATTTCCGTGGTCACGATGAGGGAAGATTTCTTCAAGGACACATTCATTATTCAGTGGCTTTGCCTCATGGTTTATTCATCTCCAGTTTTGGTGTTACTACCTGACCAACCTTCCTCCTAATGGGATATAATTAATTTGAAGGCCAGCTCTGAGGTTTTATGGCCTATTAGAAATTGTACATAGTGCTCGCTAGGGCATTTGGTTAGATACATGGAACATATGACCTTTTTTTGGGATGGTTGGCATGTCTAATAAATGCACTGAGAAATAGTTGATATTAATCATAGAAATTTTACTTTTCCATCACTATTTTCAAATCCTCTTTCAAAAAAAAAAAATAATGCATGAAAGCTGTGTGTCATTAAAGAAGTATATTATTGAAACTGACGAACAGTTATAAGAGGGCTATTTATCTTTATCAATGTCTCTCACACTACTACCTAAGGTTAAAACAACAAGACAGAACAACTACAAGGTAATTTGTGGGTACAGAAGCTAGGACTGATTTATTAGGCTCTTCTATTAAGTACTATGTGCCATTTATTCATTTTTAAACTATCCAGTGAGACTGAGGTGCCTTACAAAAGCTGTAACAACATTAGTTTTTGCTGAGTGAATAGATCTCTGACAGCTTTTTGCCCTTCTTAAAAGGCATGAATGATATTGAATGGTCAGTGCTGGGCTCTGGCTAATAACCAACTTTCATCTCTCTATTTTATAAAAAAAGTTTCAGATATGTAATAAATTTAAAAGACTACAGTGCTGTGAGGATAATGTATTACAAAGCCTCCATCTAGAAAAAAAATATTGTACCCAGATAAGGTTATAAGTATAGACCAATTTATTGGGCAGGAAACAACCAATAAGCATACCATAAAAAACAAAAGAGTGCCTTAAATAAAGAAAAATAGGTATACAGTGTAAAAATTACAGTAAACAAAAAATTTATATTATTTTATTTGTTACTAATTTTTAAATATTTTTATTTGAAAAGAAAAGATATGTCCAGGACCGGGACTCGAACCCGGGTCTTCCAGATAGCTATTCTGGGACTCTACCAACTGAGCCATCCTGGCTGTATCAGGCTCGCTCCCCGGTCATGTTCACATCCTTTCTTTTCACTGATCCTAAGTCCCCCCCGTTCTCGCATTTTGCGAAGTATACGAGGGGAAGAATGTCTTTGAACATTATTTTTTAATTTGGATCTAGTTGACTTACGTCATTATAATTATTATAATTTATTTTATTTTATTTGTTACTAATTTTTAAATACTTCTATTTGAAAAGAAAACATATCTTGTTTGAAAAGAAAACATATGTCCAGGACCGGGACTCAAACCCGGGTCTTCCAGACTTAGGATCAGTGAAAAGAAAGGATGTGACCATGACCGGGGAGCGAGCCTGATACAGCCAGGATGGCTCAGTTGGTAGAGTCCCAGACTAGCTATCTGGAAGACCCGGGTTCGAGTCCCGGTCCTGGACTTATCTTTTCTTTTCAAATAAAAATATTAAAAAAATAAATAAACAGTTTTAAACTTTGTTGAAAAAAAAAATTATATATGCATAATGTTGAATAGTGAAAACTTTAAAACTGACTTTGACTGAAGAAGAACACAAAGACAGTGTTTTTATGTAGGATGAAAAACTTACAATACAACAATAGGAGTTCAACAGATTTGGACAGTTTTACAGTTGGAATATGGTGGTTGATCTGCTGCTAGACAGATAGTGGCATTTCTTAGTTTTTTAAAATAAAGTATTGTGAATATCAACATGGTAAATTTGTATCTATTGTTTTTACTACACTATGGTTTTATCAATGTACTCTACTCTAAACTAAAAAAATAATCAATTGGGTCAGGGCAAAATAAGTTTGTTCAGATAATTAAGCTTCTCTTCCTTCCACAGTATTATTACACTAGTTTATTTACTATTCTACATTAATATTTAGATACTTATTTTTGTTGCTTGTTTATTGGTCATAAACAAAGGAATATTGTACTGAGATAATGTTATAAGTACCCTCCCCCCCCAAGTGTACAAAAAAACGAATAACTAATGTTTATAATATACAAAATCAACATTAATGTTGCAGATTGAACTAAGATATATCATAAATTTTATCTTTCATAGGATTCAAATGTTGTTAAATCTATTAGTATATAGTTCTATTATAACTGTTACAACTCAGGAATTGTAATTTTCAGGTGCAGGTTGTATTCACTGACACAGCAGAACCAGAAAGCTTTCTACGTTCATTGATAAATGTTATATATCACATTGTTATGGCACTATTTGAGGGCCTGATTTTCTATCACCCCATAAACAGCTTCATGGTTTATTCTTTGATTCTCTGTTTTGTGGTGTATTATTTTGGTAAGTTACTCATTATTCGTTAATTGTGACTTTTGTTTGTGTTGATCATTTGGAAAACTAAGTCATTTCTGATGAGTTTAACTATAGACGTTTAGTTTATTATGCAGTTTTATTTGAAACATTTAATTCAGATTTATTTTAAATCTTATTATAAAAAAAATTAATGCACTTTCTGTCATACATACATATATATATATTTTCTGTCATACTTTAATTATCACTAAGTATAAGTAAATTATTCCTAAATATTTTATCTGGGGTAGTTTTCTGTGTCGGGTAGCCTTGAATTCCTTGAAGATCAGGCATTTCATGTCAGAAAGATATCGAATATTATGCTTTGAACATTCAAGTATTCCTGTCCCGTCGATTCCACTACCATATGGAACTTAATCCCTTCTTCTCCTCCTTTATTATTATAAAGGATTGTGAGAAGAAATATAAGAGATTATTATCCTCTTATAATCCCTTGCTTTTCCAACAGAACTTGTGTTCCCTAACAGATGCTCTGTAAACAGGTTTAGTTATTTGCTTAAATGTTTCAGTTTTAAATAATGGCTTTTGTTGTTTAGTCTTTTTTCTTGAATCATCTTTACATAATGTAAAGAAGTTATTACATCGTAACTTATACTTTTATTTTATTATTTATTTATTTATCCTCATTGGTTGGTTAGTTAGTTTTTTTTTTTTTTAATTTAATTATGTTGCACTTTCGTAAAAAATACTTTATGATTTGTATTATGTAAGTATTTTGGCTAGATGTATATAATGTTTATTTTTCTGTTCATGTTTTTTAAACTTTTCTATTCTATTAAACCGGGACCAATACCACCCATGAAGGTATTGGGGACAGTAAATGGCATGGACATACTGTTTCCAATTTAATGCTCCGCTCAGGTTATTTTTAGGAAAAATATAGAAATAATCTTTTATAAAATCACTTAAGTCGTATTTTCAATGAATTTTAAAAAATCAAAGAAGGAAAAATATGCCCAGTCCAGCTAATTGGAAAACAAAGAAGTGTCAACATTTTTTAAACAGTTTAATTGATCTAATATAAGTTCTAAAGGTGTGGAAATCCTTTAAATTCATAGTCTGTTGAGATAAAAAAGTTCCCATGTCATTGAAAATTCACCTTTTTAATTAAATAAACACCAAAAGTGGCAGTTGAAATTCATTTTAATATATCAGGTTTATTCACATTCAGTCTAAATTCTTTTTCTTTTATTTGTATTTAGGATAATGTATCAGTGTTAGATCTTGAGTGACAATCTATATGTTTGAAAGAAGAATACTCTGTTATAATTATGTATTCCTAACTCTGTACATTGAACTGAACTGTACATTTTAACATAAGTCAATCTAAGAATAAATTGTAGTAATCTCCATTCGTATTATTGATAATTTGTCATAATTGGTCATTGTTTATAGCATTATTTTTATTTTTCAGCCTCATTTTTGATGCTTAAGAATGACTATGCAGACACTTCCTCTAGATCAGGTATTTTTATGATTTTATTTTTTTTTGTAATTGATTTGTTAGCCATTCTGTGTATTATTATAAAAACTAAAAATACAATCATAGAGCGTAAAATATATCAATTATGTTTTGTTCGTTATTTAATACAATTTAATTATTTGCATTGAACGGTATATAAACATGTTAAAATAATTTTAATTCCCTATATAGAGAATTTTTTGACCTATAACCGGACCATTTTCTTCCTCATAATATAAGATCAACTAATATTATTGAACACTTTGACATTAGCTTGTATATTTAATTTTTTTAAACTAGGTACATTCATTTTCTGATTATTTTGATGCTGTAGCTTTTAAATTTAAAAAGGTTTATATAAATTTCTTATAACACATATAACTTATATTGTCTAAAATAAAATTAGCATATTTTAAAAATAAAAGATTTTTCATTAATGTTACTTTGAATTACAATTAGTTTTTTATGACAGAATAAATATATAATTATGAGGGAAGATAACTCGGTCTAATATGGCTAAAAAAATTATATATTTTTGTTGTAATTAGGTAAAGTTTTTAATCTTATGGATGAATGTGTGAGTGATACATGTGGTGCCATCTGTTGAAGTGTTGCAAAAACATTACCAGTAATGGCAGTAGTTTTTCCTGATTTGGTGTTGTAACAATAAATGTGTTATTTTCATCAAAATCATTTCAACATGGTAGCAGAGCGTGGTTTAAAAGAAAAACTAAGTTTGATAAGTAAAAATAAAGTGCAATGAAGATTTATAATTACGTTTGAGATTTGAAGTTAGGTTGACCGGCGCGCGACGAAAATAATTGTGAAAATACATACTAATAACGCTTTATTATCGTCAAAATGGCTAAACAAGCAAAAATAGAAGATATTACGATACCTATTTTTGATGGTGCAAACTATTCAAGCTGGAAATTAAGGTTGGTAACTTTGTTGGAATACAAAGAATGCCACAAGGTCGTCATTGTCAAAAATGAAGATGCAGAAGCGGTATGGAAAAAGAAGGATTTAAAAGCAAGGACTATAATAATGAGTACAATCTCAGATAAACAACTGGAATATATTAGTGAATGCAAAACAGCATATGAAATGTTAAAGAAGTTTGACAAGATGTATTTAACACAGTCTACCGCTATGCAAATAATATGTAGAGGAAAAATTGAAGAGATCAGATTAAACAATTACAGTACAGTAGAAGATTTTTTTGTTGATTTCGAGAAAATAACAAATGAGTTCAAAGTGGCCGGAGGAAAAACAGATGAACAAGAGAAGTTAAGATACCTACTCAGAGCACTTCCTCCAAACTATAGTTATAGTGGAGATTTTCTTGGTGTGATTCCAGAAGAACAAAGAACAGTTGATTATGAACATTCTAAAATAAAAGAGAAAAATATGGTCACTAGTGACTCGGACAAGAAAAATAATGTTAGTACATTTGCAACCAAAACTATAGCTAAATGCTTTATCTGTGGAAAGACTTGTCATCTCAAGAAGGACTGCTGGCACGGTCAGAGATATAATCAAGGACAACAAAGCGTGAGAGGTCAGCAAGGACTAAAGAGAGGTGGATTCTACAGAGGTCATAGCCGAGGCAGAGGTCAAAATCAGAATTAAGGTCAGTTCAGTGGTGAATCTTCAAACAACTTTTCATCGGAGTCATGGACAGCTGAAGTATGTAATCCGGAAATAAATCAGGTATTAAAACAGAAGAATGTTATAATAAGAGTGAAATTAATTGGCTTTTAGATAGTGGGTGTCTAAGACACCCACTATCTAAAAGCCAAAGTCCGACCATATAATAAATAATGATACATATTTGTATAACTCTATACGTTTGAAAAGTCCTGTCAATGTAAAACTGCCAGATGGCAAAATGTTAAAAGCTACCAAAGTAGGTACTGTCAAAATTTATTTTAAGAACTATTATAACCAAAAACATGTAGATTTAAAAAATATTTATTTTGTTGAAGGCGTGAGGCAAAATTTGTTAAGTTTTTCAAAGATAACTTAAAGTTGCACAATAGTAGCTAAAAATGAATATGCAAAAATTTATAATGGTCTTAAAGAATTAATAGTTGTTGCTGATAAAATAAATAATTTGTATTGCATAAAAAGTTTTGTAACAAAAAATGAAATGTATGGACATTCAGTAAATTTAACTCAGAAAGAGAAATGGCATAGGGCACTTGGTCATGTAAATTTTCAATATTTAAATAAATTAGTAGACGGTTTGCCTGATAAGATTGAAAGCACGGAAATGAAATGTTCAAATTGCATTAAAAGTAAAACGAGTAATGTGCCTATTGAAAATAATAGAACAAAGACTTCTGAAGTTTTAGAATTAATTCATACTGATTTGAACGGTCCACATAACACAACTGGTTATGGCGGAGAAAAATACTTTCTCACATTCATTGATGACTACAGTAAATGGACAAGAATATTTTGTATTAAAAGTAAAACTGAAGTTGCTAATTGTTTTATAGAATTTGTAAATTTAATAGAAAATAAATTCAACAAAAGAGTTAAGAAAACCCAGTGTGACAATGGCAAAGAATACTTAAACAAGGATATTTATAATTTTATAAGGCAAAAAGGTATAGAGTTATTACCATGTCCACCCTATGTCCATGAATTAAATGGAGTAGCGGAAAGATATAATAGATCTGCTATGGACATAGGTAGGTGTTTAATGAAAGAAGCTAAAATTCACAGAAGGTTTTGGCCTGAAGCTATAAAAACAGCAGCATATTTAAAAAATTGAATAATTGCAAATACAGTAGAAAATAAAACTCCTTATGAGATATTTTTCAAAATCAAACCAAATGTCGAGCATTTAAAAATTTATGGAAGTAGGGTTTTTGTCAGAGTACCTGAAGTTTTAAGAAAAAATAAATGGGATGATAAAGCACAAGAAGGAGTTTTAGTAGGATATAATGAAAATAGTTATCGAGTTCTATTAAATAATAGAATCATTAATGCTAGGCATGTACAGGTAGTCGAAGAAAATACTGAACTGATTTGCTTAGAAAAACTGAATGATCAGAAAAACAAAGATTTAGAAGTTGACCAAACTTCAAATAATATAGTTAAAACAAATTATGAAAGTGATGAAAATTATGTAGATGCAGATGAGACTAATTCTAAAAATGCTTTGAAGGATTTTGTAAATGATGATAATGTAAATGATAGTAATGACAAGGATATAGCAGGATCACAAAAAAGAAAGAGAACAGATGGATGTAGAGTCAGCTTTTTTAAATGCACATATAAAGTCAGAAGTATATGTAAATCAACCGGAAGGTTATGAAACTGACAACAATAAAGTTTACAAATTGCAAAAAGCAATCTATGGTCTCAAAGAAAGTCCTAGAGTGTGGTATGACTGTTTAAAAAAAATTATTATAACACTGAATTTTGTTAGAAGTAACTATGATTACTGTTTATATGTTAATAGAGCAGGCAAAGATCCAATATACATATTAATATTTTTTGATGATCTTTTAATTTGTTGTAAAGATAAAAATAAAATTGAAGATGTAAAAACTAGTTTAATGAAAAGATTCAGAATGAAAGACTTGGGAAAAATTAAAAGCTACATTGGAATAGATATTGATTATAATGACGATAGAAGTAAAATGACTCTAAACCAAACAAAATATATTGAATCTTTGGCTGCTAAATATGATCTGAAAAATACTAAGTTGCATGATACTCCTATGGAAACAAACTTAAAATTAGAACAAGCTAGAGAAGTAGATGAAAGAATAAAGTACAGAAATATAATAGGTGAATTTTTGTATATTAGTACAGGCACAAGACCAGATGTAGCATATAGTGTTAATTATTTAAGTAGATACCAAAGTTGTTATAACCAAACACATTACAAATATGCAATGAGAACCTTAAAATATTTGTATAAAACTAAGGATCTAAAGTTAGATATGATAATGTGTATACTGAAATATTAGGTTGTATGGTAGATTCTGACTATGCAGGAAATAATGTGGATAGAAAATCCACAACTGGTTTTATTATAAAATTATTTGGAAACTTAATTTTTTGGAAAACACGTAAACAAAATACAGTAACTAAATGCTCAACTTTTGCAGAGTATACTGCTATGTCAGAGGCAGTGACTGAAATACTTTTTATAAGGAACTTGCTTAGTGAATCATTTAATGTAGAATTTTGTGATCCAATAAAATTGTATGTAGATAACTCAGGTGCAATAGCAATCGCTAAATACGGCAACTTTACAAAAAATTCAAAGCACATCGAAGTGCAGTATCATTATATAAATGAGAACTATGAAAATAAAATAATTGATATTGTAAAAATTGATACAAAATGTAATTTAGCAGATATGTTAACTAAAAGTTTTGATAAGACCAAATTTTTGAAGAACAGATTAGAGTTAAGATTGATTTAGTTATGTAAAAGGTTATAAGATTATAAATTTAAGGAGGTGTGTTGTAATTAGGTAAATTTTGTAATCTTATGGTTGAATGTGTGAGTGATACATGTGGCACCATCTGTTGAAGTGTTGCAAAAACATTAACAGTAATGGCAGTTGTTTTTCCTGATTTAGTGTTGTAACAATAAATGTGTTATTTTCATCAAAATCATTTCAACAATTTTTTTACATAACTTTTCTTGGAATATGGTTTGTATACAAGATCAAACATTAAAGAATTCAATACTTTGATATAAAGATTCTAAAGCACTAATTTTATAAATAAATGGGAAGCAATATCTTTCAAAAAACATTTTACAAAAAATGAATTCAGATATGAGTAGGTGGAACCTTTAACTGACTAACATTTTAAAATAAAACGGTGTATGTTAATGTTGTGCTCTGAGGATCATCCTCTATAACTTTGGTTCTACTGGAAAAAAAACTGGCTTAATTAGGTGTGTATCAAGACAATTAGGGGCTCTAAGTGAAAAACATTTTTAATATGCCAGTTGACCCGGCAGCCTTCTGGAAAAAACAGAAGGATTTTTTATTTTATTCAGGTTTATTATCGCATTTTCAAGTAAGCAAAATGCTTACTATTCTTGTTTCTTATTTTTGTTTTAATGAAACTTTGTTATGTTGAAAGCGGTTGTTTGTACAAATCTACTAATGTCAGGAACTACTAGTCCAAATAGAAAAATTCTTTTTGTGTTAAATTGATGGTCTATTGTTCAAGGCCATAGTCTTTTAAGCAGCACACTACAACCTATAAGAACAGAGCTTAATTAATATAAATGGAAATTTCAAAGAGAAAATGTAAGCATGCCATTGCTATGGTAATTTTCTACCGCAGAAAGCAAATGTCTACACAAAGAAATACTTCTATCTATTTTCTGATTTTTTTTTTCCATGCAAAATTATGACCATTTTTCATTGCATGTATTATTCAATTAATATATGAAATACAGTACTTATAACATATTAGTTTTAATCCATATTATCATGTAAAAATACAGCGTTTTTTGGGTAGTTGTTGCTAATTGCAAAAACTACTTAACTATCAAATCTTAAATTAACTAATTTTATTTAGATATATAATGGTATATAATTATTTCTAAATAGGAAAAAATATATATTGAATTTTTTTTTAGCGCATTTGATCTCACCAAAATCCTTCAGAAGAGTAACTACCAGCAGTAGTTTTAACAGGTCACGTACAATACCTGGAACAGTACCAAATGTTTGTAAGTACCATTTTTTATATCTTTATAATGATCTTTTATGTTTAAATTTGATTAATCTTGAATAGAATAATGAAAAAATCTTTAAATTAAGATTATAGTTAAAATATTAAAGATTGTTTTAGTTTCTTAGCATACCGAGCTGTATGAATGTATTGGTTACAAAAGCAATACAAGACTCATTTTTTGTCTAAGATTTATTATTATATGTGTTGTAGTTTCTAAAAATATTATCAATTTTGAGATTGCTCATTTATGTGTTAAGTTATTTATTGGATCAGTTAAGAACTGTTTTATAACAAAGTGGATTAGTACTTTATCAGTACAGTGATTTTTGATAATCTTATTGGCATGAAGATCACCCTATATATTTTAACAGTTTATTTTTTATTATTACTTTTATATTTTTATTATTTTTATTTTTATTATTATGTATTTTTACAGCACTGTATGAAACATAACATGTATGAAAGTAAAGAAGGATAAATCTTGCCGTGTTTATATCAGTACTCATTTTTTTTTTTTTTAATTTTATGTATTGTAAATGAAATGGCTATTCTTGTAGTTTATGTTTTTAAATTATAAATGATTTTTTTTAATGAATCATTTAATTTGATAAGAACCCTGTTTTTACTCACTATTCTTTATCAATGTTTTATTAACTTTATACTTTAACCTTTTTTTCTTACTTTTTATTTGCCTGTGGTATTTAGTTTACATTTTTAGTTCTGCATTCGATAGTTATTTTCTGTTACGTTTTAGTTTTAACAGACAGCCACCTTCTACATCATGACAACAACCACAGCTTCTAATCGTTCGAACTGAGAGGCTGTTATGAACCAATACCTCTGAAATTTTTTCTTGAATGATAGGTAAATATGTTCTAATATTGTTAAATTTTTTCCCATTAATTTTAAAACGTTTTACGTATTGTAAATTAAAAGTTATGCTTGCTCCTTCCATTAAAAAAAAAATACCTTGTTATACTTCTGAAAATGATTTAAAATTTACATTTGTAATAATTAAATCCTGAATTAACCTTATGTAATTAATTCAAAATTAATTTAATGACACAAAAACCTTCTGTTTTTAAAGGGTTTTCTAAAGTGCTAATAGTCTCTATTTTTGTACAACTTATATCTTTTGTTCATAGTTGAGTGTGTACGTTTATATATTATGTAAATTATGATCTAGTTTTAAGAAAATAGTCTGTTAACATTCTGTGTTGATTCTATTGATAATTATACTGTACCTGCTTCTGTTCTGTTCTATTTATGGTTTATAAAATGTGATAAACTTGTGAACTCTTTAAGGTATGGGTAATTATGGTAGACGTAATCTGTTTAACATTTATTATGGTTGTAAAATGTTTTAAATTAAGAATTAAAGGAAAAAGAATTATGCTTTGACATGAATGATTTTTGTTTTCAACTTTTGTTTAAAAGAATTTTAGATGTTTAATTTTTTAAATATTATGTTCAGCAGTTAAAATTAATGAAATATTTTACATAGAATGAATGGAATTAGTAGTATTATTAAATACTATTATCAACCAATAGTATTTAATAAGTAATATGACCTGCTGCAATTATTCTTTTTAATAATTTAAAGGAAAATTGCTTTTTTTCTTATAACTCTATTATTACTAGTGTACAGCTAGCTACAAACACATTTCTTTTATGTTGTATTTTAGTTGTTTAATTTTGATGATATGTATTTCTTTCCATTTGTTGAAAAAATATGTTACCTTATTTTTAAACGATTTTATATGACTATTGGAAACTGTGTGATATCCAGATGAATATTTTCTGTGTGAGTGTGTGTATACAATTTGTTTAATTTTATGCCATGTTTGACTGTATTTATTTGTACAAAGAGTGTAATTTTGTAGTTGTACAGTGATTAATTTTATTTTAGAAATGTATACTTCTTTATGTGACTTGATAGACTTAAAATTATTTCGTTGTAACAATTTCTTAATAAATGTGCTAATAATTACATATCATTTTAGTAATATTTATAACCAAAGACTTGATTCCTGTCCTTAATTTAAAAACACAAATAATGATTAAGATATTGTTGATGGTGTATTTAATTAAAGAGGATTAAGATGGTTATCACTAAACAAACCACACTGATAAGTTAAACTTACGAGTCCATCACTATGTAAGGAATAAACCTAAAGGGCTAGTTTTCTATTTTAACTATCTCTAGTGTTTTCTACGTAGAATTAATTTTCTACAATCTAAGATCATAACACAACCACCAAGGTTTCAAAGATACAGCTATTTAAAATGTATTCTTATTCAAACATTTAGCAATATTTGGTTGTTCCATGGATTTTTCCACTCAGGAGGTCTATTTTCTTCGAGAAAGACTCCCATATTCCAGTATACTGAAGAGGTTTGTAAACAGTCCCCTTCAACGACCATGTTTCTAATTATTAGCTCTGCTACATTATCCATCATCAAAGCCTCAGCTGAACATTTTGTGACAGTAAAATTTCTTCTATATTCATGTCAAAAATTCAGAAAAGGTCTATCTTTAGGTATATTCTTATACTTATACTTAAAATTATACAGAAAAGGTCTACATAAAGTATATTCTTATATTATTCTATATTCTTGTAAGGTCTCAATACCTATTAAGTTTTATTACTTTAATTACTGTGTAGGACTTTTTGAAAATGAAAGTTATGATGAAGCATTATTTTAGTATTGTATCAACAAATTTATTCAAAAATAATATACACTATGTTGTGATTTCGTTAGATTTAGATTTACAATATCTATCCGCCTGAAACCAAATATTCTATGTTAAAATTTATTATACATATATTACAGCCTAAAACAAAAATATATTGTTATGATAAATTTTATATTTAATATAAAATTTATTATATTGTAACATTAAATATAACAATTCTGGCCTGCTGCTGCACAACAGAAACCATAGTATGGAGTTTGGGTTACACACTCCAGGCTGTCTCCTGCAAGATGACCATATCATCTGGCCAAAAATCTTCACCTTCATCTATAAATAATATATCTATAGAGCCGACCAAAAAAGGTTAATACAAGAAAAATTATAAAAGTAAAATATTTCTAGAAAATGATCTAAATTACATTTATGTAGGAAAGAAATTCGTTGACTGGTAGATACTAATATAGGATGTAAATAGTTGGGGGTGCAGTAAAAAAACACAGCAAATAAGTTGAAACTTATTATATTATATTTGTGCCGACGTTTCGACCTACTGTGTAGGTCATCTTCAGGGCTATGAGAAAACAGACAAAAACAGAATAG
This sequence comes from Troilus luridus, assembly GCA_964056705.1. Taxonomy (NCBI): domain Eukaryota; kingdom Metazoa; phylum Arthropoda; class Insecta; order Hemiptera; family Pentatomidae; genus Troilus; species Troilus luridus. Next base: position 89,443,528 of record OZ057412.1, on the reverse strand, counting down.
ACTGTAAAAATACATAAGATAGAGATACAGAAAACATAACGTAATATAGAGATATAGAAAAATTGAGCGAAAAAAGTGAAGGATATATTATGAAAGGATATATGAATAAAGATGATTACATAATAGATGTATAGAAAACTGATAATGCAAAACTAAATACAAAAAGAGAAATGAAGTTAAACAGAAAAAATAAAATGAAAAAGGTATAAATGGAAAACTTAGTATAATAAAGATAGAATTGTATTGTAGAGAAAAAAAAAAAAGTATGAAAATAGACTCCTTTTATTTAGCAGCTATGGACATTTTTATTCATCTGGGATTAGGTTAAATTATAAAAGAGGATTTGTATTTTACATTAAATTACTTGTTAAAAAATAATGTTCAACAGGATTTTTTTAAAAGGTGGAAAAAGGAAATATAAGGACATCCAAGGGCTTGGGGGAAAAAAAATAGGATGGCCAAATCTGGAGAGTTTTCACCTGAGCTGAGGAGAAGAAAGGTTCATCTGGACTCTTCCTTACCACTTGGGTTCAAATTCCAATGAAACAATTTAATTATTCGTGATACTTTGTATGAGAAAGGGCAACTACAAACATTAGTAACTCTTATAGTTTTATTTCTCTCATTCTACCATTCATAAAAAAAAAAAAACAAGAAAATCTATAACTTTGTGACAGTTTGTGAAAAACGTATTTTTTTTTGTGTCCAGACCACAATGTGTTAATATATAATATTTTTAGAGCATGTTTTATAATGTGGTTAAATCACTGAGTTGCCATGCTGGAAATCCTGGTTCATATCCCAATGCAGGCAGTACTTTTATTTAGTCTGTTTGCGGGAGATGGATCATATGTGATTTAGGACCCCCCTGGGGCTCACGCAGCCTCAATAAAATATTATAAAAATAGGGTACCCAAAATAAGGGAAAAAATCTGCCGGTCCAGCGTGACCAAGGACAAGTCACCTCCTTGCAGAACCGTTGTCCATGAAACAGTACAGTCTCTACCATGTACTGAACCCCAGACCCGTTGTTTTGGTACAGGTAGTTTTTTTTTTAAGGTTAAGTAGCCAAAATTCCCTGAGTTATAAGACAGGCATATTTCTTCAATAGCAGCAGCAGTAGTATGGCTCTGGGTATGTGTTATTGTTTCACAAGATTCAATTATCCTTCTTCGTAAAGAATTCAGGTCATTGGCCTTGCATAGAATTTTTGTTCAATGTCACTCAAAACAAAAAAATCCAGTGGTGTGAGGACTGGAGAGCGTGCAAGCCAAGCCACTAGTCCTGTATGGCCAATCCATTGATTGGAATAATTAACATTTAGCCATTGTATGAAATGTGCAGGACAACCATCTAATCATAATTAGAACTTGTAAAACAATAACACATATCCAGTGCTGTTCTGCCACTGCTGTGGTTGAAGAAGCATGCCCAGCTTGTCTTAATGCTTTAGGAAATCACTTTGAACAACATTTAATATAAATATTAATGTTTACATTGAATGAATAAAGTATTTGAAAACTTCTTGGAATAAAGTTTTATTTATTCACTTTGCCTTAATCATCAGAAAGATTTACGATCTTCATATTTTGATGGATACATTTTATTTTATTTTTTTCATCACAATTATGATTTTTTTTTTGCATTTTGTAGTGCCTTATATTTAATAACTAAATATAATAACGATAATTTAAATAAGTTAATATACTTGATGTACATACAGACTTTAATTTGATTTAGAATTACTTTTTGAGTCCCTGATTTATAATTATTTAAGGTATCATGACTTATCCACATCAGATATTTTAACGCCACAGTATCTTCTTTATAATTAGTATTTTATACTTCTTCAGAGGCTGACGGCATTTGATGCTACATTATTATTTTCAAAACCGTTTATTAGTAAGTAATTATATGATCTTACCTGGTATTGGGAAATATTTTTATTTTCAAATTTGTGAACTTAGACGAATGCAACACCTTTTAAGATCTTGAAAATGATCCAGTTATGCAGTAAAAAATTGTGACTTAAAAAAAGTATTTTAATTTAAGTTATGTGGACGTAGTGTCTTTTTGTAAAGAATAATACTTAAATTTTATTCTTTTACTTCAGTCCTCGTCACCAATTTATTGTATTTCAATGATATTGCGAAAGTTGTCTTATACAAGGTTGAATGTAAAGAATACCATGTTTGAAATTTGTTATTCATTCAATCACACATTTACGTGCCACTATTCAATATACGCCTATTACATTTAGAATATATAGGAGATATTCCTATACCTCTGTTATCTCAAATGAGCAACAGTAGGAGACAGTTGAAATGGAGCAACGTTCTTCTCTCTTTTAATAAAAGAATGCTGATTGCATTTGTAAAATAATGAAATTTACACATCACTGGAAATTCTAAAATAGTAGGTATCCATTTCATGTAGGAACTTCAAATCATTATTTCAAGGACACTAGAATTGGAATAAATTATTTACTATTCACAGTACATTTTTTGTTTGTTGCTCAAACGTCAAAGTTGTTTGCTCATTTCCTACTATTATCGTGGGAATCAAACGACACACTAACATTCAACAACAATCGGGCTTAAAACTTAATGTTATATCCTTCATAGCTTAGTTTATCCTCAATTGAGTTAACTTGAATTCAATACATTTATTTTATTTAAATTCAGTTTTAAAAGTTCATAATGACCGAACCAGTCTTAGTTGTTTCTCTGTCTCATAATTACTTTAATTTAAGCATGGAATGATGCTTGTAGGTCTAATAGATTCTGAGTTACGCCCTTGGTCATTATTTCCAAATAGTCCAAATATAGGCCAGGGGGCAGGTGTTGAGGGTTTTCAAAAAATTGAAGAGAGTTGCATTTTTGATATGTTGTAAGGGCATGTCGGACTAGTGGAAATCTAAGTTTTTAACCGAAAAACCGATGGGAAAACTTTTGGTGGCCGAAAAACCTCGAAATATTCGGAGTTATTTCAGTTTTTGGCCTATATCTCCTAATCGGTGGGTCTTGAAAAAACACAAGGGCAGCCATTTTTAAAGTATATTAAATTTTCTACAATTTTACCCAATTTCTGCTCTGTAAGTTTAATAGATTCTGAGTTACGTTCCTTTGAAAATTGGTCAATTTTTCTAAAAAGTCCAAACTTTGAGTTTTGGCCGACTTTCGTGAGGAACACCGGTCGATATAGTGATCCTATGATAAAAGTCAAGGTAGTAAATGTAATTAGCTTTAATTAAAGCACAGAATGATGGCTGTAGGTGTAACAGATTCTGAGTTACGTCTCTTTGAAAGTTGGTAAATTTTTCCAAAAAGTCCCAATTTTAAGTTTTACCCGACTTTCATGAGCAACACCGGCCGAAGGAGTGATCCTACGACGAAAGTCAAGTGTAATGGAGTTGTAGTAAATTTAATTAGCTTTAATTTAAGCACGGACGAGGCCTTTAGTTGTAATACTTCTCTTGTTAGTTAAAAAAAAAAAGAAAAATCAGGGAAAGTGGATGTTTAAGGAAAATGACCTTGTACGCCACGAATCGATCTAAAACAGCTTGTTTATCGTTTATTAAATATTTCCTTATAAATTACCCATACAAAAAATATTGGTAGTACTAGTAGGCACTACTATGCAGGGGGGGGGGAGCCACACAGTCTCCCCGAGATTTTTCGGCCACCAAAAATTTCCCCATCCGTTTTTTCGGCTCAAAACTTGGGTTTACACTACTCAGACATGCCCTTACAATATCGAAAATGCAGCTCTCTTCAATTTTTTGCGACCCTCAAACACCTGCCCGCTAGCCTATATTTGGACTATTTGGAAAAAATTACCAAGGGCGTAACTCAGAATATATTAGAACTACAGGCCTCGTTATGTGCCTAAATCAAAGCTAATTAAATTTACTACAACTTCATTTCCCATGACCTTGATCGTAGGACCACTCCTTCGGCCGATGTTCCTCACGAATGTCGGCCAAAACATAATATTTGTATTTTTTGGAAAAAAATGACAAATTTTCAAAGGGGCGTAACTCAGAATCTATAGAACCTAGAGAGCTGCGGATGGGCTCGAGTTGTAGAAAATTTAATATACTTTAAAAATGGCTGTCCTTGTGTTTTTTCAAGACCCACCGATTAGGAGATACAGGCCAAAAACTGAAATAACTCCGAAACTTCCGAGGTTTTTCGGCCACCAAAATTTTTCCCATTCGTTTTTTCAGTAGCAAACTTGGATTTTACTAGTCAGAAATGCCCTTACAACATATCAAAAATGCAACCCTCTTCAATTTATTGCGACCTAAAGCCCTTTTTTGGTAGCTGGCCGCTGGCCCAAATACCTCTAATCACTGCTTGCTTGCCATGGAAGTAACTCCTTAGTAGGGCATACAGATAGCTTGGGATATTATTTTCCTATTACTAGAGTATTCGAGGAAAGCAGACGCTGTCGAAAGCGAATATGCCAAAGAATAATAAAATTATATCAAATAAAATTATATTTTCCGTTGCAATTGAGAAGATAAATTTGAATATTAAAACCTAAGCTACCTTCAGATTCTAACTAATACATTTTTTTAATATTTTTATTTTGAAGAGAAAATATTAGCCCTGGCCGGGATTCGAACCTCTAATTACATTTTTTTATTGATTTTCTTTTAGTCCCTTCAGCCACTGTTATCTTCAATTATATTTACAAAAAACTTTTTTACAAATTATAATTTTTTGTTTTTATTCGAAAAAAACAATTTTTTCTTATCATTTATACATTTGGGGAATGATAGCGACTGAGTTAAGGAAATTCACTTTTTTGTTTGTCAGCCTATTCCAGTAGCTGAAACATAAAAAAAAAAAAAAAAAATGCATTATTTATAGCATAGCATAGAATAAACGGTACTTGTCTGTTTTAACCTCCGTTGACACCAGCGCTCAGGTGTCACTTACCTCAACTATTTCCACCATGCCAGGTTATGTTGCCTACAATTAATTTCAAATAAGCATTGCCTTTCATTATGATAGAAGAGATTTTTAGGAAATAAAATAAATGAGAAACGTGTGAAGAAAAACATTTATTCCATACAATATTCATTAAAAAGAACAATATCTTCTACTATAAAATCAAAAGGGTCTCGTCCCTCTAACTTTGTTCTTCACATGAACTCCGCCAAGTAAGAGTCTAGATATTCTATATTTGTGCCTCTTCTTCTCTTGTTCCTCTTCACTGATCCCCATAACCTTTCTACTGTTTGGGTGTTAGCCAGAGTTGTCGGATCCACAAAGTTCAATTTGTGGTTAATTGTTAAATGGGCATAGCCTCCATTCTACAAGTTTTTATAAGCTTTCCACGAGTCGGATACGATTATTGAACCAGGTACAATATGCTTAATATCACTTCTCTCAGTTATTACAACACACTTAGGAAAGGTTACTATAACAGCAGGAGATTAGTTGAGATAAGTGCACCTGAGCGCTGGTGTCAACGGACGTTAAAACAGACAAGTACCGAATAAACTATTATTTATAATACCATATGGACGAATATTACAATAGTTTATCTACAGTTCCACCTTCTTTAATCAGGAATAACCCCTACAATACAGAATATCTAATATTATATCAACAGCCCCGGTGAATAAAAGTCGATTTTTGTCCATAGAGAGTTACCTGTATTTAGGGAGATGGAACCGTGTCATTCTCGTAGTTTTTGTCTTGAAATGGATTTATAATATAAGCAATAACTCCTTTTCAAGCGAATGCCTGCCTTAGACCTTTATTTACTACGAAAATAACAGGATTCGGCTTCCTTAAGTACAAAAAACTCATTTTGGAGAAAACTAAACTTAACCACTTATTCACTGGGGCTGTAGATATAAAAAGTTGTTCAATTAAAAATCTGTCTCAGAAATTTTCTAGGAATAGAGCCAAAATGGCAAGGACCCGTAATGATATGTCCCGAAGCGCTCCTTTAGGAGCGGCATATCTAATAGAAATGATATTTTATATGATATTTAATTAATTTTATTTTGGAGTTCATGATTAAATTTAGCATACTCCAATGTCGATAACATTTATTACTGGAGGTTTTCACTATCTGTAGCACTTATCAAAGTTTTTGTTTATTTTGTTCAGCAGTACGAACATTTGATATGTATTTACAAATGATTTATTGAATTCCCTTTACATAAAGTATCTTCATGAGAGTTGCTAGTTGCCTTGAACCATTTTTCCAATATTGGAAACCTAACATTCCCCTTATAAATGACTTATTTGATTTATGCTGAAATTGATTTTTCCATTTAAAGTTGAGCCGTTTTATCTCTTTATTTTTGATTTGTTGGATGAAATCAGAATTCCTCACCGTGCATCCAAACAAACTTCATCGCCGATATCTAATTCTTAAAAATTGGAATTTGACTCCACAACTTGGAAGAAAACATTTCTTGCTGCTGTTTCTTGTTTCGAATCAAAATATTTGATTGTCCCTTCATACCAGGTACAATATATTGCGACAGTTACATCACATTAGAATGTTGCAGTGTACGGCAAACCAGCAAAAATGTATTCTAAATCAATAAGGCTTCAGAAATATTTTTTAAAGTGGATTTTTTTTTCAAATCCTGCATTCTTGCATACCAACAACTTACGGGGAGTAACTAATAAAATATTCAGCTTTATAGACTTCGTAATTTTGTGTGGTACGGTAATTATTGAATCATTGAATGACGTGAGTTAGTCCTTTGTTTTTATTACTTTGTAGACAATTCAATTATCTATCAAGTGAATATTGGATTATTCATAAACTAATAACAATTAAATGAGCCTATCTAGAAACACACAAAAAAAACATACTCACTCAAAAACATAGCATTTTATAAAACATACGCAGGATCATCTGTAAAATTGGCCAACACAACTTTTCTTCACCATAGATGAATCATAGTTGCAAGGTAAATGTTTCCACATTTTTACTTAGTTTTAAGTATATGATTTTTTTTTTAATTACATGATTCACCAAATACTTTTATTCAGAAAGTAAGGAACGTTTTGGAATTAAAAAAAAGATGTGTACATACAAGAAAAACATTTTATTATATTTATGTGAAAGAGGGACTAAAATACTACTTTTCATCATAATCACCATTCAAATTCAGGGACTTATCATAGCGGTGGACAAGCTTTGAAATTCCTGTCATAGAATTCTGCCGCCTGTGATCTCAGCCACTTAGTGACGCGTACCTGGAGCTCCTCATCGTCGTCAAAACGCTGGGTTACTGTCCAGTAGTGCATCACCATGACTGTGGTAGGCCTCCAGAAACGTCAAAGCTGCCCCCCTTAGTTGTTCTTTATGGTGATCTGTAAACATTTTTGGGACCCAACATGCAAAAAATTTGTGGTAGCCTAGCTTCTGTGAAACAATTTCAAACAATGAAGTCCGTGAAACTTGTGGGAAACGTAGAGAAAGCTCAGTTATTGTGAAACGGCGGTTTTCACGAATCTTCTCAACTTTGGTGACCAGATGGTCAGTCACAATGCTCGGACGCTCACTCTACTCTTCATCATGATCGTTTGTTCGGCCTTTTTAAAACTGAATGCACCACTTCCTGACAGAACTGTCACTCATTACGTTGTTCCCGTACACTTCACACAGTTCTCGATGAATTTCTATTGGTTCTAAGTTTTTTTCCAACAAAAAACGAATCACAGACCGCACCTAACAACTGGCGGGATTTTGGATTGCAGCACACATTTCAAATTTGAATATAAAAAAGGGGTAGCGCAGAGATGTTCCCCCTGTCACAGCTGGCCGCTGACTGAGGTGCCGAGCACAAGCACACCAATGTATACGCTACTGGCGTTCCTTACTTTCTGAACAGCCCTCGTATGCTCATTTTGACAACACCTCATTCTGTTCTGACTTTTTTTTTTTTAGTCATAGTAACTGCTATTTTTTAAAATATGTAATGTGGTAAAGTGCAGTTGTTAGAACTACTAAGAATTGGTATGCCCCTCCCTTTTTGACACGCCAGTCGTACCAGTGCCAGTCAGTAAAATATAAATATCGAAGCCGGCTGTGTTTCTTTTACTAACCTCATTTATTATAATGTTTATTTCATGGAAATAATTTTGTAAACACTGTCATTGCTTTCTCGCAGACTTTAAGTAGCGTGCAGTTCTTTCCCATTTTATATAATTTAAAAATATCACATAAATTTATATAAAAATAATGTATAAAATATTAATATTAAACATTATATTTTGATACCAGTAATATGCAATACTTGATGCAGTGCACACATATCTTAGTTTGATAAATTATTACATTTTGAGCAACGGATTTATGGTTTAAAAGGTACTTCAAGAAATCATGCGTATCTGTACCGCAGGTTGTCGCTTCGAGTTTAATTACAATATTTATTCGCTCCCTTTCAATATTTTCCATAAATACAAGTAATCACGAGCTTTAGTATGGAAAAGAGAATGTAATTATTGGATGTGTTTATAGTATGTGTTTACTTTGGTAATCTTTTCGTATACAAATGAACGTTTCAACAAACATATTACAGCAATACTTTGAAATGTTAGTTGAAACTTTTATTTTTTAACTAAAAGATTACCGGAATCTATTCATTATCCTTAATTACATTCTCTTTTCCATACTATAGCTCACGATATCTTGTATTTTTTTTGAAAATAAAAATGAAACGAATAAATAGTTAAAACATGTAACTCAACTCGAAGCAACAACCTGCAGACCAATTATCAAATCATATACTGTCCATATGGTATATATTTGTTTTTGTAAATTTAGTAATTGCTATTTAACAAGCGATCCATTTACAATTGTTAAATTGACTCACGGATGAATTACCCATGAAGCTCCTTCTCAACCCATATTTAAATAGAAGGATAGAAAATATGATGGAATTCATAAGTTGGGTTACTTTACCATGTCCAAGGTTTGATCTGCAGCCCATTCTTGAAATAGATGTGGCCCTTGCTGCAGGTAGATATGGTGAACGAAACGAGACTGACTACGACGCCAGCCGTCACCATTATATACCACCAATAGAGCAACATCTCTTCCTCCTGTTAATATGAAACATCTAACTCAGGTTATAGTGTGAGGCATAGGTTAAAGTACTGTTAAAAATCATCACTATCAACAGGGTTAGTTTTTCGAGTATTTTGGACTCTTGTTCTAGAATTATTTGTCTTTACATTTTAGTGTTTTCATCAAAACAGATTATTTTTTCTGATGAAAATTTTATATTAATTTATAAACCTTCCTATAATGATTGTTCACAGGGTGAGAAAACCACTTTTTGGAACAATTAATGTTGTTTTCCTCAAGGTAGACAGATTACGATAAAATTCAACTTAATTCAACTATCTTTGTTTTAATAAACACATTGAAAGATCTATGCAGATTAATTTTGAAGAATGAATTTTTATTCTAATCACATTTTTCCTATAACAATAATGAAAAAAGGGTAAATAAATAAGTAAATTGGATCTCTTAACGAATACATAACATACTACTCTACTCCTCTTTAAACTAAAATACTACGGGGGCACGTCCGCCCCACAGACGGTTTTTTTGTATACTGTGAAGAATCCATTACAGTACATACTTATAGGCAAATCACGTGATCATAGTTCTTAAAATATATGAATAAAATAAAAGAAAGAACATGAGTGAAACTGTTGTTTAGATATTTTAATAAACCTTTGAAACCTTTCTATAAATACTACAAGTTTATTTCTAAGTTATTGTTGATATTTTTGCCCGTTGTGCCCCCCTCAGACAAAAATCCTGGATCCGTCCTTGCGCACTAGTAGTGGTCTAGTTTAAAGATTGTTTTTTATTTTACCGTTTAATCTATTTTTTATTATTGAAATTCATAAAAAATATATAAATTATTATGTTAAATGTATAAAAGAAACTTAAATGTTTCATTTACCGTGCGGCAAATCTTGGATAACTCCTTTAAAACATACTCGTCTGCTTGAATCCAGATGAATGTTGAGTAGTTCTGTACCGCAAGGCCCAGGAAAATCTACAACACTCCACATTATTTAACATCCTTCTCTTCTCTTGGACTAATAAGAGATTAATGAATAATGTCCATTCCCTGATATTGCTATTGCAATAATGATATAGATAAAGAAATAAGTTCAACGCTTGTATTGCTAACCAGTTGATAGAGGTATATAAATTTAAGTAATTACGTTAACTACGACTAAAAATATTTAGTTATTTACTAGGCAGAAATAATAAATTACTAAATTCATTTTATCCTGAAAATTTAATTATTATTCCGACAATTTACAAATGTTTGGTATTTGTACAAACCTACCTTAAATTTCTTCCTACGATTACGCCTTCTGTTCGCGGTTTATTTATTTTATTTTATAGTTTAAAAATTATTCAACCAAGTGGAGAACCCAAATTTATTATGCTAAATTGCAAGAAAATACCTTTATAATGTTGTTTAAGGTGGTGATGAATCAATAAGTTTTTAGTTATTTGTCCAAACGGACGGTTGCTGAGGCCTTTACATGGTTGCTCTTTGATGTCTGGATTTTAATAGATTAAAACCAGGGCAAAAAGTTAGTTTCAGAGAACACAGTTTTAGAGCTGTAACCCAATTCAAATATCTGGGACGTGTGGTTACAGTTTATGACAAAGTAGATGGCGAAATACAAGCCGAAATAACTGCAGGAAAAAGGTGTTGTTCCTTACTAAAAAGAGTGTAGCAGTTTAAATCGCACTAAAAGAATGCAATTACAAATAAACAAAACCATAGTAAGACCGGTAGTAATGTATTGGTGCAAGACATGGCCCCTGACCAAAAAATCAGAACTTATGGCCAACTCATGGGGAAGGAAAATATTAAGAAGAACATCGGGGAGGAATGGCCGAAAATGCGGTATGGAGAAAAAGAAGAAATGAGGATCTGATGGAACTGTATAGATGGATGGGACATGTGGAAAGAGTGCCAGAACATAGGATACCAAAGAAAATGCTCTACAAAAAACCGGATGGCAAACGAAGCAGAGGACGCCCTTGGATCAAATGGCTAGATACGTCGAAGAGGACTTAAAGCTGCTGGGAGTACAAGACTAGAGGTAAATAGCGCACGATCGCAGAGATAGGTTGGCTGTGGTGGTGGTGGTGGTCCGGGTTCTTGCAGGACCATAGAGCCAGAATAATAATAAAACCATAGAAACCCCAAATTCGTACTAGTTGCAGCGAAATCTATCGGTCGAATAACAAGAGATTATTTTGCTATTTTAAAAACATAAGTTCGAACAAAGAGCTCGAATCTAATATCACACAAAGGTGGATTATAACTATTAAAGAAGCAAGTCTCCATAATTGCTGAGAAAACTTACCTGGACAACGAGACACGGGAGGAAGGGGAACTTTGCGAGCGAGAGTGAGATGACGTGCTGGGACAAGAGAGCCACTCCGAAGCTGAATGGAAGCATGACAAAGCCAGGCGGCCTTCCGCTCCTGCAGTACTTGCAGCTCTGGAAGGGATTGTACAGAGCGCAGACCAGCAGGCTGCAGATGGACCAGGCTAGGTTCAAGTAACCGTAGGTTGTTTGGTTCTTGAGATCTCCCATCGACGCGATAACAATTTTGCACTATATTGGTAGAAAAGGTTATTTTAATAACTTTATAATTTGATTTAATCGATGTTGACTTGAAACATATGTTTTGGATGTAAAGACCGTTTCGCACGAAGGTGTAATTACTTTGTAAATAATCGTGATATATAGAATATATATGGACTACCAGTCCAAACATTGATTCTACTAGATGACAGTAAATACTGATTTGGTCAGTTATTAGCTATCAACTTTGATCTACCGTCCGGTTAAATGCAGTAAAAGTTTGGCTGTCCAGAAAATAATGAAGGATTTTATGTTTTCTTCAAAATACGAGTACCTCTCAAAATAATAAACTGTTTGGATTTGTTGGACTTTTATAAATGTAAACAACTAATAATCATCTTTCAATGAAAAATGTTTATTAAGCTCTGTAACATTTTGCTACTTGGAAATAATTCAATCTTTACTAATATGCCAAAGCGTGATTTGAAGAGTGGAAACTCGAAGTCAGCAAACCAACCGTCGATGACCATCTCAAGGCGATTGGGAAGGTGAAGAAGTTTGAAAGTTGGCAGAACTTCTTCCACTCTACTCATTGTCTACAAGACACAAGCCTCCCACTCGAAATCTCTGGAGCCACCCTTTAACAGTGTGCACTCACTTCAACTGCATTCCCCGCAGACTTAATTTATATACCTGGCTATTTGGGCCCCGTTCCAGCGGAATTTGAACTCGTAAGACAAAATATGTGGAAATAATACTTTGAAATCTTAGTAAAGACTGAATTATTTCCAAGTAGCAAAATATTACAGATGTGAACAAACATTATTGTTTGAAACACAAATTGTAAGTTCATTTATAAAAGTCAAAAGTTCAAAAAACATAAACAGTCACTATTAGCAGGGATACCTTAACTAAAATATAAAATCCTGCATTATTTTCCGGACAACGCAATAGAAAACTCTTATATCTTTTCTGCCATTATCAAAATGTAACCTAACCTAGCCTTGTCTACTTATCAAATCGAAATTGACATCAATTGCTGTTGCTATACGTTGATTGAAACATTGATTCTATCGAGTCTATCGATTCTCAGAGGAAGAATAAAATAAATAAATAAAATAATTAGCTTTTTAACCTTTATTAAATTACGTAATTAATTTTAAAAAATCAAGTTTCTGGGGTTTTCTTTAAAAACAAATTAATAATAATATAAACGATAGAAAAAGCTAATAAAAATACAATTTTATCGACATTTAAAAAGATTTTTCGTGGCAAAGGACGCAAAGAAGATAAAACTTTCAAAAAGAAGTGCTAAATGATCTCCAGCTTTGGATTATTTGTATGAAATAATTAAAATATTCCAACACTCAAGTACTCTCGCCCCGAAATTAAAATGATGGTCCTAAATAAGAGCATTTGATAGAATTAGAAGTAAGACTAACTTCGACAACCATCATCGTCATCATCCGTGGCGCTACAACTCCTGTAGAGTCAAGGCCTCATGCAGCTTGGTTTGCCAGTCTTCTCTATTGGTTGCCACTCTTTTCCAATTGCGGATTCCCAAGATGGACCTGGCATCCGCCTCCACTCCATCGATCCATCGTAGCCGAGGTCTACCCACTCTTCTTTTCCCAGAAATCCTCTCGTCTAAGACCATTTTAGGAGTCTAGTCTTTGACCATTCTAATTATATGACCTGCCCATTGAAGCCGCCCAGTTTTACTACCCTTAAAATACACTCAACAGCAAAAAAAACCGGACACTTGATATTTTTCGTATTAAAAGCTAATTATCAGCAATGTGTTTGTTTTTTCGGGTATTCTAGTTATTACAGAGAATGTAGGGTCTAATTCCATTGAACTAATCCCTTCAGGATTAGTAAACAATTAGATAAAACTCAGATTTGATTTATTTGTCTTGAAGTTGATTTACCTGTCGGACCTATTCTAAACTGTAAGTAGTTTTTCGCACATTTAAACATCTTTAATTTATTAACCAAGCCTTTACTGTGATTAATAGACATGTTTTTTTTAAAATTTTGGTCCAGAATAATGGTTATTTCAAATGTTGACATAGCCCGAGCTGATGCCTTGGCCAGAGAAGGCCAGAGCTTGGGGTAGCGAAGTCTACCATTCACGATGCACTCCGGCGTTTCCAGGAGACTGATAACTACGATAGGAGGGCCGGCAGTGGGCGAACAAGGGCAACAATGACAGTATACGATCGATTTATTACGCTGTCGGTATTGAGAGAACGACTTTTAACGGCTCCTGAGGTCCGGGAAAGGCTTGAAGAGGCTCGAAATACACGTGTAAGTGCAGACACAGTGCGGCGGAGACTGAGGGAGCATGAACTCGTATCAAGGCGACCCGCGACAGGGCCCCAACTCCTGGAAAGGCATCGAAGAGAAAGGCGATTATTTGCTAATCAGTATTCTCATTGGACGACCAGGGGAGCGATTTGCTCAATTTACCATTCGTGAATCACTGCCTTTTGAAAGGAGATCAGTTATGGTTTGGGGTAGAATTAATTTCCACGCCCGGACTGAACTGATTTTCATAAATAATGGGGCTCTGACTGCTCGGAGATACATCGAGGAAGTCCTCCTAGAGGCAGTGATCCCGTTTGCTCCATTTATTGGCGAGCAATGCAGGATAATGCTCGTCCACATACCGCCAGAATCGTTACCGAATACTTGGAGCAAGTGGGAATCACAGTTCTGGACTGGCCTGCACAATCTCCGGATATGAATCCCATAGAGCATTTGTGGGATAATTTAGGCAGGCGTGTTAGACGCCGTCATCCTCCTCCTAGTGACTTAAATCAGCTCCAAATTGCTCTTCGAGTAGAATGGGATGCTATGGCGGTGGAGTACGTCCAGAATTTAATTTCTTCGATGCCTGACAGGGTTAGAGCCCTTCGCCGTACCAGAGGGAGTAATACCCGCTATTAGAATTACATAAATTGTTAGAAAACCTAATAAAAATGAAGAATAACGTTTTCTAAAAAATGTGTTCATTTATCATTTTTTCTTTATTTTGTACATAATCAATAAAACTTGTCCACTTTTGGCAGATTTTGTTTAAATAACCTATAAATTAACAAATTCTTACTATAAATTAAAAAGATTAATACATATAAATATATATTTAACAAAATTATAAGACCAAATCTAAGTGTCCGGTTTTTTTTGCTGTTGAGTGTATGTGAGCTCTTGTAGAGTCTTGATAGATCAGCATTCGTCCTTATCCTCCAGATACCATTGGTCCAAACTGGGTCATAAATTCTCCTCAATATTTTTCTCTTGAATCTTAGGAGAAGGGCTTCCTGTGAACTGGGTAATGTCCAGCATTCGGAGGCATAAGTAAGAACTGGTCTTAATAGGGTCTTATACAAATGCACCTTCGTGTTTTGAGGAATAGCCCTGCTTCTGAAATGCTTCAGTAATCCAAAATAACATTTATTTGAGTTAATAATTCTGCAATGAAGTCTGGTCCTTTCTGCTTTTATGTCATTATCGGCGTTTACTTTTGATCCACGATACAAAAATTCTTGCACCATTTCAAATATAAAGCATCCAGCCATAAAATGCGATGGTTTGTGCACATCCAGTTGTGGGCCTGCAAGCATATATTTGATTTTTGATTCATTGACCTCTAAACCCAATCTAGCCGCTGCTATCTGGAGACTGATAAAAGCATTTTCTAAATTTGTAGGGGTTCTTGCAATAATATCTATGTTATCGGCGAAGGCCAAAATCGTAGAAGATCTTTTTAATATAGTTCCCCCAATTTGTATTTCAGATTTCCGCGCTGCACTTTCGAGGGTCAAATTGAAGAGAAGGGCTGCAAGGCAATCACCCTGTCTCAGCCCTAATTGAGTTTCAAAGCTTTCAGTCAGGTCATCTTGAACACACACTGTGCATTGCGCCTTCTTCCTCGTAGCCCTAATCAGACTTATCAGCTTCGGTGGCATTCCCATTTTCTCGTTCCTCTTTATAATGTCATATGCCATTCGGAAGTCAATGAACAGGTGGTGTGTGTGGATATTATCCTCCCTGCACCTCTCCAGAGTGGTTCTAATGGAAAATATCTGATCCATGGTAGACTTTCCTCTCATGAACCTGTCTGGTACTTTCCTATATTCTGCTCGGCAAATATCGGCAGCAGTTTTTTTTATAAAGTATCCGAGAGAACACCTTATAAAAACCCCTTACATGGTAAGATGGCTATACTCCTATTATTATGACAATCAAGCACATCCCTCTTCTTGTGAATCGGGCATATAACTGCTTTCACCACTCACAAGGGATTTCTTCCATCTTCCAGGCATCAATTATTATATTATAGAGGACTTTGACTATTTATTCTCCTCTATACTTAAACAATTCAGGGGAGAGTTTATCTGGATCACGGTGCTTTATTATTTTTTAATTCTTCCGCCGCTTCATAGACATCGCCCATATCAGGGGGCTCCAATTCCCCTGGGGGGATCTCTATTTCTCTCTTCCTATTCCCGCCACGTCATTAAGGAGGGCATCAAAGTATAGAGTTGTCAAACCTCAAGATCCTTCAGCTTTTCAGAGTTGATCTTTGGCGATCAGGTTCCACTTTGATTTTTGATGTTGGAAATCCTAACCCTGAACCTGGCAATCGTGAGGTAGTGATCAGAATCAATGTAGGCTCAAAACTCTCACATCCATCAAACTACTGATGGGGCGGCAAATTATGCTGTTCTACACCAAAATCTGCCCTGGAAAAATAATTGTATTTCCTTTGGCTTTTTGGTGTGCTGAACCAGAATATGATGTCTATAATTCTTTAACACGTTCTTTTTTGTTGTAAAAATCACAATTTTTTCAGGAAAATGAGGATTTTGGATGATTTTAGCCTATGCATAATAACAGATTTTATTTTTATTTTTCAATTGAAACCCATGTATTAAGTTAGGTAGAAGATTGTAGTTGATAGAATGACAGTCCATATATTTTATTTTCCTCCTATAGTAATCTAATCCCATTTAAATGTAACTGTCTACTTCTCTGACCAAGAAGAATTGACAAAACTACCTGCTGGACCCCTTATGACTTCCCTTAGAGAGGTAGAGCGACATAATTAGCAGGGAGGGGACCCAGATACCTAGGATAGGACCCTTGACTGGTCAGTTGATTCGTAAGCACCAGAGAGAGAAGAAGTATATTCTGAACATGCCTCGCGAGTGCAAAAATCCACTGAATAGTTTCTGTTATATCTGTGGTGAGGTGATATCGAAAAATCAAAGCAAGCCATTGTCTCCTCTAGAGAAGAAACCCTACCATCTTTATTTTGGATGTAAAGTGGGAGATCGGGATAAGGATTGGGCTCCTAAATTTTGCTGCAGTAGATATATGAGGTACCTTACAGGCTGGCTTCAAGGAATACACAACGCAATGCCCTTTGCAGTTTCAATGGTATGGTGGGAAACACAAAACCATGTAATTGACTATTATTTTTTCAAGGCAAATAGAAAAGGTTTCTCAAAGCGAACAAAATCCAGGATGGAATACCCTAATTGTCCATCTGCAATTCGACCAGTCCCCTATAATGATACGTTAATTATAGGGGACCCAAAGCCATCTGAAAAGGTTTCTATACTTCCAGATGAAGAAACTATCCCAGAGGATGGATCACCCGAGCCTGGATGCAGTGGAGAATCCTCCAGTTGTACTCCATCTGAAGAACCTATAAAAATATATTATAGGTATAATATAACACCATTTCAAGCCAAAAGGCCTGACTCCTTAAGTGCAAGAAACTAATTTTGGATGAAATTTGTCATAACCAGTTATTCACTGGGGCTGCAAAATAAAACTGTTACTGAGTAATGCATTGCAGAATTTAAGTTTCAAATTAATAATTTTTTTTTGTTTGTTGAATATTAACTATCTGTTATATTTTAGGACAGTAGATCTTAGGCATTTAATTACATGTTACAAAAAATGAACCATAACATAATTTATTTGCGTAAACTATAAAAAAATATGCGACATTGATATTGTGTATAAAAAATAGCTTAAATCAATACTTTGGAATATAATTAAAAAAATAAATTAAATAAAACGAGTAGATGCAATATAGTTTTAGCAGAACAATAAAAGAGTTGAATACTGATTTTTGATTATTTATTTTGGTTTGGTGAGGAGTGGGGTAACTCAATACATAGGTTGTTGAGTTACTGAACTCTAGGTCTCGAGTTCGAGGGCTATAAATTATGCCTCGAGAGTTCATGGCAGATAAATTTTTTATTATTTCAACAGCCGTAAATTGCCTTTGGTTGCTCCCTTATCTGTACTTACAGATTAAGAAGATGTATTGGTTCTGAAAATGATCATCGTACAAGATTTAAGAACATTTTGGAGTCCAAAAGCCAGGCACAAAGTAGGAAGTGGTGATCGCCGAGGAATAAAGGAAATTTAAACGGTAATAATTATACGGGAAAAGTTGGCTATTCCCAATGCACCACAATGTCCTCTTTGCATACAATGAAGTAATTACACAAGTTCCTTATACTTAAAGGTCCTCTTCCTCTTGGTGGTCTTGCCTTCATCGGCAACTTCCCAAGTTGTAGTCCGCTAACGGTACCTACTTGTAGGGATTCAGCCTTATGTAAATATAATTCACTAAGCAATGTCTCAATATCTGTACTTGAACTAAAACCAAGGGTTCTTACCTTTTATATATTTACCATTACTAATCAGTTCGCGATGGCGTATGCAAACGAAAAGAGAATATATTTACTGGCCTTGACCAACTGTTGGCCCTAAGGGGATGTCATAGACATTGGGTGCCGCTCCTTTCAGGCCATCACTGATGCTTTTCTGGCATTGACGTGTTCTGCAGCCAGGATAAGATTAGAAGTCGATGAGTCCAAAACGAAGTAGATGGTTACAGGAAAAATTACCGAGCAAGGTGTACTATTTACTATCGGGGTATATAAATTTGAAAAGTTTAAAGAGCTTGGGATCCTTCAAGAATCACACATACTTCAGTGTGGATATCAATGCTGGACAGCATCAAAAACTACTGAAAAGGAATTAATAATTTTTGAGAAAAAAGTTCTCCGTTGTATTCTTGGAGGTGTAAAGGTTACTGAGGAGTAGAAGCGACGCTCGAAACTAAAACTATATAATGTTCACAAAGATATTGATGTAAGAATAATGAAGTTGATATGCTTAAGATATGCAAAGCATATTGGTAGGATGGCAGATGGAGAAATTCCAAAAATGCTTCTGACTATGCCTATTCATGGAAAAAGAAGAAGAGGAAGACTTAAGCTGAGGTGGTCTGATGTTTTGGTAGGTGATGCTCGTAACATCCTCGGAGTTGGGAACTTGATGGCGTCGGAGGACCATGACGTGTCAACCGGGTTGTAGCGCCGTAATAATATAACAAAAAAAACACGTAAAAATGATAGGTTATAACAAATTCAAAAATGCACGAGGATAACAGTTTTCTTGTTAATTTTATTATACTAAAATTCCTTGAATCATTGTATTAAAATATCAGGCTAGTATTTGAAAGCTTATACACTGTTAAGGCCAGATGAAGTAGTAACCTTATAAAATATTATTAGTTTTAATCATAAAAATTAAATCATTTTTTCTTAAAAGAAAGAACATTATCTTTTCTTATTTTTCACATTTTATTTAATATAATAATTTAAACGTTTAATTTCATAATTGTTTAGAATAATTTAAAAGGTAATTTTATTTGGTTTAGATATAAGTGTAATATTTGTAGTAAGTGTGAAAACATATGTTATAAAAGTGAAGAGAGAAAAACAAAAGAGAGTCGATCGGCTTTTGTTCGCTCCGGCGAGACCGAGCCAGTCTGTGTTGACGCGAGCCCTTAGCCGTGCACATCGTATGCTCTATAGGAGCCCAAACTTGTGTTTTGTTAATTTGAAGACAGTGTTGACGCGAGCCCTTAGCCGTGCACATCGTATGCTCTAGAAGAGCCCAAAGATGGTTTTGTGAATTTTAAGACAGTGTTGCCACGAGCCTCTTGATGTGCACATCGTATGCTCTGTAGGAGCCCAAAATTGTTTTGTGTGAATTTGAAGAAGATACTAATTTGCTGCCCATCTGCAGGTGTAATTAGTTTAAACTTCGTCATAGATTCGACCAATTTGAATTGACCCAGTCGATCATCTCAACCTCTATTGTTTCACCATCTTCGCTCGCCCTGCCGACGAAAATCCTCTGTCGTCTCAACATCCAGCTCGCCCTGCCGAGAATCTACCATCTACTGAAAACTACTTCGACAGACAGATAAGAGTTTTCATTATTATACCATTGCAATCAGAAAACCGTATAAACATCCATTATTTTGTAATAGATTTTATTTGTAATTTAATAGAGTTAAATTTACTACCGTAAGATTAAATAATAATTGTTTTCTTTTGTTATTAATTAGTTGTTGATAATTTAGTTAATATTAGTAACTTCATTTCTCATTATAAAAACGTTTAAATTGTTCTTTAATTTAATCAATTGTTTTTTCTATCATCAGAAGTTTTAGTTATTTAATTTATGAAAATTGGTTTATGTTATTAGTTTAATAAAAGGTTACAATCAAAATGACATGCGATCTGGTATAATTGAATCAGACATTTATTTTCCTTATCCATTTCGGAGCTCTCGTCGAAAGGTCCAATAACTATTTCGAGGTTGCTCAAACATACACATATACATCGTTGAGCGAACTAAGGCGCTCGCAAGATCGGCAAGAACTTAGATGGATGGCCTCACAATTTGGGGAACCATCCGCCGGTGAAAACCAAGAAGTGGTTCTGCAAATGATTGTCTCCCCCGGATATGTAAGGCCCGCCAGACTACATATCCGGAGGGAACTCAGAAATGAATTATGACCCCCCACACACTACTATCGGTAAAGACAAGGCTAAATATTAGTAGATCAAGAAATACTCGCACAATCCATTTACTTCAAAGCAGGCTAGGGCGCAGTCGAAACTGCCATTGAAAAGTTATGACAGTATCGGGATTTCCAGAGAAGTTAGTACTGCGAAATGGACGTGACATCATTAGGCAGCAAAGTAGAATGTATCCTGACGTGTTTTTAGTGATCGTAGTAGCGGAAGGGATCGGTTTACATGTAAAACAATGTAAAACTAAACAAAGTACATGATTGTAAGCAGAAATACAGATATATAAGAAGAAAACATAAGTGTTTGAAGACAAATAAGAAGTGTTTGAAAGAAGATAGCTTCCAATACCGTTAAAATATCGTATTTTAGGAGTCGTGAGTCAGAAGTTCTTCATTTCTTTTCAATTGATGGGGATTTTGTTTACTTTAATGATATACTTGGTTTGTTGGACAAACTTCGGTTACCACAAGATAGTTCGGAAGGGAGGTTGTTCATCGACTGCTCTAAATTCAGCTTGTAAGGTGTTCTCCTTCATATTGGAAACAAGTACCCCTCAGTCCCAGTTGCTTATGTAGTAGAAATGAATGAAACTTATGAGAACATTAAAATACTAATGGAAAATACTAATAGAACGTATGTGCTGATCTGCAGGTACTAGCCATGCTTACAGGTCTTCAAGCAGATTACACAAAGTACTATTGTTTTCTATGCGAATGGGACAACAGAACAAGTCAAAGTCGTTACACACTGAAAGAGTGGCCTTCTCGAAAAACGAATGTGCCCGGCCAGAAAAACATTGCTTATCCTGCTTTGATTTACAAATCATAAATTTTTCTACCACCACATCATATCATACTAGGCTTAATGAAAAATGTTGTTAAAGCAATGGACAAAGACGGGGAAGGATTTGCTCACCTTAAAATTAAATTTCCTAAACTTCGTGATGCAAAAATTAAAGAGGGAATTTTTGTTGGTCCACAGATACGATCACTAGTAAAAGAGCAGGAGTTGTTTGTTTGGTCATTTAACGTTACTTTATGCTGCTATGGCTAATCGGACGATGCTACAGTGGGAGCTCTAAATTTTGCCTACCCAGGTTTAATTAGGATAGGGATTTTTAACGAGTACCTGACATCGTACAGGCTCGGGACCCCCGTTTAACGTCCCTTCCGAAGCACGGCGTAACTAAGGATTTTTTACTCCCTTAAAAAAATCCTAGGGTCACCTGACGGGCTACGAACCCGCGATCTTGGGCTTAGTAGTTTGTTACGCTAACCACTAGACCACAGGTGACCTTAAGAGCAGGAGTTCTTAGAAAAATTGACCACTCCAGAAAGAAGAGCATGGGTTTCATTTAAAGAAGTATGCAGCAATTTTTTGGGAAATGTGAGGTCGGATGACTCGCCGCAGGGGCTAGCCTAGTGCAGGGCTAGTGGGGTTTAACAGCCCCCGGAGAACCCGAGTTCAGTACACAGCACAACGTCACTCACAAGAGTACACATCTCACTTACTCTAACAGAAGATCATTGGCAGTACACACCCTAGGGCCACCTCCCCTAGGTAGCCGCTCCGGATGGGGAAGTGTGCCAGAGTACTTTGAAGAGGCAGCCACTCCACCTGACTTGGGGGTAATGGGCTGATAACCCGTTACCCCTAAACAAACACTATTACGGAACCTGGACAATGTATAGCCGGACTGAACTCAAGGAAACAACATAACGCCCGTCATAAGGATCTTAACATAGCCACCTGGAACATTTCAACTTTACATAGACCGGGAGCCTTGCATAGGCTTGTTACTGAATTAGACAACTACATTATTGACCTAACTGCTATCCAGGAAGTTAGATGGACTGGAAAATGTACCTTCAGTAAAGGAGGACACACGATTTACTACAGTTGTGATAACAGGCATCATATCTATGGCACACAGGCTTCATTGTTGATAAGAAATTGTCCCAGCTCATCATTGGTTTCAAACCAGTCAGGCCACGAATATGTTACCTATGAGTAAAAGGGAAATTTTACAATTATAGTATGATGAGCATACACGCACCCACGGAACCATCTGTCAGATGGTTCCGTGGGTGCGTGTATACCCACGGAACCATCTGACACAGAAGAGAAGGACCTTTTTTACAGAGACCTGGAAAGATGCATTGATGACTGCCCGCGAGCGGGTAAAAGTAGTAATCGGTGACTGAAATGCTAAAATAGGTAAGAAACAAATATTCAGACCTACCATAGGGAAGCATAGCGTCCATGATGTGACGAATGATAATGGCCAAGGACTCCTAAACTTCGCTATGTCCAAGGGATTGGTAGTTGGAGTACACTCTTCCCTTACAGAAGAATTCACCTGGCAACATGGCGCTCTAACGATGGTTTTACCACAAATCAGATTGATCATGTTTTAATGAGCGCCAGACATATATCTAGTTTAATGGATGTTTAATGGAGTGTACAGAGGAGCAAACATGGATTCCGACCATTACCTCACTGTAGCCCGCATAAGAGCAAGAATCTCTGTAGTAAGAAACCATCGAAGAGCTCGTGGAGAAAAGTTCAATACCCAAAAGCTCAAGGATACTGATGCAAGAGTACAATATGAGGCTCGAATGGATCCAAAAATAAGGGAAATGGACCAGACTTGTAGGGAAGCCATGGCAACAGTGAGTGGTGAGGTTCTTGGACAGGTAGAAACGACTAGAAATGAGACATGGTTTGATAATGAATGTCAGGAGGCCACAGAGCAGAAGAACATTTCATACCGTCTTATGGTGCAACGGAGACACACGCGAAACTCTGTGGAAGAGTATAGGATCAGGAGAAGAGAAGAGAAGCGTGTCCACAGGAGAAAAAAAAAAGTAAATGGGAGAAGGATTGACTAGAGGACATAGAACAATTCAGACACCTAGGTTAAATAAGGAAGTTCTTTCAGCCAGTGAATAAAATACAAGCTCCTTTCAAGCCTGTAGTGAGTGCCTGCAAAGATGTGGATGGTTCGCTTATCATAGACAGAAGCAAAATTCTCAGAAGATGGAGGAATCATTTTGACACTCTAATGAATGAGGGGGAGTTTCAGGAAGGAATGCACGAGGCGACAATCCAAGAGGGAGACCTGGAACCAGCTGATGACGAATAGATTGCTGAGGCTATTGAAAACTTAAAAAACAACAGGCATGGTGGAAAGGAGCTTAGAAGATTTCTTCACAATGTCATTCTGGACATCTGGGAAGCAGAGGAAATCCCTGAAGATTGGTGTAAAACAGCAATTATCCCCATCCATAAGAAGGGAGACATCCTTGAATGTGGCAACTACCGTGGCATCTCACTTTTGTCCAGTGCATACAAGATACTTCTCGTCCAAAGGCTCCTTCCTTTTGCGGAGAGAGAAATTGGCCCATACCGAGCCGGCTTCAAGAAAGGAAAGTCCACCACCGACCAGATCTTTTCTCTGTGGGCTATTCTTGAAAAAACGAGGGAACTCTCAATCCCAACCCACCACCTTTTCATTGATTTTAAAGGAGCCTATGATAGCGTGCTAAGAGATGAGCTATTCAAGCCATGATAGAGTTAGGTGTTCCAGCAAAATTAGTTCGCCTCGTTAAAGCAACAATGAGAAGGATGCAATGCATGGTAAAGATTTAGGGGGATGTATCTGAGTACTTTACGACACATAAAGGACTTAGACAGGGTGATTGCCTGGCATTCCTCCTATTTAACTTTGCATTAGAGATTGCAGTGAGGAGATCTGGAGTGTATGTGGGAGGCAAGACTACACAAATCCTGGACTTTGCTGACGATCTAGATATTATAGTTAGGTCATTTGTAGCCATGAGGGAGGCTTGTATTGCCCTTAAAGAAGCCGCAGCAAAGATTGGTCTGGTTGTAAAGAATAAAATACATGATGGCGGGGTGTCAGGGCGCAGCGAGAAGAGGAGCTGAGGACCGAATTGGAGAATTTATATTTGATCGGGTAGATTTATTTGTCTACCTCGGGACGCTAGTAAATGCGAACAATGATATGCAGCTGGAGATAGACAGAAGATTAGTGGCTGCTAACAGGTGGTATTTTGGACTGCAGCGGCACATGAAGAGCAAATCTCTGTCTAGAAGGACTAAATTACAGCTCTACAAGACACTAATAAGGCCTATCGTCACCTACGGCTCAGAATGCTGGACACTATCCAAGAATCAAGCTGGCTTTACTAAGGTTCGAGCGTCGCATACTCTAAAGAATATTTGGTCCAGTGTGGATAAATCAAGAATGGAAACTAAGGACCAATGCGGAACTACAGATGTTGTACCAAGGAGCCGACCTGGTCAGATTTATAAAATTGGGGAGATTACGTTGGATCGGACATGTGGCGAGGATGACGGATGACCAAATTCCTAAGAAGCTCCTCAATGAACAGATCCATGGAACAAGACCAGTTGGACGTGCAAATTGCGTTGGGCAAACGGTGTCGTCTATCCTTGGGATAAGGAATTGGAATGCGGCTGTTCTGAACAGGGATGACTGGTGGCATCTGTTGCAGGAGGCCTTGACCCCCCGCGGGTTGTAGTGCCATTAAAGAAGAAAAAAAGAGGTCGGATGACTATGAACAAATTGTGACTGAACTGCAACAAGCCTACCAAGTACTTGGCTGTAACATGTCCTTAAAAATCCATTTTATTCATTCCCCCTTAAACTTTTTCCCCATAATCTTGGAGCTGTATCTGATGAACACGGGGAACGGTTCCATCAGGATATTGCCGAAATGGAAAGGAGGTATAGCGAAAAATTGAATAAAAAAATGCTCGCGGACTACTGCTGGTGTCTACAGCGAGAAACACTTTAAGAGGACAACAAAAAGAAGAAAACTACACATTAGGTAAAAATTCTAATTTTACGGTTTATCTATTAAGCATATTGTATTATCAGAACGCCTTATTTTGTTTTTTATACTTTACTAGCGACCCACCCCAACTTTGCACGGGTAATAAGGCATATTACGCCTACATAATTTGTCTGTGTAATGTTTTTTTTTTTAACGCGTTAATATCGTTGGTTAAGCTTCTTTGGGAGTCTTGATTTTCTTTCTTCCCATCTCAGCTAATGTACTTTATTATATAGAAATTATAAAAATAAAAACAAAACCAAATATTTCTTTACATACGAATTTATCATCTTGCACGTTAAATAATTGCACGGGATTAGGCAAGCAGCGTCTTCGCTGAAACCCATCGATATTCCAACCCATTTATACAAAACCTCGACAAATTATATACCTAAACCTTCCTGGTGAGTCACTGTATCTATTGGTGCAAACAGCATGAAAATCCGTGCAGTAGTTATTGAGTTTACCGTGAACAAACGCGGGCGAGGACTTTGTTTTATAATATGTATGGATATACATAAGTGAATAAATCATGTTAGTAAGTTAAGCACCTTTTTTTTTATGAAAACCTTATTTTTTTGTAAATTTCTCTGAAAAACTGTACGTGTTAGAATTTTTCTGATGGTAGATTTGGATTCAGCATCATTGGAAACTAGAATGCAGTGATAATTTTTCAAGGCTAACAATTTTTTTGTTTGCAGAACAGTGTTATTAAAACATGGTCGATTTGGTTACATGTGAATCCATCATTGGAGTGCCAGGTCGCTAGATGGATTTTCTTGTGAGGAAACATAGTACTACCGACCACAAGTCCCTTCGAAGCAGCAAAATTTATCATCTTCATCCCGTTATCATTTGCGTGGTCGTGAATGATATTTAGACCAATTGTGGGCAATTACATTCTGTCTCCTTTCCTACCTGCGCATTATAATCTCCCCAAATTGCACTCGGGCAGGAATCAAGCCTTGGCTCCAGACTACTATAAAAGGCATCTTTTACATCATTTCCTGATGGTTCAGTCGAGGCATGGACACAAATCTTGCTATAATTGTGAAGTTTTCCTTTTATTCGGAGATAGCAGATTCCTGGACTAATATCATTAAAGCCAATAACTAATTGACTCAACTTCTTGCTTACAATAACTCCATTTCCAAGTGTGTTTCTTGTCATCGCAGCTGTAGAAGATGATATGACCTTTCTTGTAGAAAGCTCCTTGACCAGTCCATCTTATTTTTTGGATAGCAGCTAGATCAACATGATAGCGGTCCAGTTGTGTTAGAAGCTGATGTAGAGCTCCTGGTCTATGAAGAGATCAAACATTCCATTGTCCTATAGTAAGTTCTATTAGGCTTACGTTGAGTCGCTTTCGATTAATCCGTCCGGCTTTTCTTGTTGCAGATTTCGTAATGATAGAGTCTTAAGGGGAGGGGGTTATTAGCCCAAACTATGCTCCCCAGTCAGGTGGGGGCTTCCCCCTATGAGCTTCCTGACCTGCTCCTCCGTCTGGGGCAGCTACCTAGGGGAGGGAGCCCTGAGGTGTATACTGTAAATGACCTTTGTCTGTATAGTGTGAAGGTGAGCGGAGTGTACTGTTAATTAGTGAGTGTCAGTGCAGGTGTCCTCCAGCTTGGAGGGCCAGTGGCTGACTGCGGTACGATGACCGGACGATGGAGCCGCCACCACCTTACACCTAACTTCGACCGTCGAGATTTCAAATTACAATACGCAAGTCATCTCAAGAAAAAATGAGCCTCAGCTTAAAAAAAAAACAGAAAACCCACTACCTTTTACTAACTTCATCAAACCAGAAATCATCTTTGTCATCAAAACCATTTAGAATCCGCATCTAAAATTTAACCTCCCTTGCATCAAAGCCTCCTCATATTCATTTAAAAAAATACAATAATCTGTGTAAAATCTTATTATCCGAAATCGGGCACTTGGATTTTACTGCCGTTACGGCATTTCATCAAGACAGTATTGTTGGTATTATCAACGTTAAAAGTGAATCACAGGCATGCATTAGCTCTCGAGGCAAAAAGCTCTTCCAAGCAGTGTGCGAAAAAAAAAAGATGTGCCTGTTGTCTGAATAAAAATAATTTATAATAGCTCTAATCAAGAAGAGTCACTTACTAAGTGAATAATCTATGAATAAAAAATATAAAATACGAATACAATGAACAGCATAATTTATGTATATATTAATTGTCTCTCGTCAAGTGTTGGAGATTTGCTTATAATTGCAATCATCAACATCAACCATATCAGTTCATCTACTATATGTATTTCAAAACTTTCAGAAAGCAAAAAGAACTGGCATCTCTAGAACTGGAGTCACTGCGTTTTCTCCTGAAATGTTAGAAAATGGTAAGTAAAATATATGTGCACCACTTATTAATACTCGCGAGCAATGATTAATTTAATTGGCTGTAAAAAGTTGGACACCCCCTCCCAAAAAAAACAACTAAACGTAAACTAATTTTTGTGCTACAGTCGGATTCACTTGATTTTCTAAACTAATCTAGGAAGAAAATTAGCTCCATATATTAACGATTATTTAATACATTATTAATTATTAAAGAAGGCCTCGGTGACCAGAAAGATTGATACAGATAACACTCATTCATGCTTGGAATGATCCTCATGCCGTTTTCCTTTGGATGCAAGTATAATAACTTAACTAGAGCATAATGTACGGTGACAACATAGACTCTTTTGATGGCGATTTCTTGCTTTTAGAACATAAATTCATTTCAACTTTTGAATCAGACAAATCAATCAATCTATGAATGAATTTTACATGAAAGGCTCATTATATAATAGAGTTAAATATATAAATTGTTTATAATATCTTTAAAAAAGGTCCATCATTGATATTATTAAATCTATACTAATATTAAAAATGCGAAAGTAACTCTGTCTGTTTGTCACAGACGTTATCACGGCCAAACCACTGGGCCGATTGTGATGTAATTTCATATAGCGATACTTTAAAGTCTTGGGATGAACATAGGCAACTTTTTTTTAGGTACTTCTTAGGTTAAAAATAAAAATAAAAGTGTGATATAAAACTAAATTTAATATTACTAAACAGTTGGTCTGAAGTTGTTTGTTGTTTCCATTGGAAATCATTTCATTGTTTCTTATTTCTTCTTTAAATACACTCGGGAGCTTTGATGACTATATTTATATACTATTATTATGACTATACCTGTTATACATACGCTACGAAGGTTAAGGTACATAACAACAAAATTAGGTTAAGTAGATAACAACAAAATTAGTTAAAGATTATTATAAGTTAGGATGTAAATAGTTGGGGGTGCAGTCAAGTAAAACTCAGCAAAATAAGTGAAACTTATTAATAAAATAAGCAAAATAAGTTAGCAAATAGTTTAGTTAAATAAGTTAGCAATAATAAGTAAATAAGTAATTTAGTTAAATAAGTTAGCAAAATAAGTGAAACTTTCTCTTCTAAAAGAATATAGTTTTTATGTCAATGATAAGGTTATGGTAATTTTACCGTCTTCGTTTATTAACAGTCCCAGATATCTGCACGAATATACCCAAGACGCATTTGCCTATGTGTACATTTGGTCGTCCTGATTTTTACGTGTAACCTTTACGTGTAACCCAGCATGGAAGGAGATAGCTGATGAACTATTACCAGGACAAACTGCAATTGATAGACATGACATTGTAGCAAGAGTTTTCAGGTTAAAAGTAAAAAACGTAAGTCTGTTATAACTAAAGGAAAAATATTTGGGGAAGTCCGATGCTACATGTACTCCATAGAGTGGCAGAAATGACTTACTTTGATTAAAAGATAAGCTGAGACCTGATCAAATAGATAACATCATTAGCGCAGAAATATCTGATGAGACTGATGACAAGACCTTACACGACATCATTGTTAAAAATATGATCCAGGGTCCATGTGGGTTTCTAAACCCTCAATTGCTTTGCATGAAAGACGGAAAATGCATAAAAAACTCTCCAAGTCAGCTTCAAAAAAATACCGTACATAACGAAAACGGATATTCTTTATACCGTCGGAGGTCGCAAGAAGATGGAGGTCGAACAGCACTGATAAAATTATGAAACGGAGACTACGTTAATACTGATAATAGGTGGGTAGTCCCTAATTCCCCACTTCTGCCAAAATTATTTAATGCCCATATCAACATAGAAACTTGCAGTTCCGTACGAGCAATAAAATACATTTGTAAATTCATCAATAAAGGAAGTGACCAAGCAATTTTCAATTTCAAAAATACAGATCCCACCAATCCCATTGATGAAGTACACACATATCAGCCCGGTCGGTATGTCAGCACCAACGAAGCTGTTTGGCGGCTTTTGGCTCTCCATGAAAGGCACACCTAAGCGTTCATTTAGAAAATGGTGAAAGGGTATATTTTAATGAAGATTAAAAAAGGGTGTTCCGGTATTTCTAATGAGAGATCTTGATGGACCCAAACTGTGTAATGGTACGCGTTTATAAGTTTCTAATTTGGGTCGAAATATTAATGAGGCTGTTATAATTAGCGGAAAATTCAAAGGAGACAGTATTTTGATACCAAGAATACCAATCATGCCTACGGACTTTCCTTTTCAGTTTAAAAGGTTACAATTTACCTTAAAACCAGCTTTTTGGATCGCTATTAATAAAGCCCAGGGGCAAACGCTTAAGGTAGCTGGCATTCATTTTGAAAACAATGTTTTTCACACGGGCAGCTGCTGACTATATCTGGTATCAAATCCACGGAATTTGTATCTCTGTACAAATGATGGAAGGACAAATAACGTTGTATATAGGACAGTCTTAAACTAATTTTGTTTTTACCCTAACCTTATCATTAAAATAAAAACTATAAAAATCTTTAACTAATTTTGTTGTTTTATTTTACCTTAACCTTCGTAACTTACGTATAACACCCATTTTTAGTTAAAAATCAAATTAGTAAATACACTCTGAATCTACGCGGACAACGGCGCGGGTAAAAGCTAGTAGTGAATACAATTTAAAAATTACTCAAACACGCTAAGCGTTATATTTAAGTTAGACCGAATGATCCTCTGATCTAGCGAGAAAAAATTATCAATCGTGAACTCTTAGCAGTCAGAATATTACCCAGTGGCCTTTGGTTAAATAAATTTGGTTGGTATAAATAAACAATCTGAATTATCCAAACGTCCCGGAATTTGCTAAATTGAATTTTAGCAAGTCTTGCTGGATACTGCTGCACTTTCTAACTAACCCATCTTTGTCCATAAGGTATTTGGTCTCGTTGCCAATTTAATACTTTATGCATTATTTATATCTTTCTTGCTTAAAAACCTCAGCTGTGAGCAGTGTAAGATTTGAAGGTAGAATCCTTAACATAAAGAGAAACGAGCGTTTGCAGCGATTACTTTATATTCATTCACACTCAAACACGAGTGAGCTTGAATAGGGGGTGTAGACTATATTGGTCGGTACCCCAGCAGAGGTAGACGAGAATAAGTTGGAACGGATATTCGCGGAGTTCAGCATTCCCCGCCGATGCTGTTACGTGTACGTAGGGAACAAAGGTGATAGCAGATACGTTAAAAAGACTAAGGAGACAGGAGAATAGGATTGTGTTATTCTTTCATTCGGTGTTGCTTTTGAACTCGGCAAGTCGAAATAGTCACCGACACAGAAGTATAGCAGAAAACTGTCACTGATCGCCACACGGTTAAGGCGAAACCTACATTGGGTCCGGTGTGATACGATGAGACGTCGCTAGCAAACCAAATGACTGAAATATATCGAGAGTTATAACATTTGTCTCTTTAAATTTATAAAATTAAGATTATTTATTAATAATTTTGAATACATTTATATTTTACTATAATGTATAGTGAAATATATATAATGTATACACCCCAGCATCGTATGAGATAGAGTCACGTCGCACCGAGTCGGATCCATTGTAGATGTAGCCTTAGACGAACCATCGGGGAATAGAGGAGACTCTGCGCGCAATAAAATTGTTATATTTTTGTAAGAATATGATGGTCAGGGCAAAATACGACCGTATGGGCGCAAGTAGTCACAGCAACAGCGATGGAACCTCTGGCGCCCGTTCAGATCGACATTTTATCTAATAAGGGGGCAGTCATAGTTAAAGCGATAGACTCATGAAGTAAAATCGCGATGGCGTATCCCTTTGAAGTGGAAAAAACCCCGGAGCAGTATGGGGAGAGTGGATTTTACAATGACTTGCGGATAATTTTTCATTCCCAATTCTTCGGTTAAAATGTGATATACCCGTTCAGATGACATCCCTACAGCTTTAGAAATCTCTCGCACTTTCAGTCGACGATCCTCCATGATCTTTATATGCACTTTTGCGATAAATTCTGGGGTCGTAGCACTTTTTGGCAGTCCAATACGCGGATCATCATCCATGCTCTCCTGACCAAATTTAAACTCGCTGGTCAACTTGGCAACAGTTGAATATGAAGGAGCAGAGTCCCCCAGTGTGTTCTGAAAGTCGGCATGATTTTCCTTTGCTTCCATACCTTTCTTTATTAAGTACTTAATAACTCCTCGAATCTCAGTTTTTTCCATTGTCACAAATCACTACGCAAAAAACAAAAAGTCGCCACTACCACTCACAAAGGATGTGTGATTATTGCGGGGGAACCTCATTGCTCTAGCACTGATTCCGGGAACTTTTCAAACCACCCTCATATATATATATGTGTGTGCACGAGGGTATACTAGTATCAATGGCTCTTGAGCTTTTACTCTCCCAATTGTTCTCTCAACCAAGGTTCTAGTTTTAGACAGGTAATAATTCCGAATCCCAACATCAACAAGACAATGTCTAAGTATGTGAATCCGCAAAGAAACAGAATCAAAAATACAAGTTGATTTCTCAAATAAAGGGTTGGAAAAATAAATATTGTTTTTTTAGTGAGAAATTAAACCCATTCTTTAACATAAAAAAACTTTAAATAAGTTAAATATCTTTCATTTTATTTGATAATCTTTGGTCATCTTTCTGATGATTTGACGATGGTACTCATAGAGCAAACTTCTGGTTCTTATCAATGACTAACTCAACCAAGTGCGATTTAAGGTCATCGTTAACATTTAAATATTTTCTATTTAAGAAGTTTTGTACAAATAAATAAATGATAAAATGATGGTGCATGGCCAGGGCTGTGTGGGGGGTGCGACATCATTCCCCAACCAAACTTAAATAGTTTTGTACCTGTTAAATAGTTGTGTGAGGCCTCGCACTGTCGTGGTGGAGCAGGATTGCTTTACAATTTGTCAATTCTGGACTAATCCCTTTTCTTACTTCCTTCAACTTCATAAGCCACGGGCAGTTAACGTCCAGGTTTCAATATGGTTTGTGCCAGTTCACCATGCTTAGACCTGATCTTTTTTGATTAATGTTGTAGTAGAGGATCCATTTTTTAATACCACCGTAATTTGTTACAAATAAGGTTCAACAGCATAAGGTGCCTTACTTAAATTTCTTTCAATTCTAAGGAACATCGTTATTGAAACTCATTAATAATTAGTAATTATTAATACTGACTTAAAAAATTGAAGTATCAGAAAGAAAAATTACTATTTATACTGCTTAAGTAATTAATAAATATAACAAAAGGAACAAACAAATGATACAACAAGTAATGAAATGAGAGAATTTATTAACAATTCATTTATATTTAATACATTTGATATATTTTCATTAACAATTTATGTTAACCAATACCACAATTAGATATATATATATATATATATATATATATATATATATATATATATATATATATATATATATATATATGTTTGTGTTTAAATACGAAATTGATTTATCACCTTCAAAAACATGTCTTTGATGTATCACAAAATTAACATTCCAGCACATGTAAGATTGTTAGAGGCAATTATTTATGATTATAATACAATTAGAAATTGAAATCACAAATAGTTTTATACTCATTAAAGTACATATACATAGCTTCAGAAATAAAAATGTCATTATACTCTGTAAATATGTAATGATAGATTGGAATAATTTAAAAAAAACAAGTAATATATTTGAAATTACAGACACTAGCATGATAAGCCTTCAATACATATCATCAGGAATAAAAGTAAAGTAACAGTTATTAAAATGCATCTTAATAAGTATAAAATGACTAGAAACTTGATAGTAATAATATAACATTGTTGATTGAGTTTTATAAATTAAAACACTTACGTTGGGGTTTTGAGTTCTTGTTTTACACAATGTTTGAAAGCGTCCCAACCTTCTGATTTAACATTAGTCTAGAATAAAAACAAAACAAGGGATTATTTAATTATTAATCAACAGCAGAAATAACAAATTCCTGGAACTGGGTTTAGTGAATTTCATTTAGGGAATTTTTAAGTCAGAATTGTTAAAGAAATCTGAGAAATGATATAATAAAGGAGTCTAAAAGCTTGCTACTGGATTACAATTAGACAACATTAGAGGTTTATTAGGAGTAGTGAAGGTGACATTTTAGTTTTATTGGAGTAATAAATTTTTAATTTCAAAGAGTTTTTTTTTTTAAACGACTGTACCTTGAATGTAATTGTTTTTTTTTAAAAACAAAATTACCTTGAATCCACGGTGCAGACGGTCTTTCATGATGGCTATAAACTCACGGTAGCTGAGTTGACCATCTCCATCCTCATCAAAGATAGCAAAGACAGTGTGAACAAGATGCCGTGACAGACTTGTGCCAGTACAAATCATCACAGCTCTGTGGAACTCGTCTACAAAACATATCCAGTTTGTTAAATGAATGAGGGTTTTGAGGAGTTAACATATTTAAGTGTATATACCTTTAGATATTGGTTGGTCAGCAAGAGTATACATTCTCATAGCTATTGTGAAGTCTTCCAAGTTATTCAAGAATTGACAGAATACTTTGAACTCTTCAAAAGTGATACCTGGCATTGAGTCTTTGACTCGAGTAACGAGACGTTCCAAATACTGCTCGTGGCTGAAAAATGATGCCAACTAAAATTATAGCAACAGATTGGATTTGTATGCTTTTATGATAATTTTTAAAACTATAATGATCAAATTTCTTTAAAAGTCAATAAATTTGACATAGATATGAAAATTTTTATTTTACATATTTAAAGAGTTATTGCATATATTTGGTCAACATTTTGCTCAAATGATTTTTTCCTCAATTAAAATGGAAACTATTTTCTAATACAAGTTCAATATGGATATTTGAAAAATATATATTTGAATTATCAATTAAAAATAGATATGAGGAAGAAAATAGTTGGGTGTGCAGTCAAATGAAAACACTAAATAAGTGGTAGCTTATTTAATAACCACTTATTTAGTGTTTTCATTTGACTGCACCCCCAACTATTTTCTTCCTAATGTCTACTTTCCAGTCAACCATCCCCTCGCTTCTCAAAAATAGATATAAACAATCTACAGTCAAAATCTTATTAAAGACAAATCACACCAAAATCGTATTAAAGACAAATCACACCAAAACCATATTAAAGACAAAACATGCATTATGGTACATTATTATTTCTTTAGTTGCATTAAAAAAAATAAAATAAAATTTCCAATCATATATTTTACAAAGTTAAAAGCCTCTTCTTGCCTTTGCAATACTATATTTTATTTTGCTAGCCAGTTTTTTGTGTTTCTACTGTATGTAAATCAAAGTTTCTTACTTATTCAAAATACCAAAAACAGGAACAACATTTAGTTTTATGTTAAATGGTTGGATTACACATTTCTTTAAAAGGGGGTTTTAGAGATTGAAAATGTTATTATGTAATTTCTACAATAAAAATATACCATGTGAAAGAATATTTTTCAATAAACAACATTTTACTTGATAATGAGTAATTGTATAAACTTTTTTTTTTTAGCATATTATACTTAAACTTTGAATTGTATTGTAACAATAGTTTCTTGTTTATTTTAGAAATGCGTGTGAAGACTTCGAGACCTTTTCTACAGATGGAGCATTCTCAGCAGCTTTTATTAAACTATTTCTAATTATTTAGCATTGATTATGTCAAGAATCTCATTATGCAATTGCACCAAGTTTCATTTAAAACAACGTTGGATAAAAACATACCAATAAACATTGGTACATTCCTGATGAAAGCAGATCATGGACTTTAGTAAAATAAAACAATTATGCTAATTAAAAGAATTGAGAAAAGTAGCACAATTAATGACTAAATCTACATAAATTTTTATTTTGTTTTAAATAAATATGATTAACATGCTAAAAAAAGGACTTTTTAAGATCATTGTTTTTAAATGTAACTGGGCTTTAATACAAGTTTGTGTCCCGACAAGCGATGCTAACACCCTAGATATAGCGTTATTTTACAGTGACCTTAAACAAGTGATCACCAAAGCTAGAAACAGCAATAGAAGCATAGTGATCATGGGAGACCTCAATGCTAGAACAGACAAGGATCACTTAAGAGGACATACAGTGATGGGACCGCACGGTAGAGAACACATTAAAAATGAAAGCGAGCAGTGACTTATTTATTTCTGTATTGAAAATGATTTACTGCTGGGGAACTCATTCTTCCCACATAAGCTAGTCCATATCAATTACCTTTTCAGCCACTGAGAGAAATGTCAACAGTGTCATAGACTATTTCATCTACAGCCGAGATAAGAAGGTATTTTACATATGTAAAAATAATCAGAGGTGCAGAAATAGGAAGCGACAACATGCTACTGGTTGCTGATACCCGAGTGCTCAAGGAAACAAAGCATAAGATGAAAACCTATTTGAGGATTGAAATAGAGAAGTTACAGGATCTTCAAAAGAGAGATGACTATGAAGCAGAGCTAAGGAATCGGGTCCAAGAAGTAGACGCAAATACAATGCCTATATGGATTCAAATAAAGGATAGCATTCTGCAAGCAGCTACTGCAGTGTGTGGAGTGAAAAATATTTGCACAAAAGGTAAACATACATCATAGTGGAGTGAAGAACTGAAGGTACAAGTCATGCACAAAAAAGGATGTCAGTCAGAATGATCTAACTACCAGCCCACATGCCTCTCACCTAATAGGAGAAGAGCAAACTGGTTTCCGACCCGGGGGCCAAACCCATGACCACATTTTCTCAATAAGAAATATCTTACAGAAATCCAGGGATCTCGATAAGAACATGTATTTGGCTTCCCTTGATCTGAAATCTGCCTTTGACTCGGTTCCACGAGATGAAATGTGGGAAGCTCTCAGAGCAAAGAACATTCCGAGAAACTGACAGAGGTGATTAAATCTATATACCAAGAGCCCAAAGGAATAGTCTGGCTGAACGGCTAGAATCAAATTGTTTTAATATTGCAAAGGGGGTCAAACAAGGAGATAGCCTAAACCCTTTGTTAGTCTTGCTGTTCATGGATGAAGAGGCATCCATTTGCAAGAGAAGAACGGACAGAACATACCTGGAACGTAGGAATCTTTATACTGTAGTGACACAGCTTCTCCTCAACACCGACGAGGTTGTCTTAATTACAAACTCTGTAGAAAAGTTGCAGCTGGCAGTCATAGAATGGTATGAAGAAGAGCTTCACCGAAAATGGAAGCTTATAAATACCAACAAAAGTAAGATCCTGCAATGTGGAAGGAAGAAAGATATCCATATATACTGTGATGGAGAAGAATTAGAAGTGGTGACAGACTTCACATACCTAGTTACAGTGAAATAGAGATCTGGGAAGGAAGACACAGAAATATCAAACAGGATTAACAAGGCAAATGCAGTTTACTACCAGATATATAACACTGTGCTAGGGAAGAGAGAAGTATGCAAGGAAGTAAAGCTCCATATCTTCAAGACAGTGTTTCTCCCATACTTCTGTATGGAGCAGATAGTTGGATACCAACAGACCGACAGGAGAGCAGAATCACCGGTGCCGAAATGAAATTTCGTTGATTGTGAAAACAAGGAGGGACCGAGTTCACAATGAAAAGATTCGTCAGGAACTGGAGATAGCCCCTAGAAACTCGCCAGCTGAAGTGGTTTGGCCATGTTATAAGACCTAGGAGCCACCCTAGGATGTTCTATCTCTGCTACATTGATCGAATCTGAAGGGTGGGGGGAAGGGCCTCTGACAGGCCAGGAACCTAGCTAGAAATAGGGAAGAATGAAATTCCTGGCTGGATGCTCCTCTATGCTGAAAAGGCACTAAAGAAGAAGAAGTTTTTAAATGTTCAATAATGAAAGTGCTTCCTTCAGTACTACTCTCAAAAAATTCTCAATTACAAAAAATATAATATTAAGAATATAAAATTTTCATACTATAAATTTTAAAACATCCTACAGTTTGGTGAAACAAACAGGTGTTAATGAAAGTGTTATCTTATCATTTAAAAGTTCTGAAACTTACCCTTCTGCTGAAAGGTGAGTATATCTGAGCAATATCTTTGCAAAGTCCACTTCACTGATGGTATTTTTGCCTTTCGCATATTCCTGAAACTCTATTTCTAACACTTCAGTCTGCAAATCATCCATAAACCTGCATAAATTTTGATAAAATATTTTCACAAAATTTTTAACTTGGAGTATAATTATATTATATTACTGAATTTAATGCCTAAAGAAAATGACAGTAGGTTGGAATGGAACCATCCAGAAATGGTGGGGAAGTGTAGGCAAGATGCAAATCTCTGGGTATAGAAATGACAAAACTAAGTCTGCAATTGGTCATCAAGTCTTTCTACATCTCTGCATCTGATGTACCTCCATAAGAGAACATGCCTTCAGTATGTAGAATGCGTTCAGTTGTTTGTGAATCTCTTTCACATACATAAAAAGAGAATGGACCAATTCTATATGTTTTCTGTAGTTATGAGATAAGGCTATTCGGACCATTTATGAGAGTCCAAATTAAAACCTGATCTTTCCTGAGAAGTATACTATTATAACTTCAGGGGTTTGAGATTTTAATGATGTATCAGACAGAAGCGTTACTCGTCAGTTACCATGACAGCATTCTACAGTTGGTGTCCTCTTCTAGACGCTCCCTACACCACATTCTTCTAAGCTGATGGTGGACGGCAAAAGATATAAAGCCAACTTCCCTCAAACAATTAAGAATCGTTTGTGTGGATAAAGGCTTAACTTGAACTTCATTGAGGATCTTGCAGCACTGTGAAAGTGGTTACTTCTGGCAGCCATTACAATATTTCTATCCTCTCTTTGTGCTTTGTTTGAGCCGACTAATACTAAATTTATAGGATAATTTAATTAAAAAGTAATTTAACATATAAAGAAAAATTACTAACATCCTTATTCATTTTGGTTAAGTTTAGATAGTAAAAATACTACTTTTTCTGCAAAAGCAGGAAGCAAGAACTGTGACGTCAATTATGCTGGAGGCATTTCTAGAAGAGGCAATTATAAAGTCTATTTGATAGATGGTTCCACCTGCTGGTGCCTTCCAGATAACCAGATGTATGCTCTTGTGCTCAAATGTCTTCTCTTTATTATATATTTCCAGGAGGCTGCAAACTGTGCAATAGAATGTCTGATTTTGTTCCTTTTTTTTAGGTAGGGTAAAAATCCCTGCTACTCTTCTTAAATAGTTTTCCTTGCTTATTTGGGTATTTAAGTCCCTAAGCATAATAACTGCATCACATCTAGAGGAACTATCACAAGCCCTGTTTAAGGCATATTAAAAACCATTCTTTTCAATATATTAACATTCAGTAGGCGCACCGACCAACAACGATGATGTTTTTAAACTTTCATTTGAGCCTCAATTAACATATTCTGTCACTAAGTTTTAAAACTCAGTATTGAGGTCATTGTATCTATATTAAATTAATTATAAATCATCTAGCCAGTTGACCTTTCTTTGATGTTTCACCCTTCTAGATGAGAGCATATTCCTTTTTATCTTTTTGGAGTACATCATCATCTGATTATAACATCTGAGTACAACAACATCTGATTTATTGGAGTACTGACACGCCTTTTTTGTATTTAGCCAATTTATTGGGGACTTAATTTGTCTTACCGGGCTTTAACATAACCATTGTGTCTTTTTTAAAGAGGAGAGGAGGGCGGCCCCCACCAGTTAAAGGAAAATATATTTCATAAAAATCTTAAATAATAACTATTGTAACAGGAAAAAAAAAGGGAAAATTGCTAGAAATGCAACATACTTTCGAAAACCTTCATATCTCAGATCTTGGTTTCCTTTTGGACCGAAAAAATGGACAGCAAGTGTAGTGTCAACATTATGCCTTCGCTGCAATCCTTGCTCATCATCGACATAATCTGCTGTAGCAGATCCTTCAATTTGGAGCATGTTGCCAACATCACCAAGCCCTCGTTTGTCTTTCCAAGCATGGCTAAATATTTTCTCCATCTAATGAAATAAAATGTAAATGATTAAGCAAAAAAAAAATGTTATTGCTAGAGTAAACTATAATTGT
The DNA here is from genome assembly GCA_964056705.1 of Troilus luridus. Taxonomy (NCBI): domain Eukaryota; kingdom Metazoa; phylum Arthropoda; class Insecta; order Hemiptera; family Pentatomidae; genus Troilus; species Troilus luridus. The sequence goes on along the minus strand of OZ057412.1, from coordinate 89,403,614 downwards.
ATAAGGTAAATTTGCTTTTCAGGTTCATATATCTTGTTTATCAGTATCTTTTACATGAAAATAAAATAAAAACGCAGATTTTGACCAGTGACAATTTCTTATTATTTCAATTTTTTGCCCCTAGCAACTCAATGCTTAATTTTTATGTTTTCGTTAATTTAAATGAAGAAGATTTGTTCATTAAATAGTGGAAATTGAACATCAAAAAGAATATTTTCTGTCATATATTTATTATTAATGGTATCCCCACCATGAATTCGTTTTGATAAAATAGAGGGTATCAATAAGCTAACTTTTGGCATTTCAAAATTCATTAAAAGCTGGTATTTTTTTCAAATAAATAACAACCCATGTTATACTTACTAAAATAATAATACTAAAGCTTCTTGAATAATACAATTAAAAATTAACAACTTAAGATTTGAAATATATATTATACAACAATATACAGTTAAAGCAATATTAATATTATATTAAAGCAATCAAATGTAAGATGAAGTTATATTAATTATAAATGGAATGAAAATAAAATAAATGAGTAAAGACCAAATAAACAAAAATTAGTAAAATTATGTAAACAAAAACAGTAATTAAGCATGCAACAAAAAAATATTTTAAAAAATAAAAATAAAAGCCAATCAAAATAAAAATGAACATTGTTTAATTCAAAGGTCTCAGAAATGAAAAAGAGTACAGAAAATGATGAAACGAGATGAGAAAATATTTTACTAAGTCATAAATATTTATTTATTCAATATAATACTTGTTACACCCTAATATTTGTTTAGAATTTTGATAAATATCATAAGCGTGGAATCAATATCCCAAATAAATAATCTAATGCAGTTGAATTAGTAGCCATAGCAAGGGGACTTTGGTCTTTGTGTTGGTTTTGTATACTAGGACACTACTTAATCCAAAAACCTCAAAAGAATCATCATAGAAATAATCAAAATGGATCCAATTATATTATTATAATCATAAAATGTAGCATACGAATGTATGAAATGTCATTTTTGAAAAAAAAAAGGAAGCTTAAATTACCAATCTAAACCAATGGCTACAGTTTAGATTTACTGACAAAGAAAAATAACTATGGAGCCCTTTTTTGTGTTGCCAGAAACTACGACCACATTGCTAACTGTCAATTAAGCCATTACCTAATTACTTAATAAACAAGTTAATTAATTAGTAAAATAATAAATTTTAATGCTGGACATGCTTCATTGATTAAAAACTCTAAGCAGAGACAAGTTTAATCATTACGGAAATAAGGTAGTCAGCTAGATTGTTCTTTCTTCTTCTTCTTCAATCGGCGCAACAACCCATTACTGGGTCCTGGCCTCCTCAAGCAGCTTCCGCCAGCTCAACCAGTCAAGTGCAGCTGCTCTCCAATTCTGTACTCTGAGCAGGGTCCTTGCATCTTCTTCAACACCATCCAACCATCGCAGCTTAGGGCGGCCTCTCGGCCGTGTTCCGTGTAGGCGCTCATTAAGCAGTTTATTTGGGATCTCATCAGTTCCCATCCTTGCCACATGGCCTGCCCAGCGCAGCCTACCAATCCTCACAATTTTTCCGATATCAGGCTCACCAATCAATGAGTATACTTCCCTGTTTGTGCGTCTTCTCCAAGCTAAACCATCCTTTACTGGGCCGTAGATGCGTCTGAGTATCTTTCTCTCAAATGTTTGGAGATCCCTTTCATCAAACTTCGTAAGTACCCAAGTTTCTGATGCGTAGATTAGCACTGGTCGAATTAGCGTCTTATATAATCTTGTTTTTGTAGATCTTGATAAAGATTCTTCTTTACAAACATAACAAATTTCATAAATGAGGCATTCAAAATCATAAACGGATAACTCCAAATTTCAAAAATTTACTTTTTTACATATTCCACTTGTTTGGTCAAACAATTTTGTCCAACATGACACATAGCTGCATTATTTCTTATGGTTTTAGTCAGTTCTGAACCTGAAGTTTCAGGAGCATAAAGCTTTGTTTGTCTAAACCAGCGGTCGACAACCGGCGACCAGTGGACCATCTCGGTGCGGCCCGCAAAGCCTGAAGTCCGCAAGAAAAAAATACCGAAGCAAAAGACCTTATAAATCCACTAGGATTTATGGTCGAATTATGGACAGAATTATATTTTTTTATCGAGTTTAAAGGAAAACTGTTATTCTTGATGTGTCAAAAGATATTTCTGTAGGGAGTATAATCTGAAGCGATAATACCACACTAAGCACAAAACTAAATTTGACTGTCTAGAAGGAGAAATACAAAAAAAGGAAAATTTCGACTTTGAAAACACAACAAAACATATTTAAGGTTGTGGCAGACAACAGCGAATCGAATGTTGGTGCCAGCTACAGGGTAGTAGAGATTCTAGCAAAAAGTGGATGTCCGTTTACCGACAGTTAATTAGTAAAAGAACGTGTCTTATCTATCGCAGAAGAAATATGCACAGAGCAGAAAAAAATGTTTGAAAGTCTTAGTCTCTCTGCTAGAACTTGCATCCGACGTAACGAAGACTTGGGTGCTAATTTGTGTGAATAACTACGGGATAGGGCGCAGTCTTTTGACTGCTTCTCTTTGGCGATGGATGAAAGTACGGACGTGTCGGATACAGTACAGCTAATCATATTTGTACGCGGCATTGACAACAACTTTACTGTTTACGAAGAGCTTGTGAAAGTGTGCAGTTTGAAAGGTACAACTACGGGAGAAGATTTATTTCATCATTTGGAAGAAGCACTGGATTCATTGCAATTAAGCTGGGAAAAGTTAACAAGTTCTCTACTGATGGAGGGAAGAACATGAAAGAACATGAGCGTGAAAGGTGTTGTTGAGAGAATCATCAGCAAAGTCAAAGAATCTGGATTTACTGTGCCATAGATTTTTCACTGTATTGTCCATCAAGAGGCATTGTGTTCCAAGATTATATCCTGGAAAGAAATAATTGATACCGTAACATCCACTGTCAATTTTATAAGAATAAATGGGCTAAAACACCGTCAGTTCCATAAGTATTTGGAAGATCTGGAAGCTGACCATGGCGACGTGATTTACTACTGTAAAGTGAGGTGGCTCAGTCAAGGTATTGTTTTGGAACGGTTATTTGATTTGAGGAAAGAAATTGGCAACTTCTTGGAGATGAAAAGAAAGCCAGTCGAAGAGCTTACTAACAAGCATTGGATTATCGATCTTGGTTTTTTGACTGATTTGACTATGGAACTGAATCAGCTCAACAAACGCTTGCAGAGAAAATGCAAATTGATTTGCGATATGTATTCAGATGTAAAGTCATTTGAGATGAAACTGAAACTGTTTATCAAGCATATTGATGAAAGAAAGCTTGACAATTTTCCTAATTGCAAGAAAGCCGTGGAAGAAGCTGAAGATAATTTTAAGTGGCGAAATATTACAATGAGAAACGTGTTAACACAACTAAAACCGAGTTTGTAAATCGATTCACCAACTTAAAAAAGATATCTCTTAACATGGAAATTTTCCAAAATCCTTTTGCAATTGATATTAATAATGTGCCAAGCAATTTGCAAATGAACATAGTAGATTTGCAAAGCAATAGCATCATAGTAGATTTGCAAATATTTTTATTTTATTTTACATTTTTAAATTCATTTTTAGTTAGAAACAAGGGGTAGATTATATAAAATACAAAAATATCTTATATAAAATAATTCAATATGCAGAGTTTTATAACTAAACCTTTGTCATAATCGTAAATAACCTTTCCCATTAAGAAAACATAAAGCTTAAGCTTAAACTCTGAGACATTTGAAGTGAAGGATTAAACTGTTAACTATAAAAATAAAAGCCTTATAAGCGGATGTTATCAGAGATGACAGTGCATGAATAAGAGAAAAAAATAAGCTTTATAGAGCCCTAATTATCTGCAGTAATTATGGCTGAGTTTTAGGCAGGCTGCCAAAAATTCTAGACTAACATGATATAGCATTATAATAGATTACATTCACATTATATTATATGTACATATATAACATATGCAGTATAGTACATATGAATTTCATATATCATATTTCATCTGATTTTAAAAGAGAAGTCATTATGCCCAGTCTCTCAAAAAAGTAGTGAAAATTATGACTGCTGATTGTATTCACTTTCTCCTGTCTGATTACTCAAAATAGTATGGCTTTGCCAGTGATGCTCAGACTAAAATAATTGCAATGGAATTGACCTTGTTAAAATCCTAAACAGGTCCTGAAACAATAATCCCACCCGTGAACATGTACTTATCCTCTACGATTATCATAAAACTGCAGATAACTAGGACTCTGGTGAGGTTAAAAACAAAACAATACCACCAATGAGATGAGAGAAATAAAAATGTAGGTCATAATTGATTGTTTTTTCTGATTGTACAATACATTATTAGGTTGCTAATACCTGTAGTATAAGAGTTAAGGAAAATTTATTGCTTAAATATAATTATTATAATGCAATAAGTATGTCTAATTAAATACCTCAAATACATTTAAATCATAAAACTGAATTCAATATTTCCAGAAATAATTTAATCAGTAAATAAATAAAATAAAATAATAATTTATTAATAAGGAAACATGTAATGCTTTACATGGCTCTACCATAAACAGACTATGTGAATTAAATCATGTCAATTACTTTCAGAATATGACCTTAAAAAAAGTAATATTAACTCAGAATTGACACTTATTTTGTTTTGTAAAATTAATAAAATGTGTAATTGATTTGCTTTTAATGTACCCTTGATGTATAGTTTTAAGAAAAATATAAAGTAACTGACATATTCTCTTCTTTGCTAATTAATTGATTCTTAAAAATACAGCTCAATTAACTTAAGGCTTACAAATTTAAGATCATAACATAAGACCTTTTAATTTCCCAAAAGTTGTACTAAGAGCAAACAGTAGGTAGAAATGCCAAGGTTGAACAGAATGCAAATGTTCTTATGTAGACTTTCATTGGAATGAAACTTTGTTCCCTCTCAACAATATCACATATGGTCTTGTTTTTTGTTTTGTTTTGAATTGTGTTGATGGTACCAGTTTATCCAACCAGTCTACCTCAAAATCCCTAATAACAAATTCAATGAAAAAACCTGCCACAGGTTACCGTGGCAGGATGAGTTTCAGAATAATCTTTTGACAGATTCAATACATTGCTAGATGGACGAGAAATGATCTATAATAACCAGACTTAAATCTTAACCGTGGAACTAGGAATTAAGTGACTTACCATTGGATCACCTGCTCTTAATATAATTATTATGCTTACTCAGAATAAAAAGTAGAGATGAGGCGATGGAAGAAAAAATTATAGCTAAGATACATGAAATTAAAATTTTATAAGTAGGAAGAAAAAAATCAGAAGCTTTGTATCAATTTCAACTTATGATTCCATTGACCGCTAGATGCTGTACATCATTTTGATTGAACAGGGATACTGAAGAAGTTAATAAATCTAGTAAGAATGTACATTTACAAAACATTCAACACAGTTAGAATCATTTATTATTTTTTAGAGAAGTTAGGGATTAAAATAATGTGATATGCTATTACCTGCCCTATTTAATTTAGCACTACAGCATGTTATTAGAAAGGTGATAACACCAAAAAAAAGTTTAAATCTGGATGGAAAAATATCTATGCTGATATTGGTGTGTTGGTGATTTTGTACTGTTGGGTGAACACACAGGAACTATATAATGAATATCATCATCATCACTGGCACTACAAACCGGTACAGGTCTTCACCACATCAAGACGACGTCTCCACTCATCTCTGTCATTCGCCAGGGTCTGCCAAGCTCTGGTGTTGAGGAGCAACTTTGCGTCGGCTTCAACCTCATCTGCCCATCTCAGTCGTGGCCGTCCTCTCCTTCTCCTTCCATCCACATACCCAAAGAGCAGCCTCTTGATAGGTGTGTCCCCGTCCATTCTTGCAACATGCCCTGCCCATCGTAGCCTTGAGATCCTTATTAATTGTACCACATCTGGCTCCCGGTAAATCTGGTACAACTCTGCATTATGTCTCTGCCTGTACTGGGCGCCATCCCTTACAGGTCCAAACATTCTTCTCAGAATTTTTTGCTGCAAGCTGATGGCATCTGTACCTGATAAGGGCCATGTCTCTGTAGCGAAGATGAGTACAGGTCTAATTGAAGATTTGTACACAGCGATCTTAGACTTTCTTGCCAGCAAATGACTTCTTAGTATTTTGGCTAGGCCAAAATAGCACCTGTTTTCTGTCCTTATTCCTCTCTGTATCTCCTGACAGGGCATATTGCCTGCACACACTAGGGAACCTAGATACACAAAACTATTCACGCTTTCAAAGGTGTATCCTTCCAACCTAAGAGTAGGTGGTGGTGGCCTTAGAGGGTTAGCAACCAAGTATTTGGTTTTTGCTTGGTTGACTTGAAGACCCATTTTCCGCCCTCCTGCCTCTATAGCCAAGAAGGCCGGTTCCAAGTCCCTTCGTATAATGGATATATAGTTTATAATTCTCTATATGTTTATGAAAGCTAGTATGAAGTTAGTTAATTCGGTTAGAACAAAATATATCATTGTTAAAGAAATGACAATGATTTTGGTGATATAGATATAAGTGAGAATAATTTTGAACATGTTAATTCAACAGGTCTCACTAAACCTTTTGTTATTAGTTAAACTATTGATTTTATTGAGTGGATTGTAGAAATTTGGTTAATTTGACAAATCCCAGCTGAAGACAACAGATCCGAAAAGGTTGAATTATAGTAAAGAAGATCTGCTTAATGTAGATAATGGGGAATTTACAATTTATTTTTAAAATTAACATTTGCAATTCGTAAACAGAGTGATTTGTAGGATAAATCTACGACATTTTTCAAGAAAAACTTCGTTAAAGGTAATGGAGAGTAGAATGTACATTTCAGACAACACAATTATAGTTTTAAAATTATTACAACTTACAAATTAATTGAATTTTAAAAATTAATCTGGATTATAACAAAAAAAAATGCAAATATTTAATAATGGAGCCAAACACCAAGATGACATCATGCATTGAAGGGCTATTTGGATGGAAAAACTCAATAGTTCAAAATAAATTAAAAATATAAATTATTTCATATATAATTAATTGACAAAAATGGACAAATATTCTTCCACTCATGAATACCATATTAATTCTACAGACAAATATGACTCAATTATCAATACTATAATAATCAAATTAGAAATTTTAAAGAAAAGCTAAGGGACACATGTTAGTATGTTTTTCTATATAAGTAAGACATTTTGAATGCTTAAAATTCATGTTAAGAAAACTATGAGGATGATGTAATGATTAGATTAGACAAAGTGATGAAGCACAATGAAACCTGCTTAAAGCAAAAAACCATTTAACCGCATTGATGAATTGCAACCAACTATCATTTCCAAACTGATTAAATATGATTAAAACACTTATTCATTAGTTAAAGACATGAAAATAGAAACAACGCAGAAATAGGTCACAAGCAGAATTATATATATTTATCCTTCGTTTGCTTTCAAAAAAATTAAACTCACAAATAACTTTTCTTCTTCGTCACGTATACGCTGCTTACCAAATATACGCTGAAGCTGTATAAAAATGTTAACAAAAATTCAGATGAAATTTCTATAAATTAAAATAATATAAAAAACAAGAAAATAAAAAAAATAGAAATAAAGCAATTTCTGCAAGATGTCAACATAACTGTCAATTTTGTTTCATAGCTAACATAAGTAAAAATCAAAAATTAAAAAAAATATAGCTCTCACAATTATAAATCTGTATTGATACTAGAAAAAGATAACTAGAGATAGAACTATTTTGGAATAACTTCCCTCTAAGTAAAAACCATACAGAAATTATTATTGGCTTAAAAATCATTAATCTTATTGCGAAAATTACCAATATTTTAGGAAACAAATATTTTAACAAGTCTTCTTTTAAAAATTCGATTTTAATCTTTTAATGTACTTCTAATTTTATAATTTAAACAATAGTTATGCTTCTTACTGAAATAACTGAACATAATAGTATAGAAAAAAACACAGAATAAAATCTTGAAGTACTCTTTTACTATCTCAGCAATACATATAAGAAAACCCAAAAATAATTCAATAGTTGAGGTTGGAAAATAAGATATAGTTCTCTATTAAATAAACATATCAAAGAAGAAAAATCAAGTTAGTTAAATAGAGGTGGTTTATTTAAGTACACTTTTTTTTATTAAAATCTTTATCTATATTTATTTTTCTTAAATAGGATCAAATATAATAATCACCATCATAACAACTCATTAATTTTAGGAATCACTGCATATTTTTTTTTTAAATTACAAATAAATGATTTTAACTTCATGCGAACACTATATGAAATGATATTCATTGTGGCATCATGAGTAATTCAATTGGAATATGAAGTAAAAACGCACTTTTGTACAGATTTCAAATTTAAGTACTACAAACCAAACAAATCAATGATCTGAGAAAATCCCCAGCCAGCATTATTAAAAATATACTTTTAACAGAACTTACCACAAGAAACTCATTCTTATCAACTCTTTCATTGCCATCTGTATCAAACATGTTAAAGGCAATTCTGAATCCAGAAAGAGGCTCTGAAACAAACCAAATCAAATCATACATATACCAAAAAGATGTTTTTCTAATTGATAAGAAAACTCAATTAGAAATAAAATTATAATGAAAGTTTAGAACCAGTGATTTATTTACCATTTAATAGAAATATTTATAATATAATTTAGAGAAATTTAATCAAACATTTGACAAAAACAGTTTTAGAAATAAAGAAATAGAAATGAAATAATTACTTACTAGTTAAAATTGATATAAGAAACAAATACTCCGTATACGAAATGATTCCTAGAACAAAATAACACACAAATTTATCTTAAACATGTCTACAGGAATAAACAAGTTAAATTATAATTTTAGTAAAAAGGATAAAAGATTAAAGGTAAAATAAAAAAAATTAAAATGGCCAAGATTTAAAAAAACTGGAAAAAGTCATATATTGTACAAAATAGGGTAGAACCTATAATAATCTAACCATACTTTTCTCTTTCTGATATATTACCTAATATAACATAGATATGGGTTTCAGGTATCAAATGAAAGCTGTAATTTCATAATTTCAAAAATAAAAAATAAATTCCAAGTAGATTACTGTAGTTGATGGTAGAATTTTGGAAAAATAGTCTGGTAAGTGTACCTTTCAGTCATTTTTGCCATCCCCAGACAACTACCTTTAAGTTGCTGGAAGTGTTAGCCTGAGTGGGAAGATTAATTTTCAGGGATCATAAAAAATAAATATTAAGAACCCAGGTGGGAATAAACTCCACAATGTAGTTGTAATAAGGAGACCCTGGTACTATTCTTACAACTATCTTAGTACCTAGTAGTAGGAATAGTGGCTTGGTATCTTGTACTCTTGATTCAGTATCTTGTATGTTGAAATACTCTCTTGGGTCATAACCAACAATGGACTCATCGCATAAAGCAAATCTCTTTAGTTTTTGCATATTAGCTTACAATAATTGTATAAATAAAAAAAATTAAAATATTTTCTGTTCATATGGAGTTCTATTCATTTGAATCTGTTGTGTTTCTTAATCCATTGCTGATTAAAAACATCTAATTATTATTTTGTTCTGTTTTGAGCAAGCCAGCGAGCTAATCGGCTACTGAGTTCATTCATGCTGGCCTAGGACTTAGCCTTGAGTCTTGATATAGGTACCCTGAGGTAAAGACTCATTACAATTACAGGAAAGGTTTGGGACCACTAACTCGAGTCTCTTATGATCCTAGTTATTAGTAATGGAAGTTACTCAACACATAGAAAATTATCAATAAACTTGATTTTTAAACATGGGAATGAAACAGGTAAATTGTAAATAGTATTTAAATTGGATCATTATTGCCAAAAAGCATTTTGTAATTATAAAGAGTCATTATGCAACTATTAAAAAAGTCTGAGGACATTAATGCAACTTGACTAATTTCTTCTAAAGCTAGAAGGTTGTCATAGAAGTGGGACTTTTGTTCCCTGTGTTAAAATATAAAAGGAAATTTTAAATTAAGAACTATGAGGTTATTTGATGAGCTGGTAGTTAATAAATATATAATAAGTTGGCAGGACTTGCAGTCTTTGGTAGTATGGATACACATGGGTTAGGATAAAAATAAAAATGAGAAAGTAAAATTATTTACATTACAATAAAAAGGAGCTCTACTAAAACCAATGAATGCTACAAAATAAATAAAATAGTCGGTAAAAGATTTATAAATCAAACAATAAACACATCAAATATAATTAATGAAATATATACCATTGTCCTGCAGATTTCTGAAGAGTCGTGAAGAGCCAGATGCGAGGGCTGGAGTAGATTTGCGCATTCCATCCAGCTCCTTATCAGGCAACTCCCGCCTGTCCCGAACAGCTGGTATATAAATATAATAAGTCAGCGAATAATGGAATTGGAACATTTATTTTTCAAAAGACATTAAGCCTGTAGCTGCTGATCGACCACATAGTATCTTTGATTGTAATGAATTTTTAAAGTATACAATACATTTGTTATAAAACTTAAATTTTAAATGTACAACTACAGTATTAGGCCTTCTGGTTGGGATCAATTACCGAAAGTCAATGACATAAATGTCTTTTATTAGCCCATCCTTAACTGACAAAAAACCCATGAACTATTAAAATATGTAACAAAGCATGATTAATGTGATATTGGGAGGGAGATTTGTTATTAATCACTTAGGCTGACAATTATATTATTATATTCAGTAAATAGTTAATCAACTAGTAACTAAATAAATAATTTACTTATTAAAAAATAATGAATTTTATTGACCAACATTTAAAGAAAATGTTTTTATAAAGATTTATCAAAATTTGTATAACAGTAAAGGTTGAAATTAACACCATTTCACAACACTAATTTACAAGAATAATGTCAACCAGTCATAATAAAATGCTAAATTTCTTAAAATAAAAACCCTAATAAGCAAAAAGATTCAAAATTAACTTACGAATAGGTTCCTCATGGATGAAGGACTCTAAGAAGTCCTTGGGGGTCATATAAATTTGACCGTCATACTTCACTGAGGCAAATTTAAGAAATCTTCGCTCCCGGGATGTCAACTTTACCACTTTAGAGACGACATCTTCTTCTTTCTGCAAAGTACCAACCTATTATTTATTGGTTATAAAAAGAAGGAGTAAGTAACTCTTTATGACCCATGAGTGGCATATTAATGTTACTCGTTCATGGTATAATCTAAGTTAAAGGTATCAAAACATCCAAAAAACAAATATACAAAGAAATCCAAAACATTCCAAAGAAAACTAATAGCGATAATCATAATTACAAATAAAATAGAGTAACAGTGATACCCAAGCATTTTAAAGTAACAAACATTAAATAAATAAGAATTGTGAAGTGAGGCACAAATGTGGTACATAATGATAAACAAAAATATCAATCATCTAACGATGTATGAAGTGCAGGAATAAAATATTTTAAAATACAGTATGATAAATTTAAAAAGACCATATAATGTACAAATAGCCAGGGGTGCAGATCGACAAAATTATACACACTCATAAGTATAACATAATATAATAAGTATAACTTATTCTTTAGCGAGTACCAATATTCAACCTTTCTATTAGGCCAACATCAGAGCAGAAGTATTCAGAATCAAAGGGGTGACTAAAAAATAAATCTTGGGGCAAAGAATAAAAGGAATGTGGAAAAAAAGTTTTTAAGTGGATGATTGTTAGAAAATTATAGTCACCAGAACACTCATCTAATGAATTTGTAATTAATAGTTAACGGAGCTTCAAAATGGAAGTACTGTCTTTGAAAAGTAAGAAAGAAGGAAAGAGAGAAATAAGAATAAAGTTAAAGGAAGTATCAGAAGACCAGATATTTTCGTAACAGAAGATGATAATTGGTGATGAAAATAGATAAAAGTTTTCAAACAAATAACCAGAAAATAATTTCCAACATAAAAAGGCTAAATGTGAATTTAGCTGAAGAGAATTTAAAGAGTACGTCGAGCTACCCTTAAATTTCGACTTATCAAGGACCAGGAAAAAAAAAATTGTGAATGACGTCACCTCGAAAAGACCACTCTATAAACCAGGGGTGACCAATTCAAATGATCTTACGGACAGCTTTGGCAATGCATTTAACTCTGCACGCCGTGAGTAAAATTATATATTACCTTACTAGAATTATACACACGGTATACATTTTTAGGATTGAAAATTGAAACACAATGAGTAATTATCATTGTGTTTAATAATGGTTTTATGAGTGAACATGGGTAGTTTAACAACAATGGTACTAAACGGACACATTATAACGATTTTATGATATTTTATCTCATAATTTCGACAGTTAATTTTTGAATATATCGATGAACAAATAATGCATTTTTTTAATACATTGGTTTCCAATACTTTGGTCATTATAAAATATATATTTTGTAATACTATGAATTTCGCGAGCTGGAAAAATGTCCAAGACGGACCGCAGGTTGGCAACCACTGCAATAAACCTTGCCTTTAACACGGCAAGATTCTTTGCAACTTCCAGGGCTTTTCTTTTATTTAATGACGAAAAGATCTGTTATGAAAGTTCTCGAATTGACACAAACACCCACGCCATGCTGACTCTTCCCAGCACCATAAGAGAGTTCCAACTACTGTACATCCTTCCTGTAAGTTGCCTTTTAACGTATCGTTTAATAATGCACCTTCACTCTGATATCTCTTGATTTTAATGTCTTCCATGATTTCAGATTAGTAGTATGACATTATGAGATTGTTCAAGTCTCATTGGAATCATAACACCACAAACCAAACATTTGACCATGGTATATATAGTATTTATTCTGTTTACTCGAACAACTCTAAAAACAGAAAAATCGGTAAAGCATTCAATATTTTTCTTTTTATAAAGTATTTTTAAGGATGCTCAAAATGGATATTGGAATAGTATAGATTCCATTTCCTGCTTCCTGGTCAAGATAATGAGACAAACTTATTAAAGCATTGTATAGTTGTCGGTCCTTGAGAAGTGACCAAAGTTTTTTAAGTAACTGAAAACTTATTAAATTAAGAATTTAGTTCGATGTTTTAGAGTGGTAGAAATTCGAGTTCAAAGATTCCGTTACACACGTACGCATATACAGGACAAAATAACAAAAGCGTGTTAAAAAGTATCGGCTTATTCATCTGGAATATTCAAGCTGGAATAGTTGTTAACTACAAACATGTACCCGTTCCTAGCTCTTGGAGCAACGCAAGAATCCTTCCGGATAAAAATATACAGAAGGAATGTCAAACAAACAGACGCACAAGGCGTGAAGATAAAGACGCAGAAGGGGGAAAAAAAGAAAGAAAAGGTAGAGATGTCGTCCCCGACAAAGGCCAGGAGAGACAAATCCTGTCATCCGTTTGACTGCTACTTGGTGGGCGGTATGTTAATATCAACAGTGGTTCAATGGACACTGGTCGTCCATGAGATTTATGGGGTCCGCTCTCTTTGTAGGTGTCTGGATCAACAGGAGTATTGTCCGGAGAAGGGTCCTCTATGTAGACAGTAACCGAGGGTATAGCTGTCCAATGGAGCAACACAATGGTCACTTGTACGGGTCATCCACGCTCCGAGACTACATTAAGTTCTGATAAAGCGAATGCTTCCATTGTTATAGAAAAAAAAACAACAGTTCATATAACACACACAATATACATATAATAAGTAATATACTTAAAACATGAGTCATCGAAAAAGTATGTTTCGAGTCGAGTATATTTAAGATTATTAAAAAAAATCATAAGAGCAAAACGGGCGCTATTTGGACGCAGGAGAGAAAGCAAAAACTCGGGGAGAGGATAAAAGAGATATGGAAGAAAAGAAAAGTACATTTGAAACAGTCATAACCCACTTTTACAGCGATTAAATAATTTCGTGAATTAATTGCCACTGTATTGTTAATGCTCCCTACTACGTTTCCGATAAAACCCGACACCACGACCTTCATATCTCTTTCGTACTTGACCTTTTATGCACCAAAATATCCAAATTCCCCATGCAATTATCCAATCATCCAAATCCTCTAGTGAAATTTTTATCCAACGTAACTCATCCTCATAATCCTATTGTACGGATATCCTCTATTCTATTGTAGATATACAATTGGAGTTCTGTCAGTGGCCAGCTTCTCAACTCAAGTCCTGAGCGTCTGTTCCAGTGCTCTTATTCAGTCTCCAGTGGACTCAAATCCAATTCCGAGAAAGAAGCGCTGGGCCCCGAGATCCCAAGGACAGTTTGTAAATAATGTATATGGGCTCGAATGTGTTCCTCGGTATCTAATACTTATTACCCTTAAGTGCGGCTGGCTATTATAATGTTATCCAATAAAAACATTTTTTGTATTATGATAAAAACATATTGTTTTAACGTTAAACAGCTTTAATCATAGAAACCCATTTGCAAAAGTTTTATACATAGTAGGTAATTTGTTGATAAAATCATAATAAAATGAAGATCACCGGACAATCTTAATAGAACCAAATCCCAGGCCGCTTCTGAAGACAACAATAGGGGACAGCATTTATTTAGCACATCAATGATTTGGTTAAATAAAAATAACAAATTTAAACTTTAGTTAATGCAGTGAGTTAAATGGCACTGTATTGGTTACGAATTTCAATATAATTAAACCATTGATATCCAGGCATTATAAAATAATTTATTCGTAAACATGTTATTATACAAAATACGGAGTGACTGAGACAACAAAGAGGTCCTCCAGTTCTGCCTACACGTCTAGACGAGGAGGCAGCGGATGTCTTAACTTGAGAATGAAATTAGAAATTCAAAGAGGTAATTCGATCTCGGGAATGATCAACGGGAAACTGGACACGACCTTACAGATCATTCAAAGAACCTTCGAAGCGAACAGGATTTTTAAATGAATTAAAACGTTATGTTCACTTCGAAGGTTCATTATTTGTAAATGATAATTGTAATAATTTACAAATGAATTATCATTTGTAGATTGTATTCTATATTCTATATGTAAATTTCATGGATTACACTTTCAAGGACATTGTTTCCGAAATTCCTCTAGGTTTTCGGTAACGCACGCACATTTCATATTTCTGTTATTATTATCAAGCTCTATGAAAAAGGGATCATCTGATACGTTTTCGAAGACACCTATTCAGTTTTTCCAGGTGAGAATCGAATCCACAACGTTCTGAACCGACAATTTTGGATCCACCAGTTCTCGAGGAATCTCTATCTATAATTAGGCATGTTGAAAAGCTTTAATTGCATCACTCTCGGATATGAGGGCGCTTGGCTCTTTTTCAACTGCAGTGTGGATGATCGGGCGATATGTAACTGGATGTCTAAATGAGTCATTTATAAATAAAGGTAAAAAATAAGTACAATCCGGTCAAGTTAAACAACCTGGTCCAAAGACAATGAGGAAAAATAATAATGAAACGTCTATATATAAAATTTAATCAGAAAAAAACATACAACTATTTGTAGGAATATTGGTAAACCTCAGTATGTAACGAAAAAATGCTGAAAAAAAATTTACATATTAATTGGTGTATTAATGACCAGGCATAAAAGTAGGACCCAGGCTTCAAAAATGAGATTACTTAGGAAGATGGAGAGGGAAACAAGACGAGAGTGAATTTGCAATTCGATCATTAGATCAAACCCCGGAGTGGAGCCAGTAGAAAAAGTCAATGAGGAAAACAGTCTAAGATGGTTTAGGCACAGCGCCGGCTCTAGCCCCGGTCGCGCCGTGTGCAATCATGACCTAAGCGCCCTCTAGTAGGCACGCGATTAAAATTGAACACTTACAGTTATACAAGGTGTTACAAAAAAAACACAACGGCAAATCCCCTAAGGAGATGAATTTGCCCATGAAACTAAACAAATTTTGCTACGGGATCAACATGAAATGAAATTTTTTGAGACCCTGGACGCCTCGCGGCGCCCCTTGAGACCCGGCGCCGTGTGCTACGCACACCCTGTACATAAGGTAAAGCCGGCTCTGTTTGGAGATGTTCTAAGAATGGAAAAACAACAGGTTGGCGAAGGTAATATACGAGGCTAAGGTTGATGGAAGAAGGTCCAGAGGAAGGCTAAGGCATAACTGGGAAGAAGGTGTTACGGAAAGCTAAGAGAAACCTGCAATGGAATAGAAGAAGAAAAGTGGTGGAGGATCGTACGGTGTGGTCCAGTCTGGAAGGAAACCTCATACTGCAAATCGGTAGAGAGGTTGGTCCATGATGATGATTAATTGCCGTATGATAATTGATATGATGTGGTAGAAAGAAATGGGCGAATAGACGGATTTTGCAACAGATACAAAATACGACATGTGAGTCTGTTTCAAATGAAGATGGAGAATAAAATGTTCTTCAATTTAATATGCTATAACGTCAATTTAATGCATTATACATTTTTCGATAGAATTCATCGTTTAGGAATCACAGGTGAAAAACATTAAATAATCCTAAAATGTCGATTTTAGCCCGGCCATTTTGTATTCCAGTGGCTCTAAAGGGATAGACGTTTATCTCCAATACCAGGGATTTGGACATGTTCATTTTATATACAAAATGCTTTTTATAACTTTTCTTTTTTTTTTGCTAGGGGTTCCCTAACACAGATTAGTTTCACATCCTCTCCTCCCCCAACGACAATCCTTTCCCTATCAGAGAGATCCCGAACTGCTTCATTAGGTTATTGTATGCCACTATTCTAATTTCCTCAGGTCACTGGCCTAGATAGACATTGGCTACCTTCCAAGGCTGCATTTAGTTAGGCATCTCTGCGTATAACGACTGTAATGGAAAATTCTTTGATAATTATAGCACCAACTCTCATCACTTCCAGATATCGCTCATATCCAATCAATGGATTTTTTCACGTCAGTTATGTAGAATACAATACATTTTAACAGATAATTAATGATAAGATATTTAATAAAACACTAACAGATCTGACATACGTAGCCCTGTTAAAACACGTTTTAAATCCGAAGGTTATAAAAATTGTTAAATAGATTGTGATTACGTGTGAGTAAATCTGTATACAATAAACTTAAAGGTACCCAATACAAACTTAAAACTGGTTTAATTAAGAGCAAGAAAAAATTCAGACAATTTTTATGACAGCTATTAATAAAGAAAAAATAAATGAACCAATTAAAAAAACATAATCTATCGGATCGGATTGTGAATCTGAACCATTATAGAATCCATAATAGGATGTAAATAGTTGGGGGTGCAGTCAAGAAAACACACCAAATAAGTTTGGTGTGTTTTCTTGACTGCACCCCCAACTATTTACATCCTATTATAATATCTACCAGTCAACGAATTTCTTTCCTACATTATAGAATCCACTTGAACGGATTAGGCAACACAAGGGCCACAACAGTGCAGCTTCTTGTCGTGATACAGCCCTCAACTTTGTAACCTTCAAGGGCCCTCAGGTGGTCTGGTGACGCCACGCAGGCTTTGACCTCCGAACTCCAAGTCCAAAGTACGGATAACTCAAAGTACCGAGAAGAAATTTACAACCTTATTAGAAGGAAACTTCCAGTCTTATATTCGTGACATTTCAACCCTTAATTTGCAAGATGGCAACTCAGATTGCCCGCCGGTTTCAAAATTAGCAGCCAAAAAACTTGAAAATTTAGGACTTAATGTTTTCTTACCTATTGAGAAAGTCATGATATATTAAATCAAATGAAATAGTACATTTCATTGGTATTGCAACATAATACTTTCTTTAGCTACCGAGGTCGAAAACCATAATCAATAAACAAATTAATTAGGCAGTCACGAGAACTGCCAATAGAAGGGAACCTATTTCGATAAAATTATTTTTGCGTTCAGGTGGATTCGAGAATGGTTTAGATTCACAATTTCACCCGATTAAATAATTTTTTTTTTTTTATGTGAAACATCTAATGACGCGTTTTGCGAGTGAGAGCAAATTTTGATGCCGTGATGCGAAAGCTTCGAGCAGTCCCGTGGTTCCTCGGTTCTCCTCCGCCCACCGGCCGACTCAGCTCTTCGCCACTACGACGCTTCTCTCTCTAATCTATACCGCTTTGCTTGTGTGTATAGCGTGATGCGACACTCCAACCAGCTGCTAGCATGTACACCGTGATGCGAACACTTTGAGCAGCTCCTTGTGTGTGTAGCGTGAAGCGACATCTCGCCTCGTAGTATTTATTGCGTAACGATTATCGTAAGTGATTATTTAAAAATTGAGTTATTATTATTTTTATCACATAAATCTAAAAAAAATTCTATATTCCCTTCCATTACATCCTTTTCTTACACTTAAATAATTAATTCTTTCCCACTAACATCCAACTTCTATGTTTCACATCTACCAGGCGTCCCGCGACGGCTTATTTCTTTTTTAAATTAATGTACTCCTCTCTTATAACAATGTGTGGACAGGACAACGTCTGTCGGGTTCACTATATCTGTATTTATATATTTCTCCTTCTGTTAGATCCGAAAAAAAACTGTCATAAAAATTATAATTTTTTTTTCTTTCTAGCTATTAATTAAATCATTTTGAAGATTATAGTATAGACATTTAAGCTTATATGATACAGCTATTGGCAAACGTAATTGATAGGGTAAACATTTTTTAACTGGCAATAATCGCAACTTAGTAGACCTTCATTAGTTACGATATTGCTTCAGCGTAAGGAATTAGCGGAGTGGCTGTGGTAGAGCGCTGAGTTGCCATTCCGAAGATCCTGGGTTCAAATTCCTTTGTTTTAGTCTGTTAGTGGCCGGAGATGCATCCTATTGGGATCTAGGACCTCCCTGAGGCTCACCTAGTTTCTATAGAATGGGCACCTAAAATAAGGGAGAATATCTGGCGGTTGAGCGTGATCTAGGACAAATCACCTCCCTGCACAACCGTTGTCCAGGAAACAGTACAGTCTCTGCAATGCGTTGAACCCAAGTACTGAGTTGAAGTGGTAAATGTTAAAACAAATTATAGGTAAAGTTTTAATAATATATAGTTTATATAGTATAGAAATATTTTTATATAGTTTTGTTTCAGCGAATTTCATAATTTTTTCAAACGATTTCATAATATTTTCAACGAATTTCATAATTTTTTCAACCTATTTCATAATTTTTTCAACTAAATTCAAAATTTTACCAATCAAATTCATAATTTTTTCAAACGATTTCATAATTTGTAAGATGTCGCGGTGTGGTTATCAGGAAATCATTTAACACTAAAAAAAGAGGTGGTACCCATCGTATAAGTTTGCCACTCGAAACTCTTGCTGCGATTGAGGAAATAAATGAAAATATGGTGGATTCGAGAATGGTTTAGATTCACGATTTCACCGGATTAAATAATTTTTTTTATTTTTATGTGAAACATCTAATGGCGCGTAGATTAGATGTATATATATATTTTACGGGCTACTGGGTGTAAAATGAATTAAACTACTCCTAAATTCAATATACTAACATTTATTAACAAATTAAAAAGAATAGAATGAAATTACTTAAAACATTTAAATTATTAAACTAATATAAATTTACAATTACAATCTTCTAAAGATTATAACCTAGCCCTAACTGTTATCAAATTACTAAAATAATATATGATATTGTAATACTAAATAAATTAACTATTTACATAAATTTGTACAAAATACCATAAAATTACACTATAGCTTATAACTATTAATTAACACTTACAGTTCACTAATTAAAATCCACCGACCGTAAGATCCTCCAAATATGACAAACTGACACACAGTAATAAACAGAAACAGTTTATTACACTCTCGTACTGTCACATTTCACTGATAAACTGAGTTGGCGAGACTCACTTATCACTGACTAGTTCGTCACACTGACACTGACAGATACTAACTGTAACTGAGGCTGAAACAGCCGGCATTTATATAGGCAAGGTCGAACGGGGGTACGGAGGCTTAGAATCTTCTCGACACTTCGAGATCCTTCTCGATCTTTCTAATCCCTTAATCCCGTCTTAATTCTTCCGGCCCGTAACAATATATATATTACTGGTAATTAGTGGCGGAGTCATTAAGGGGAGATAGTATGGGGCAATATTAATAGTCAAATCTTCGTAATTGTCGGTATCTTACGCGAAAATCGTTAAACAAAAACATTAAATGAAAAAAAAAATATGGTCGGAGCCCTTTGTTCTCGGGAACCTTTTTTCTCGGGCTCTTCCCCGGTTCTCCATTTTCCAACGATCATATCTTCGTGGTATCTAAACCGATTTTTGATTTTAATACCTCATATGAAAGATAATTAAATGTAGATGTTTTTTAATTATTATGTAAGCAATAATTTAGGGGGACTTTTTTGAGTATATCGACGTTTTACCGTATTTTGTTTTCATTTAATGTTTTTGTTTAACGATTTTCACATAAGATACCGACAATTACGGAGATTTGACTATTAATATTCCTTATTTAGAATATCTTAGCAAACCACCAACTTTTTATGATTTATAGCTATTTTAAGATTTTAAATAGGATTTTTTTTGTAAAATTCTTTAAGTAGGAATATCTTGGAATTGGTTAACTTTAGGACAGTAGTTCTCATAGTAATATCGACTGGAATTGACCCATACTATCACCCCTTATTGGCTCCGCCACTAATTACCAGTCACCCTGTAAATATGAATATATATATATATATATATATATATATATAGCATGAAGCATGGATCACTATTACAAATTCCAGAAGCTATAACAAAAAAGTGAACGACCTTGTTGGTTGTTGATTGCCAAGACGAGAGTTGTGTTCCTCCCTCGTAATGTCGGCGTAGTCACAATAGCTTTCGTGTTATCTTTTGACCTAGCCCGGTTTCTTGTTAAATGTAAGTTAAATCCGGATTCATCAATGAAGATGATGAGAGAGCGATTTTGAGGTATCCAGCTTTCAAAATCTAGAACGTATTGTTTTCTTTGTTTAGTGGACAACTCCGAGTTCATACGGTCAAGCTCTTTTGCAGCGCGTTTTAACGTAATTTTCAACTGAAATAGTCCTCGAACTGAATTGTGGAGATCGAAACATTAATGTTTCGCTGAGACAGTTTCTGTTTTATTTCTTGTAAGGTGAAGGCTGAGTTTTCATCAATTACTTCCTCAATCGCAGCAAGATTTTCAAACTTATATGGGTACCAGCTCTTTTTTTGGTGTTATATGATTTCCTGACAATCACACCACGACATCTTACAAATTATGAAATCGGTTGAAAACATTATGAATTTGATTGGTAAAATAATGAATTTGATTGGTAAAATTATGAAATTGGTCGAAAAAATTATAAAATTCACTGAAAAAAGCTATAATTAAAAAAAACAACGTTTTGACAGGACAACGTCTGTAGGGTCCACTAGTGTGTGTATATTTATGTATGTATGTATGGGTATATATATATATATATATATATAATGTTTTGGTTCTTGAGTATCAGTCAGTTTATTTCAACTTCTTTAGGTTTTCAAAATTTATATATTATTAGAAAACAAAGGGATAGGTTTAGAAGCGTTGTAGTAGTGCTTGATGTCCAGGAGTAAGAGTAACATTTATAATAATTAAAAATTTGAACTGACGAGTGGACATCCCAGCATAAATCGAACACAACGCCTCGAGGAATAGTTTTTTGTGGCGGGCAGTTAATCATGAGAACACGCGTCGCTCCGTTTCGTATGCACCTCCACCCCTTACCAAAATAATAAAGTATTCCTACGAATAAACTAAGGGTGAAGGAAAGGATTAGAACTAACATAGGTGCCCGAGCAGATAACCCCTTGTACGCTTTGCTTTATGAAGCAATTATTTTACTAGAAGTTCTTACTTGTTTGAAAAGAAAAAAACAAACATACACTTTTTATGGTGACTTTAAAAATGGAATGCGTAAACAGTAGGGATGATAGGCTGGATGCAGCTATCCCAACTGTATTGACCGAAATCTATTTACATAAAAAACACTGTTAGTACTCTAGAGAGCTAGGCAATGATATAAGGGCTAAGAATTTCGTGCAAGAAAAAATATCAAATCGGCTGTTTTTTTTTTTATTTCCTTTCATACTGATGATTGGTAGCGATGCGACATAAAAAAAAGTTGCACTTTCACTGTCCCTCACCTAGTCACCTCCTTTTTTGCGTTAATAAATAATCCTTATTTCCACACAACTAATCTTGCCGAATAAACTAAATATCTGTGGTATAAATATTATGGGCTCAGTTTGCTCTAAGCTGATAGACGAGAAAAGGTAATGACATAACCGTGTCTCGTTAGTTACAGTCTCCAAGGTACTTTCAATGTTTGCAATCTGTGGTTTAGGCTGAATAACTTTCTTTTAAATTTTACCAGTCATCGGGTGCCCTTGGCCTATCTTCTAAAAATCTGAAATGCTTTTTTATGCTCTGTCATATTATCAAAATAAAAACTTTCATTATAATTGGCTGCTGTGTGTATTTGTGTGGCTTCTTTACCCCTATTCTTAAAAAAAGCACTAAAAATAAGTCACGTTAGTTACCGCAACAGGTGGAAAACTACTTTTTTTTTTCTTAATGACCCATGTACAAAGTATATATAGGTGTGTATGTATTTATATATGTGTGATTCTTTTAGATAACTAGGCATTTAATTCACGAAATAACATTCAAATATGTTTTATAATATGTTTAGAGATTAGAATAATAAGAAGTATTTTGGCAATGCCCCCAACGTTACCAAGAATTGTAACAGTAGCTGTATAAGTAAAGTAAAAAATATTGAGTTAGGCAATTTTTAACACGCCTATATGTTAATTAATTAATTAATTGTAATGAGGAAATTTACTAATTTAACAAAACCATGATTTCCCCCCTCAAACTAAGATAATAAGACTAGAGTATTGTGTAATTAACAAAAATATACTATTTTTGGAGGGGGGGTCTGAGAATTCATTCCAAAAAAAACAACTATTGAAGATATCAAAATAAAATTATAAAAGATTTATGAGGATGGGAAATGGGACTAATAAAAAAAAAAAGGAAATGCCACATAAGGCTAAGCATTAACATCAATAAACAACAGTATAAATAAATATACGGTTGTTATAAATTACTTTCGGTTTCAAAGAATCAACAGCCCGCTGACTATTAAATAATTAGCTAACAAGATTTAACACTTTATGCCCTTGATTCCTAGGACAGCCACAACACGGAGGCTGAAATAGGTTTCTCTTGTAGATAACTTTTGAAGACTGCCGATTTTATTTTCTCACCTAAAAAAAATAATCACTACCTTAGTGTGTAGCAATAGCCGAGGAAGGACAAGAATCTTGAAAACGTGGAAGGAAGATGGTTAAATATTTAAGCTAATTAATTATCTAAAATTGACTAAGAAAAAAAAAAAAGTGGACTTGTGATTTAACAAGGGTTTTCATTGAATATTTGGAAGGAATAAACGTATTTAATAGCAATCTATTAACTCATAAACCTTATTCAGAGAATATGATAATCGGGAACTAACGATTTTTTGCCGCGATTAGGCCATCTAACTACCATATTCCAATTTCAATGTGACATTATTTTCTTCCAATATGCCTTCAAAAGTACTGTACTCTTCCTCCTACTATCCTCAGTCCCCCCCCTGAATCTGTTTATTCCGCAGTTCTGCTAGAATCTATTTACTTAATAATAAGGCTTAGCGAACCTGAAGACTCGATAACGATACCACCAATATCTGCTTACACACTTCCGTCCAGGCACAACACATACATTATTTGAAACCACACCCAAACCCAAACCCGACAGATTACAGTCGACCCCTCAGACGCTTTGCAGTCGGCACAGCGCTTATTAACCTTTTAGAAATTCGTTCGTTACTAAGCCCAGAAACATTACAGGCTCATTTTAATCTTCGAGAATTTTAATCACTTGAATAATATTAACCGGATGCATGCATTACAATTCCGCGTTATGCAATCTCTTAAAGTATTCAGTGGTCTCATCCTTTTTCGGACGGAATATTTTACGCAACACCTCATTTTCGAATACCTTAAGACGTTGCTCGTATTTCAGCGTTAGCGGCCACGTTTCACATGTGTAAGGATGTGGTATTTTTAATCAAATTAAAATATAAAAAAATCAACACAAACACCACAGTAAGTTATCCCAAACACGGGTGGTCCCAACAAAACATAACCTCGTATTAGCTGAGACCAATGATGAGGTAAGGATTTATGGACTGTAAAATTCATTCGTTGGAGGCCCTTCTTTTTAGTGGTTCACGCTTATTAAAGGAAACGGTTTACGAAAGGAAGGATGCGTTGTCGGCACCTATCATCGATACGACCCACCCTTAATAACAACCCAACACAATGATAAAACAAAAATAATAAAATCAATAAACAATAAAAATCGATTGAGAGGAAAATAGTTGACTGGAAGATCTAATGTGGGATATAGATAGTCTGGGGGTGCAGTCAATATAACACTAAATAAGACAAACTTATTTATTATAAGTGCCGACGTTTCATCTTCAGGGGTATGAGAAAAATCAAACAGAACAAAAATAACTATAAAAAATATTGCAATACCCAGAAAGAACATGATAACATAAAAATTGAAAAATAATGAAATTAGTGATGAATATAATATTAAGGGTATATATGAATAAAATATTACAAGATTATAAGAGTACAAAAAGGCGGTAAGGGCAAGTAAAAATGAAAAAAAAAAGGGGGATGAACAATAAGATACAGAATGAACGTAAAGAGAAGATGCGAATGTAAAAAGGTGAGATATAAAGGTTTGGAAATCTAGGTTAAGTTACAGGTGATATATAAAAGATCTAAAATGGTAATTAACTAATAGAATGTTATATAAGTAAATATGTGTGAAAATAAATACAAAATATGATGTAGCATATAGACAAAAAATGTAGCTGGTAAAAAGTATGGGATGTTGAATAAATATATATATAATGATATGAATATATAGGTTTTATAATAATACAAAGATATGATGTTAAAGGATGACTATAGAAGAAATGTATAGAGAGTAAATATATAAAATACTGGATTGTAAATGAAGATAAATTATAAAATCGTGATGTTTTGTTACAACAAAAGATGGATGCCTTGAGATGAAGAGAGAATTGGGTATGAGTGAGTGGGTGTGATTTTTAAATCTTTTTTTCTCATAGCCCTGAAGATGGCCTACAACGTAGGTCGAAACGTCGGCACTTATAATAAATAAGTTTGTCTTATTTAGTGTTTTTTTAACTGCACCCCCAGAGTATCTATGTCCCACAATAAAAATCGAATGTGAATTTCCGAAGTAAAATAACTAATACAAAGTTAAGACTTCATTTTTTTTTTCCTAACGATTTGATTTATTTATTTGAAATAAATATTTATCAGGATTGACGGAATCTCTATAATCTCCTTTACTGCACTAGGTGCATTTTGATTAAATTAATGAGTATGGTGGATGAGGGTTTGCTGGATTTTTAATGAATGATAGGTTTAAGAGTCAAATGATGGGGGTCACTAGTCTGATTTTTAAACATATATTATGTTATCCGTATATATATTATTTTAACAATTTCCATTAATGGGAAAGTAAAATGGTTAAAAAAATATATTATTGCGATTGATTGATATTTCCTTCTAGAAAGTGATTTGAGTAATAATAGTAATAGGAAGTATCAATGAAGGATATCAACATAACATGAGAGTACCCATTTTTTGCCCTTACGAATGTCAGTAAAAGATGTCAGCCGAGGTGATGTGTCGTTTTTCTAAGATAGTATAGCATCAGGTTTCAAACCCGCGGCACATGTGTCTTACTGCCCTCGCTTCAATCATCTGTCCTGACAAGTTTTTAGTTTTATTCTGAACGGAAATAATATCCTTTCATTACTATATCTTAATGATCCAATCCCTCTCGTGGGTGTCGTTATCGCTTAGAGGAATATACCAAGAAAGTCTGTAACAGTAAAATAAATCCAATAACTGAAAATTCGCCATCCCTCCATCCGTGGGAGATACACTCGTCTCGGATATATTCACAAAAATATTATTCTATCTAACTTAGGGGAATAACTTCATTATAGTTTTCCTAATGAAAATTTAGAAAACTATCATATCTCTAAAAGGACGACATAACTCTAAAATTTAACAATAAATCGCTTCTCTCTTCCTCCTCCAAAAATTCTTCTTCCTTTATACCTCCTTCGCCTTTCAATACTAAGTCCATCCTCTTTTAATGGAATTCCTCCTTATTTCACTAACCGTATATTAAAGATAATTTTTCGAAAATAATTGATTGGTAACAACACATGACGACTGGAGTATAGAAGATAGGCAACACAAACCCCTAGATGATTTAATGCTTAAATCCCGGTAGTCTTTTGTACCTTATGTGGCCTGGTAGCGATATCAATAATTAGTGTACATTGGAAGACATTTATACAGTCTAATGACCTCAATCAACCCCAATGTTTGTTTTGATTGTATACGATGGACGCTTCGGTGTTGGTCACAGAGTTCCAGGAAGAAATACTTATATTCATAATATATATTTATTTAATGAAAATTACAACGGTATAATGCTAATATATCGAGTAAATATAATGAAAGTTATATAATGTATAATGACATGAGATAAAGTCAGTAGATAAACTATATTGTAAGGATTGAATACGAGATGAATTCTTAGTGGAGCCCCGGAGCTCTACTCCGTAGGTCCAGATGGGTTTTATGATTGTCATGTATATTTGTATTTTGTAATAAATTGGGAGCTTAGAGCATTTGTCTAGTAAATGTTGACGTATCCTGAAATGGCAAGCAGTTTCTAGTATAATAAGAGTAGGATTCCACGTTAAACCTTTGTCAAAATGTAGTCCTAGGGACCAGACCAGTGGGATGTTATTAAAAGATACAGGAGGACAGGAAGTCATTGGTTTACGACGTAGGGTAAAGGCGATTTGACAGGATTTGGGAGCATTAATTTTAATCCTCCAGTTCTCCAGACACCATTTTTCAAGGTCAGTGATATGAGATTGTAGCCATAATACAACTTAAAAAATTCAAAGAGCTGGATTTCATTCATAAGTTCCACGCAAGAATCATGCTAATGTAATATATGAAATGTATAAAATATTATTTAATGCCACACCCAACACCATGGACCAACACTCTACGTTCATATTGTTTAATTGTTCTATTTTTCTGTATTGAAAGTTTAAAAAAAAAAGAAAGAGTAAAAGTGTGTCGTAATTGAATTAATTGGGAAGGAAATAAAATACACCACCATAATATTTTCGGTCACCATCACTAATAACTTTTTCCTATAATTGGGAACTATGTAAAAGACTTAGCGCATGCATTTACATGTACATATAGGTTTAAATTTTAATATTAAAAAATGCTGTGAAAAGTGGAGTCAATCATACCACATCGTGGAAGCTGATAAACCAGACCAAAGGCAGAACTGTGGCAGCTGCCTCCCTCAATCGTCAGTCCCCCCCCCCCCTCAGACGAAGTTATCACTACTGAGTGATTGCCGTGTCACCGCTATCACTAGCAGTAACATATCACAGTTCTCCTTAGCGGCATCATAATGAACCATCAACCGAGCTGTACAAATTTGCCTACATCAGTTTCTATTGAAGCTGTCAGTCGCTAACTAACTTCGGAAACAGCACCGGATAATTTTTGACAAATTTATTTAAACATCTGGTAGATAATTTCTATACGTCCATTTCTCAGGATTTGTGACGGTTACAAATATATTATCGGTCGAAGTCAACAAAAAATAGCTCCATGCAAGCAGCCAACTTAGTAAGAATCTAAATCCCTATGGGAACGGGGTAGATCATAATTTAAAAACTTTTTTAAAAATTGTTCTGATTTAGTTAACTGATCTTTATCTAGTTTTTGGCGCAGATTTAAAATTGCAGATTTAAGTTGCAAAGTTATTTTAAGTATTTCTTTTTCCATCAAAGGTTCTTTTGGTAATTTTTAAGCTGTTTTCTTGTGAAAACAGATAGTGATAGATAATTTTACATCCAACAGAAGTCTGCCATCATGTTGACATTCCATCGACCTTGGTATCTGTGCTCCATTTCTGTTATATCTTGATGGAAACGTTCTCCTTGTTCCTTACTTACAGGCCCAAGATTTTCTGGAAAGTAGTCCAGATGTGAGTGAAGGAAATGAACTTTGACACTCATGTTGCAGCTCCACCTGTGTCGGTCGATCATTCGTGGTGATCGAATCGATCTTCACCCATTCCTTTTGGCGATCGGGTCAAAATGATTTGATCATTCGGGTCTCAGTTTCGTTGTATGCTTATACGCAAAAGTTAAAATTCGTGCTAATATTGTAAATAGGAAAATGTGTCTGTCTTTCTGTTATGTATCCTTTGACGGCTTAACTACTAAGCTCATTTAATGCAATTATAGTGTATGTATTTAGTTTGCCCATAACCAAATAATTAACCATAAAATAATTAAATACCATCGTTAAATATAAGAATAGATCATGTAATGAATGAATACATTTATATGTTAATTTTTTTATAAATAAGAAAAAAAAAATAGATACCTGATACTTAGGTATTTTAACTTTAATATTTACCCATATTAATATTTAATTTTTATTTTTATTACCTTATTCTTTAATTTTTAACACTTTCTGTTTTAATCTTTATTATGTATTTTACTATCTTCCTGTCACTTGGTAATTAATAATGTACACTCATACATTTTAACCTTTATATATACCATGCTTAGCAATTTTTTTACTTTTTTTAAATTTTCAATTGTCTGTATTTTGCATATTTAGCCCTGAAGAAGACCTGCAAAGTAAACGTTGGCTAATTAATAAACATTTCTCCATACCTAAGAGAAATTTATAGACCAAGAACCGGACCAATTTCTTCTACACAGATTCTTTTGATCCTTTGTTGACAATTCGATATTACCTGATTTAGAGAGAGTGCGACGAGCGCGCCAGCGGCCAGACTATGAACGAAAGATAGAAACACAGGGGTGTGATTGAAACAGGATCGAATCTTTTTAAAAACCGTGATTCGATCACTCGTTTAAGGGTTACGATCGAATCAAAATGATTCAATCAATCACGATCGACACAGGTCTAGTTGCGGCCCAACATTTTGTAGTTGTGTAACAATTCAGCAACCAAAGTTTTGTAGTTTGGTCTTTTTTTTCCAAGAAAGCCTGGAATCACAAACTGTTTCATTAGCCCCAATTTGATATGAAGTGGTGGAAGTAAGATCTTTTTAGGATCTACTAAACTTTGTCTTTCAACATTTTTAACTCCAGGAATAAGAGCCTTTCTGATTGGCCACATCTGCTTGACATTGTGTTGTTTCCTGTCACGGTTTTCCCATTCACAGAGGAAACAAGGAAACTTTGTGTAACCACTTTGTTGACCTAGTAACATGGAAATAACTTTCAAATCCCCACAAATGGTCCATTTATGATCAGAGTAGCCGAGCTTATTAAGAACAAACTCAAGATATTCGTAGAATTCTTTCAAATGGACTGAGTGTCCAACAGACACAGAAGCATTATTGACTATTGAGAAGAAGTACACCTTTCAAACTCCTTTTTGAAAGGTCTCCATTCCTCTGGTTCATACGTGATTTTGAACATTTCCATGATTCCAGTTACATTGTTGAAGAAAACTAGGTCACTCTTTTGTGTAAAAAAGGGACAAATTCCTTTTCTCTAAATCGGAACAATGAAAATGAAACACCAGAGGCTAACATAAGTCTAGACCCTAAAACTTCCGCTGAAATTTTTGACTTATCTAGGGGTGATGGAATTGTTTCACTATTTTTTCCGTAATCAGCACAAAAAATACTGTTAAACCCACTAGTTAAATATGCTACAATTTTATCATCTCAGACCTGTGTTATTGTTAAGGATAATTTTTTAGAAAATATGCTGTCTAATACATTCTTTTAAATTTATATTTTATATTGGCAAGTGGTAATGTGTGGTTTTTGGCTAATTACATGAAACTGGTACATACTTTCAATGAAAAATTAAGCTGCTTTCAACATTATTAAAACCTGAGTTTCTAAAAGTCAGTTAGTTATTGGCTTTGAACCAATTAGTCCAATATATTATAGGAAAGTGCAGATGGAATTATACAATGTTTTTACAATATCAACTCGAATAGGGCTCAAATGTAAGGTGTGAGTATCTGAGTAGCTAGAAACTAAAGCTTTATGAGATCTCAGATTTATGAGATCTGAGCAGAAATAGAAAACCCATGTGGTTTAAATACTTGATAAGGATGTAATAAAAAACTTGATTTTTCAAGAATACTAGGAAGGTGAACCCCTCCATCCAGCAGACCGACCCCTATTATTCCAATTGTATAATTCTTCAAATCACTAGAATTTAAATTGATGTATAATTTTTATGTTTTATTTTTCATTTCTATCTCAAAATGCATTCTCGCAGTTCTTCTTTAGTTCTTCAAACTTTTTACTACAACATTTTGTATAGTTCTAAACTGAATATTTATTTTTATTTGTATACTTCACATTTTTATTTTCTTGGGCACTTTTTTTTTTTTTTAGTTTTGATTATTGAGTCATTTCACGTCAATTTAACCACCAAAAAATAATTTTTTCACCCACTACCTCAGATTTTAATGAAACTTGTTATGTTTGTTCTATATGTAGAGTTAAGTAAGGCCACCAAATTTGAATTTGTTATCTCCTTTAGTTTTTGAGTTGTCGCACTGTAAAGTTTTGACGTTTTTCAATTTCCGCGCCGCGGATAATGCCAAACAAAATGTGTATTTGACATCCAAGCTTGACCAAATTTTTAAGTTAGGTTCTTATAACTATAAGGGATTTGAAAAAAAAATATATCATTAACTTAAGTTAAACCTAAGGTATTTAAAAAAATTATATATATATATATATATATATATATATATATATATATATATACATATATTAGTTTTAAAAATGCGAACATGGCTTAGCGTTAAATTCAATAACTCGAAAAGGGTATGAGATAATCAAGAAATTTGCCAACGGCCATACCACGTTGAACACACCGGTTAATCCCTGATCACCGAATCACCGAATATATCGAATAGATCACCGAAGTTAACCCCAACGTCGGGCGTGGTTAGTACTTGGATGGGTGACCGCCTGGGAAAACCGCGTGCTGTTGGCATCTCTTTAAACTTACCAATTAAAGAAATAAATATATATCTGGCTGTATGGGAAGTAGAAGTATCCAATGGCATTAAAAAAAAAAAAAAATCAAGAAATTTCTTTTCCCTAAATTATCTACATGAATTGGACTTTAATTTAGTAAAATAAAAACTGTGTATTTTTTTCCTTGTATTTAATAAGTCCCTTGCAAGTTTAAATATTATTTCCAAGCAATACGGTCTCTCAATTCTATTGAATGGCTAAAGGTTTTAAAAGAAAGGTACTAAAATAAGTCCTTTGCAAATTTCAACATATTATTTACAAAAAATATGGTCCTCTCAATTCCAATAAATGGCTATACAGCTTAAAAAAGGCATATATATATTTTTTAATTTTGAAAAAAAAAAAATAATAAGCTAATAATAATAAAAAAATATAGAAGTTCAGATATGACTTCTAGATTCAGTTTTATACTATATAACCTACTGATATTTATACAAAGTAAGTCTACTCAACAGTTATGTAGTTACACTCACCAAATATATCTCAATAGGCTCAGTTCACTCTATTTGGAGGCTTTGCAAGCTAATGAACTAAATCATTTTTGAAACCAGATTTTCAATCAATTTGGTGCACTCTGTTGGGCATTGATATGCTCTTCCCGTTGAGGTTAGTGGAGGCTCAACCACCGCAAGGATGTGTGGAATCGGCATGTCACATATGTCATCTCGTTTTGGCCAGTAAAATGAAGGGGATGGTATTGCCGGATGAAGAAACATAACTGTTACATCTCCATCTTCTTTGGCAACATCTGTTATAATTCCAAAGTACCAGAGATTGTCATATGTACAAGCAATGTGGCGAGGAGGGTACAAATCTTCTTCTTTCACATTTAAAGATAACCCTCTTCTTATGTTGTATGTAAGACTTGTCTTTTCACCACCACTGACTCTCCTTGCTTCTAAAGTTCTAAAACAGTCCAAGGGTCTGTAGTTGTGAAAACTTCTTGTACCTGTAAGGATTTTCAGATCTTCAAAGCGTTTTTCAAGCTTGGAATGAATCTTTTGAAATGAAGTGGAAGTTGATTTTTGAAATGTTGGATTCACAAAATTGAAAAAAGGCAGCTGCAGTCAGTATTTGATCTTGAAGAGGCCTTTGAAGACTTGCTTTTCGCGCCAACCCCTTAACAATTCCTCCATTACCGTCACATTCTGTTTTGCCATGGCTTGTAACGAAGAAAGACCATTGGCCTTTAATTTTGTAGTCTTGTTCATGCAGTGATAGGTTCATAAAGTTGTAATTATTTTTATATTGTCCTGCACAACCATCACTGTAATAGTGAATATCTGTGATGTTAGGAAAATTTTCCTTGAGAAATTGTATCAGAGTTTCTTGAATTTTATAAACCATACAAACATCAGGATTTAAGTCATCGGAAATGACACAATGTGATGAGACTAATTTTTCCTGGTCACCACACATGTTAATGATTACTGGATGAACAGTACAGATCTCTGAGGTAGTCCAGATCCAGTGGTAACCCTGGACCTCATCTTGTATCATAAAGGAGTAATTTACACTGAAGTCTATTGATACTATGGCTACATTAGACGCACAGGTATCTTTGAGGCTTTTAAAATAGCTTGACTGGCTCTTGGCAATATAAGAATGAGGAATTAATTTTTCTATTTTCGTTGTCAGTTCATCAACAAATTCATCAATTGTTGATGTAAGTGTTACCATCTGCGTCCTATCCGTACTTGTAATCGATTCTATGGTTTGAGTTGGATTTTCACACAAAAGCAGATTTTTCAGATCTTTGTGACTCTCTTCTAGTTGTGCTGCATGTATTAGCAGTATGACAGTTTGATCGATTATATATGCAGGCCATGGATACATGCATACATACATGGATGATAGGCAGGGAGAGTGAGTTCCACTAGCATCAGCCTAAACACACCATTTGAGACAAAGAGTGCAATGAGCAGCCTGTCAAGATATGAAAGTTTCCTGCAGCAACTTGATCTGCACACAAAGCAATCCATCTGCCTGTTTATTTTTAGACTCACTATTATTAATAGACTGCGTTTGTAATATTATTAATAACATTATTAGGTATTATGTTTTTCTTTTGAATTATGTGTAATATTATTAATTATTATGTTTTTAAAACAACTTCTTATTAGAAACATATATTGTTTTCCCAAATATGAAAATGTAGTACCTTTATTTTAAAAGCATTAGCCATTCAATGAAATTGAGAGACCCGTAATGCTTGGAAATAATATTTAAACTTGCAAAGGACTTAATAAATAGAAGGAACAAAATACACAAAGGTTTTATTTTACTAAATTAAAGTCCATTTCATGCAGATAATTTAAGGAACAGAAATTTCTTGATTATCTCATACCCTTTTTGAGTTATTGAATTTAACTCTAAGTCATGTTCGGATTTTTAAAACTAAAATATATATATATATATATAATATTTTTAAATACTTTAGGTTTAATTTAAGTTAATGATATTTTTTTTTCAAATCCCTTATAGTTATAAGAACCTAACTTAAAAATTTGGCCAAGCTTGGATGTCAAATATGTAAATGAGAAATTATTTTCTTTTTTACGACATATTTTGTTTGGCATTATCCGCAGCGGGGAAAGTGAAAAACGTCAAAACTTTACAGTGCCACAACTCAAAAACTAAAGCAGATAAAAATTTAAATTTGGTGGTTTTACTTATCTCTAAATATAGAACAACCGTACCAAGTTTCATTAAACTCTGAGTTGGTGGGTGAAATGGTTTAGTTGAACTGACATGGAATGACCCAATGATCTATACTTCTAATCTTATCTGAGTAATCATTTATGTGTAATACACTACCCGCATAACACCACAGTTTTAAAATTTGTGACTTTAACTTTTTTTTATACAATAGAGAAAATACAGTACTGACATGATACAACAGGTGAAATCAGGGTCATCCTCTGGACTAGAATGCCCAACAACTTTGTGGATACGACGTTTGGCCAAACCTGAGTGCTCTGAAGTGGGTTTGCTTATCACACTTGCTTAAAGTATTTCATTATTTTTGTTGATTTTCTAAGCAAAATTTATTGATTGAATTAATTGCTACAATTCTTGAATCAACCAATGTCAATATATGGATGAAGCATTGGCACTATGAGGTTCAAGTAAAATCTTATAAAGGGGAACTGACATCCCTACAGGTAGCCCAAGGTAGAATAAAAACTTGTTATGTATGATTTTTTCAAATTCTAATGTGGTCGGACAATAGCAGACTTTAAGGATTTTTGGATGATGATCATAAAATATAAATTAGTAAAGCTGCCACGATTTCATGGATACATTACTTGAATAAGAAAATATTTGTTCGACAAATAAAATTTGTAAGAGAAACTTTATGTAAATTTTTATACAAGAACTAAAGCCTCCAGAACAAGACAAATTTCAACAAAACAGGTGCAAACTTCTGAGCTTAATCCATATTTCATGAACAGCTCAAATGTGTATTTTTTTTATTTTTTATGCAGCAATGAACAACAACTGAAGATAATAATAGATTATAGTAAACAGTTCCTCTTGGATTCTACATCTCTTTCCTCTGATTATTGCTTAAAAGTTAAGCCTCGACCATTAAGGCACAAAGATAAATTGTACTAATTTGAGTAAAAATTATTGACTACACTCTCATTCTCTGAACATTTTCAATATTCATCAAGATACATCCTGTCAACCATTTCTTCAAGATAATATTAAACTTTACAAGAAATTAAAAATGACTAAAAGAATGAATCTACCAATAGTTAACCTTAAACTTGGCAGAAAAATTTTTCTTAATATTTTTTAATTTAAAAAAAAAATGTAACATTTTTGTCCCTCATATTTGGTCCATCTTACGATTTTGTCTCCTGTGACACATTGCCGAGTTCAGAATTAAGGTGCAGTTCATAAATAAAGACCAATGGCCATGGAAGGATATTAATCCCTATCGTATTATAATTAAAACTTTAAAAATATTTGTCAGGCAAAGAAATATTTTGCAACATAATCAGATTTCTTGCAAACAGCACGGTCAAAGCAATGTAAATCATACTAACATAAATATTAATCTATCCTAACAAAGGTAACTTGACTTACTATCTTCCTTTATCTAAGTGTTTGTCCTTGACAAGTTAGTCAAACCAAAAATAATAGACAATAAAGAGGACTATAAATCAGTAATCCTAAACTTGGCCTTTGTAACAAGAACAAATTTAACCATTGGGTACTTCTGGATTGTTGCCTATTTAGATCCATAATAAAAGATGAACATAGAAGCAAATAATAATATTAAGTTATTATGAATATATCTTGTTTATCCTCATATAAAATTAAATATGTTCAAAATGAGTTGTAATATTCTGACATTATCAATGTATTGATATTGTGGAGTGTAGTAAGGTAGTATAACTAGTGCCAACAACTCACCTTGATTGCTTTCTTGAAGGCATGGACGGTGTAGTCAAAGTGGTTCACTTTAAGGAAAGAGTATAACGCAATTCCACCAACTGCCAAAAATGCTGTTGCCTTCTTGGCCCTACTGGCTCGTAAGTAAGTGGGCGCATTGTGGTGATTCCTTCGGAATAGTCGAAACAAACCAGTTTCTGAAACCTGTAAAGGTAACAACCTCCTGACAGTTCCCATCACAACACTAGAGGTTACGGCATCAGGTTACCGATGGCCGCAGCTGGTAAGTGCTGCCTCTCGTGGCGGTTAATAGAATCTCATTTGGAGAGCTGTTCAATCAGCTGTTCTGTGCATTTTCCCCCCAAATAGTTCTTGGAATTACCTTTATTTTATTATAGCTTAATGTATCTGTATTCATATTTGTAATAACAACAGTCAAATTTCTATCAATGAATCTAATTGGACGTTTAAGACATTATATTCTTTATTTTCTTTACTTACCTTTATCTCTGTCTTCGTACTCTGATAAAATAATAAAGAAAATTCATAGTTGTTTGCATGAAAAAAGTTTTATATTAAAAAAAAAAATGATCAGATCAATTTAATGCAGAATAATGTACTTTTTTTTTGTTCAAAGTTAATTCTTGGTTTAAATGTCCTTGGAGTAAGAACTATTTTAAGTCAATTAATAACGCGGTTGCACCAAAAGTTTTGAACATATCACTGTCATTTGTTAGGGGGAAAATATGAAAACTACGTTTATACAAAGGTTAGCATCTATTTCCTTTAAATTTTGAAAACAAATAATCAAAGTCGACGTCAGGTACTCCTTAAAGTTCTTTACCCTGATTTACCCTGGAGAGGCAAAATTTAGGAGTCCCATTGCCGCATCGTCCGACTAGCCATAGCAGCATAAATTGACTTTAAATGATTAAATAACAAGGATACTAACAGACATATACTCACATTTTAATTTAATTTTTGTGCAACCATTTGATAGTTTAATAAGTTTACCATTACCATAGGATACTATGTGTCATTATTAATAAATAACTTTCATTCTTATCATGACAAAAACAACCAACCACCCGGCTAATCAAATGCTAAAATACTCAACAAGTATCAAAGGAGGTATCCCTTAACTTAAAAACATTTATTAAAAGTAAAACCACAAGAAGGAAACTCGCTTATATATTTCGATAGTATAGAAAATTGTTATTGCATTCCTTTCAAACGGTTTGATAGTGCGAGTAATCCATTTACGCGTTATAACTGATAAATTTCTTGTAGAAGTAAAAAAGGTGTTGGGTAAGTATGATACATGGAGTGATGAAGCCTGTCGTGCCAAGGAGTTAAGCAAGGGTTTTAAGATCGTTATGGGCTGCGAAATTCTGGTCGGGAAGATGAAAAACAATGTTGAGGAATCAACTCAATCGGTTATATCGGATTAGCTTAGACATCAGCACAAACCAGTATATTTGGCAAAGAGGGTCAGAGGGTTATCCTAACAGATATGGCAATAATAATACACAATCTTAATAAGTTCTAATAGCATATAACAATTACCCGTTATATTTGTAGGAATAGGACGTGAAATTAAAAAAAATATATGTTAGAAATAAAATTAAAAAGTACTTCAAACAAAAAAGTACTTTAATTTTATGAATTATATTATCTTGGAAAAGGGGGCTTGGCATGTTTCGGGTTATCAAATAACTAAACAAAGGTTATCAAATAACAAGTTTCATAATTATTGAAAATAAATCTTCCAACTTCAGCGCAAAAATCAACAACAGTCTATGGGGGGGGGGGGGGTAGAAGAGTACTGGAAAAAAATAAAGTTTTGTAATGAAATTAAAATTACATTTGCGGAAACTTGGTCCCAGGATGATTGTCTTAAATGAGAAAATGTAGGGTAAGTTGTAAAGGGCATTTAATAAGAATGGAGTGTAACGTTGTGCAGATTTTCCTCGTAGGGAGAAATCGTTGAGAAAAAAAACGGGAAAATGAAAAAAAAAGGTGGAAGATGAAGACGAATCCAAGGAGGTATGATGAGATAAGGAACATGAGAATCCCCAACTGATAACTCAGGATGCCATAAAGAAGAAATTTCAATGAACTATATTCTGATTTTAGTCTCATTTCGTTAATTTATTTATTTTTGTTTGTTCTAATTCTAATATCCGAACATTGGCTCCAAAGAAACGTAAAAATTCAAATTCAGAATTTAGAAGTGTGATTAGAATTTTTGTTTATTTTGTAGTTGATAAAAAAGTTTCATAATTTAAAAAAAGAATAAACCAAAAGTAAATATTTTGTTGTTCGGAATTTGAGAAAGCTTTTTGCGATTGTAGATATTTGAGATATGAGGTGATAACGGGTCTTCTTGATAAATGCTACTCCTTCCTTCACAATGACAAAAAATACTTTTGATTAAGCTAAGATTCATGATTAAATGCAATAATGTAGAGAGGTTGCAATCAGGGGTGGACGAAATTGATCCGAAATAATATTACTTAAATCATGGTTGCGAAACGTATTAATCAGATTTAATCATGGTTCGTAACTCAGGATACACTCAGGTGAAATATAATTTATGAGCTCTATTCGTGAAGGAACAGCAGCCGCAGTGCTAACCTCCTCCGATTACAAGGGAGATAGTGGCGATGGGTTGCGAATTGTTGGCGAATGTGAAGTCACAAGATGCCTACGTGCCTCCGCTCTCGTCCGCGCGGTCCGTGACCTTAGAAAGGAGAGCGTTACGTCTGCGAGCAGTCTGACGTATCTGGGTCGTACCCGCGTTCGTCTATTTGTTATTTAATATCCTGTTTATAATTCAATTCATCAAATATTTACAACAGAAGGGACGAGAGGGAATATCAAGAAAAAAACAAATCTTCAAATGGTATTTCTCAACACCACTTTAAAAAAGAAAGGTATCAGTTCCGGAGGTTGTCGCTTCGAGTTAAGTCACAAGTTTTAACTTTTTATTCGTTTCATTTTTTAAATTCTCAAAAAAAATTCTTGAGTTTTATGATGAAAAAAGAGTGTAACAATGGCAAATGTGTATATTTCATCAAGAAATAAACGTTTCAACTGATACATCGATGCCTTAGTTCACATATGTGTTAAGGGCCGAAAACAAGATTTTACATGAGTCAACTTTGATAATAATTTAACACAAGAAACAACTTTACAATATTATTTATATAACAAAACCCATTTTTGAAAAATTTGCACTTAACACATTTGTGAACTAAGGCATCGACATGTAAGTTGAAAAGTTCATTTGTTTATGAAATAATTACCGAAATATACTAGTTACCCATATAAACATTATCTTTTCCATAATAAAGCTCAGAATAACTACTGTTTTTGGAAATTATTAAAAATTAAACGAATAAACAATTAAAACGAAGCGACAACCTGCGGAAGAGATACCTTAATCTGACATATTGGGTTCAGAGTAGTATGAAAAATCGTAGACAAATGTACATCCAAAATATTGTTTGTTTTCGTCCCAATCCTCTCGCGTATATGCAACAGTTCCCTTTATGTGAATGTAGATAATAAAACAATGTTACAATGTTTAGTAATTGCGCTGTGATAGTTTGTTAATTTTTATTATTTTACAATTGAGACGTTCAAATTCAAAAGTTGATAATATCAAAAATTGACTTCTCCAAATTTTTCGTTATAGGATGGAAATAGTTGGGGGTGCAGTCAAAAAAACACAGCAAATAAGTTGAAACCTATTATATTATATGTGTGCCGACGTTTCGACCTACTGTGTAGGTCATCTTCAGGGCTATGAGAAAACAGACAAAAACAGAATAGACTGTAAAAATACATAACATAGAGATACAGATATTGCATATGTATTTATAGATATTGCATATGTATTTTTCCAGTCTATTCTGTTTTTGTCTGTTTACTCATAGCCCTGAAGATGACCTACACAGTAGGTCGAAACGTCGGCACACATATAATATAATAATAGGATGTAATTAGTTGGGGGTGCAGTCAAGAAAACACAGCAAAATAAGTGAAACTTATTGTATTTTATATGTGCCGACGTTTCGACCTACTGTGTAGGTCATCTTCAGGGCTATGAGAAAACAGACAAAAACAGAATAGACTGTAAAAATACATAAGATAGAGATACAGAAAACATAACAAAATGTAGAGATATAGAAAAATTGAGTGAAAAAAGTGAAGGATATATAATGAAAGGATATATGAATAAAGATGATTACATAGTAGATGTATAGAAAGGTGATAATGCAAAACAAAATACAAAGAGAGAAATGAAGTTAAACAGAAAAAATAAAATGAAAAAGATATAAAAATAATGAGTATGGAAAACTTAGTATAATAAAGATAGAATTGTATTGCAGAGAAAAAAATAGTATGAAAATAGACTCCTGGGGAGTACCATAAGTGAAATATAAATATAAATATAAATTTAAAATATAAGTATCAGATGTTATATAAAGGTATACAATAGGAATGATGTTATATTATATAAATTAAGATGTAAGTATAAAAGAAACTATAGATGAGAGATATAAGATATAAGTAGTGAATGGAGATATATTATAAAAAATAATGATGTTCTATGAACATGAACTCTTTGATTAAAACTATGATGGATGTTAAAGTGATGATGGGAGAAATAGGTGTGAAGGAAGGAGATGGAGAAAGATGAAGAGAAGATATAAATAATATGAAACTGTACGAACCCAATAGGAGTGGCTGCTCGGTGCAGAAGGTAACTGACAAGAAAAATACGTTATAACGACGGAAGCGCTGTCAGCGATCTCTGACGGTCAAAGTGGTAACGAAAAAATAAAAAAATTAAAAATAAAAGCGTAGGGAAAGGGCAATATGGGTGAATATGGGGACGCGTAAATCATGTGAAAAATAAATAAAAAATAAATTAAAGTAATGAAAAAGGGGGCAGGAAAGAAATAAATGGCTAAAAAAATGTCTATAATATTCTATCCTTAGGACCAAATTTTTCTGCACCCTCCTCTTCCTTCAAAAAAATTATTCCTGATCTTTTGACCGACTTAGAATTTATTCACAATGGCCCCCTACTCCACCGTTCACATGTTCCACAAGATCTTTCACGTGTCTTCCTAGCTAAGATCATCTCCAATTTCCTTCAACACCCCCATTCTTCTCCTTCTAATTTTTCCCCACAGTTTTTTAAGGACCTTGCCCTCACACGTTCTTTCCTTAAATCCCATGACGACTTGATTGTCACTAAAGCTGATAAAGGTAATTTAACAGTAATCATGAATCTTTCCGATAACCTTAAAATGATTTCTCTTCTTTCTGATACTTCTACTTATAAACCTACACCCCGTGATCCTACCTCTTCTCTCCAAAAAAAATTCAACCTCCACCTAAAAAGCCTTGTCAATTCCAAATTAATTACATACCCTATTTATAGAAACCTTATTTCTTACAATTCCATAGCTCCCCGCTTTTATGGCCTTCCCAAAATCCACAAACCTAACAACTCCCTCCGGCCTATTACATCTAACATCAACTCACCATCTACAAAACTTAGCAAATTCTTACTTCCTTCCTTACAAGTACTCAGCCGTAACAACCCATATGATGTCCAAAACTCTTTTCATCTACGTGATCTATTAACATCCCTCACCATACCTGATCATTACGTTCTCACCTCCTTTGATGTAGAAAGCCTATTCACCAACATACCTTTAGATAAAGCCCTCCTCATTATAGATAACAACTGGCCACTCATAGAACCCCATACCTCTCTCAACTGCTCCTCATACCTCCAATCCTTAAACCTCTGTTGTGAATCAGGCTACCTTACCTTCCATGGCCAGTTCTTTAACCAAATTTCTGGACTTGCCATGGGAAATCCCCTCGCTCCTGACCTCTCCAATATTGTCTTAAACGACCTTCTGGACTCCATTCTACCCCAATTCCTTAACGATGTTATTTTCATTAATACATATGCAATATCTATATCTATATCTATAAATACATATGCAATATCTGTATCTCTATGTTATGTATTTTTACAGTCTATTCTGTTTTTGTCTGTTTTCTCATAGCCCTGAAGATGACCTACACAGTAGGTCGAAACGTCGGCACATATAAAATACAATAAGTTTCACTTATTTTGCTGTGTTTTCTTGACTGCACCCCCAACTAATTACATCCTATTATAATATCTACCAGTCAACGAATTTCTTTCCTACATATAATATAATAGGTTTCAACTTATTTGCTGTGTTTTTTTTACTGCACCCCCAACTATTTCCATCCTATATTAGTACCTACCAGTCAACGAATTTCATACCTAAATTTTTCGTTAGTTTATTTATCAAGCAATTTAGTCTAGCAAGCCACTTATCCGCCTTATTTCACATAATTTTAGTCCGGTTCTGAACCTAAAGTTTCATATAGCATTGCTTTTCGGTTCTTTTTTCGGTTCTGCACAGATTTTACGATTTCTTAACTGTCTGAGGACCATATAAGTAAAATTTGATAAAGACTGATTCTATAGTTTTTGCGGTTAATCGCTACAAACAAAATAGGTGGTGTCCCAATAATCCTAATGATAACGCTGCTGAAAGATCATCAGGTTATATTAATATTGCAGGTATTTGTTTTTCCTCTCATTATTTTCACATTTATCTTATACCTCAATGAGTTTGAAATAATAAGTACCACGAATCAGGAATAAACTTACTTTTCGAGTAGTCGTTCTATAAAAATAATAAATTGATAATTAACTAATGAAATCAATAAAGCCGAACTAGGACTTATCTTATTCAAATTCGCATGTTTATTTTTATAAATAAATAATGATAGTAATAAATTGTTTATTGAATAATAAACTTCATAGGCAATTTTCCTATGATGTGATACTAAAGAGGGGGCAAAGGGGGCACTCAAAATTGTAGAATTTAATATTCGTCATATTTGGGGCGAAATTATGCTTTAGGTTAAGCAATAAGTGTTTGATTATGATTTTTTTGTTAACCTAAATAAACGTTAAAACCTAAGTAAAACGTTAAAACTATTTTATGAGATGATATTTATTCAGAAAGATCGTAACTAGTATTTTTTAGTTTTTTTCATCTTTTATTGGGGGAGTTATTGAATGAAGATGAAACGAAAATTTAAACGTGCCCCTTACTCCAGGTTCGATCCGTCCTTTTTAGTTGGTGAAAAATAACATAACCCATATAGTTTTTCTTTAATAAAAATGGTAGTTATTTCCTTCAATAAACCATTGATATTTTGTAATCCGACTTCTTTAAAGAATATAATGTATTAGTTTAAAAATGTTTATCAAAAGTCTGACATTCGTAAATAGAACGTAATTAGAAGAAAAAATAGTTGGTGCAGATTCTGGTTGATTTTAATTTATTATGGGCATTAGCAAAGCTATACCTAAGATCACCTATCTTAATTCAGCTCAGTCTTCAGCCATCCAGGTACTTGAAAGAAATGGAAAGGCCCAGACGACTTTTTAATTTACCTTATTTCAGAATAAAATATTTCATTACTAATTCATTAGCCTGGTTTATCATTCGAAAATAATGGTAGAACCTTGTAAGAGCACTCACTTGATATCTGCCACTTCCTGAGTACCTTTCATCAGTGAGATAGCGAGCGTTCGAGAATGAGCGTCCAATACATTAGCTGGATATAATGTCGTCATTGTTATTGAGCACTAGTTTCACAGAATATTTACAAAACTTAGTTTTGATTTTTTAATTTTCGTCTTTTTGGTTCATGTTAAATTTTAACATTTTACACTCTTAAAATACAAAAGGGGGCAACCTTTGGTCTAATGCGTAACAAACTACTAAGCCAAAGATTGCTGGTTCGTAGCCCGGCAGGTAGCCCTAAGGTCTTTTAAAGGGAATAAAAAATCCTTAGTTATGTTGTCCTGCAGAAGGGACGTTAAACGGGGGTCCCAAGTGACGTTA
Organism: Troilus luridus; assembly: GCA_964056705.1. Lineage (NCBI taxonomy): Eukaryota > Metazoa > Arthropoda > Insecta > Hemiptera > Pentatomidae > Troilus > Troilus luridus. The sequence continues at coordinate 89,359,798 of OZ057412.1, read as the reverse complement.
AATGAACAATCAAACAAATTATAAAATATATTTATGAATTCTTTTTTTCTACTCTCATGTAGCATTAATAAAAGTGTGAAACCTACAACTCCCTCGGATATAATTTGTACGCAAAGTTGGCAAAGGAAATAGGCATCACACATTGACAAACTGTTTCAAGGAAAAAGTAAACAGTTTAAAAAGTAAACTCCGGAAATCTATCATTTTTTCTTTTAGAGCTCTGAGAAATATCAATCTTATTGTTTAGGGCAAACTATAATTCAGAGTCGTTCAGCGATTTCTTTCCCCCAAAAAAGCGGGAAATTCCTGCCCTTCGCAATACCTCGGGAACGTGATGAGAAAGGATGAATAATATAAGGGCGACACCAATCTATTATTCATCCTAAATACTTAAAAACCACTATCCATATGCCCAAGATTTCTACTTTTGTGTCTTTTATATATTTCAAGTAGTTCGGTACCTCTAAATTAAAAAAAAATTAAGGTCGGTGACGAAGGTGAAATTTGAAAGGTGTGTACATGGAATCTGAATGTGGAATCCTTATACAACGATATGTTTCTGAAACCATTTTAAGCTACGCTAGGTTTTTCGAGGAAATATATTAGCGTTGGCTTCAGGATGAAAAATTCATTCCAATTTTTTGTAGAAGGATGATATAACCTATCCGCGAAAACGATTACATAATAGAATTTTGAAATTCTTGCTAGGAGAATAAGGGAAGAAAATATGGTTAATGAAAGAAACCAAGGTAAGTCGAAAACTTCTAAGGGAAGACATGCTGATTTGAAATTCCAATATAAGCTCTGTAAATGATCTGCCAATAGATATACATACATGCTAACGTACAACATAAGCAGAGTTTTATGCGTCACGAAGGCTGTAACCGGCACATAAGATAGCAAATTCGAGAGGTTTGAAAGGAAATTTTACCTGTGGGCCAACAAAAATGCGGTCAGTCAATATCCCGTGATAATAGGCACGAATTTATTAGATTTAGATGAGCTAGATCTGCATAACAACGAATGTCATAGCTCATGGCAAAAGAACACCTGGAACCAGAAGAGACCTAGAACCAGACGAATGAACATAATCAGCAGAACTATTGAAGAGAAGCGTTTATATAAGTGTAAACCACTATCATAAAACAGGCAGGAATGAGGAACCTTCATTGCGAACGTATTATACATCATTCGAAGAAAAGGATACTGAGGTGAAGGACGATTTCTTCGTTCAGCTAGGAAATGTGAACTAGGCTCAAATATATATAAGATTTATTAGCATCCAATTTCAAGGACATCCACTGTTACATTTGCTTAAGCCCCAACGGTACTAGAAACCCAATTGACCAAATGCTGATAGATAAGAGACATCATAACTCCACCCTAGAAATAAGAAGCTATCGTAGAGCTGAATATGATTTGGATCTAACTGTGTCAGAGGCTAAAAGCAATTAACAAAGTAGAAAGGAGGCGGAATGAATTCTGAAAGGTATGAGATATGTTTCTATTTGAGCCGAAGAACAAATTCGAATTATTGGACTTAGTGAGCCTAACAGTTGAACGGACGTGGGAGACATTGGAGATAGTGTTTAAAGCAGCAGCTAAAGAATTAATAGATATTCAAGAGAAACTAAAAGCCAAGATGTGATTTACAGAACCATACGAAAAGGCAGCAGAGGAAAATGACACTGACTCACAAAATGTTAAAAAATTGGACAGCCTATATATGGATAAAGCTATCGGTAGGTTCAATAGAAACTGGACATTCACTGTCTCATGATATGAAGGCAAGGAGGTGTTATCGGCAGGGCATGGAGATCGATGCAAATCCATTAGGACGGTTCTTGCCAACCATGAACACAACGATAATTGCCGATAGATCACGTGGGAGACCAAAGACCTAATGCATAGACTGACTGAACACTAGTAGCTACTTGCAGCAAACTGGAAATCGGTGGCAAAATATTAACAAAGGTGGAGAAATCTGATAATCAACCATCCGAAAAAAATGTATATGACGTTAAGTTAGTATGACTCCTTGCGATGGTATGATGATGATACTATGTATGTTGAGTGACTCCTTAGACTTGGATCCTTTAGTTGTTACTAATGAGCAAACAGTAATTGTGTTGTGGTCAAATGTGAACGTAGCATAATAGCAAAGCGTACATAGTAAAAGCCCACATTACTTTACTAATTAGGGCCTTAATTAGAGAACCAGAAACAGTTAGTCGTATTTTTCCAACTTTTTTATAAATTTATTTTTCCTTCGGATAACCAAACTGCTTCTATTGGCAAAAAAAATGTATCATTCTCATGTATGGCAAGTGAGGCGATGCATAATATTTCATCAGCCAGTAGAATCTCTTTTTATGTCTGAACTTACCTTGTTTTTGACACTAATGTTGATGAATGCGTAGCACCTTTCTTAATTAAACTTTAAAACTGAAAAGGTTTATTGATTTATCGACGACTTACCTGTTGTCTTAAATAATTTAATTTGTCTCTAACCAAACGCTTCGGTTTCTGAGCTGTTCCATCTTCTTGGATTGAGGTCATTGTTCCTCTGTTCTCGAGGCCTTCTTAAAAAAAATTGATGTGATATTAGTATCAAAACATGATAGTTGAAATATTCACATTATTCAGAATAATATCTGAGAGTTGGATGTCCAGTGATAAGTATTCTTTCAGGTTCTATTCTCCAGCCATGATTCCCTTAAGTTACCCGGTAGGTACCAAAACTTTTGTGTAATAAATAGTTGATTTGATTTCTAAATATGATTTTCTTTTTTTAATAGTACCATCTCCAATCAAATTCATTAGGGGGAAGAAGAAGAGGAAATTTTATTTTTAGGAAATTAATTTATAAAAATAATTTGTATTTATTATTTTATTTTCCAATTTGGTATAAAATTGTCTTCTAATTCTTAAAATTGCAGATTTTAAATTAAATTTGTGTTGTCGATATACTTTTTTTTTATTAGTTGTATAATGATATTGCCTGCAAACAGAAATCTAGTTTTTATGTATAAGTTAAATGATAGGAGGATGGAAGTGAGGAGCAAAAAAAAAGGTTTACAAAGAGAATCATTTTATTCCATACGAAAATTCGTTTACTGAAAGTTATTTCCAGTCTGTACCTAACAATGTATATACAAATATTTAGTAATGCGTATTTGTTTAAAAAATATCTAATTACAAATTGTAAATTTAATACATTTTTGATATAGTTGAAAATTAGGGCCTTATGAAATATGGCGTGGTAACTGTCCCTGACTAACTGGTTGTCATTTCAGTAGCCTGTGCCTAGGTGGCTAGCAGCCTTGCCTCCAGTAAAAATACATAATGCATTTAGAATACAACATATTTTTCTAGGAAGAAATTATTTACAATAGGATCCTTGTAACTTGTTTTTTTTTTTTTAAGTTTAATTGTATTGTTATATTACAGTGTACAAGTATCAACTGCTGAATGACGTTTTCCAGATTACATTCATCATCTCAGTTATTTTTCTTTTTTTTTGTACAGGTATAGTTTAAATGTGGACTTAGAAATAAATAAACAGTGCAAATATTAACAACTACGTTAATACATGGACTGTAGTATTAAAATAAAAAAATTGATTAATTTTACTTTTGCATCATATTTATAGATGAATAAAACAATCATTCCAGTTAGAGTTGTTTGGTAAAAATAACACAAATAAAAAAAATGACTTAATTAAAAAAAAACTCAATTCACTATACCATCTAACAAAAATGTAATAAACATTTAGTTTTGATTATATATCACGCCAATCTAGACTTCTAAGAAGCATTGAATTATCAATCGTGATTAGGAAATACATCAGAGGCTAAGTACATTTTTGATAATTTAAACTAATGAAAAATAATTTAACAATATTCGATTTCAAAAAATACATATTTACTGAATCAGAAACCTCTTTACTAAATATACATATGCCAAATATAATTATTTTTGATAAGAAACTGTACAAGATATTGAAGTAAAAATAAAATAAAATAAAAAAACTTAAAATATTAGGTGAAAATACTTAACTTTAATTTCCAAAATTATACGTTGACAAATACATACATACGTTTTCAACTTGACGTATGCCTAACATTTCGAAGAGATGTGATAGGAGACACTCGGTTCATGTCGATCATCTCTTTATTTACAATCAATAATATAAATCATAAAGGTAATATAATACTCTGTTAATAATTTAATATATTTCATCAGAGATAAAAAGTATTTTGATTCGGTGGAAGTAGATCAAAAAACCGTTTGACAAATGATGAGACTGATTAATACAAGGTTGAAAATATTACAAAATACTAAACTACAACTCAACACATAAATATTTACATATAATTTATCGTCGGCCAGGTAGAACGCCGGGCCTCTATGGCAGCATAATACAGATCTAACTCATCGAAAGTAATTTCATGAAATCGATACTCGAAAATTCAGAATCGATTAAGAAACAGTCATGAAGACTACCCTCCCTGGTGCCTTCGGGCAGTGCCGGCCCCCCCAGTAAAATAAATACAATAGCCCCGTCGAGGAGAGCTAAGACAATACAATAATACAACAATGGCAGATCTCCTTACGGCAGGATCTGGGACTAGAGGAATCAACACTGGATCAAGTTCCATTGCAGCATCACTAAACCTATCGCCAGCCTAGCCACTAACCTACATCTTACGTCGCAACTATTTACAACTATTCGCTCGAGTCGGCCAGCGTGTGGTCCTCCTCGTCTTCCGTTGTCATGGTAACGTCCTCCTCCTCTTCCTCCTTCTCCAAAAACTCATCTTCGTTTTCAGGAGCGCCGCGATGTTTGCGATGCCTAATCCTGAGTCGCGACTTTCTCTTCCGGCAGATCTCTTCTTCCCTGCACCGTTTGCGCTTCCGACGCCGAGGTCTTCTCATCCGCAACTTGCACCGCGGAGGACCGGTGTGGACTACCTTGGTCGCTGGAGCACAGGTGTTGTTCTTGGCTTGCCACTGGACAGGCTGGGTGAGTACTCGCGCGTAGGCCGACTGCTTGCCGAGGGCGCCGCCGCGGGTGATGACCATCCTCCCCTGGCCCCGCTTGTTGAGTCCCAGGTAGAGCGTCCTCCTCGCGTTGGAGTATTTGGCAGAGCTGTAGCTGTTGTAGTGATTCTCTTCGATCATCTCGTTGAACACGCACTCCTCTGAATATTCCTTCTGTAACAGAGAAACATTGTATTACAATTTCATCTAAACGTGTCTCATAATTTATTAATGAAAAAAAGATTTGATGCAGTATGTTAAACAGAAATAAAAAATAATTCTTTATTAATAGGATGAGAGTTTAGGGATGCAAGGGTAATCATTACGTTACATCTAAATTCTGAATGTGTAAGAATCAACCAATGGATTTCACTAAATACAGCAAATTATGCAGATATCAATTCAACGATAGATAGGTAGATAGATAAAAATGAGATCTTCCAAATATGTTGTGATTCACATTTCCTTCTTCTAGACTATTGCTATCTTTAATCTTTTTCAAACAGAAAACATGATAGAGAGGAGGGTAAATGAGGATCATTCTTTTGGGACTACTATGTGTTTTTACATTGCAGTATATGCATTAATCCAATTCTGTTTCTTAACAATCGCGATGTAGATTACAATAAACCACTTGACTAAATGGCTAAGGCTGATACAACCGTGACTAGAATAATAAAAGGAAGAATGAGAGAGATATCCGTAATACCCGAAGATTCCTATAATTGGTAGCACACTAACCACATAAGCAAAGAATAATAAATATATACTCAGAGAAGTTGTACGAAAGCCAGACAGCACACATTGAATTTATGATCTTCTTTTGTAAACCACCTATAATGGATTCGCGTGGAAGCTTGGGTTGAAAAACCTCGCTTACATGGTTCATCTCTGTACTCTTGAATTTTTTGGATTAGGCCCATATCTGCGTGGCATAGGTCCATTTCGGTTTAAATAGCATGTTGTATATTATAATTTTGTCAGTTCGCGGTAGTTTATTTTTGTGGTAAAGTAGTCATCTTAGGAGTGGGAGTGATTCAATCTTTTCTTCAATTTAGATGACGCAATTTCCGTCTCAATCCTCTGCCCATTAGATGGCGTAAATCATAAAATTATAATAAAAAAAAATGTTTAGAAAAATATACTTTTTCCTTTATTGTTGGTCAGGTTTTAGTTGCATCTGATGAGTGTAACGGTTGATATACTGTTCGTTTTAATGAATGTGAACTAAAAAAAACTTTATGTGTGATATAGTATTTGTATTTATTCACTTTCAGTTCTCGCCTTGTTGGAAAACCTTTTGTTCCGTTATGATTTTCAAGAATAGTAAGAATCATAGAGATGGTGCTAGTCCCTGCTTGCATTATTTCAGTCACTTCTTCTGCATGCAGCTTGAGAAGATCGCCCCACACAGGCTGACTGATGATCCCGAACACCCTCGTCAGTCCCACGACTGATTTACAGCGGCCAATCTATCTCGTTCCAAGCAACTAGTCCCAAAAAAGAACAAGGGCCTAAAACGGAGAGCTGTAGGGAATGATGATATTATCAAGCCCTCCTAGGTCCTAGGTCAGTGGCTGGCATGATTTAGTGGCTCTAAGTGCCCTCGTTGTAGATGTAAATCCTCGCCGAGGTAATTACCATAAGTGGCCTTTGTAGTACCCGCTTCTATTAATCGCTTCACACCCTGTCGATTAATTGACTTATCTGGACCGATCGGATCAACGGTTAGGTCCCTTTCCTTCGAATCCTCGCTTGGTTCTCTTTGGATGGCTGCTATATTGTTTCCTGTCAGTTTACTTCACTGTGGGGAGGGGGGTAGCTCAGTGGTAGAGGGCTGAATTGTTATGGGTTCAAATCCGGTTGTGGCAGATAAATTATTAATTTACTATCTGTTAATTGCTCTGGTTGGACCCTGTGGGATCTGAGGACCCTTCTGCCTGAGACCAGCCTCTATAAAGGGGGGGGCCTGTTTCTACTGTGTACTGACCAAAGACCTTTCGTGGATTGCATTGATGCATGAATAAATAATAAATACCTGACGTACCTCTATACGCTCATTTATATTTGATTCTGGTTCACTTTTTGACCAGCTTAACCGTAGTAAGGGGAAAGCGAGGGAACATTACTTTACAATTTTTTTATTACAGAACCTTGGTGTTGCTAAGCTTATGCATAAACATAGAGAGATACAATAGGGACTAGGTGAGGAAAAAAAACCTATCAGATGATGCACAAAAGTTTATCTTGATCAGGGGTGTTTTATTTTTATTTTTTAACTCAGAGACATTATTCTTTTACTGTTTTTTTTCAGTGTTTATTTTTTACTTCAATATTCTCCGTGTTGTTTTATACGACAGGTGGTAGTAGAAAGACGTACAGGGGAGATACATAATGTAGGAGGGAGGTGACGACGGGGCGATGCGGGGATGGAGATGGGCGATGGAGGCGATAGCAAGGAGCTGCCTGTTTTTGTGGTGGATTGTTTACATAGCGCCTTAGTCAGATACTTATCGCATAGTTTATTGTATCTCTTTGTCACTCCCCCATTTCACATCTCTTACGACTATTCACTCACTACATCACTCCGTGATCATTATCTATCTTATATGCCTTAATTATTTTGTCTTTACCATTTGTATCCACCTCCTGTTCTAGCCTATAATTGTGAATTATACAATCTCTCAATTAAGGTAATAAGGGTCACTAGATTTTAAGAAGATAGAATTTTCTCAAAGATATACATTTTTTATTCTTCAATCTGGATTTTTCCCGCAGAAACTTACTGGATACCTGGAAGATCCATTATTCAAGCAGTACGTTGGTCATTGTGTGGCCAGTGAAAAATAGTCTCTGGACGTTTTTTGTATTATATAATACATATACATATATATATATTGTAGAGATTTTTAATCGCATCTTATTTTGATTTCAGAATGAAAGACAACATTTAGTTAATTATTTTATGTATGAACCGATTTTCTATAACTCAGTAGCAATTAAATATAAAGAAAGTACAGAGGTTCATACTGCGTGATACAAAGAGCGCTGCCGACGGCCGCAGCGCCCGTCAAGATTATTATTAGGAAGTTGCAATTAGTAGGGCGCGGGTTGATGCACTTTGCTTCCGTGCATCAACACACACACATGTATATATATATATATATATATATATATATATATATATATATATATATATATATATATATATCTCATAACCTATGAAAGGTAGGACAAAATGTTACATACATTTTTTCCATGTTATGTATTGTACATTTCAGAAAAATAAAAATAAATGGGGGTCAAGAGGAAACTACATTTTTTGAAGGTCGATATTGAACATTTAAAGTGAAAAAACCAAAAATGTTTTTTTATTTCTTCAAACTAAGCCTAAATAACTACATCTTTTACCTGTATCGTTTTTCTGTATTTTGTTTGGTTTAAAAGTTAAAAACGTTTGGTCCACTTGAAATGGGACACCCTGTATTTACAGGGTGTTTCGGAATTGCACGGAATTATTTTAGGTATGTGTTCTCCAACACAAAATAAACAAAAAAGTTCATATTGACATATATCTCAAACTCATTTATTAAACAGATATCAAAGGTTAAACATATATTATTTATTATTACTATTTATGTATTATTATTACAACATTTAGAGTAACTGTTCAAAGAGGCCTCCGTTTTGTTGAATCCAACATTCAGCACCACGAATCCATGCTTCTCTGGGCTCTTCGTAGAGCTAAGAAATCGGATATGTAGAGAACACATAACTAAAATAGTGCCGTGCAATTCCAAAACACCCTGTATATATATATATTATAGAGGCTCACCCATTCTCTATAAAACGTTATAAAAATAGGGTTCCCAAAATAAGGGGGGGAATCTAACGGTTGAGCGTGATTTAGGACACATCACCTCCCTGCAGAACCGTTGTCTATGAAGCAGTACAGTTTCTACCATGTACTGAACCACAGACCCGTTCACGGTAGTGGTACAGGTATGTATATATATATGGTATATTTAGACTGGGTCATTAGAGATCTGGTTAACATATAATGACGTTCAAAAATTACAATATATGACATTATTAGGATAGACTAACTATTAAAATTTAAAAAAAATTGTAGAATGATCGAGTTATAATTTTCCATTACCTATGGAGTTTTACGGATTTATAAACCCATCTATTAAAGAAACCCGCGAAAATTGATAAGAAAATAGATTTTAAAATTAATATACAGGGTGATGCCACACATATTCATCATTAAAGATCATCTTATAGAAATGCATGGAAAGCTCCATTTTGCTTAACCATAAAAAAAAAGATTCGCCTTGAAAATGAGCTGTGAGGTAGAAGAGAGACTACACAAAGAAAGCATTCGCCCAGACACGTCTTTACAAAGACAGGTATCTTCCGGATGAAATATGAGTAACTGTCTTTAAACGTTCCTGGTGATTTTTCTTGGTTAAAATAATGGAAGAAGTTGTATTAAATTTTGCGAAAAATAAAATTAAGTGGTCTGATGTCGCGAAAATGTTAACTGTGGTTTTCGGCGAATCTCTTCGAAGTGAAGTATACTTTTTCATTGCTAAAACGTAAAAGCATCCTCAAAGGGGAGAGGTTTTCCACAATTGAGCGGATATCGCAGAAAATATTAAAAGCTATACCGAAAACCGACTATGAAAAATATTGGTTTCATTAATTGAACACACCTCGTATAAAGCGTTCTTACATCACACATACCATATGGGTTTATAGAAACATAAAATTATAAGAGAGCGAATATAATTCTCAAGGACCAAAATTATTATTTCGAAAATATGGTTAAAATTTTCACAATCTGAATTCACAAATAAGTACAACGATTTAACGTTATCAAAAAAGGGTAGGGCTCACATAATAAATCGCTAGAAGGTGATAAATATTAAAAAATTGGTCTGTATTGATTTATGGTATAAATTCTATGACCTGAATATAACAAACACATTCCGTGTCATCTGTATTCTCTTGACGCTATAGTTTATGTTAAGTCATTATAACTGATAATTGTTTCGTAGGGCAGGTGATTAAATCTCTTGAGGAACGCTTCTTCACCGACTGGTCATCTCGATCTCAATCCCCACGCCAGCAGGAGCCAGGTGTCGAATCGTAAACAATTTATGGCCTTCGTGTGCTCTAAACGGCTAATAGATATGAAACGATTTAGTATACACGACCTTTATGAATAGCGTTGCCTAATTTAAAAAAAAATTGCTGTCTGTTATGATAATATGTTCTAAATTAATTATCCTGGGTTGTAATAATTTATTATTGTGGGAACAACAATATATCTGGAATCAGAGATATCTCCATGTACTATGAATTCATTTATTCAAATCTAAGAACAAACACTGTTTTCTGCTATTTACAAAATTGAATAATAATTTTTATATCGGAACTTCTGCACGAATTTCCTATGTCTGTTCGTTCTGAGTATTGTTATATGTTTAGAATGCTAGGAATATGTAAATTAATCGGTTAAGGATCACCGAACAGGTAGCCTAAGTGTTCCTTAAGATCTGCACTTGAAGATATGGCAGAACTGTAGACGCTCAAGATGTAAGCACTCATTATAGCGAAAGGGTTCCATTTTTTGTAAATATATATATATAAGCTTATCAATGATCATAACATAATAAAAGTAATGTTAGTCTATCTCATGAAAAAAGATTTGTATTCACTAAACAACTCTCGCAACAAACAATATATCGCCAACATACCGGCCCGAAGACGCTTTAGACGCACAAGGCTAACTGATGGCTATCAAGCGTTCAGGGCTCTCCGCAATTTGACACAGTCGACAATCAGGTAGGCGAAAACCAAATACTTCCACGGAGCCCTTTCATCTGCTATCGATTCTAAATTCGAATGCTTTCTTTCCTTAACTCATCTTCTTCTAGGTCCTTTCCAGCCTCTCCCGATGAAATAAACTCGTATTTTTTGTCCACCTCAGTTAATACTTCAAATTCATCCTCTCCCGTATTTTCCCTAACGCCATCTTTCAACCCTGACAACTTTTACTTCGCTGACATTTCACCCAACGACATTGTTTCCTCTGTTCTGAAATCCCACTCCAACTGCACAGGCTTCGATGGGATTCCTGTCAAAATGCTAAAATCCTGCCTTATCGATATTATACCTGCCCTACTCTTTATATACAATTTTCACTGCAAAACGCAGTATTCCCTACCTCTTGGAAAAAAGCTATAGTCCATCCTATCAACAAATCCTCTAACCCTGTTTCACTCAAAGACTACCGCCCAATCTCAATTCTCTCCAACCTTTCCAAGCCTCTAGAAAGAATAGTCCAGTCAATTAGTTCCCTGAAGTTAATCCATAGTTCTGATCATCTCCTTACACAATCTTCCCGTAAGGTTCTCGTATCTTCTCTCATCTTCCTCTACTTTGACTATTGCAGCGTGGTATATGGAGGCCTTTCTAAAATGCTTGAAGACAGACTAAAGAGAATAATGAATTGCTCTCTAAGATTTGTGCTTGGTACTCCTAGGCGATCGCGCGTGCCCCACCTTTATGATGAGTTAAAGTTTAACTTTGTTTTTTAAGAAGTTGTACATTATGTAAAGAAATTATTGCATGCTAGCTCATGCATTTAACAAAAGCTATGGATTTATCTATTCTCTTTATGGATTTATCTTGTCAAGATTTGTACTGTTTATTTACTTATCATTATTTTTGTTTAAATATTTCTTTTAAATTGTTTTCTGTCAATTTTTACACGCTTTATGATTTGTAACATTTAGCCTTCTGGCCAGATAAAATTATGTTTCTTTTTCTGTTCACATATGTTATTCTAAAGGGACTTAGTCCCAGAATAAAGTTACTTTTCTATTCTATTCTATATACATCATAAACTACTTGCTAGTTTTTAATAAGTAATCCCCATTCATGAACCATTGCTCAAAGACAAATCCAAATATTCAACACATGCTCCAAGAAAAAAAAACATATACGGAAAGATTAAAGATCGATTTGAAACAAAAGGTAAACTGTTTTTAAAATTAGTTTTCACTGCTTAAAATCGACTTCTCTCTCTTTTGACACTGAAAATGATGAGGTAGATCCTGAAAACACCATTTACACTCGTAGATTTTTGCCAAGTTGAATAAATTAGTAATATTTTCGAAGGTTGAATGAATATAGTTGCTAAATTATTAATTATTTTTCCTGATTTTTTTGTTTTAATGTTAACACAATCAACAATTAAATTATAGTTATTTAATAACTTTTTTTTTTAAATTCATTAAGAATGAAAATAAAGATTCTAGATTCAAAAACGTCGTATGTTGGCTTTTATAAATGTTTATTTAGCGACTAACACAAATAGGTAAACAAAACAGTAAAGAAGCATAAATATATCTTGTGACGAAATAGCTGTATTTTCCTGTTTAGGAAAACAGAGTATAATTTTCTCGTCCTTTTCCTTTCCTAAATTTTCCATTGGCTAAATAAACTACTGTAATTTTCACAAGTTTTTGACCGATTTTTCTTGAAAATGCAAAATTGAGCGTTGTTGACAAACCTTATCGTTTATGTAAAGATCTCTAACGGGAAAAGAAGGTTATTGTAGATATCATCAGTATCAATTTCAATCCAATAATTAATACGTAAACTGATGTTAGTATAATATTTCAAGGTACGAAAAGTGCATCAAACGTTTTAAGGTTTAACGCACAAAAGTTACATAATGGAATAGGATGATGTTTTCCAAAACAAAAAGAAGAAGAAATCCGAATTGAAAATCAGAGGAATGATTATAACGAAAGTGGTACAGTGCCGTATTTAGTTCTAAATAATATTATCTGTAGTATACAAATGCTTAATAGACAAAGTGTGAGTCATTAAATATTATTTAAAACTCCAAAATATTCGATGTACTGATCAGTAAGTGCTATTTATGTAAAAATGCACATTTATCTACAGTTAAACATCTGTAAGAAATCATCCTAATGTACCTACTAACCCTTCATATTTTTAAAATTTGAAATATATGAAATGTTCATTTGAACTATTCCAAACCATTTTAAATTCTTATAAATACATGTAATAATCCTTGAATATTGTTGATTTGCATTAGTGCATTACATATAAATTAAAGATTTCACAATAATATGAAATGAAATGCCCGTACCGTTCACAAATCACTAATATCGAATTATAATAAATTTGGGCTGGCTCCTACGCAAGGTTCCCATGTCACTTTAGAGACAGTTTAGTGAGATTAATCGATTTATCCCACGCCAAGGTTGTAGCCAGTCCCTTTCTTGGTTTATTACGTGGCTCACGAAATAAATAAATGGTCTCTAACCATCAATCATGTATTCTTGTGGTAAATTTGAAAATAATAATAAAACTATTTGTGTGTATAGAACAATAAAATATCAGTTAACTATATATTCACTAGAAAAAAAATTCTTGAGCACAGAACTCCGGGGGTTTCCATGGAGTAAAAAATACATCCTTATGAATGAAAATATAAAACCATAGCAACATTTTGTTGCCGTTTCTTTGTATCCAATAGAAAGAATTCCACATAAACAGTTCACATGTTTTGGATACACAAAAAGAAAGGGAGAACTTACAAGGCCTCGTCGAATACTGTAATGGCTGCCATGAGAAAGAAGATAAAGTTGACGACAGATAAGAAGAAATGACGAGAAAGATGAAGCCATGGAACCAAGAGAATTGGAAACTGGTTGCGGAAAGGCGGCCAATAATATTTAAAAAATCCTTTGTATGTAAATACATGTATAACTCGTCGTATAACATATAACATATAGGATATGTTGTAAGACTAGTTATTATTTTATACATAGCTTAATCCTTCTATCAATATTTCTCCTTTTTTCTTTTCTCCATTCAACGTACTGTTAGTTACATAGCATTATTTTTTAAATTCTTCTGATTTTATTATTATAGTAAATTCTTTTTTCCTTAAATATTTAATGATAAATATTTCAATTAAATTAGTTTAATATTTTAATGATTAATTTATTGTAACAATATTCTTTTTCGTATGTTTAAACTGAAAATTAAACTTTTCTTTTGATGCTAATAAGCTTTGCAAGTTATTTGAAATTTTGATTTCAGTTTTATTTTCTTACACAGTTTTTTTAAATATTTATCCAGACGACAGTAATATATTTTTTCATACCATTTTAGATTTGTCAATTTATTGTTCATGGTTTTAATTGGAGTCAGTTCATTATTATTATCATCTACAACTATTCCATTCATCTATAATTTCTTGGCTAAAAGGAATGGCCTGCCTTTTAGTTCTATAAAACAATAGGCAATAACGAGCCCCTTCAATACTATAAGCCATCGCTAACTTGATTTGGTTTTAGCCTTCTTCTTCTTCTTCCCATGGCTCTACAGCCCTTGCAGGGCCCTGGCCTCCGCAACAACGCCTCTCCAGTCCTCCCTGTCAGCAGCTCGACCTCTCCACTGTCTGATCCCCATCCTCTGCAGATCGCTCTCTACATCATTCAGCCATCGCAGCCTGGGCCTTCCTCTTCTTCTTTTGCCTCCTGGTTTGCCATATAACAGCTTCTTTGGGTACCTATCTTCTCCCATTCTTTCTACGTGCCCAAGCCATCTTGTACGTGTAGATTTGACATAGATGACTAGGTCTGGTTCATTGTATAGGTCCTGAAGCTCTCTATTATTTCTAGACCTCCATTGGCCTTCATTACATACTGGCCCAAATATCTGCCGAAGCACCTTCCTCTCCCAGATCTGCAGCATCTTTTCGCATTCCTGTGTCAGGACCCACGTTTCACAAGCGTATGTAACAATCGGTCTTAGGATTGTTTTGTAAATCAATAATTTTGCCCTCCGTGACAAGTTTCGAAATCTGAATGCTTTTCGCAGTGCAAAGAGGCATCTGTTCCCTGCTGATATTCTTTTGGTTTTAGCCTTATATTTGTTAATTTGTATTAATTAATTAGTTAAAGAAATGGAATAAGATGGTTGGAGCTTTTAGCTTCGATGTCGAAATAATTTTGTGGATAACGAATGTATTTATATATACGCAAGGCTTATATACATATATACAATAAGTATATAAGCCTAAGCATCAAGTAAATAAAGATAAATTATTCATGAAATAAACTGAGAGACCTCCAAGAAACTAATTAATGCACGAGTCGACAAACAAACAAAAACATATCAAAAACCTTTGGGTATCATTTCATTTAATTTATTTATTTGTATTTTATTTTGTTCTTTTTTTTTCCTACGACATTCTACCTCTCAATCCTTTCACTTTTCAATTTCGTTTCTTTTCCGAACAGTTAATTAATTATTATCCCTCTCAAGGTGGCTACTAATTCATTAGTGTCCCTCACTCGCTTCTAGATGTTCATTTAGACTTGCACATGATTATTCCTCGAGATAAAAACTAACCGAAAAATCAGGTTATTTGATGATAATTGAAATTAATATTGGTTGTTTCCTTAAAAGAAGCATGGGTATGTTTTATATCATTTTTCCTATTCAAAATACTTGTTTATTTATTCCCTCTCATTTATGTATATAGATGATTAAGGTGTGAAAGGTTTCAATGCTTGAATGTGATTTTTTGCACCATAAATGTAACTATGAGAATTCAGCGAAAACTATACAAAAGTATAACATAACTAAAATAATAATAACTAAATATCCCTTTCATAATTATCAAGCATTAAAATATTAAAACCATTAGAATCAGCGATTTTTAGATAATCATATTAAATATTATATATTATTAAATAAAAATCATAATAAATAATTCAATCTATATTTTATTTATGAAATTATTTAAAAATAGTCTTCATTTAATTATGCATTTAAGTATTTAGCAAGAATAATATGTCGGAGTAGGATAACCTTTATTTTTTACAGACTCAGAAATATCATGGGGACTTAATTTTGATGGTTTTCAGTGTTTGGGTTGATTATAGGGAAAATAATTCGCGTGCCATCTTTCCCATAATTCATTAATCCTGAGCAATTTTCCACAGTTGAAAAAAGTAAATTTATTGTCAGAAAACAGAAAATTTTGTCTAATGAAAAAAAAACTGATGCTTGGCCAAAACTGTACAAATATTGCTTTACATTTGCAAAAATTACTCCAAAAAAAAAAGGTACGGGTCAGTTTTTTAGTCACCGCCTATTTAATTATTTGTTGCATTTATTTACTACGTTTTTTACCACGTTATTTTCCACGATATCTATGTTAGTCCCACCCTGTGCATGGAACCTCCACAGCGCCATTGGTTACTAGCGGGTTAAAATGATTATAAAAGTATACTAAGGGATATTCATTCAGGAAATCTGCCTAAACTACTGTTCTGTTAACTTAGGGAAATGTTGCTATCTATTAGATATCATTATCGATGCAGGCAGAACTAAAATTATTAATATTGGAAAATTGAGTACCGATCAGTGAATAAAATCTAAAATATTAATGTTTCGATATAGATCCTATATAAAAAAAAACTCGCTAATAGCAACTAAAACCGTTTAAACAAAATATAATTCACTTGATGCGTTTGTGAATATAATTACACTAAAAACCTGAAATCAACATTATTCCTCCATTTTAAAATCTCGCCATATTTATTCGTTTGTTATGGTAGTTTTATTGTGAACTTATATTCCAGAGCTGTACTAAAATGTGGCTGGAGAAAACCTTTGTAAAAATATTCAATAATAAAAAGAAAAATTTCGTGAGTTATGATATCTTGACAGATGCAGTGATAGGCGCCTCAAGTAGACTTGACCCGCACGACACAACTATTTTAACTATGTAGACACTTAACAAAACTAAATATACTCACTTTTTATGTATATATATACAATAGCAAATTATGTTATCTAAATTAATATTTTTTTTAATAGAAAATAACACGCATATCAAACACAACTCTAATGATTTAATTAAATTAAAATTTTAGTTTTTTTTTGGAAACGTTTTAATAAATTGGTTTATTTCTTAATAAACTTAGGCATGCGATGCTCATGAAGGGGATATGGGAAAAGAGGAAACAGATAAAGAAGCATTAGAGTTATGATATTCGCGTGGTCTTTAAGGCCTTTTGGTGAGAAAAAAATGCTTTATTTCATTTAATATCAAATTAAAATTTGAAAAAAAATGAATTAAATTTGAAAAATATCGCCATGCCTAGTTGAGGCTCAATTCTTCATACTTACGAATGGTCCATCAATTAGTTTGTTAAATAATATATTATAATACATTATAACATCAAAATCCGTATTATGTTATATAACCCCGTGGTGAGGAAAAGAGAATACTGATACTTGATGGCCTTATAATTTATTGATAGCACATTTCTGTGTAATTTTTAATGTAACGTACATTTCGTAATGTAACTAAATAGTAAATATTTTCAAATGTAAAGATGGGTCTTTTGATTTTAAGTAAACTGAAAATGTTAAAGTTTTAAAACCATAGATAGCTAAATATGGATAACTTTTTACGAATGTATAGCTCCAGACAGTCTATTTATACTTTTGAGCTCCCAAATCACTGGATTGTATTAGTATTTCTCTGTGTTGTATTTAATATCCAACAAACAAACTACTAGAATGGTTTAGTGGAATAAATTGGTGAGTTTTATGATGATGTACGTCATCATAGTGTAACCAACGTTTCTATTTACAGTGAAGATAGATGTACAAATAATATAAATTATGTGCCACTCTTATTATTATTATAATCATGATTATAATAAAAGCCCCAAAACCTGACTCTTGTTTTTTTTAAACATTAAAAAAATATTTATTGAAATTTAAAACTGCATTAAATCAATACAACAAGTAAATATAATAAATGATATATAATGGTGCGGATAAAGGCAAGTAGGGAAACTACCCAGTGGAAACACTAAAAAAGTATGAAGTATTTTAAAAATAGAAAAACAATTGTAACTATTATTGTTCATGAAATCATATAATGTACACATAAGATGCCTATTGTATTAGTAGAAAGATTTCATTCAAATCTGATAGATAAGCTTTGGAAACGTTGGCTTTTGGAATGTAAAGAAGAATGCGAGGTGTTATTAATATGGGAGATTACATTATGATGTAAACGGAAAGGTTATGCTGTGAAACTATTTTCATTTTGAAGAATATATTACATTGAAGTGTTCAGTAAGTAGAGTTTATAATATTTGCAAAAGAGATAAAGCAGGTAAAATGTAACAGAGTATTGTAACAGATGATTTACGTGTGTCCTTGCACGAGTTAGACGACGTCATGAATGGTGTGGATGAAAACGTACCGCTAGTTACTAAATTATATGCAATAGAATTCTCAAGAAAGATAATTTTAATAAAATCATTTTTAGAAAAATTCGATTATGTACTTTTACGGAACTTCATGAGTGTGTTTCAAATAGTTGACAATTTAGCCTCTTAAAGAAGTGTAAGTACAAGCAAAGTCCAAACATCGAATTTTTAATGAAAGGCTTTTAGATAATAATTTCAGAGGACTTGATAACTAACATAAAAAAACGCCAAAATTACGTTTAACATGTGAAAGGCTACTATTAATACATTTTTATACAGTTTGAATTATAATTTTATAGCCTCAGAGCCATTTATATTTTAATTTAATTTTTTGCCAGTTGATAAAGATTATGTTTTATCATAAAAAAAACCTGTACCACTAAACCCCATGCAGGGTGTTGGGTTCAGTGCGTGGTAGAGACTGTACTGTTTCTTGGACATCGGCTGTGGGGGCAGGTCATTCGTCTCAGATCACGCTCAACCGCCAGATTTTCCTGCCTTATTTTAGGTACCCACTTTAAAGAGGCTGGATAAGCACCCGGATCTCAAAGGATCCACCTCCGGCAGCTAACAGATTAATTTAAAGTATTCCAGCGAGTGGGATTCGAACCAAGATATTTCGGCAATCAACTCGGTTCTCTACCACTGAACATCTCCGCTCCATTTGTTTTATCATAACGTGCTTGAAAACTGTTCCAGCGATTTGCGATTGTGTGAATAGAATCATAAGGTGTTAAGGAACGCTATGATCCAGCATTGCTGGCAATGGCATTGGCGACAACTGAGGTTGTACAATCATTGTACCGTTAGCAAGCTCAATAAATGCTTCATCAGTCTGTTGTGTTCATTATGGAGTTCTCTTCAATTGACTGTACAAGTTCAGTGTGGATTCTGTTATAGTATAGTGTATAGTTCTATATACATTACCACGATTATATCTAGTTCATATTATTTACGTAGATATTGGAAGTGGAGGCCATTATCTTTTTCTTACTCCTTATCGAATCATCTTACGACTTAATTTAAACGCAACTAGTTCTTTATAAAAAGGATTTTACAATACATCACTAATTTTTTTTTTTTTTTTTTTTATTGATATTTACAACTGTATAAAAAAAAAAATACAACAAGTAAATGGGCTAAGCGATACATAATGACATGTGAAAATGACAAGTAGAGAAACTACCCACTGGTAGTACTCAAATCACAAGTTCAACTAAGAAGTCACGGGAGCATCTTCTTTTCAGACGCCTCGGAGGATTATCGGGAATTGAAGAGGAAGCTAGGTTTGAAACTAGAGGGTTTGAGTGGAAATGAAGTTTGTTATGAAAGGATAGATGGCGGGTTCAGGCCAAATCAGCAACAAATGGGACATTAAGATCGTTATGGATGATTTTATTCTTAACAAAATAAGGAGCATTAAGGATTTTACGAAGGATTTTGGATTGTAGGGATTGGATACGAGAGGAATTCGATGGCTTAGTGGAGCCCCAAAGCTCTACTCCGTAGGTCCAAATAGGTCGTATGATGGTCATGTAGATGAGTCTTTTGTAATTAATTGGGAGCTTAGAGCGTTTGTCTAGTAAGTGTTGAAGTAGTCTGAAACGTCGAGCGGTTTCTTGTCTCTTCAGTCTCGTATGAGGATTCCAAGTTAATCGTTTGTCAAGATGCAACCCTAAGTATCGGATCTGTTCTACAGGTACCAGTGGGATATAAACTATATTTAATTTCCTTAAATTAAATCTGTACTTAAATAAGTTACGACATACGAAACAATCTACGACCGCAGATGCCGGAAACACTACTTGCAGAATAGGTAGACGGCACTTTCATACTTTAAGAAATACTAACCGGAACAAAATTTCTCAGACGTACAGGCACATTTAAATTCATTGCGAAACTGGCTAAATAAATGTCGTCTAAAAATTCAAAAATTTAACATATAAACATCAAACCAAGTGACATTCAAGCTGCCCCCCTCTAACACTTTACAATACACCATTGGGCAGACAAGCACAGACAAACTATTTGGACCATTCAATGAACAGAAGACGGTCAAGAAAATCACACGTGCCTAATTTCAAGAAAAGGTTGAATCACCGACTGACACTCAAAGTCCACAACTTTCTCAGGTCACTCAATGTTATTTTTTCGTAACAACTCAACGATTAAACAGAGATTTGAAAATACAACTCTTGACCGACACAATCAAGAAAAACTACAACAAAGTTCATGACACTAGCTGGACGCCCAAACTTACTAGTAAAATCATTACTGACAGACATATTGTCACAGAATCCGACAAAGATACTGAAACGTCTCTGGAGCAAGGATCTACTATAGGGGGAGGAACCACGCTAGCATTGCTTCAATGGGAGGTTTCTCAATACATGCTTCCACGTGAATCCGTTATGGGAGCTGTACATAAGACGATCACAAATGCAATTTGTACCAAATACAATACGGCATTTTATAATTTCTTTAAATAAATATTTATTATTATTAAATAAGTTAAGTTAAATACTTATTCACCCATCCTAAAATGAATTAATATAACTGACAAATTGATGAATGGTTGGAATTAAGTGCATAAAAGAAAAAGAGAGAGAGGCGTTTTTTTACTAATTTAACAACAAACAAAGAATTTTATTTTTAGAATGATAAATAAGATTATCTAGATTTTTTGGAACACGGAAAGATATTCAACGGAGAAATGGTATAGTTTAATTCCGTTCCATTTAAATATACAGACAAACAAACAATAAATATCCAAATTTATTTGGAAGAAGATGGAAGTTGAACAAGGATCGGCCTATAATACTAAGCTATAGCCGAGATCTGGAGTCCGGAGCGGTGACTATAAAACCCTGACAAATACCTTTCTGGGACTATTACAATAGGGTCCCTTTACGATTAGAGATAGCGGCCCTAGTATCTCGTTAGGAACCAATTTGTCGGCAGATATCTCCACCAATAACTGACAAGTCCAATAACGTTCCCAGATAGAGACGTCCTCCTCTCGACAAATTAGGAGCGATCTCTCGAGGTTTTTTCTTCCCTTCCTATTGGTGGAACGGGACCACGCCTACCCCTTTATCGGCTGCTATGGGTGGTCGTGTGCCGCCTCTAGGAGTTTATTGATATTGGTCAACGCTGTAGCCGAGGGCGGAGCTTTGGGCCCTCCGCCGATAGGACCCTGTAACGGATAAGATAGCGAAGGGAGAGAGTGCCTCGGCCAGAGATAACTATTTTGGAGCAGTCCACGAGAAGATAAGGAAAACCTTATTGGAGAAGAAGGGCGCTGTGATAGATATCCCCGGACTTAATATTCTTCCCGAGTTTTATTACAAAATAAAAATCATTGCTTTTAAAACCTAAAAAAAAATCTAAAACCACCACGAGTAATTTGTTGACCCAGCATGCTGGAGGGGAAAAATTTCCATTAGAGGAATCAAAGTTTAGTTCAACCTTTAAAGTACCAAATCATTTATTATATTACATGATTTAAAGAAAGCACTCTCATCCGATGATCACCTCTGACTGGAATGTGAAGGATTCAACTTTCAAAATCAAATTGTGGTCTGATTTTTTGAAATGGAAATACAATAAAATACAAGTTTTACTACAGAAATAATCTCGAACAGAATGAGGAAAATAAGTGTTAATTTCTATGGACTACTATCCTGCGAATTAATGAAAGTTCGCTATTGAAAAGAATATTTGAATTCCTTAGAAATAAAAAACCTAAACTGAATTGGTTTAAGGAAGCAGAGAGGGGCATGAGAGAGCTCGGGGTTATGTTTAATAACAAAATTAATAACGTAAAAAAGCAATTAAAAATTCTATTAGAACAATTGAGGCGTTGACATTGAAAAGGAGGTAATTGCCAAAATTGCCGAACAATTTTTTTTTCTTCACTGAAATGATTCTATGTTTTAAGGCCAATAGCGTTGATAAGGAGATAAGTTCCTAACCCCTCTCGTTTAGGTTTGAGCAATGTCACAAGATGCCACTGGTGGCAACAGAATAGTTAAACAAACTGTGAAAATCGTTTCAGTTAAAAAAAAAAAAAAAATCAGCAATTTTGGCACTTACCACCTTTTCAATGTCAACGCCTCAATTGTCGACTTCTACGCGGACGAAGTCATGGGCATTTGCTAGTGAGCAAATAAAGTTTTTTTTATCACCAGCTGGTATAAAACCATGTGTTGTCGGCTCAATTAATTAGGACTAAAGTACGTCTTTTCACCCTATCCGTTACGAACTAGGCTACAAATTAGAAAAGAATCCCTAGGGAACTAGCAACAAAGGTGTCAACTTAGTTTGATAAAATATTGTAGCCCAACATGTAGAAAAGGTCATGATTAGGCTGGTGCGACTCCAAATGTGTGCCATTAAGTTGAGTTGTATTGGCTATAATGAGTTTAGGTTATATAAAGATTAGAATACCTTGTTCAGTACCTACCTTGTTTATTTCTGTATATATAATAATAAATAGTTTATTAAAACTTAAATAAATGTAGTTTGTCTTCTTACATTCCATCTGGAGATAAAATCTTGTATGCCTCGTACCTCGTAGACTAAACTTATCATTATTCCCAGCAATATTTTTTATTTATTATGATTAAAAATAATCGTTCGCTTTAACCAGCTTACCAATCTGTTGCTGAGGGAATAATGATATACTTTCGTCCATAAGTGCATAAACAACTATTAGATCTGTGACCATTTACAAGAGTAATTTCATTTTTTTAAACGTGATTGATACGTTCAAAAAGAAGCAATCATTGGAAATCAATGGTAGCTTAATTATTGTATAATATAAAATTATTAGTTTTATTTTATTATACACATCATCTCACTAAAATGTATAGGATATAATAATAAAAATACTAACTCACCGAAGCGTAAGGGAAGCCGCATATGTCCATGCAGAGGTACATGCAGGTAGCAACCCCCTGGATTTTCACCTTCCCAACAGTGACAGAGCTCCTCTGCAGTACCGCTGAAACAAAATGCCTACATTTCGTTTGTCGATACAGCCGCTCACATTTTAAAATTATTGTTATCTTATGTAATGCTAATTAATTAGTCTACATCATTATTGTAATTAGTTGTAAAAAAACAACAAAAAAGGCAAAGAAAAATATTACAAACTAAAAAAAAAGTTATATATTTATATTAGCATTCTATTTGACCATTTTAAACTTCATTCATTTTATAACATATTTTTTTCATCAGATATTATTCAGGCACAACATAAATAAGAAATCGGATCATTCTCAATCATGTCTTGTCTAAATTTACATTACGACTACTGCTGAAAGGTAATATGAAAGGTATAAAAATGGGAAATAAGGGACTTCATTGTTGCCTGATCTAATTGAACAAAGAAAATTAAATGAATGGAGTTTACAAGGGCAACTATACTGGTAATATAATAATATGAAATAATTACTATAACATATTTTTAATTTTATAGGAAATTTAAAACATGAATGGATGAAGGTATAAACAAATATTAAAAAATTGATTTTAGCCTATGAATTAAAGTGTTTTTTTTATGAAGATTTGGTAAAACCTGTATATTAAAAAAATTAATAAAACCAAAACATTATTTCTGATAGTGTTCTTCTGAACATTAATTTTTTTTTACTTGATTCACTCTTTGGCTACACAGTTCTCAATTTATTTATAATTTTATAAAAACCAATTTAAAACATCACATCTCATAAAATATGTGTATGAGCAAGTAATGATTTATATGATAAAGTTAAGAATGAGGAAATAGAACCCAATTAAGAAGGATATTACTAATGATTAAAATGGAACTACTCGAGAAAAAAATTATTTGTAATATCTTAACGGTGTAATATAATTTCGTAACAGTAATGTAATCAAAGGAATTGTGTTAACAAACTGCTTTCACACATTGAGATAAATAATATAAATGATATTAAACAATATCCACACTAAATATTTTAAAAAACCTCAAATATTAATATGCCTATCTAAAATCCGATACAAACAAAGAGATAAAAATATTTCTTAGAATAAGGAGTTTTAATTTTTGGAGAAGAAAACGAGTTAAAAAATAAAATAAAAGAAATTCATACATTATAATAATAGATTTCAGCCGGATAATAGAATGCAGCCGGATTTCAACCCTGGAACAGATTTTTATAATAACTTGTAAAAAAACTTACAAAATGCATTAAATGAATTGAAAAATATAAACAGCTCATTTAATGAAAATAATCACTCGTTCTTTATTTTACGTATGGGGCGGGGTAGCTCAGTTGAGTTTCTGTTCGGTTTCGGGCCAAAATCCAACAGTGGCAGATAATTTATTTAATCTGTTAACACCCGGAGATGGCCGCTGTGGGATATGGAAACCCTCATGGGGCTCTCCCAGCCTATGTAAAGTAGCTACACTTAATTAGGGGAAAATCTGGGGGTGGAGCGAAATCCAGGACTAATGACCTTCATACACAGCTGTAGGTATTGAAATGGTACAGTGTCTACCACGTAATGAACCTAAGACCCTTCATGAGCCGTCCCAGAGTTTCCAGCCAGCAATACGTTCAGCGCATCGGAGGGGAGAGATGGAAGACACTCCAGAAAATGAGGCAGCTGCGTAGGGACCGAGAGGCATGGCTGCATTGGGTTGAGGCTCCTCGAGGCTAAGAGGTAGTCAAAGAAGAAGAAGAAAACTAACCATGAATGTGAGGTAAGAATGGAATTAATAGCAATTATATTTCAGTCACCAACCGTGTTACATATCGTTTCCGTATTATTTTTTCATGACGTGAAGCAAGAGGGGAAGGTATATGTGTGTGTGTGTGTGTGTGTGTTTGTGAGAGAGAGAGAGAGAGAGAGAGAGAGAGAGAGAGAGAGAGAGAGAGGGAGAGAGAGAGAGAGAGAGTAAGTGAGAGGGAGGGGAGGTGGAACATCCTACTTCAGCTTGGTTCTTAAGGACAAGAACCGAAGACATCTCCAGCGTGTTGGAGAGTGGTGGTTCAGTTTTTGGAACACATTCTTCTGTAATTGTTGGCAGGGGGGGGGAGAGAAGGGCGATGAAAAAACGGCGGACCCCTTGCCGTAATTCGGAAAGAGCTTAGGTCATAAAAAGAAGGGAGAGACAGGACAAAGCTTTTAAGGAAGTACATCTCTTGTACCGTTGGGTCCTCTTGTTTGGGGGTCCTTCCTCAGGTGGCTGCTACTTCGATAAGCCACTGTAGAATCAGTTCGATAAAGTCTCGGGAAATACTTCGGATACTGTTTAGCACGTTACCGTTCAGAATCACCCTTTAAATGCCAATGATTTCGACGTAGAGAGAATATTTTAAATAAAAAGAAGGAAGTCCTCCCTTGAGTATACAGCGAATGAATAAAGTTAATTATTGAGCACAGATACAGTAATGACAAATGAAAAATGGATCTTATAAATTAATTATCAGAAGTATGTGAAATATTCCGGGGGTACAGTCAACAAATATATAAACAAAGTAAGTTTAACTAACTTTAACTTTGCCAACGTTTCAGCCTAATTTTTACGCCATCATCAGGGATGAGAATGAAACAAAAACAGAAAACTATACAAAAAATAATGTATTAAAGAAATTATAATAGGTAAAACGTGCAAAGTATCTTTTTCAAACTTCAAAGAGTTTGTAATAAGCACTTAGTAACTAAATAAACTGTTGTGGTTTATAAAAGTTAGAGACAATGTATGACAGGTGAATTTGAGAGTAGGATTAAGAGATGATAGTTGAGTGTATTTAGATGTTTTTTGTACAAGGTTTAGCTGTGTTTTAAATAAAAGTCTAACTTAAAGTTTATTATTGCTGTCATTTATAACATAAACAATGGGGTACAAAAGAAATCATGACAGGTTAATTTAAATAGAGATAATTCGAACGATGAGAAAGAAATACAAAAAGCAAAAGATAAATTGCAAGATAATTAATAACAAATAGCAGAAATGGAAATAAATCTAGGAGACAATACAATAAAACATAGTGAAATTGCGAGAGAAATTACTTTATTAAAAATATAATAAATACCATGTTATTGGTGAAAGAAAAAAAGAGTTTGAAATACGCTTTACCGGTTATAATTTCTTTAGAACTGCATTGTTTAAATACTTTTCTGTTTCTGTTTTATTCTTAACACTGATCATGACCTACAAAATTGGGCCGGAACGTTAGCACAATTAAACTTATTAGTTAAACTTATTTTGAGTATATTTATAGACTTCAACCCCCAACCATATAAGATTTCTCTAAGATATATTTAGTCAATCATTTCCAAATCCATAGAAATTTATTATCATAAACAAAAATCTGTTTTGTCACAAAAAAGACTTAAAAAAACATAATAACCATCCGTTTCAATCTCTAGCCAATATAACACCAATCGATTTCATTCACTAACCCTTCCTCGGCGTCCCTCAATGCCCCGAAGTGACCCAAACCTTACAAGGGACTAGAACTTAACGACAGGTGCCGACACTACCGCTGGCATTCTTAGGATGCCTGCCGGCGGAGGATACCCTACACCGTCCGGAGTTTTACGACTTTTCGACCAAAGGTTCGATCACTGATTATCTCGAATCATCGATGTAAGACGATACACCAACATTTCAGCTGCGATTGATAGATTCCTGTCGGGGGACTTCTTTTATCGCGCCTGCCCTTTCTTAGATCCATGCTCTGGATAGATTGCTTTGTCTAGGTGTGACAGAACTCTCATTTAGGTTTGTTCGAACTATGGTATCTTGGGTGGGAACCGGAATATTAGATCACTCAAGAGAGAGATCAAGGAGAGCAAGAGAGAGAAAGAAAGAGGGAGTAGGAGTGAGGTATGTATACATAGATAAATACTCCTCCACTGCCTTCTTCATGACCTGCTTCTTCTTTATTTTTGATTAATCATAATGACCCTTGCTTTGGAACCATTTCATTATTTATATTTCCATGTTTTATAATTTCTATA
This sequence comes from Troilus luridus, assembly GCA_964056705.1. Classification (NCBI taxonomy): domain Eukaryota; kingdom Metazoa; phylum Arthropoda; class Insecta; order Hemiptera; family Pentatomidae; genus Troilus; species Troilus luridus. The sequence continues at coordinate 89,332,400 of OZ057412.1, read as the reverse complement.
ATTTTATATTAATAATAAAACTATATACATGATCAATTGATAACATTGGATATTTCCATCAAGATTACGAGCTAAAACATGTGCATAAACAATTAACAGCAACCTAAATTACTCGATTGTTACCATTTTCTACTCCATGATAATTATATGGCCAACTAATAATTATTCAAAGAAACTATTATTCGCTCGACAATTAATCAGTTAGTACATATCATTAATACAATGAAAGTAAAAAAGCAAACAAATATTCCCTTTTTACAAGGTATATGTGGAGGTACAGCTCGTAATTTTTATGGAAATATCTTATGTTACCAATAGGTCATGCTATAGATAATATATGCCGCCCCGGTGAATAAATAGTTAAGTCAAATTTTATCCAAATTGAGTTTCTCTTAATTCGGTAAGCAGCATCGTTTTATTTTGGTAGTGGCGAAGATTCTGGTTCCCTCGATATATTTAACTCTCTCTGGGCAAAATTCGACGTAATCACTTGCTAACTGGGGCTGCAGAGATTGGTTATAACATGATCTGTTCTTAACATTAGAAATTTCCATCAAGATTATGAACTATATCAAGTATCTAAAATCAACAACAACCTAAATATGTCTTAATATCAAAACTGTAAGTGAACAGATAATAATCTTCTTCTCCACCTAACAGAAAAGCCGTAAGTTTTTAAGACTTTGAAATGTACAGAATGTAGCGTAATTTCAGAGGATAAAGGCAGAATTCGTTCTTAGCGTACGTGGCGCTCGGTTAATCATCATAGATCATCGTGATTTAGCATGTTGTAAATAACTAAGATTACACTATCTATTAATAAGTCAGGGATTGTATTAAACAAACAAGGAGGATATTTCAATAAGAGTCCTAGAAGAGTGTTGTCATGAGAGTCATTCACCTTTCGAGAGCCCTTATCTTTCTGCGAATCCATTCCTCACGTAACGAACTATGTCTGATCGCTCCAAGGACTAGCAGCGATCGCGAGCAGTTCCTCGAAGTAGTAAAGTTTGATATCTCTATTTCTCGGGATAACTTCATATTGCAACGCGCAACACATGAAAACTAGCGGACTCCTAAGGGGTCTTCAACAATATATTTGTAGCTGATAGACAATTCTAAGTTTTATAAACTATAAAAATGCAGAACAGATATTCCATCTTGTTTGTTTATTCATTGAATGTATGGTGCTATAGCTAATCGGAGGATAGTACAGAGGGAGTCCTACATTTTGTCTATCCCGGTATAGTTAGAATAGAGGTGTTTAATGTGTACTTACACCATACAGACTCGGGGCCACATTTTGCATCCCTTCCGAAGGAATGGATAACCAAAGATTTTTTACTCCCTTTTAAAAAATCCTAAGGCTACCGCTGGGCGTCGAAACCGTGATCTTTGGCCTAGTAGACTAGGCTAACTATACCACAGGTACCCTGGAATTCCTCCCAACCTTTGATTGATTTTTTTACTTGAAATTTAAATGTATAAAATTGAAGACAGCTTTAACCTGAAAGGATTAGCTACCAGTAGAAATTGTGGAGGATTTAAGGAAGATCTTAGTTTCTCAACTAAAATGAACCACAGCCTAACGCAGAAATAGTGACTTTTCATTAGCACTTACTTTATATACGTTTCAAAAGACTTATTGTTACCCTTGATGACAACAAGGTTATCTTTTCAACAGATGAGAAGGAAAGGTGTCGAGTCTTTAAATATATCTGGATCTAAATAATCATATTAATATATTCGGAAGTTCAATATTATTCTTTCTAAGAAACAAAAGAAGGAACAGTTGCAACGTCTGAGAAAGGAGGCGAATGGAAGCAGGCAGGCCATTCGATACAAATTTGAAAATCTGATTAAGAGAAGGGTATGAAGTAATTTAAATTCCCCAATAAGGGTTGATCACTTAGCTCGAACATACAACAGGAACGGATCTCTCAATAACGATAACAGCCGGAAAGGGAATCAGAGGATGTAAGGCCGCGACTTGTATTGCGTAGAGTGTCTTTGTTAACTTCTCGTTTTCTGGTGACCCTTTTCAGAAAATAAGGGTATGTGTGATAAAACGCTCCTAATGGGAACATTATTCACGATTCCTTAATGAAAAGTCTTGTCGCTCCTTCGTCCTTTTTAGCAGAGGGAGTCCTTTTGTACCTTCAAGAGTGGAATTAATGGCTCGTCAACAGGAAATGTTACATCGCCTCGTTATCTCGGGCTGGCGACGCAAAGGAAAGATGTAAGACACCTCAATATCGGCCTGCGAAGGATGTCAAAACCTACAAAGAGGTGCAAGTTTAATATTCCTTTCAAGCACGCTGTCCATGAAAAGGATGCATTTAGATATGCAACCGCCCAGATAAGAACCGGCTGAGAACATGCAACATCATTATCATCATCATGCAGCTTCATTACAGGGCAACACCTGCGATCGAATTCGTCGATACTTGACAGCGTTTTACATAGCCGGCAGAGGAGTTCCGTGTTCATGGAAAACCGCTCCGCTTTGAAACTGATCAGATAAGTTAACTTAACAAAATTGAACCACGTAATAATTTGTGAAATCTATTTTACGAACGTGACATTTAATTTTATCGAACAGGATATATCTGTACATTACACAGTATATTGTTAAGTAGGATCCAATAAGTACATGACTTTACTGATTTAGCTCATAAATTTGCGAATTCAAAATTGAATGTCCACGCCAAACCGTTGTTCAGATATTAAACATATTCAAATCACATACGAGATATGATATTTATCAAGAGAACATTTTGAAAACGATTATAATTAAAAAACTGACGAGCAAAAGCCATCAATCTTGAGCGAGGTGGAAGGAAACGTATTTAATAGAAGGAATGGCATACATTATTAACCTCCTTGTTAATCAGAGAAACTATTCGAGTTTATAAAATACTAAAGGAGTCTGGTATAATAATAATAAAATGGTTTCAATCGATCAACATTGAAGGTAAAATTCTGGGACGTTTGCTGGTCATAATTTTTTTTTTTGTCCCTAGAAACACACGCAGTGAAATTCATAAGCTTGAGAATACCAAAACTGAATTTTTGGGCCTAAATCTAAAATAAAGTAGACTCTTACGGGTGAGAAAAATCTTTGAATGCATAATGTGTATTCCCGGAGTTCAAAAATTCCACGTTTTCAATTTAATATGCGTGAATTTGTGTATATGTAATATTTAAAATTTCAATTTAGTATTCTTGCTGGCCCTGTATAGTTGCAAGTAGCAACACGCACTACTCTTTATGCTTTGTTGATACTGCTGTGTTTTACGTCGGAAGGGACGTAAAACACGGAGGCTGTGTGGTGTCAGGTACATAAAAATTCCTATCCTAATTATACCTGGATAGGAAAAATTTAGGGCTCCCATAGTAGCATCATCCTATAACCCATAACAGCATAATGTTCCCTTAGATGAATATACAAACAACGTAGAATTGCTATAATTATTTTACCTATGAGTATATAATAATAATAACCCGAAGGCTCGATACCGATACCACTAATCTCTGCTTACACCAGACCCTTCTTATCGCAATCCTTCTTCCTAAGACTCCGTCTACCACTTCGACGTTAGCCAATTGTAACAGCGCTTATTACCTTATTACCTTTGATTAATACCTTATTATCTTAATCTTCGTGACACAATCACTCGAACAATACTAACCGGATGCATGCTTCGCAATTCGGTAGGTAATAATATGAGCATTGGTGAAACATTCATAGAGTTAATAGGCAATAGTTGTGTTAGATAACTGGACCCTCACCATATCCCCATCCTCAAGACGAAGGATGTCCCAAGGCAGGACAATGCGAGATTACCTTCTTCCAAAAAAGGAAGGCTATCCAGCATCTTTAGAGCTAAAAGTCGCGGCTCATGTCCTCAACTCAAAAAGGAAACTTTCTCTTTTTTGTTTCTACTTGAAGCAGATTTAAGAAGAACTTGAAAAACTTTCTAGGATTTGTTGAATATATTCAGATACTTCAGACTCAAATATATTCACATTTATATAAATTATAAACTTTAATTTAATAGTGTTCATATCGCTTCTTCTTTGAGAACAATGTCATAGCTCAAAAAACCTAATTTTTAAATATTTGAATGTTCCATGTGAGCTAAACAAGTAAAATTTTGAGTATCGTTAAATCAAAACATTGCAATTGTAAATATGGTATTAATTTTTTTTTATTAACCATTATTAATGTTTAAAAGCTGGAAACTTTTTTTATTTTAACTTATGCCATTATTCCCGAAAAACTTCAAGTTCAAATATGATACAACTAAAAATGCGAGTTTATTAAAAAAGATGGTAGAAATGGAATACCAGATATGTCGTTCCTGAATTAAAAACTTCAACCAATACGATTCCTACTGAAGGCTTACCTCAAAAGTAAAATTTTTGAGTTATGTCGTTCTTTTGAAGGAGCAATATTTTCAAGTTAAAAATCTATGAAAAATTGTTAATGCTCCTTGGTTTATTTGTTACAGTACATAACGGCATGAAATGTCCCAGGGTCAAAGCATATATTTACAGCAAATACAGAGCATCCAACTCGTCAAGAAAATAACACCAAAATCCTTTCATTCTTTCTCCTTCTTACTCGCTCTCCCCTAGTTTTCTTATGAGAAGATTAAAAATTCAAAGGCCTAGAAACCTGCTCAGAAACCATTAATTAATTAACAGGTTCGAAATTTTTTGATTACGGCAAATCATGGACAAAAAAAATATAGAGAACTGGATAAGAAACTGCACGCGTTCAAATGTAACATAAAACATTAATAATAATAAAACTATTACTTAAATTTTCACATATAAAAGATTTAAAATCCAAAAATCAGTACACACAGGACTACATCACCCTACTATTTACTCTTCTCTTCTACATCAGTTTATCTGATCTTGAAAGCGGTGCAAGTGATATGTATTCTTAACAGGAGCAAATAATTTCTTAAGAAAATGTATGAGGCTTTAAAATTAAAAACAAAAAATATTAAAATGTAATTTCCTTATCTTTTAAATACCAGTAGACCATACCGATTGGTACCGTTGCACCTGGACGGCAATACATAAGAATCCTTTGTTGCTATAAATTTATTTTATTGGCCCTGACTATCACATCAATTACACTTGTTTGGATATAACTTGTTGAGATACCATACAACGGTCAAACTAAAAAGTATATCATGACCAGGGAGACCGATAAATCCATGCTTGAACATGTTTCTTTTTGTTGTTATGTATACACATACCTCGGGAATAGCTACAGTTCACTCCTTAAATCTGGTGAGTTAGATCTCAATATAGTTGGATAAATGGATAAATGAATGCTCGGGGAACAATACGTTATGTATGATAGCTCAGAGCTGTGGGGCAACGGCAGTAGATCAGGATATTCATTCCTCAGCCTGGGAAGGGCTGGTGCAGTTAGTGGTCAAGGGCTGGATTCAGTTCCTAAAAGTCTCAAGCTATTCTAAAAATATTTAATATAAAAAGTTTATTTTTTTTGTTATAGAGTTAAAAATTTAAGAACCCATCACATGAATTTAAATTCTACTTAAATTTCTTTTAACTTATCGAGTCACTGAAGGTAAAACAGTTTAAAAAGAAGTATCAAATCAAGTAATGCATGTACAAAAATGTGTAATAATATCTGTACCCCGGAGGTAGAGGACAACATGCCACATTTTTATGTTTGTTCAGGAGAGGCAATTTTACATAACGTCGAACTATTAAAATTTGTTTCTTCGTTACTTATAGGAACAGCTTCAAATCCCGGGTTCAAATTCCGCTCGCTGGCAGACTTTTATTTAATTTGTTGTGAATTAATGTTGTAAGCTGCCGGAGATGGATCCTATCGGATCAAGGATAATCGTGGGGCTCAATGAGCCTGTATGGATTGGGTACCTCAATGGTGTAGGTTTTTTATTTTTATTTTATAAGAACAGCTTAAAGAAAACTGTTCCCATTTTTATTTGCATAGATAAGTAATTGGAAGTATTGATTGAAGCACTCATTTATGAGAATTTACCTAACAATTTACTTATTTCGTGGACAAGGTATACTTTACCTCAGGTAGCTGAGATATTACATAGTAGGTCATTTCATACTAAAATAATAATGTATTAAATAACTTACACGTAAATACATTACCTGAGTTATAGCATTTTTTGGTAAAATTTCTTTACCTTCAATGAATCCATAAGTTAGATATTTTCCCTAAAAGTCTTAGTGTAACGATATATTTTAGGTACTCTATATTACTGGTCTTGTTGGAGAAGGAAGAAACCGAGGAGGGCTATGGTTCCATTGATGAAGATTATTTGTTGTTTGAAGTTTCAATAATGTCGATTTTGCAATACAAATTTCGTACGTGCTCGAATATTTATAATCAATTATGATTTTTCATCGGATAATTGATCACGCATGTACTTTTTAATATTTTTGGTTTCTATGATAGGGTGTAGGTATACGAAATTATTTTTAGGTCCTAAATAGATAACTCGGATCCTAAAATGGGGATCACAACCTGGCCTTCCATAGAACAGAGAGGTTTACTCCAAATTCCTAGGTGGATTTTATCACTCTCAACAGACTTTGCTGGACGAAGCATTTAAAAAAAAAAAAAATATTATAACGATCAAGAACAAACCGTGCACCTGTAAAATGTCTGTTAAGTAAAAGAGCTAAAACTTCAATAATAAACGCTCTTGGAAATGAAGATTGGAAGGAAGAAACGATTAGCTGCACCGAGCTGCTGAATGATGGCATTATCCTTAAGCGGTAGTTTGAAATCACTCCATTACATCTATAAATGAGTATATAAGGCGCTCAGGATAACTCCAAAGATTCAAAAATTTTGCTTTTTCAAATTTTTTGCTAAGTTAGCCAAGCAATTTGGCGAATTTTTCATAAATAAATCAGTTTTTCTAATTGAGGGTTATCCATCTATTATCCTGAACGCATCCAATGTGAAAGTGTTGGCGAGTCACGTAAAAAAACAAACAAAAAAAATGTGCATGCACTGTCTCTAAGCTAACAGTTGCGCAGGGAGATGATCACGCCGCGTAAGATATTCCCTCCAATTAAATATCACCACTTTATAGAAGCTGAGTGAGTCTGTTACATCCGGGTTTGAGCCCAGGACCGTGACTCAGTGCTCTATATTACTTAATTAGAATCCAATAATTATATGTTTTAGTCAGAATTATTTTATTTTAATCATTAGAATATAAAAAATATTCCTTCCTTTCTCAACACAGACCAATTATTCCAGCATACCTTAACAATACTGAAAATCCAACATGCTGACAAGTACATAGACCATCTCCCCCGGAATATGTTTGAGAACTATAAACAAACCTCCCACACTGAAATATAAAATAAGAGGGACAAGAGGACAAACAATAAAGAAACATGAGCAACAAGGCGTAGTGATTGCCTTCGGCCAGGGACCACTGACATAGGTTCTTGTGGGAACAACACGGCTAATCCCATAATAAACCCAGTCTAATGACAGGATGCCCTCCCTGCATGTTTGTATTGTCGGGGAGAAAGCGCGCGTGGTGTCGCTGTAGGGGACGTACCTCTCGTTAGTTTACGATCGGCCATCCTTAAAAATAATTTAATAACTGTTTGCCTTACCAAGTGACAAGTTAGTTAGTGAGTCGTAAATACATTCTGAGTTATTAGTTTATTTCATTTATTTTTTTCTATTTTAAACAGTTTTCTATTTACCTTTAATAGCACTACGGTTAACATTGAATAAATACCGTAATGTGTAATAACCTCCAACCAATAAAATAACCATTTTCTGAGGTTGTCGCTTGGAGTTGATTCACAAGTTTTAACTTATCATTCGTTTCCATTTTAACATTTTCGAAAAATACATGTTATGATGGAAAAGAGAATGAAACAAGAATTGTGTATACTTCGTTAATCATTTCATCCTGAAGTGAACGTTTCAACAAACATGTATCATCTATATTTTCTTTTAATTTATTTGTTACTAATTTTTAAATATTTTTATTTGAAAATAAAAGATATGTCCAGGACCGGGACTCGAACCCGGGTCTTCCAGATCACTAGTCTTGGACTCTACCATTTGAGCTATCCTGGGCCCTAATGAACCACGCTTCCCGGTCGTGGTCATATCTTTTCTTTTCGCTGATCCTAAGTCCCCTCGAAGCAACAACCTGCTGAACTGATACCTTTTCTGGTACTTGTGTATAGGCCGGTACCCAGGTGTTGTTATCCGCCATTATTTGTAGCATATCACTGATAATTTTGATTTCTAGAAGACCTCTCTTCTTATTCATATTAATGGAAATTAAAATATATAAAATGTAATAATAAAATACTAATTCTAGATCCCTCTCTCCACGTCCATCTTCTTATACAACTGCTGTTTATTGGTGTTTTAAGCCATCCACCCTATGGTTCGCTTTATAAAATGTTTGTTAATACTATTGATCAGCAATACAAAATCACACTCAAACTGACCGACTGAAAAAAATTAGCTACAATTTGAGCTATAGTTGAAACAATAGGCAATGTGCTTTGCAAATACTTGAAAGACCAAAGCGATGGTATCTTAGTTTTCACCAAATGCCTTCGATAAATTTGGTGCCAGTACTATTTTATATATTGTTGATAGGAAATAATAACATTATTTAAAAATGTGTTTAATTGTTAGAATACCGTAACAATATTGGCTTGAAGGAGGTGGCTTTTTTAAAAAATAATATATGAATATTTTTTAAAAATATAAATATTAATGTTATTATTATACTCAATATATAAATATATTTATATTTGATTTATTATTTATATTTATATTATGTTTCAAATCCGCTCGCTGTCGGACTTTTATTTAATCTGTTAGCGGCCGGAGATGGATACAGTAGTGGTACAGGCAGGACATGTTTTATTTTTTTGTAAATAAATAATATATAAATGATATAACAATTTTATATTTACACTTATACAAATGTTTTCCCTACACGATCGACGAAATCATCTCCATTTCTATGCTTTTCAAAATCTATATTAAGATCTGGAGCTTTGGGGCTCCACTAAGCCATCGAATTCCTCCCGCATCCAATCTTTACAATCCAAAATCCTTCGGAAAATCCTCAACGCTCCTTACTTTGTTACGAACAAAGTAATCCATAATGACCTAAACGTCCCGTTTATTGCTGATTTGGCCCGAATCCGATATCAATCTTTTCATGACAAACTTCATTTCCACCCAAACCCACTAGTTTCAAACCTCGCAACCTCTTCAATTCCTGACAATCCTCCGAGGCGTCTGAAAAGAAGATGGCCTCGTGACCTTCTAAACTGAACTTTTTATTTGAGTACTACCACTGGGTAGTTTCTTTACTTGTCTTTACATGTCAATTTATTCAATCATAATATTTACTGGATGTATTCTGTATACAGTTGTAAATTTCAATAAATATATATACAAAAAAAAAATATTAATATCTTTTTCTTATAATTTCTTCTTTATAACTACATATTCCCAACGTCTGGAAGCATTTCTTCCAGCATCTAGTTTTAAAGATGGCTATTCCCAATATGTTAGTTTTAAAAAGGCGATAACAAAAGGAATAGGCAAAAACACAAAATTAAATTAAATAAACAATAGAGATAACAATTTAATAACGCATAAACAAATAGCTCAAAATAAGACTAGTGATACGAAGAGGTAGGTTTTTACACACTGGTTAGTTACACATTTTTACAGGTTAGTTACACGACATTGAGAGGTAGGTTTTATGGGTACCGGCTAATACACAAGTATCCAATTTCCAATCGATAGTCACACTGGTCATATTTATACTAAAAATTAAGTATAAATAAGTGAATCAGCAGGGTTGTGCGGTTATACTCAGGTGTGGTAGGATGAAGAGAGCAGTGACGAAGTCGATATAGCCATAAGGCTAATAGGACTCGAACGTAGTCTGTTATTTACTGAACATTCAGTTTCAGATTTGGGTTTTCCATTAGCTGGCCAATATAGCCTCATGAATAAGCCATGAGGCGATAGGGAGAGTCATGTTTTATCACCTTCGTCGATTGATCATCTATATTCAATAATCAAGCTCGATCTAGTTTTTGTCGATGTAGATGTTGAGCTTGATCTAGTACACGCTATCATCCTCCAGGGAGGTGATCATCCAAGGAGAAATCACCTCCCTGTACAACCGATGACAAAGAAATATTACAGTCTCTACCGTGTAATGAACCCCGGACCCTTCTCGGGTTGTAGTGGTACAGGTTTTTTTTTTATCGTCAGATGTTAGTAAAGTTAATAGTCATTGTAGGTAAAAGTACACTTGACCCGATAACAAGTTTATGAGGAGACATACTTTAAGTATTGGGTCGCTTCATATGAAATGTCCGTTTTTACTATTCCTAAAATTCAAAGATGAAAAAGGGATTTCTGTGAACAATGTTTATGATTAAAGATTGTAGTGAGCTGTTATTAATCCATTCTTTATTGATCATATTTGCTATAACTAAAATTGAACGAACATTGTTTTGTACGCCATCAAATATCACCATGGAAACACGCGATTTTCATGTAATTTCTTTTTTAGTTTAAACTTATACACTCGGCAGGCCAAGCTAATAGAAACATTACCACCGCGTAATATTCGACTACTAACAATTTTAACGGACTATTCGACGTTGATTTGAAAAAAATTCAGCAGGTGGCACGGATAAATTCATAAATTATTCATTTCTTCTTTCAATGCAGAGGTGAAACCATCACATCCATATCGTTCAGCAGGGATAATGAAATAATGCACAAATACTCACAAGCCAATACCTACACTCTTACAAGACAATGCCAGACCTCACGACAAACAGTGAAAACACTAAACGAGCTAGCTGGGTTACGAAGTCCTATTCGCCTGATTTATTTCCAACAGATTTCCATCTGTTGTTCCATCCATGTTCACGAATTTGGACAACTTCCTAAACGGTAGAATATTTGAAAATTATCTCAATTTAAAAGCGCATTTTCGGAGGGTAAATATTTTGAATAAACATGTTTCGATTTCATAAAATTTATTTACTTTACTACTTTAATAACGTTTCCTTTAAAAACTGACATTTCATTTGTATTTCTGTATTTTTCATAGCTCAACGCTGTTTTCAACAGACCTACACCAATCATTCATTTTTTTAACAGCGTATGTGGCTGTTAGTATCTTGGGACTAAGCGATTTTGGAAAGTTTTAATAGTTACTGGTAAATCATTTAAGATTATACTTTGAGGAACAAACTTGTTATACAACAACCCCCAAAATTTAAAAAAATAATATTTCGGAATAATAAAACTAGTTTGACTCGTAGGAATTATCATACAAAAATATTCAGGTGTGAGACATATTTAAATAATCATTATTCAAAAAGAGGACACATTCATATAGTCTTTATTAGTTCAAATATTAATTTCACAGGTGAAAGTAGCCAAATTGACCTCTACTAATTTTATAATTATTATAATCAAAAATGCGGGAAAAAAAATCCAAAACCAAATTTCAATCTAATTAAGGCATTATGTTTTTCGCAAATTTTAAATGCAAATTACACAGCTCCACTAGCTGGCTCTAATTGGATAACAGGACCAAGGAGTAAAAATCGGCAAGTTACCGCCATCATAAAACTGAATAATTACCTGAATTGATGACTACCTCTAAAATTTATGAGTAGATTACCAATGGAGTGCATTTTTTAAATTGGTGTGCAGAAATTAAATTCGTCAGTTGCGGCTGAAGAAGAATATTATGTTCTTACACGTTTCAAATTTCACACAATTTAATGACAACAGATGGGCAGAGTAGTTCTCTAAATGAAGAGAGGGATTGAGCTTTAAAAAAGTTATGAAACATTTAACTTCCACAGATAATAAACAGGAATCAATGCAGCATTAGTTGAAAATCAATTTTAAATACATTAACTTATTACACATTTAGTATTAAAAAAACAGTAATCGTTTATTAATTTGTTGTGTCATCAACCTCCAATTCTAAGGAACATTGGTTCTTTTAAATTTCAAATTTCTATATTGGCGAAACTTTTAATTACTTTGATCTGTACCGGTACAGTTCTTCTATTCCAATTTATTCCCCATTTCCTGAAACCTTTATTCCAATTTATTCCTTTCGCATATAGTGTAGGGTATGACATAATAAACGAAGAATCGTTTGTTTTGTAGTAGAGGAAAATCAAAGAAGTTAATGTTAAACGCCCTACAGACGCGACTATTTGGACGCGACATCTATGTGGGAAGCAAACCTTGGAGTTCCCTCGACAGTTTTACGTAGGTATGAACGTGTTCAAGGTGATTTATTTTATTTATATTCAACTAAATTTTACTTTACATTGTTTGACTACTTATTTCGATATTACTCCATTAATAAATCCATCTATTTTCATTTATGGATTACATATGATTAATTATATTTTTTTTTCTTAATTTCTGATAGACAGATAAATTATGTTTCGCAATTACTTCCAATTCACCTTGACATAAGGAAAGAATATATGATAAGATTTAAGAACTTATGCCCCACGAAAAAGAATTAAAAGGTGCAGATCACTATGCCTGAAGTATAGTGAATGGTACCTGTAAGAGCTGAAAGTTAATAAACTTTCTTATACCACAATTAGTGGTCAGTGGAGATAAATCAGACGATTGGAATAGTAATACTAAATAAATAAATAAAAGTCTTGAGTAGTATTTTAAATATGAATAACTTAAATGTAACTCAAAATTTCAACGGAAAACACCTAATTGTAGCGAAGGACTTGTTAAAGAAACTTTTCTTAGTGATTATGTATCATTAAAAATGTTCCGTTATCAAAGGATGGAACGAAGAAAAAAAAGGGTTTAAAAAAAACAACTAAAGTATCATGAAAGCTTTTTTATTTTTTATTTATTGATATTTACAACTATATTACAGTAATATAACAAGTAAATTGGCTGAGTGATACATAATGACATGATATAATGACAAGTAGAGAAACTACCCACTGGCAGTACTCAAATCGCATGTTCAACTAAGAAGGTCACGTGGCCATCTTCTTCTCAGACGCCTCGGAGGATTATCGGGAATTGAAGAGGAAGCTAGGTTTGAAACTAGAGGGTTTGAGTGGGAATGAAGTTAGTTATGAAAGGATAGATACCGGGTTCGGGCCAAATCAGCAACAAATGGGACATTAAGGTCGTTATGGATGACTATATTCTTAACAAAATAAGGAACGTTGAGGATTTTACGAAGGATTTTGGATTGTAGGGATTGGATACGAGAAGAATTCGATGGCTTAGTGGAGCCCCAAAGCTCTACTCCGTAAGTCCAAATAGGTCGTATAATGGTCATGTAGATGAGTCTTTTGTAATTAATTGGGAGCTTAGAGCTCATCATGAAAGTAAAATTTGTAACATCCTTCTTTCTTTTTCCTGCCTTCTATCACAGCACGGACTTAAATAAATATAAAATTAGAGTGATTTGTAATTCCATTGTGTTTATCCAAGCCCTTATTTATCATTCCGGCCCTTATATTTACATGTTTCATAGTTATAATACAGTTGTAAATTTCAATAAAAAATTATTTTAAAAAATAACAGTAATGATTGAATAATTTAATTTTTCGATATTATTCTAGAATTCACTTTTACTCAGAAACACGATATTTATATCTGACATAGCGATTTCGCTGTGTTTGCATGGCCTATTTATGTTAAAGAAAATAGATGGAATTGTTTTAAAATTAAAAAATAGAACAGAATAGATTCTTCACAGCTGTTAGTATTACACAATGCCGTAGCGCCGAGCATTAAGTGACTACTAACAATAAACACTAGTTATTGCTGGAAAAATATGTCTCTAGTTATTAATAATATTTATAAAAACATTTTCAACGATGGTAAAAGCTATTTTACTTTTAAAAAATAATTAAATGAGACTATTACCTAACTATCCATTTAATAAATGGATATTTTTCGTTTTTTCACTTTGCAGACCTCCTTGAGAATTTGGATGACTAGATTTGGCAATGAAAATCTTACAAAGTGTAATAAAAATCAGATAAAACATAGATAAGGTATTTCATAACTATTATCGTCTCTATAACCTAGCCTAGAAATACTTCGTTCCATGGCCTATTATTTAGTATAATTAAACTTTAATAAATTATATATATGTCTTGTTTATCTTTTTTTGTATTAAATAATAATTTTTCGAGGTCATTACTTAAAGAAATATTCAATAGAATTAAGGATTAATAATTATTATCATCGTCAACAAATATTAACAATTTCTTACTTAATTTAATATTTAATAATTTAATATTAAGAACTTATTTCAAACCATTAGTAGCTGTAAATATATGTCAAAAAATATTTTGCAGTATTTTTTTAAATTTAAAGTTTTAGTTTAAATTTTTTGTATTAGTTTTTAGCTAAAATTATAAAAATAGGTACATATCAATTCATAAATTATTAATATTAATGTTATAAGTAATTATAAATTAAAATAGTCTCTTTTCTAGTCTTATAATATAGGGGTCATGCCTAATTTTCATTAATTTGATTTAACCGAACAGCTGGAGTAATCTCGCTGGGAAAGAAGGAAGGGCAGAACATGACACAATATACGGCACAGATAAATGAACTCGCAATATATCAAAGCCTTATGCAACGCTTATGATTCATAGGCGAATTGTTAATATCTAAAAATGACAACTTTTTTTTAGATTCCCGTGAACATAAATATTTACTGGAAGTCCAGAAAAATACATATAGAGACGATACATCACGACGGAATGACAGTTTTACTGATTGAGGATGACATGTGAAGTTCAGTCATTCATTTTCCGCTACTGTTTCACACGTGGCAGATGGCCAAACCTGGAAATACGGAACCATTCAACAAAAACCTATCAATCTCTCTCATGCCGCTAGGAGGGGTCTGTTGTCTGAGCTTTGCTATTATTTGTCAGGAGTTGGACTGAATGATTAGGCATGATGTATTTGTACCATCAGGGGTTGAGTAACGGTTTCTTCTGTAATCTGGTCAAACATCCGAATTCCTATAAATAAACAGCTCTTGCGAAAGCGAAGGAAATGCGAAAGTAAGGATCCATTTCCATGACATCGAAAATAAATAACAGAAATGTTATTAAAAAAAAAATTGCCGGGATTCATCCGCAATGGAAGAGGACTCTATCGTTTATGATAATTAACTAAATATTATTGTATTTTTTGTTGTAAAAAAAAATGTATATATACGTACTATTAGGGTAACGGATAAAAGCTTTAAGAAAGCAAAATAGTTTGAGCTGCTTTGGCGAGCATTTCTTAAAGTGGCCGATAAGTTGCAAAACCATCCTAGGCTGAAACCAGAACTATAAATGTTATGTTTTTTTACTTACCGTAAGACCATGTTTTGTTTTATTTTACTTTATAGCTAGGAGATGCGTAGATAATTTGAACATCATTTTGGCCCGATTAAAATGCCTCCTTTAGATAGATAAGGGTGGTGAAGTAATCTGTTTCATAAATTCCATTGTAATTCAATTCTAACATAAAATAAACAAGGGTCCTACATTCCTCAGAAAATGAGATAAAGGGACCCAATATTAAGTGAAACCTCTTTACAAGGAGATGCATCGGACGCTCCAGATCGAGCCATGAGGATTTGGCGGATAAGAGATGAAGGCGGACGAGAACTCGAGGAAGATACGTTTAAAAGGAATCCTTGACAGGGTCGATAGTAGCCTAAGAGGAAGGACCTTTATGTCGACATGGAGGAAATTTACATGTATCTGGTGCTAGGTTATCGGCGTGGAATGTCCCAACTCAACACGAAGGCCGACATGATGCCTCACTGAACTGCTTGACTGAAAAAAATGAAATTCTTTCAAAGCAAAATAAGGCCATTTAGTCATTATTAATAAGAGATGATTTTTAATATTGCTCAAAATAAAACCTAGGGTCCATCGGTGGTGTAATGGTTGCCATAAAACAACCTACGCGCCCATGATCGCGGGTTCGCAGTCCTGCATGTGGTCATAGAATTTTTAAAGGGTGTAAGAAATCCTTGGTTATACTGTCCATTAGAAGAGACGTAAAATGGCGGTCCTGCGGTTTTAGGTTTTCGTTAAACACCTCTATCCTAATTTTATCTGGATAGGTATAATTTAGGAATGTAGCATCGTTCGATTAACCATAGCAGAAAAGAGTGACATTGAAAGAATAAAGAAAACAAACCAAACTGTATAAAACTTACAATAACTCTAATACACACTAGCTACAAATTTACAAGTTTAAGTTTTACGAAAGTAAAACTATCTATTCTAACTGTTCTATCTGCTTTACAAATCTACAGCTTGCATTTATTTTTAACAAAATCCTTCCATCAATGATACATCGTTTTGTATGGACTGAAAATATCCGCCACGATGTTATTTTTGTTCCTCATTTAAGTCACTCAGATTTTTAAAAAAATACACCATTAGAGATATTATTAGAGGAAATAAAGGATACATCCGGGATAATAAACGTCCTTGTAGTAGGTAAGAAGAAACTTAACAAGTCTCACATTTTATATTCTATAAACATCAAAGATAAAACATATTTTATTACAGTACGTAATTTTTATTGGAGTTTTCCTGATACAACTAGATTATAAACGGTAATCAATAATATTTTAAAGGAATTCCAGATATTAAGGAAAAAGAAATTGACAAGCGAAATTTAAAAAATCGGCCACATTTATGATGCTTACATAAATTTTAAAATACATACTGATGCCAGTTATTTTTACAGTCGTAATTCAGAATAACTATGTGATAATTCGTTATAAAATATCCAATTTTAATCACCCAATAGTTATCTTCAAAATTATATTAAAATCTTCCTGAGACAGTGACAAACATACATATGTCATGAACTCGCAAAGTCTTAATGATAGCTCTACCTTGAGCATTTAATGCAGGCTAATCAGGAAAGAGAATGCTTAGTGCAACAGTGAGAAGATGAGTCAGATGAGTATTAAAGGATCAGATGAAGTGGCCAAGACTGCTCTTAGTGACATACAAATACTAAGTGCTTGCCAAAACTCTGCCCATGTCAAATATCTCCAGTCCCGCCCTAGCTACCTTACCAGAGCACTATAGGAAGCAAACAAAAAGGCGTACCAATCCTAAAATCTAACTATGAATGAATGAGCAAAAAAAAAAAACTATTAACGAAAAAGTGGTTTCATACCCTATCACGCATACACATACAATAAACGTGCGTTAATACATACATAACAAATGTATGGGTGATTGTGTTATATTACATTATGATTATTTCGCTACAACTTCAAAATATCGAGAATGATAATCAAATTTCAAATTTCCCTTGCCTCGGATATATATAAACAGATTGTTAATGGATGGATAGTGAAAGCAAACATAATAGGGAATTAATAAACACTGGTAGAATGGTATAACCCATACAATTACAATGCAATTTCATACAAACATACACATACAGGCATACACACGCACGCACATGTATTTATTTAATTGCAAAAATGGAGGTCCATTTTCTCCAAGTATTCTTTTATCTCCTTTTTCCATTTTGTTCTAGGTTTCTTTAATGCCTGGTTCTGTGATATTACTATCCACTTTTCTACCATGAACTTACAATTATGCGATTCAAGCATAGTGGCAATTATAGCGAATAATTTTTTGCCCAGGCAAACAAGAAAAATGCCAAATGATGGATGTTGTTAAAAAGCTTCAAATAAATACTTATTGCAGCATTTGAAGTCACTAACCCCCACATTCCTTATTGTATAAACTATTTAAAATAAAACCAATAAAATAAAGGAATCATATGAAAAAATAAGCATTTATTTGAATTTGAATAGTATTAGTTGACATATGTATACGGGGAACAAAATGGTCCCGGTGGATGTCAGAGGAATAATTTCTTAAGTAGGGTTGAACTATTTATTTATAAACCACCTTTTCCACCCACATTGCAGGACTGTTTACAATTTTTGTAAAAATACTTTGTATTATTTTCAATTTATATATACCATTTTAATTTGATTGCGCCTTAAGAAGCTCTGAAGAAGACCTGTAATGTGGTTCGAAACGTTGGTTTTCAAATAAATAGTTAAAACCCATTTGAGAAATTATTTCTATGAACTCCACCCGTACCATTTATTTTACCATTTAAAGACATAGTTAGTAAATAAAAGGAGTTTACTGTTAATATACCTAACAGAAAAATGAACCAAATTAATTAATATATTGGAAACATTCGTAAATGTATCATAAAGGAGTAATTGATACATTAAGTTTTTATAGCCTATTAGCTCAATCAGTGTTAGTACATTGCGCTCTTAACGATATAAAAGGGATGTTGGGAGGAATAATAGTTTAAGGACAAGGTGTATGAAGCGATATAAGGGCCTGGCAATAAGAAGAAGGTGCAATAAAATCGGAGGAAAAAAGGAAGAAAAAAAATTCCGAGTTAGCAGAGGAGCAGGTAGAAGGAGCAATTAGGAGTGCGCCTCACACCTCTCTCTGTACTCCTCTATCGCTTCTTCACTTCAATTGCATTCCTCACCTCTCTTCTGCGGTAGGGAACAACTGCTCAGGAAGGAAATGCAGGTAGGAAACCCTGCTATCTGTAGTCCCATGTAATAAATGTTTGGGTTTGCGTGAGCTATCAAAGAGAGAGGCGATGAAGGCTTAAACATTACATGAACTAACGGGGTAATCTTTAATATCAGCCCAACTACGAAGGTAAAAGTGGTCTAAAAAAATTCATAGGCCACGGATGGTAGCTAATTGTTATTATATGTAGTTGAAAGGCTTCTTAAATAAATAATAGTTTGAAAAACTACTAAAAACATTCTTTAGTAGAAAACAAAACAAAAATTAGAAAAGTTATGAACGAAAGGCGGTGATTTTTAAAATGTTTTCATAATGAATCTACTGTTACCAATATCAGTCAATATAACATTTAAAACTATAAACATCATCCATCACAGACTATTTGCGATAAAATTAACTTTTTATCCACCACTCTATTCTTATTTTAGTCACTAGCAAACACTAAAAACAAAATATTAAAAAACGATCTTTTGTAGCTAAGCAAACTAAAAATTAAAAATTAATATTAATTTAAAAAAACTAAAGAATTTCTCCATATCTAAGAGAAATTTATTGACCTCTACCCGGACCATTTTCTTCCACATAAATAATCACGCTAAGCAATTTTTTTGTTATTTCATTCTCAAGTTGTTTACTGTTGAACTAATCAATTAGAAAATTCGAAATTTTCGGAATAAAACTTGGAATTTTTATTAACGATGGGTATAAGAAGCTAATTACATGACAAATCGTTTCATTAGTCGTAATAATAATTAATTCCGAAGTTAATAATTAATGCATCGCCCAAAAGAGAAAGGAAAATATCTGTAATTGTTAAGAAATGTCTAAATTACTCTTATTATCGATCTAATCTCAATAATTTCGGCGTAAAAAATTATAAACAATATGTTAAATAGTCAATGCACTGTAGAGGTTATTTATAAATTAATAGAATACAAATAGTAGGAACATTTTTTTCCTCGCCTACGTTATGAAATAAATTTACTAAGTTAAACTGATTTTCAGACCTATCCCTTGTTGCAAGGATAAGAACTGGCTATAAAAGGCGAAGATGTGAGAGACAATAAGAGCCGAAGATATCCGACGTGTTTCACTAATAGAAGGGAGATAAAGCGGCGGTCACAAAAGGATGTACGGCCAAGGCAAGATCTAATTGAAATGTAAAACAGACAAATCAATTAGTACACCTCCCGACCTCTCCCTCTTTCTAAATCCAACCTATTGTGTAATATATATATCGGTAATTACCTTTCTTGGCTGTTTATATATAATTTTTACTGTTCGTTTTTCAGATTCATGGGGTAAAAATCAGACGGTCGAATGTGATCTAGGACATATCTAAACCCCAGGCCGTTCATGGATTGTAATGGTACAGGTTTTTATACATATTATTATACATATTATAGTAATACATAAATGGTACTGACAAATTGATTGCTAATTTAAATTTTACGTATAATTTAAATAATGTTCAACAGTTGTGATCGATGAAATGTGTAATGTTGGATTGTTCTATTTCAAATAGTCTGAGTCAGGATCAGCAGTTTTTATTTTATCGTCTAATCTTTATTATTATTATTTTTGTAATTAAGAGTTTATTTAATCTGCATACCACTAATTTAGGCCTTGTACATCCGATTTTTAGTTTAGAGCGCGATTTCAATAGTAATAATTTCTTTTATATTTCGTTTAAAACTATTTATCTCTTGGCGTATTGTTTTAGATGTATCAAATTTTAAAAATGATCAAAGCTCCCCGAGGGTCCTAAATCCCATAGGATCCAAATCCGTCCGCAAACAGATTAAATAAAAAAGTGAAAACAGAAAGGATTTCAGTCCAGGACCTTCGGTACGGGCAACCCAGCGCTCTACCACAGAGCCATTCACCCATCAAATTCAAGTATATGTTTTTTTCCTTCTAAAAGGTGCAATGAGAGGTGTTCGATCCGGTTTATTAGGGTTTTCTGTTATCGAATTTCAACTATATTTGTGTTGGTACACTCTCTACAATGGTTCCGATGTAGGATTTTATCTTCACATTCGATTTCTTATACATTCGATTTTAGCTCTAATATATCCGAATCTTTGTTTACCAAAACTAATCTTGGAACTGTGGCAATGTTTTCGAAAGCAATTCAACGTCGTATATATAAATACATGTTACATAATATATAAAATATATAAAGCTTAATCTATATCACATCACTAAAGAGCAATCAAATAACGATATACATTTATCATTTTTGGCAATAAAGAACATGCGAACATTTGAAATATTGTAGAGAATATAAGAGTTTTGAAATAGAGTACTCAAGAGGGAGCCGTGAAGAACATATAGGTCATACTTATAGAGAGGGTGAACCGACCGGTTTCGAGCTTAGCTTCATCTTATTTAAGCCCCGGTGCTTAGAGAAGAAGAAGAAAAAATATATAACTTCTAGACAAAAAGATCAAGTGTGTTTGAATTAATATCAAATATGTCAAAAGAATCGTGAAAAAAATACTCATATTAAAAAAATAACAATTCTATCAAAGCAAGCAAATAAGACACGATCAAAAAAATGTCTCAACAAATAATGTAAATAATATAATAAACAAGTCAGAATTGATTTATATTAATCCGACAATTATTCAAATATATTCTATAGTAATGCTGGCAAAATAAATAATATATCGTCACTATATAAATCAATTGTTCTAGTTAAGACATTAGTTATGGCGATGGTCTACAGAACTAATAAATATATGAAATAATCTATCATCCACAGGATATTCGAACCCGACAAAATATAATAATATAGAATATATTGAAAAGCATAAGCTCAGAAGAGACATCAGATAATTTTAAGACATTTGAGGATAAATTCCAACCAAGAAGCCTTAAGTCTCTAATTTAAAAAACTAGAAAAAAAAAATACTTGTCAATAATTAGCTCATTGAGGCATCTTCAGTCGGGGTTGCATTTGGGCCTTGAAGGTGGTAGGATGTCACCTCTGGTTAGTGCCTTCCTGCATTTTGAGGTTAGGTTTTGCTTTATTCCTTTTTTTACTTTGCTATTATTCTCATTCTGACCTGAAAATGCCTCAATGGGCGAAATATTCACAGGTTTTTTTTTCCTTTTTTTAGTTTAGAGACTTAAGGCTTCTTGATTGAAACTTTTTCTAAATATGTCTCTTTTGAGAACATGCGCATCTATATATACTTTTTTTGTTTTTGTTTTTCTGTTCTAAAATTCTTATTATTCGTCTTCGAATATGCTATGACAGATAAATTATTTAATGTAACTGTGAGTTCTGTCTTAATCTTAGGATTCGACCAGCTTCTAACAATGGGTACTTTTAATCAAGGGAAAAACTTGACGGCTCAGGGTTATCTCGGCTAAATCACCTCCCTCCACTCCCCATAGTCTTGCAGCTAAGAAAATTCAAATCGTGCAGTTGTTTTTTATATTTTAATAAATCCCTCGATCAAGAGAGTTGTTTAATCGTTAATGTCGAATAAGCACTCCTGAATTAAAAATATTTTTTTTCAAGATCAAGGATTAAATGAAAAATTAATCTTGATTCTGAGACATTTATTCCTCGATTTATAAATTTCCAGAAGTGTTGTCCTGTATTTATTCGAACTAAATTAATCGTTTAATTTAAATAGAAACATAAAATAATGATATCATAAAAATAAAAATTGTCAATAACTGCTTACATATCGTTCCAATAAAATAACAACGTCATAACTAAAAAAAACCTAATTTTCCAATAAAAGCATTTGAATGTTCCGTGTAATGTAAAAAAAAATTTGGGTATTGGTAAAGCAAATCATTCCGAACCTAATGATGGTATTGAAATTCTTAAAAATTTGAAACTTAAGCCATTATTCCCATAAAACTTCAATTTTAAACATGACATAACTCAAAATATGACTATATTAAAATAAATGTTGGAAATGTTATATCAGATATGTCGTTCCTGAATTAAAGCCATTGATCAATATAATTGTTACTAAGAGCTTAACTAAAAAATGCTACCATTCGAGTTGTGTCATTGTTCTTTTGAAGGAGCGATGTGTGTTTCTATAATATTAAATATACATTTATTTTTTAAAGGTATTCGGAAAATTGACCACTGAGGAGAAGAAAAATCAATGATATTTAAATAAGGTTAGCTAGGAGGCTTGACAAACGGATAAGGGATATAAGGATTAGATAAAAATAAAGAGACAAAAAGAATAAGATAAGAAAAATGACACTGGTAATAAGGAAACATCGCTGAGGCGCAGAATTTCCTATTTTTTAGAGAAATAGATACGACAAAAGGGTTTATTCGAGATTTAGGCAGTCAGAGAGAGGAAAGGAAAAGAGTGGAATCAGATCAGGGCATTGTTGGATGGGACAAGCAATTCTTGTGAAATTTAGGGAAGAGTCAAAGGCTGTGATCGACTGAGTCAAAGGCATTTCGAAATCGAACCAGACAAAGATTGCAACTTACAGAATTACTAGAGCGGAAAAGACTTAGGAGAGTATTTTACTCAAGGAATGGGATGAGTTAGGAGTTAACTTATCTCTCCAGAGGGTTTCGTAAATTCGAATGGATGGGGATGGGATCTAACATCAGATCATTGGCTTGAAAATGGGCTAATATGAACATTTTTTACCTTGCGATAGGAGAAAAAAAGCTTTAAAGGGCTAAGTTATAGCATTTTATTCAAAAAGCATTTTAAAAAAATACACAACCAACAAAAAGTGGAGTTACGAGGTTTTATAATGTGAATAGGAGGACAAAATCCAATTTAAAAAAATGTATAATATATAAAAAATAATAATAAAAATAACTATACCACTACAACCCGTGAAAGGCCTAGGGTTCAGTACATGGAAGAGACTGTACTGTTTCATGGTCAACGGTTGTGCAGAGAGGTGATTTCTCCTATATCACACCCAACCTCCAGATTACCTCCCTACCCAGGGTTAGGTAAGATTACCTGGGTACCCAGTTTATAGAGGCTGGGTGAGCCCCATGAGGACCCTAGATCCCTTATGATCATTCTCCGGCTGCTGACAGATTAAATAAAAGCCTTGCTAGCAGCGGAATTTAACCCAGGATCTTCGGCATGGCGACTCAGTGCTCTACCACTGAGCCACTCCGCTCCCTATAAGATCATATAGAACCATAATATTCCAACTGGACGGTAACAATTATAATATTTGAGATGTTTTTATATTAAGAATTTGTCCGAATCTAAAAATATAATTTAAAAAATGTCTTCATTTGGTGAAGAAGTGCATGATCTGACTTCGTAAATCCATAGTGTACATAATCTAGGATTCATCTTTGTGTATATTATGATAGATAATTTAAATAGACTCCAGATATTTCTAACTAATATACTTGAGCAAGACGCGAAATATTGAGAAAGACAAAAAACTCCATTAAAATAACTAACTCAAGGGTGAGTTAAGTGATTAATAGAGCTATTTGAAAAGGTGTACAATCAGAACAATGAGGATTGGTCCACACCAAAGTAAAAGATAAAATAGAATTATAATTATTAAGATTAAATAATCAGATCATACAACACTACAGAGATAACTGGTGGATTTATGTACTATACATACATAAATCTGTGGATATATGTACTATACATACATAAATCCTGCTTATGGTCCTTTCTTTTCAATTTCTTACATAATGAAAAATCCGGTTTTATACTTTCTACACCGGAAGGCACATAAAAATTCAACGAACACCTGACAACCATGCGTTAACCAAATGCCGTTTATCTGATTTGAGGTATCTGTAATCTGTTTAGTATTACAGTATTCCAATGGCATTAATTATATTTTTGAACTGCATCGAAATCTATATAAATAGCGGATATGATGCGGAGTTATCAAGTCATCATTTAGATAAGATTGGACAGGAGATGAATGGAGTGCACTCTGCATCGCTGTCAATGACCTTCTGCAATCAATGCACTAGCCCAACCTAGATGTTTTTTTTTCTACTAAAGCAGAGGACTATTGAGAACGAATATTATTCAATAATTAATATTAATATTAATTATTAAATTACTTCATTTTGGGGAACTATTCCCCAATTTTATATCTATCATGTGAATAAAAGAAGTGCTTAAAGTAGCTTTAAATATACGAGCTTCATCAGACCATGATTTTACACTCTTATAGGCTTCAATCAACACCAACGACATGATAATTTAAATTTTAGCAAGAGGTTAAACAAGTGGTTAGAACTTGCATCCGAAAAAGGGGGAAATGGAAAATTTCACCTACCTGAATCACCACTGGGAAAAACATAAAATAAAATACATCGTATTAAGGCGTTTAGAATTAAAAACAGGCAACTCTGAAATTTCAAAAATTGATTTTTCACCCTTTTTGCTAGTTTAGTTAAGGATATTGTCTATCATATTCGTTGTCGCCCTATTTCTCACGGTTTAAGCCCGGTTCCGAACCTGCAGTTTTGAAAGCAGAAAGCTTTGCCTGGCCGAACTAGCGAAAGCGTAGGGAAAAAGTCAATTTTTTAAATTTGGAGCAATTCACTTTTGATCCTGAACACCTAAATTTATAATTTACCCAGTAGTCCCAATAATCATGAGTAATTATTAAATGTTACATCTATAAATAAGTTATACAATTGTCAATCATAATTATATATTTTTTATTAATTTGGTAATTTTTTCTTAAAGAAAACAAGCGTACTGAGATCGCACCATCTTATTATCTTTTCAACCTAAAAGTTTAATTAAAAAGAAAGAAAAAAAGTTTAATTTTTGAGAAATTTAAATTTCTCAGTGGCTGCCACCTTAGTTAAATATAAATTGATTTCCAATCGAGATCAAAATAGCTATTTAATTGGTTCGAACTTTATTTATTATCATTTAACAACTGAGATACCTCGTTAATCATTCCTGGCCGTAAAATGTAAATTTTACTATAAAATTGTGTTAATCATAAAATACAAATTCATATTTTTATTACATAATGTATATAATGCAATAACACTATATATCATTCTTCCTAAATACACATGCATTGCAAATTAAGGGTGCTTGGTGCCCAAAAGAAAGAATAAATACAATTTTTTTTATGTAAATAAAGAATATATAACAGAAGAGGGAGAGGTTGAACTGGGCATATACAACGTTTATTTTTAAAAACATAAATATTAATATTATATATATGCATTGTGTACACTCTACATACACACATTATATTATACAGGTTAACGTATTACGTTAACCTGTATTGTAGAACAGATTAATTAATAGAGCGAAAGATATTTGTTAAAATGGCTTAGACTTCAGTATCAAAAAGAACGAACTTCTGTTTTGGGTTTTAACGGACGTTGTACTTTGACTTTGTTTGATTAAATTAATAACCAACCCTTAATTAATACTTTTATCGTTAATAAAAGTAAATGAAACAAATTTAATACAATGGAAGTAATGTGAACAGGGAGAAGCCCAGATGGTTGGAAAAAAATTGTCTTTTACCTAAATTGTCATAATTGTATAGAATACCTATATAACGTTTAAATTAAACAAAATATTGATTTAAAACATTCAATGCATGTTAGCAGAAGATTAGTAAATACTATACAATTCACAAAAATCTGACCCGACCCATACAAAACCACCTTGGCCGGCATACAACGCTCGTAAATTCTACACCGGAACGCCCCAAAGTCAATTCGAATTTAATATATAAAAGTTTACTTATACTAAAACACAAACATTTATTTTTCCTTATCGATACAAGGAAATATTTAACAGTTAATTATTAAAAGAATGTCAAGAGTGCTCTTAAAGACAGGATATATCGTTAAAATTATATGTAGTGCCACCATTAGCATCTTAATAGCTGGGACTCAATACAAGATAAATTGCCTTATGTTATTAAAAAAAAACAAAGGAAGGAAGAACAAACAAGACTATATTTAGAACAGATTCCTCGTGTTTATCCTCTTTATTAATTCATCCTAACCCGTCAGTAGAGGCTGGAATAAGCGAATGTTCTATAACACTTGGGAACATTCCCATTCAGATTAATTGAATAAAAAAAATAAGACTAAGGATGGAGGCGATGTATATATTTTATTTTCGGATAGCGACATTATTCGCAATTACAACTCAATGTTTCTATGGAAATAAAAGGAATATGAATATGAAATTGAGTTCTCCAGCACGCAGAAGGTAAATGGCTGGAACAAAGCTACCGAGCTACCTTTTAATTAAACTATTGGGGTAAATTAATGAGCTCATTATAGTGAACAGATCTTTATCTCATAGGATTAGCAGCCCAGGATGAGGTCCGGAATGGAGAGTGATAAATTGACATGGTGACGTCTCCAGCAATCACCCTCTTGTCGGTAACCTTATTTGGTTCACTTCTCCAGTATCTGATCATGCAGGGTAACAGGAACCTTCATCATAATAATTAAAAAAGACGGACACTTCATCGTATTCATTTACCCCATATAAACTATAACTTGTAAATGAATTATTTCAATTTCAACTCCTGCTTGAGAATACAGAGATTGTAAATTCCCTTATTTATTTCAAGGAGCGAAGATATATTTTCAGGCAATCATTTTTTTCTATAGGTTCAGGGAAACTAGATCCGGTTTATATACGGTTTTATTGCGAATGGAATGCATCGAGCTCGTAAGGAATCAGTATTGAGAAAATTTATGAAGCTGAGTTAAATATAGACTCAATAATCTCCTTAGGAAAAAATCAGTACTATTCGAAAAACGTTAAGGACTGAAAAAAACTATAATAATGAAAAGAAGTTAGAACTAAGGAAAGAAAGTCCATTACCGTAGAGAAACGACATAGGGTCTGTCCTTGAGTAGGACTGAAAAACTGACTTCATCGCAGCTACAGTGAACCAGCTCGCTAAGGTGTTTTAACCTTACAGGGACATTGAGACTTGTACTTATACTTCTAAAGGAATAGAATTCGAAGCCAGAAACGGGCAAGGGTTAAGGGCACTAAGTGGAATACTCGGTCCTAAGGGAAGGGACTGAAGGAAATTGAGTGGTTTGTGTGTTACCGAAAGGGAAAAGATATATCTTAAGTAGATGCAATCCAAAGTTGTAATTCAAGTACTTTAAATTATGACCTCGTAAAGTTTTAGTACCCACAATATCTATCATCGACAAGGTGACACTACAGCACGTGTCAACCTTTTTCCAGGTAACGGCCGACTTTCTGTGGCTAATGTAATTCATCATTAAGTATTGAAGGTCCTGGTACTCTACGGACCCGATGGCCTTCGGATGGTCCGTGGGCGGCGCAGGCGACAGCGACATACAGGAGGATCCCGAAGAGAGATAGAAAGCGGAGTTATAGCTACAGGGGCACTACTTAGGGGTAATTACCAATATCAGATATCTTCCGAGTTGGCCCACTAATAATCCTTCCTACTTGTCTTATCTATCTGGACTTCCATCCTCTTCTACCTATACGGAGGACCTTGGGACTAATACTGATCTGTATATACATTGAGGCGAGTAAAAAGAGAATTTAGAAAACGATTCAATAAATACAATATGATGAAATTGATAAGTATATTCATAAAAACGAAAATTAACAGGAATAAGAAATAAGCCTCATTCTTTAAAAAATTTTTTTTTTTTTTTTTTAATTATTTTATTGAATTGTACAACTGTAATATATACATCTAGTACAAGGGCTGTATGAATAAATAAATACATGAAAGGACGTGTAGAGGCACTACCCATTGGCAGCACTCTAATTATATTTCTATTATAGGAGGTCTCGAGGCCATCTTCTCTTCAGACGCCTAGGAGGATTGTCCGGGATGGAATTGGAACCAAGGATGGAAACTAGTGGGTTTGGATGGGCCTGGAGTTTATTATGGAATGATAGGTATCTGGAATGGGCTAAATCGGTAACATATGAAACGTTCAGGTCATTATGGATGGTTTTATTTGTGACAAAATAAGGAGCGTTTAGGATTTTGCGAAGGATTTTGGATTGCAAGGATTGAATACGAGAGGAATTTGATGGTTTGGTGGAGCCCCATAGTTCAATTCCGTAAGTCCATATAGGTCTTATCACAGTAACATAAATAAGTCTTTTGTAATTGATATGAAGCTTTGAGCGTTTGTCTAGTATGTGTTGAAGTAGTCGGAAGCGTCTAGCTGTTTCTTGTCTTTTCAGTCTTGTGTGAGGGTTCCAAGTAAGACGTTTGTCTAAGTTGAGTCCTAGGTAGCGGATCTGTTCAACAGGGATAAGTGGAGTACTATTAAAGGATACAGTAGGACAGGAAGTCATGGGTTTTCGGCGAAGGGTAAAGGTAATTTGATGGGACTTTTTGGAATTGATTTTAATTCTCCAATTCCGACACCATTCTTCGAGACTTGATAAATGTGATTGAAGGGATTGGGATGCAATATATGGGTCGTTATTAACTGATAACACACATGTGTCATCAGCATAGGTGGAGATGAAGGTGTTAGGATGGGTTGGGATGTCAGCTGTATATACTGTATAGAGAATAGGACCGAGGATGCTACCTTGAGGAACACCAGCAGACTGGGAATAGAGAGGAGAGTAGGAACCATTATGATTTACTTTAAATGTTCTGCCAGTTAGAAAGGAGCGAATGATCAAAAAGTATGTAGGAGGAAGGAATTGTCGGGTTTTGTAAAGGAGACCTGGGTGCCAGACTCGATCAAAAGCCTGTTCTACATCGAGAAAGGCTCCCGTGCAGTACAATCTACGCTCCAATGCAGAGGAGACAACATCCACCACACGATGGCATTGCTGGATAGTGGAGTGGGATGTTCGGAAACCAAACTGGTGGTCTGGGATTATGTGGTTACTTTCTAGGATGGGATAGAGACGTTTTAGTATGAGCTTTTCGAGGATCTTGCCCATTATGGGTAAGAGGGAGATAGGACGATAGGAGGATGGAAGTTCTGGAGGCTTTTTGGATTTTGGGATCATTTTTACTATAGATAGTTTCCATGTATCGGGAAAATAGGTAGAACGGATTACAGAATTATAAATGTATGTGAGGAATAAGATAGCTTTTCGAGGAAGGGATTTTAGGATGCGAGCTGTAATTAGGTCATGTCCAGGAGCTTTACGGGAAGGCAAACTATGAATAACGTTGGATATTTCTGACGGATGAAAAGCCTTAGGTGGGAGACTCATTTGGAGTGGGGTATCCAGTTCTGCTTCAATACACTCAATGTGAATAGGGTTGAGGATATCAGGGTGTGGATTAAAGGTTTTGAAGAGGTGTTGGGCGTATATGTGAGATTTTTCTTCGTCAGATCTGGACCAAGTTTGATTTTCAGTAAGGAGAGGATGGTTAAAATCTTTGAATTTAAGGATCTTTTTGGTGGTCATCCATAGTGAATTATTAGTAGTCGTAAGATTTTCAGTCACACTAAGCAAATTTTGGATTTTGTAGTTTCTAATCTCCGTTTTCAGTTTGTTAGTCAGTTGGGTGTAATACGTTTTATCTGATGGGTAACGAGTCCTGTGCCACTTCGATCTTGCTCTGCGTTTTTCGCTCAGCAAGCTGCGAAGGTGCTGTGGCAGGTTAGTCTGTTGTGTGATATTATTTCTGTTTATGATAGTGTTATCTTTTATACTGTCTTTTATTGTTGCTGTAAGTATTTTTATTGCGCTGTCAATGTCTTGTTTAGTCTTGAGTGGAATCCGTAGGTCTAGTTTGTTTTCCAAATCGTTACTAAATTGCTCCCAGTTAATTCGTCCTGTAATCAATGAAGGAGAGGAGGGCTTAGGAATGAAGGTTGAGTGTAATGAGAGAAGAACTGGACTGTGATCTGAGGAGAGGTCATCCAGGGATTTGATTAATACGTGGGAAGGAGAAATCTGGGATGTGACAAATATATCCAGGATATCAGGGCGTTTTTTCAGGGAAGTTGGCCAATAGGTAGGATTCGGGGGAGAGAGGATTGAATAACTACGAGAAGTACAGACATGAGACAGGATATTGCCACGAGAGTTGGATGTTCGACAGCCCCATCGTTGGTGTTTAGCATTATAGTCTCCTCCAGCAATAAAGCGTGATCCGAGGGATTGGAATAATGATTCTAGTTGGTTATTGGATAGAGAATTGCCAGGAGGACAGTATACAGCTGATAATGTAAGATGGAAGGGACGAGTTAATATGATGATAGAGGTTGCTTGGATAGCCTCATTTGGAGTTGAGGGAATAAGGGAATGTGGAATCGTTTTATGGATAAGGATGCAAGAACCGGCGTGTGAAGTGTTGTCTGGGTGGTCAGATCTATAAGTGATATAGTCGCGTATATAAAAATATGAACGTTTAGTGAAGTGAGTTTCAGTCAGTAGGGCAATGTCAATCTGATTGTCATGCAGAAATATGTCAAGTTCGTCTCGGTGGTTGTATAGTCCGTTCGCATTCCATAAGAGGACAGCTAGGGGCTTCACATTCATCGCGGGAAGTTAAATGGAATTTCTGTGAGGAGTCTAGTGAGGAGGGTGATGAGCGGTTTGATAGTTTGTTGTAGGTCTATCAGGAAGGAAGATAGGATGGAATGTATGTCGGTGGGATTATGGATTTGGAATGGATATGGATGAGGAGGTTGAGATGGAAAATCAGTAGGGGTGTTGACTGGGTGCTGAGCCCGGCGTTGGGGACGAGGAGGTAGATCAACTTTCGTTGGTCGATGTAATGTGGGGTTTACGTGGAGAGAAGGTTGTGATGGAACTGGAAGTGGGTGTTCTGGAGGAAGTTTAACACGGAGGGGTAAGTGGTGATGAGGAATAGGATGTCGTGGAGGTTGGGACTGTGCTCTGGGGATCTGTGGCTTGGGTTGAGAGGTTAGGGGTTTAGATTGGGTGTTCTGAGGCGTCTGACGTCGCGGCTGCTGTAGAGTCTTGGTGTAGGCTTGAGAAGGCGGCTTTATCTCTTCCTGTAAATCGGTGATCGTTGAAGTAGTGGGATGCTGCTCGCTGATAGTTGTTTGTGGCAGTTCTGGGAAATCCGATAAATTGGCAGGTTCAGGAACAACATTTAAGGTCTTCTGTTCTGTTTTTTTTTTGTATGCAGTATTGTGCAATCTCTGTCTATAGAGGTTTTTATATACGACGCAACCCCTGTAGCTAGCAGGATGGTCTTCACCACAGAGTGCACATTTTGCAGGATTCTCCTTAGGCTTCGAGCATACGTCAGATGAGTGTGGGCCGGCACATTTGACACATCTGGTCTGGTGATGGCAGTAAGCCTTTGTGTGTCCTAGATTTTGACATTTTGTGCATTGCACTATTAGTGGTTTTTGTCGGGGCTGCTCAAATCTTACCGTAGAATATACTAGCCTTGAGATCTGAAATACCTCGGCGTTATTTCGAGCTGGTTCTAAATCTACAAAAAATAGTGGTAGTGGGTATTTTTCTGTTGGGTGTAGAACACAGGATATGTTTCTGACACTATGGCCTATTTCTTCAAGGCCTTTTTTTATGGCAGCTGTGGGGGTGCTTGAATGAAGACCTCTTAAGACCACACGGTATGCTTTATCTTCTCTTAGCTGGTAACAATGAAAATCGTAATTATTAGCAGTAAGATGATTAATAAGTTTTTTATAGTCTTCTTTTCTTTAAAAATGAATCAGTAGGAAGGGTGACCTACGGTGTAGTGGTTAGCATAACAACCTAGCTTACCCAAGATTCCGGATTCATAGCCCAGCAGGTTATCTTAGGAATTTTTAAATGGGGCTAAAAATTCCTTGGCTGTGCTGTCCTTCGCAAGAGGCGTAAAATGGGTGCCCGAGCCACAGTTAATCGTTAAAGATACCTATCCTAATTATACCTGAATGGGCAAAACTAAGAACTCTGAATGTAGCATCGCCAGATTAGCCACGGCAGCATAAAGTTACAATAAAGAAACATACAAAAATATATAAGACGATTAAGCTCTTATGTTATGCCCGAAGAAGACTTCACACAAGTAATATTTATTCGTTGCACTTACAGAAGGATACAAATTAAGTATACAAAATTGAGAGTTTATTATCAATCACTTGACATAGTTTCACTTCTTCAATATTTCAATCATGGAAATAATCGACATGATACTTAAAAATCAAGAAATATTAATAAAAAAAGTTCTAAAATTAGAAAATGATTGTGATGCACATATGAAGGATTACCTTAAAAGATATTGATAACGTCGAATATGTCATGGGGTAAAAGATTGAACATTGGCAAACAAAAACCTGTTTATTCCAACTGACGGCAAATAGACAGTTGGATAACATAAACTGCGTATTTATGACTTAATGTAATTAAATTAGGTATTAATTTCAATATAGAAATGGTTAATCCCCCAATCTCAGATGTCTTCCATTACTTCGAAGGTAAAGATAATATGATCCTCTCTCCATATATACTTATATCTCGCTAAACTTATTCATTTAATAAAAATATTTGTTTTACTCTGACAATGTGTTTTCATTAGTTATTAAAATATTTAGGTAGAAGAAAAGATCTTGAATGTTTCATTTTAGTAGTTAACGGTTAATACGATTTACAGCTCTTTATATATTTATATTTAAAATGATACAACCATTATTAGGGTATAGAAATATCACTCAAGAGGTTACCCAGAAGCCTATTCATCCTTTCATCATCTACCGCCAAATGATTCCAACCACTGGAATGGATGGGAGATGGGAGTTGATGACTACTCACACCCTCAGGACACAGCTATCCCTGGACTCTTGGCTCAAAAGACGGCTAGGCATTGCCGAAACTCAAACTGACAGAAGAAAAAAAAGACAAACAAAAATAAAGAATAGGAAATGGCCTTTTTAATTTATTAGGGCGGTTTCAGTGTCAAATAAATTACTACCACATTTTTTTTTTCATGTTTATCACCTGATGTCGGCTATAATTAATGTTTAGATATGAAAGCTTCGAGTTTTATACTAAAGGATAAAAAAAAGTGCCCCTAAGACAACAAAGATTGATGTAAATATGAGGTTTTCTGAATAGATAACTGTTCGGTGTAAATTTAAGCAAAGGTTTAGACATTTTCGAATGATATGGACTGAAATAGCAATTTGAATAAATTAATAAAACTAACACTAACAAATACTTTTATTTCCGGACTTGAAGTATGTGAACTCGTTAAAATAATATTAATGATTTGTCTTTGTAAAAAATACCAACTGATTTACAAATGTTCATTAAACAAAAAATGTCACTAGTAAATATGAATAAAAAAAATCTGAAATTCATATTCCCTTCGAAACGAAAAAATATAGCCAATGAAAGTGTACCCAAGTCCTCTTCAGCGTCACAACCTTTTACTACTGTTACCATTCCGAATTACTTTCATTAGCGGAAATTCGTTTTAACTCATCTTATGATTCATATAGTTAATAAAAATTAAAAAATTAAATACATTCAACAGCTTCGTTTCTTTCTTTGTAGCTGTAAATTAAAACAATATATATTAAAATGGGATGTACCAAGAAGGGTGATGGGTTTATGTGATAGAAGTTGATTTGGCAAAGGAAATGCTCTTTCCTTCCAAATAAGGCAATTCATTTATAAATGTGAGCGCTAGGATGGTCTGCAGATCCCGCATAACTGCTAACAGGATAAATAATTTATAACAGACATTTTCGAAGTCCGGACCTACAGCCCATTAGCTCTCAGCTCTACGAACTGAGCTGTCCCACTTCCAATAAAAACATAAATAAATTAAATTATATAAAATAAACATCAGACCGTAGGCTCGACAATGATCATATAGTAGAAGAGGATACGAATTACCATGCGAAGTTAAATAAAAAAATTGCAACATCCACTAGGATACTTTATCTAACCGCTCCTACTTATTCAATAGTGACGAATGAAAATTGGAAGAATCGTTCCAACAGATGGTGCCATTCCTTCCTCTATTTATCGGAGACATGTGTTATCTCAGCCTAACACGTGACTAAGGACGATTTGCGACTCCAAAAGCTCCGCATCTAATTCTGTCCAGGGCCTAATGCCTTAGGATCTCCGGATGCAAGGAATAGCACGAACACGAGGAGGAATGAACGTGGTTCGAAAAATAATTTATTGTTTTTTTTTACATAGCTACAATTCATCATCTTGGTTTTACAAGATTAATGAGATGAAAAATAAAATTATCCCATCATGCCAAGATCACAACAGCACGCCCCGATGAATAAGAGATTAAGTCAAATTTTGTCCAAATTGAGTATTGAGGGAACTAGAATCGTGCCATTCTCGTAGTGCATAAGAGGCTAAATCAAACATTGCATGAAATGGCGTTATTGCTTATATTATAACTCCATTCCAAGTCAAAGATCTTAGCCTTTGATGGTGGAAGTATTTTGTTCCCGTCAGAATGAAACGATGCCACTTTCTTCAGGACAATTCCATTATTTTGGACAAGTTTCGTCTGAATCACTTATTCACAGAAACTAGAGATTAAATATTTCATTAGTAATTATTTCACCAACCTAGTAGATTAATTGAGGGAACCGTGTGGCTCATTGACAGAGTGATGAGTTGCTGGGTTCAAATCCCACCCGCTGGCAGACTAAATGTAATCTGGCCAGAAATGGATCCTGAGGGATTCATCTAGTGCCCTCCTGGGGCTAACCCAGCTTCTATAAAACGGGCACCCAAAATAATGGGGAACATTTGGCGGTTGATCAAGATCTAGGGCAAATAATCTCCCTGCACAACCGTTGTCCAAGAAACATTAAAGTTTCTAGCACTTACTGAACCCAAGATCCTTTATAGGTTAAAGTGGTACAAGTTAGATTGGTAGATCAATTAATAAAGCATGTTTTATTGACATATGTTGCAGTAAATACTTTTCCAAATCAGGGGAAATCATCATTGTCAAAGATGATGGGAGGTCCCTGTGATTAGAAAAATAATAATAATTAACTAGAAAGAGGTTCCTTCGACACGGATTCAATAAGAAATAAAATAAACAAGGCGATTGAAAGGAGACGGAGAGTAATAGGTGGCTAATAGACATGAAACCACGGGGCCGGGAGGGATGTTGGCAAAACGAAGAAAGGCGGAAAAAAGAAGAGCGATAACTGAGTGGGGGGCCAAACTCGTAAATACCTTGGGCTCAAAGAAGAGCGCCGGGGTATTATGTCAGTCTGTCATGAGGCGGTGTGGTCCGGGGGGGCTCTCAAGAGGTCGAGGAATTGAATACTGGCTGCTTCATAGCGTGGTCGTTAACGGATCTGGAGTTGAAGTCACCTGTCAGCAGTGAATTACCACTAGGTCGGGAAAAACGGGAGAGCTGATCTTACACCATCTTAAGATCAGGAGGACAGACCCATTCAAGTCTGCCTATATTGAAGATTGATTTTAACGGGGAAAAAATGAAATAGGTACTGCCTACAGAAGTAAAAACCCAAGACTTTGAAATAACGGTATTATTTTTTAAATCAAATTTACAAATTTAAATTATTAACATTAATCAGACTTTCACATATACTGACACTCCGAAAGTTAATTATACACACTTGTAAGTAGTTTATTTATTAATCAAAACATTTTGTGGACAACACGAGCTTTTGTAATATTAATACTTTAACTGAAATAATAAGTAGTTTATACTTCTACTTTTTTTAACATGTATTTGTATTTACATAGATTGTATTTTCATTTTTTATCGTTATGTTCAACAATACTTAGATCACTTTGTACTTCCAATAATTTCATAAAACATTACATTAAACTATTACAAATAAAATAGGGGAAAGGAAAAAATCAACCAGTTATTGATGATTTAACTTATTATTAGTATCAATTGAACATCTATTACAAGAATTTTTAAATTAATAAAATTATGTATATCACAGGAATTCAAACCCATTAAACTAAAGATGATTAAAATAAATTGTATAACTCATGCACAAGTCGCAAGTCTCGAGCATGTTGTCACCTAAATACAAGTTTATCCCAACCAAAAATTCGCTAAACGCGGCTAAAAAGTTCTGACTTGAATAATAATAGTTGACCTAATGTATATGTTGAAGAAAATGGTCCGAGTGGTAGTTAGTAAAAATTCTCTTTAGTAAGAACAACTGTGTATTTTAAAGTTATTTTCAATGTTTCGACCCGCATTGCAGGTTTCTTCAGTGCTAAATATACAAATCCTTCGTAAAATCCTCAATGCTCCTTACTTTGCTACGAACAAAGTAATCCATAATGAGCTTAATGTCCAGTTTGTTGCTGATTTGGTCCGAATCCGATATCAATCTTTTCATGACAAACTTCTTTTCCACTCAAACCCACTAGTTTCAAACCTCGCAACATCTTCAATTCCTGATAATCCTCCGAGGCGTCTGAAAAGAAGATGGCCTCGTGACCTTCTAAGTTGAACTTTTTATTTGAGTACTACCACTGGGTAGTTTCTCTACTTGCCTTTGTCTCTGGACTTGATTTATCTTTCATTATATTTACTTGA
Source organism: Troilus luridus (assembly GCA_964056705.1). Classification (NCBI taxonomy): domain Eukaryota; kingdom Metazoa; phylum Arthropoda; class Insecta; order Hemiptera; family Pentatomidae; genus Troilus; species Troilus luridus. Next base: position 89,295,176 of record OZ057412.1, on the reverse strand, counting down.
TCTATTCTGTAAACAGTTGTAAATTTCAATAAATACATTATTTAAAAAATATACAAGATTCATATAAATTAAGATAATATATAGGAAACAATAAAAATATGTACAGTCATCTGGGACATGGGTGATAAAAAAAATAATAATAAACAGTTCATCTACCTAAAAAGATTTTTTTCTAACCTCATCCTGCACCGTTTTATTTCTCTTAAAAAAAAAAATTGTCCTTTAGAAACTGTAAAAAATCCTAAAGTTACTTACTCCCATCAATTATAACTCCAAATTTCCGAAATGGACTTTTACACATGTTTAACAAGTTTAATCAAGCAATGCTTGATGCTTCCGAACTTCAGGTTCAGAACCAAACTAAAACATGAGAAATTAGGCGGCAAAGTGTCACTTTTTTCGCTAATCAAGGAATTTTGGCTTACAATGGACTTAACATAATACTTGCTACGAAAACGTAAAATGGTAGAAGTTCATTTTTTCATTTTCACGATATCTTCATGTTTCCATTGGAATTACTAATTAAATGTAATCAAACTGTCAAAGGTTATCAACACTTAGCAAAGTTTGATGTTTTGAACCCTATACACCTTTTAAATTTTATAATGAAATGATTTGAAAGAATAAATGATTTTTTAGATCTAAATGCACTTATACGTCATTCAAATATAACAGCTCAAGTGTTGAATTTCTCCTATATAAGTTATCAAGAAGAGAAAATAAACTATCGACCAATAAATGAATATATATATGTTCAATGCTCATCGAAGGAGAAACTCAAATTACCAATAATTATATCCCTAATCATTATCGACAATATTAGTTTTATTCGAAGTGAAAGTAAGAAAATAGTATCCAACCAAATAATTGTTATATAACTAGAGTATTTTAATTTTTAAAACATGGTTGTATATCAGTACAACTCGATTACTCGGCTACAACTCGAGTTTATTTATGTTTATTGATCGATAGTTTGTTTTCTCTTCTTGATAATTTATGTTGGGGAAATTCAACATTTAATGATTATGTCGTCGTAGCTGCTTAAGCCAAATTCCGTGTTAGGGTACACCTACATTGGATCCTATTCGGCGCGACGTGATCTTATTCTATCACATACGATGCTGGGGTGAGCAAACAAATGACTGAAATTTCCCAGAGTGCCTATAGTGAATCAGATAAGGCTAAATTCTATTCTTGTTAATCAGATAGTAAACTAGCCACTGCCTTCCGAATAAAATAGTATTAATTTTATTCTTTTATTTCTTATATTATATATGTATATTATAGTAAAATATAAATGTATTAAAAGTGATTAATAAATAATCTTAATTTTATAAATTTAAAGATCCAAATGTTATAACAATGAGCTAATATTACTATATTAGAATATTTTTGTCTTGCTGTTTGACTCTAAATAAATAATTTAGTAGTTTTTCAATTTCATAAAATAGAATTTATATTTTTTAGATATTCATGTTTTATATAATCAATTAATTTATTAATGGAATAGTAGTGATATTTTTAAATCTATTTGGTTTGTAATTAAATTAACGATTGCAATTAAATTCATAAATACGAGCGGTTATACTTGAAACCTCCCCATAATATCAAATCTCAACAAGTGTTTACTTTACTACTATATTTTTGCTTTATCCTGGATCTTTAATTGATCTTCTACTGGCTCCTAACTTTTTTCGAAGGATTTAATGTGAAAACATTGAACAAGGTAAGTGTAATTATTTTTATAATACTGTTTGTGTGTTGTATAACATATTAAAATTTGTTTCACCTAAATTCACCTAAAAATCACTGTACTTTATTCTAAATACTATTGTGTTTTAAACTTTTCTTCATTAACAATTGTCATGAAATATGTTTATGCAATATGTATTTTTGGTAGGAGTCACAGGGTGACAAGAACCATTAATTAATCTTTCTCATCCTTTCTTTATGAGAATAAATGAAAATAGTTGAAGCGATGAGTGATTTCTATTGTTAAACTTTGATATACATTCAGAATAATTGTTTGTAAGATAACCCCATATCATATAATTAAGTATGAATCAATTAGCCAGTAAATTAACTATTAAAATCAGGTGGACATTAGGATTACTAATAATAACACCCATACTAAACAATTACATTTGAAAAAATCCATTATGGAACTAGAAATAGTATTAATTTAAATTTATATTTCACCGAAGAACAATTCCACAGTAGTATTTAGAATAAATTTGCTTCAGATTAAATAAATAAGGTTAGACTGAACAGAAATAATAAATATAAATATTTAGCTTCTTTTGAAAAATGCTACAAATGTAAAAAGTTCAACTTTTTGTTAGGTACCTAATAGATTTATTATGGAATACTTTAAATTAATTTTTATTTATTATTAAATCAATGTGTATCTGAAAACATTATTTTTTCCAGAAACAGAAAGGAAATATGTTGTCCAATGAGGAAGTGGCCTTGTTCAAATTTCAATTTTATTCAAATTCATGTTAGCAGACACTCCTACAAGTGAACATATGTGGCAAAGATGATATTGTTTTTTGGATTGTGTATATCAAGTATCAGAAGAAATTTGGTTTATACCTCTGTGTATACTTTTCTTAATGGATGTCAATGATAATCAAGAAAGATCTTACAATTTGGGAGTAAATACTGTATAATTAATAGTGGATATTCAAGGCATCTTAAGCCAATATATATTTGAAAACACTCCAATCTAAATCTTCAGAGGATCTTCCTTAATCACCTCAATTATTATATCAAATTGTAATATTAAAAATTATATATTATTGCTATGTATTATTTTATCATATTAATATGTTAGTATCTTAATCGACAATTATTATTTATAAAATTTGTAGTGTGTAATTCTTTTTAACTTGTATTTCGAAATATTTAATTGTGTTATTCATTTATTTTTCCACTTAATTCTACTATTGTTGTTAAAAATGTGTATCCTAAATTTTATTCTTTTAATTTTATAAGTAAATACTGTTGTATGTTATTGAATAAATGATTTATTTTCTTCTATGAATGATTTATTTTCTTCCTTAACAATATGCTGGTGTCCTCTTTTATTTATCAAAACATAATTTAAATATATGATGATCTTTGCATGATGTTTTGGCCAATATTGCAGATCTTCATCAGGTTTAAATTACCAAGATACAAATATTAAATGTAAAATATGATAATTCATAAATGATATAAATCATATTAAAAAATGTTTAGGTAAAAATATTAATATAATCATTATAATAAGATGATTATTATATTATATTATCACCTAAATATTTTTTAAGTATTATTTGTATCATTACTGCTATTAATCTATATGTTTTGTATTATATTATTTGTTTGTACCTTGTGTAAATAAGCCCTAATGAAGACCTGCAATGTTGGTCGAAAACATTGATAAGCTAATAAATGTATCAATTGCTTACTATTCGAGACTTGATTTTGACCTTCAATCAACATACCTTTAATTGTGCATGTGTAAGTGATGTAAATATAATAAACTTTCATTTTATAATATTAAATTGGAGCATCGATAGAACATTGGACATAATGAATATAAGGAAAAAATAGAATGCTATTGGGAATCTATACCTTAGCCCATATGATAACTATAAGTTCTTAAAAAACTTTTACCAAAAGGTTCTTGATTTTACTTTCAGGTACTTGTTTGTTATGATATCACCACTTTAGAATTTAATAGAATTCATTGAATTTCATGATTATGAAACACATGTGAAGTAAACTGGTAATTATATGGTTTTTACACAGTGAGTACTAGAGTGGTGGTACCATCCAATAATATATAAGTACCTACTTTCAATTTCTACTAGACTTTTAGGTTAATAAAATGAATTGGTAATGCAAATAATCTGAAGCATTTTTAAAAAGATCAATAACTCCTTTCAACATGCAATTCATTGCCCATAAAACAAATAACAGTAAATTCCAGATAATAATCTATAAATTTAAAAACTCAATTAATTGCTATTATCATAACATTATACTTTCCAATTACTATAACTCTATAAGAGATATAGATAAAGTTTGCATAAATATATGTATTTGACAGATTGTTACAATATTTACTTAAATGTGTTCAAAATATTAATCGAAACAAATGTTTATTCATATCAATTGGATAATAACAGCAATAATAAAAGACTTATAGGAGTAATACCAGTAACTTATATATGACATGATTGAATAGAACAATCAAGGATTGTAGAAATAGAACAAACAGAAAATAATCAAACTTACATTTTATAATTATTTCTTTATTTCCATGCTCACATAGCTAATTTATAAATAAACAATTTTCTAAAACTGGAATCTTGAGAATACTCAATGTAGTTATAATGGTATTGAACGTTCATTAAAAAAATCACTGTTTATTGAACTTATAGATGATGAGATAATGATCTACTCATGTAATATCAAAATGAATTTGTAATATACATTCAATAAAGCTAAAACTATTCTGATAATTATGAGGGTGTAATGTATTTGATAAACTTGATCAGTTAAATACATATTTTATTTCACACAGCCTACACTAATCTGGTGTAAATCTATTCTATTCAAACCTATAATGAAACTAGCCTTTTGAATATAATGGTATTAATTTTATTCTTTTATTTCTTGTTTTCTATATAAATTATTGTGAAATATAAATATATTAAAAATAATCTTTTATAAACTTAAAGAACCAAATGTTATGAAAATGAGTTATATTAGAATATTTTTGTCTTGCTGTTTCACTATAAATTAATAATTTAGTTGTTTTTCAATTAAAAAAAAATAGAAATTATTGTTTATTATTATTATTTCATAGATCCCGCAATGGAGGCTCCTTTCGAACTAATTCTATGAGTAATCTTTGTTTATTTTATTGTTCATCTTTACAAAGGAGTATAAAAAATCAGAAAAGCCCTTGCTAAATGTTTAACAAATAAATTTAACATTAAGATGATAATTTTATCAAAAGTTAATGTTTCCAATTTTCTTTGACGAATTAAAATTGTATGTAGGTATATTTTTTATGGACATTTCTGATAGATATAATTTTATTTAACGGGAAAATAACCTTCGCTACTATATTTAATGGATCATGAAGTTTAGTAATAAAATATTTTAATGAGAATTGACAATATTTAATTTTGATTTATGACTGATATTTATATAATAGTTAATTATCAAATTACAATGTATATTTTTTAATAAACATTTTAGACAATAAAGGTTAAGTTGGCACACATGCTAACGGCTGGCTTATCGAATTGAAAACTAATGATTTCGATTTGTTAAAATCACACTTGATCGTACAACATCGCGCCTGATCCAATATAGGCACTTTCGTATAAATAAACTATTTCGTTTCCACGAGCGACTAAATCCCTGGGATTGGTCGGATAAATATGGATTGATTAAGGCCGGATCCAATGTAGGCGCTCTCGATATATTTCAGTCATTTGGTTTCCTAGCGACGTCTCATCGAATCGCACCGGATCCAATGTAGGTGTAGCCTTAGACAACATTCCTGGACTATAGTATTAAAAAATGTGAAATGTAACACTTTGTCGGCAAAGTTCTCATGGTTTAATCCGGTTCAGAACCTGAATATTTGTTAGCATAAAGCGTTGCTTGACTAAACAAGCGAAAATTAAGAAAAAGCCAATTTTTGAAATTTGGAGTTATCCGGTTTTGATATCGAACGCCTCAATTATAAGTTGTGCTGATAAATTATCATATTTTAGAAATAAAATATAGAAATCTCTGGCTGTATGAAAAATATTTGGCTGAATTATATTTACTATCCCTTTCACTTAAAAAAAACAACCAATGTGATCGATAATGATCAGGGATATAATTATATGTAATTAGAGTTCTTCGATGAACATTGAAGATTCGAGATGCATTGACTATTTTTTAAAATTTATTTATCGGTCAATAATTTATTTTCTCTTCCCTATATTTAATTCAGGATAACGATCACTTTTTCGTAGTTAAAGCACGTATAGAATTATGTTCAACAGAAGTTCCAGCAGGTGGTTAATAATATATAAAAGTTCGCATTCCTCTCAAAGGACAATTCAAAGACTGAAAGAAATGTCGATAAAACGTTCGAAAGAAACCTTGAATGAGGCTCGCGAAAATGTCGATAAAACAAAACTGGAAGGCTCGTGGTGTACAACCTCAACCTCCTCCTAGCAGAGGTGACCACTCTTTTGAAGTCGCGGTGTAGTTTATGTCCCCGGCGACCTTTTAGGATGTAACAATGGCTATGAAATAAGACTACCTGCTGAGTAAAAGCGATATAAATAATCTCTGTCCAAAATAACAGCAATTTTATCAAGACTACAAGCTATTTCGCAGGAGGTGTCCGCATAAAAGATCAGAAGTTCTGGCATAACCAATTTATATCCGACGATTTTATGGTCACATCCCAGAGACATTAAAGGTTCAGCCCCTGTGACTACATATATCGGTGCCCTGCTCTGTACTAGGATTACCTATTAATGAAATTCCTCTTAATAGATACAGAATTGGGAATCAATGCCGCAGGTAGTCATTTCGAGTCACAACCATTCATACTTTCCCTTTTTAGTATTGTCAAAAATAACAATAATTTTATCACTGACTATAAGTAACTATTAACTAATATAAGTAACTATCGACTGCATATAGATTAAATCTGCCGACTTACACAAGCTGTATCTATAAATCGAAATGTCAGTTGAAACGTTAATTTATTGATTACCAAAATATACAGATTTCTCACAATTACACTCTTTTTAACATACCATAATAACTCACGATTATTTTTATTTTAAAAATTAATCACGAATATTAAAAAGAAAAGGAATGAAAAGTTCAAACATGTGACTTAACTCAAAGCGACAACCTGCGGAACTGATACCCAAAATTGAAAAAACCAAGAAGTTTGATTGATAATAGTAATCACATGATAAAAACAGTAACAGAAGTTTTAGTGCATGTTTAATATCATTTATAGTAATTATGATTAGTTATATTAGAGACGTTAGGGATTATTCATACATATTTTGTCTCTTATTTTTAACGTTTAAAATCATGAATAATAAAACAAATTCTATTCTTGTAGGTATTAAAAATCCCTTTTCCTTGATTGGTATAACTTTCATCTTTGGTTTCTCCCCTTTGCTCTGTTCTGTTTATTTGAAACGAGTATTTAATACTTAATAGTAACATCAATAACTACGTCTTTTTTAAACCACATTTTCATAGGCCTTTAAGTGGTACGAAGAAAGTAAATTCCATTCTATCCGATAGGAGTTAGGAGATTCAGAACTTAAGGTATGCACTTCCACATTTTCTGTTATCACTTGCCATACCAAAAGATATTCTAGGAAATACAGACCAGAATCGACCGTTGGAAAAAGATTGAGAGAGTGAAACCTTAGATTAGTAAGAAGGAATCTTCTTCCCGCAGAACAGCCTAAACTGACACTGAGGCATACAACAGAACGCCATTATTTGAAAGATTGAAGAAAGTAAAAATATTCTATTGAGACATGATCACGCAGACAACAGTATAAAATCAGAAAGTAAGAATTGGGAGGTGTCTCTATCATGTTATAAAATGGCTGTTCATTTGAAGGAACTCATGGATTATTCCCAATTCAAAGTTAGGACTGGAATGTGGAGATGGTATTACAAGATGTTGCATTGTTGTTAAATCAATGCAGATTTTTTTTAATGAATATGCCAGACCACACAAGACCTGATTACCTGAACACATCCGTTACCAGCACGAAGTCTGGGTCTTAATCCAATCAAGCATGCAAAGGATAAAATAAAAGGAAAGTGCTCTGGCAGCTTTTACCTCCAACTACGAATGAAGAGCTGAAGATTGGATATATAATATGCCGGATGATATCCTTCAAGATTCAATCAACAAATAATTTGACGATTTTTCTTTTTTACCTTTTTACGAAAATAGAGCCATTCAATAAAATAAGTTATTAAAGTTACAAGAAACATGACCCCTCTTTAAATTTATTTCATTTTAATATATTTAAATTTTATTTAAATAAAATCTTTTTTTTTTTAAGGAAAATCTTAATTCTAATTAAATATGTTCAATTATGAAACTTATCTAGATAAAATCGTTTATTTTGAAGGAACATACTTTTGTAAAAGTATTTCAAGGTGTTCCGATTTTTTTTAAGGAGAGCTTTCAAACAAAAAAAAAGGTTTAATAACCAATAATTGCTACGTTTAATAATTAGCGGCATTCTACAACTTCGAAACAATGTGGATTTAATTTTGGTCCTATCTCTTTGAATTGTAAATAAAAGTGAAAGAAAATGAAATGTATCTTTGGAATATGAAATGAATCATATATATATATATATATATATATATATATATATATATATATATATATATATATATATATATATAGGTTAATTTTATATTTTAATGATCCATTATAATAATTTAAAATAGATAACAATACATACTGAGATGCTTTTTTAACAACAGGATCTCAGTAATAACAAATATTTATGTTATTTTTATAACTTAAAGTAAAAAGTATCAATAATGTTATACTTTACATTCCCTTCACTACTTTTTCCTAAGCAGCGTTGTCACCTTACTTTTAGGTACCGTAAATGATCACTTACCTGAAACAAAGTCAAATTCAAGGTTAGAGGCTGATAGAAACTCTTATATCATTAAAGCTTAAATTATTAATCAAAAGTTCCATATGAGTATATTTGTATATCTATCCAATACATCACACTTTCACATACACATTTTTTCTTCACTTATAATCAATATTAGATAAGACAAAATTGGTTTTATATCTCAAAGCCGAATTTAACGGTTATAAAATTATAGGTCAGATATAATGTGTTTGCTTGATATTAGACTATTTTTTTAGAACCGAATAAGTCAATAATTTTTGTTTATGGTGAACAAGAAATTCTAGCTAAAACAACGAAGAGGATCTCGTGATACGGGGCAATGTGCAAGAGACTTACCGTGTCACGGAGACTATAACAAGAAATTTATAATTATTGAGAACTGTCTAATGTAAAAATAAAACGGAGAAGAGCTTTACCCTTCACAATTTATGCAACGATAAATTGAATAGCAATAGGTAGGTCTTGAACAGAAATGGAGGGGAGAATAAGTCGGCAAGCTCACGTGTCCAAGCAAGGCTTTCTATTTATTCTTTTGTTCAATAATACCTATATTGGCATTTCTTTAAATATCTCCATTCAGCTCATTGGGAAAGTTTAGAAATAAACATATAAATATTTTTTTTTTTAATATTAAAATATAGCGGCAAATTATAAGCAGTAATATAATGAAAAAAAGTTCTGTCAGGCTGGTTCTAGAAAATATCAAATATCACAGAAATTACACATTAAGTGTACATTTAGGAAGAGAGGAATCTAATAAACTTAATTATTAATGGGTAATGGTTAATTATTAGTTAGGCTGGCTATAAAAGCGTATTTTTTATTTTTTTTAACTATTATGTATTCTTTTTCAAAATAAACGAAACTCCTCAGTTTATTATGTTAGTAGTCATGTACTTGTCTTAAAGGCATGTATGCCTTGGCAGTTGCCACAGGACTACTCTGCGTTCGAATTTGAAAAATCGCTACCAGATCCTGAACAATAAAATGAGATAAACAAAACTAGAGTTTTGTTTCCCATCAAAGCGTATTTTTAAACTGTTATTTATTTTTGAGATATGCTGTTGATTACACAGATCAGTAAATGAAAATCTTCTTTTATAGTCATAGACGTAGTTAATTTTAACTATGCAGGTATAATTTAATATTATGTAAATACATAAATAGGGAGTGGAGTGGCTCAGTGGTAGAGCGCTGAGTTGCTGTGACGATGGTCCCGGGCTCAAATCCGGCTGTGCAGATTTTATCTAATCTGTTAACACCCGGGAAGGATACTTTAGGATGTGGGACCTTCCTGGGATCTACCCAGCTTCTGTAAAGCGGATTCTCAAAAACGGAGAAAAACCTGGTTGAGGGTAATCTAGGACATATTAGATCCCAGTATAACCACTTTCCAAGAAAGAGTACAGCCTCTACTATGTACTGAACCCAAACCTCATGAGTTGCAGACCTCATAAATAAATAGAATTTACATAGTTGTTGGAATGAGAAGAAAAACAAATATAAACAGATCCTTATAAATAAAGCTAAGTAGGAAATCAAACAGAATATTGTTTATACTACTGACATTTGTACGACTATGTTTAAGATCCAGGGTGCAGAGGATCTAACTAAGTTGAAGAGTCACACGACCTCTTCCTATCAACCGTGACCACTCCTGTGTTTACACTGTTCAGCGGGATCTAGAAAGGGCCCATTGAGACAGGCACTTTTAATTTACGACAGAGCGGCCTGGAACGAGCCAGTTTCCTAAAAGGATAACATTTCTCCTCCCAGTAAAGGTTCCTGCTCCAGATAAAAAAGTTAATTGAAGGGAAGAGGGCTATATGAAGCCGTAAAGGTGTCAGCATCAGTCCTCATTTGCATAAGCTGCCTCCCTCTTCGTGGATCCTCAACGGCACCGCTCTGTGGTTTATTGATGGAACGAGAGGGGACAACGGGAGTAGGGGACGCCGAGTAATTAAGATTTGTCAAGGGTGCTAGTTGGAAATGACCTGAAGAAGATGCGCTGTTTTGGATAATAAAAACAAACACAACAGCAAAACATAAACTTAGGTGAAATAAAAAAGGCGGCGAAACATCTTAAAGGTCTGGAAAACAAACAGAAAAAGTTATTATAAATTAAATGCCTATCTTAGAAGAGGCATCGTCGAGTAAAAGTAATGTTTAACAAGTAATATAATCACATACATACAAAAATAAGCATTCTTATTATATTGATAAACGGTATCATTTTTCATTAATTAATGATTTACTGATATATTTTATCAAACACTCAAAAGTATAATTTATGAGTATATATGGATATAATATGTAAATATATATGTATGTATAGTGTATATATTCTATCTAAAGAACCGGTGATTAAGTGGCTAAGTCGAATTTTCTCCAAAGTGATTTTCTTGTATTCAGAGCAGCGAAATTTATTAGTGTTATTTTTGTAGTGAAAAAGAGGCTAAGTCATTAAGTATTGCCGTGAATAAGAGTTAATAACTTATATTACAACTCCATTTTATTACATTACAACAAGAATGACACTATTTAGCTTCCCTCAATACAGTTATCTCTCTGAGGAAATTTCGCTTAACCACTTATTCACCGGTGCATAATATTAATATTATGAAGACAAATTATATGATATAATGCTAGAGAGCTCAATTAGTTTTCAAGTTACCCTGATAATGTCACCGCCTAAAAACCACTGACTTTACTTCCGTAATAAACGCATTTAATAGATATTTTAAAATTGAGACAAAATGCATATTTAATACTTTATTTTTATAATCAACTATGAAATAAATCATTATGTTTGAATTGTCGTCAGACATATTTATGATAATTAGCATAGGCACAGTACAGATAAAGGCCACGGTACAAGCTGCGTGGCATTATTGAGTTTTTCAAAGAATTTTATTGTGAAGAAAAAATAAAAATGAAATAAAATAAAACTAATATTATATATTCCACTATTTAAATGATAATTTTTCATTAGACTCTACGGCTTAAACACTAATTGTAGTGAAAGTTTTTATCAAGATAAAATTCGGGATTTTTTCAATTTCATCTTCATGTTTGGCATTTTCGGACGGAATAAAATATAAATTATATATTGAACCTTCGATTTATAAAGGTGACAGTTCGTGTTTTTTTTGTTTTGTTTATTGTCAATGACAGCTCAGAATCGATACATCACATACAGAATAAATGATCAACTGTCTATAAGTGTAAATTTTAAAACGATATAATAATTATTTATAAAATAATGACATAAGTGAATAAAATGAGTAAAATACTAAAATATTAAAATAGGTTATTTAATTGCTCATTTTATACAGATATACATGTTATGATGTAATGATGATAATACCGAAACCTTAGTAGCAAATAAATAAATAAATTATTTTTAAGCTAACCTTAAATTTAAATTGATTTATAGTGATGAGAACATGAAACAGAAAAGGACATAATTAGTTTATTAATAATAAAGTACAGCTGAGAGAGTAGAGCGCTGAGTTCCTGTTCTGAGGATCCCGTGCTTGATCCGGCTACAAAGTTAAATAATAAATTATTTTATCTATTAACATCCATAGATGATTCCTGTTCTTGAGTGAGATCCTCCTGGGACTCACCCGGCCTCTATTATGTTGGTATCGTTAATAAGGTAAGAAAACCAAGAGGTTGACCGTGATCTCGGACAATTCACCACCCAGCACAACCGTTTTATAAGAATCAGTACACCCTCAAACACCTACAGAACCTAAGCCTCTTCGAGGGGCATTATGGTACATTTATTTTTAATTTTATTTACTTTTTATTATTATCTATTTTACCATTTAATTATTAATTAGAGTGCTGCCATTGGGTAGAGCCTCTACATGTCCTTTCATGTATCCAGTTAGTCATATAGCCCTTGTACTAGATGTATATATTACAGTTGTACAATTCAATAAAATAATTTAAATAAATATATATATTCAGTTATATGAAGAATAGTGAATCATAATCGAATTTTACATCAAATATATTTACAGAATTTTTGAAAATTATTATGCTGAACTCTCAAAAAGATATAGAAATTTTTAATTGAAATTATTGACTTTAAAAATCTTTTTGAACATGGGGAAATTTAAGGCATGAAATGTTTTAAACGTATCAATAAAATTATTTTAAAAAACGACAACTTTATTTTTGAAGCGAATGAATAACTCCTTAATTGATTATTGATAATTTATTTTTACTATTTTTACGATGTCCTATCAGCCCCAATTATATACCAATTTTATTAAACAAGTTGTCCATCCATTATGATAAGCTTGACACTTCCAGTATTAAATACAATGTTTAAAATAAGAAAGAAGAAATAAGAAAAATAAAACACGGTTGGGGCCTCAGTTATCAAAGATCAATACCTACGTAATGGTAGGATGAAAAGGAGTTGGGGTAATCTGATTGTCCCTAAAACCAGATCTGAATGGAATCGAAGGCAGGGAGAAGCGGTTGCAGTTCACCAATTAACAATACTTTAAGTAATTGTTATTATGTTTTAATGATGCAATCAGCAAATATATTATATACTTGTTATTATTATGACTGTCACACCTTGGAAAGGCGTTGATAAATAACATCTGGAAGAAGAGTTGTATGTACGTAAATGCCACGTTAATATTGTATGTTATTTACATAATTCATGCCTTTTGATACGATTCGTTATAATCAATTAGAAGCAATAATTTATAAAAAGCCAATATTGAAAAAACTATGTGGCGATCCATGGATATGAAGTTTTTTTGTTTTTATTGGTATTCAAATTTCAAGTCCTTTTCAATGATTCCTTTCCAAGTCCGGTTAGGACAAACATGACAACAACAAAAATGAACAGCTAAATGAATTTTAACTTTTAAACATCCTAATCCTCGGTGAACAAATTCATTGTACGGATTACGAATCACTTCTATAGATAAAACAGACATTGATAGACCAAGAGATTAATTTATAGGCTGAATTCACATTTGAGAAATCACCAAAAAAATACACTACATTAAAAATTGAAAACAAATTTCAATTACAGTAATCCTTAAAGGTTTTAAGAAGATAAGTTGTTGGATAGAATAGATAGACAAACCACTTTATTGTGCTACCATGTACCTATAGAATAACTTAAATGTGCCGAATAAACGGAAAATTAACCGACCATAAAGCTAAATAATAAAAGTCAATATTTAATATAACATCAATAAAAATAAATAAAATTGTCATAAACAATTTTATGACAAGACGACTTTATCGGACAACAACAACTTAAGATTAGCAACAAGTGACCTAAACAATATTGAATAAAATAAATTAAAAAAAAAGTACATAACACAAGTAATGAAGAGCCAATAAATAGAAGACTATAAGAGACGGGAGCTTAGGCAGAGGAGAAAAAACACAAGGAAACATATTTACCAGGCTTGTTCAAATGTTGACTCGCAACTGATGTAGCAGACAAGAAGTGGATGTGGGAAAAGAAGTCTTCAACAAATAAACACAAAGGGAACTGAAACAAACATACAAAATTCAAAATACCAAATTACTGCGTGTGTGCGTATGCGTTGTGGGTGCTTGGTCCAATGTGTGTCAGCTAACTCTAATTATAATAAAAATATAACAATAATCTTATTTAGGAAAATAGTCGGGAAAAGATTATGTCACAAATTATTCCCTTTTTAGTTGAGATTGAAACACTATTCTCTCTCATAAAAGAGTTCAACTTTAACTGCTTAAAAATAAATTTTATCAATAAGCCATAAGTCATAAAAGTGTTTAGTAACTCTTAAATACAAGTTCTATCATAAAAACCTTTTTTTTTAATCCATATAATTACCACAAACAAGTTTTTGTTAAACTTTTAATTATACATTCTTTACAGAAAAAAGGTTTTAAAAAAATATTAAATTATGAAAAATATAAATTATGGCCCAGCATCTGGAGAATACTGGGCCAAAAACATGCCGAATATCCAAGCAGGTATTACAGAGTTCGAAGGAGTAGATGGATCTATTAATCATACGAATCGTACGGCTAGATAGCGGATCTATTCGATGGGTTGAGGGGTAATTATAACAAATAAGAAACAACTCAAAACCGAAGGTCTGAGGAGAAGAAAGAAATGCATAAAAAAACCATATTGTTATCATGTGTTTTTTATGCACAGCGATGATACATCAATGTCACATGTGACAAGAGATAAAGCGAAACTGACAACTAACTTTCAATCAAATAATACTGAGTCAGCCAACGATGTGTAGGATTATAAAACGTACGTTAGTGCAAAAAATACCTGTTGTGATTTCTGTAGTTCGTTCTACACTGCTTCTTTTTTTTCCAAAGTTATTAATTTCGAAACCAAGATTCTGTCAAAACTTAAAACGGATAGGGGATGGATGCATACAACAGGACCCGGATATATCCATCAGGAGTCAGTACCTCGAAGGTCCTAATTGACATTAATTCACAGTTCAACTAATTAGTCTACTGGACCACGGGATATCTTCTGTCTTATCATGAAGTTGAGATAATTGATATCTTTAAGCTATACATTATTTGCAAAAGATACTTTCTAAATGGTTTGGGCGACCAGTGGTCTAGCGGTTAGCATAACAACCTACTAAGCCCAAGATCGCGGGTTCGTGGCCCGGCTGTTAGCTGTAGGATTTTTTAAAGGGACTGAAAAATCCTTAATTATGCCGTCCTTTGGAACGGATGTAAACGGTGGTCCTGAGCTTGTAAGATGTCAGGTACTCGTTAAAAATTCTTATCCTGAATAAACCTGGATAGGCAAAATTTAGAGCTGTAACATCGTCCGATCAGCCATAGCAGCGTAGAGTGACGTTAAATAAGCAAATAAATTGGTCACAAATTTAATATTTTACATAAATAATGAACAAATGTAATATGTCACCTAGCTGACATATTACATTTGTTGACAAGACAAAAAATGTCTGATTCCCAGAAAAGTTCAGAATGAAAACGTACATAACATACTTCATAACCTGTAGTTATGCTAAGTGGAATTGTAGATATCTTATAGGGAATATTATAAAATGTTATATGTTATATGAGATAGATAGTTGGCAGAATTAATATCGTGACAACCCTACAGGACAGAGCTATAAACCCATGTTTCCTCATATCTTCAGAAAACCGTGCTTCGCACATACAAACTTTAGAAAATACGCCAGAAAACATGTACCAGGCTTAGAAAGAATCATGACATTTACAACAATTATCTGTACAATTTAACTGTAAGTTTTCAATGTGAATGTAGTATGCAGGCCGGCATACATAAAACAAAGAGAAATAATGTTTAGAGATTTAAAGATCAACCAAAATATTATTTATTATAATATATTAAAATTAACAGACAGTGAGAAATTTAGTAAAATCCATAAATATTGGAGATATAAATCAATAAAAATATAACGGATGCAGTCAATAAAATACAAATAGCAACAAAGGGATCTGATCCGCTGAACAAAGGAGCATTAATAAAATTTAAACAATTTATATATGAGTGTGTGGTGCCGATCCAATCCCACCAACATAGTGTAAAAAGTAGGGGTGAGTAACTCATTAATTTATGAAAATATATTAAGTGTAGATTGAATGTAATCATAAAACTATATAAAGGAAATAGAGAAGCTATTAAGACAATGAACAAAGCCATTAAACCAAAACAATCTTATTAGGTTTAAAACCTAATATTAATGTAACCACTTTAATTTAATATGTGAAAACATGCAATATTCTATGGTAAAATTAACACTGAGAGTGTACTTACAAGCTAAAAGCGATAACTGACTGGAGACAAGACTAGACAGACTAACTAATCGCTTCATGTTAAGGAGCAGATAGAGCCAGCTACTGGCTCAGATACTGTCAGTTTAACTAATGATACTCCGAGTAATATATCTTGTCTCGGTTATTTCGTAAGAGAGGAGTTGAGGAGTGGGACCTATCAGATCCTACGTGGTGGTCGTCTCTGATGGTGGCGAGCAAGGTAGGGATATCGTCCTCAAGGGTTGGATCTCTATGGAGTATACAGTTTACGACAACTAAGTTAGCAATGTATTTTTGGTATCTGTTCCGCAGTTATCCCTCCTAGTTGAGTTACAGTAAGTTTTAACTCTTTATTCGTTTCATTTTTAATATTTTTCAAAAATACAAATTATCATGAGCTTTAGTATGGTAAAGAGATTGTAATTTAAAAGTAGATTTCGGTAATCATTTCATCATGAAATTAAAGTTTCAACTAACATTCCGAAGTATAGATGATATATGTTTATTGACATGTTCATTTCTAGATGAAATGATTATCATAGTATACACATTGCCCATAGTTACATTCTATTTTCCATGCTAAATCGCATGATTACATGTATTTTTGGAAAATATTAAGAGGGAAACGAAAGAAAAGTTAAAATTTGTTGGGACTCAACTCGAATCGACAATCTGCGGAATAACTACCTTATTTTTTCTCTTCTCTATACAATTGTCTCATTCACGTATAGACTAAACGACTGGAATTGAGCCAGCTTCTTCTTCTTCAAAAGTTCATAATTCTTTAAATAAAATATTTTTTTCTCTTTATACCTGTATCCACACCTGTCAAAATTGACAATAACAGATTGGCCGTCGGTAAAATAAAATATAATGACATGATAGGCATGAAGAAGAACAGTAGCCAGCGGTACCTCTTCTCTGGCTTCATTTAATTTTCTTTGATAATAGATGCTTCATCCACGTTCTTATAGTCTCATCTTAGTGTTCTCAGGCATGAGAGTCGTGGCCATTTGTTCTATCAATGGGTTTGGGTGTCCGTTCAGTATTTCTTGAAAGCGTTTGTAGTCATCAACCGTTGGTATTTTAAGTCAGTTTTAAGTGTTTTGTTATTTACATAACAATGTGCTTTGATTAACAATTTAGAACTCGATTACTATTTTACTTTTGTTTCCTCTACATAGCTCATTATTATATTTATTTAAATATTTTTTAGTTTGGGCATATAACGTTAGAAAGGGGTTGCCGACGACCCACCTTAAGTGGCTCGCAAGATCAAGTAGGTTGGTCACCCCAAATTAGATTGAGCTAGAATCTTAAAATAATAACAAAATAAAAGTCCTATTATTTCATTTTCTCATTGTTTTGACAGGAAATATCTTCTGCTGTCTTGCACTCTGAAATGAATTTTATTTTGTATTAAAATTACAATACATCTTTCGGCACGATATGGTTTATGTCTGTTCGAACGTTAAATTCCTTAGGAAATATATGACAATACGAGAAATTACATAACGTATGGTTAATGTAAAAAATACCAGGAAATGATTAATATTGTTGTAATGTTCTGAACCATATTCATAACTTTATTTTAAAAGCCAATAAACATCTTCCCACACGGTAGTAATATGATCCTCAAGTATTTAAAGAATAAATTTTATTTAATTGCCAATTAAAGTGTCCATTACAGTAAGCATTAAAATAGTAAAAAAAATTCAATAAACAACAGTGAAGTACAATAAGAAGTGAGGAAATAAATGAAGCAATTTAAAAGAATCTTCTCTTGATTTCTTTACTTGTAAATTATTTGACTAAACCTACATGTTCCGGATTGTAGGATTGGTGGTAGTGCCGTTGATACAGGCTAGGTTACATTTACCCAGGTTTCATGTTACCGCCCTAACCACAACAAGCATAAAATTTCCTTAGATCAAATGGCTCTAAATCTCCCGATACAGATGAACGAGCTTGGTTGGTTAATCGCAGCCTCGACCATTAGTACTTACAGCATATACTAAATCGTTTATTTTGGGCTCATAAAGGCTATGGAGGATATAAAACATTAGTTTTAATACTCTATGTGTAACTTTATAAAATCTATTGAATATATTATTTTAAACTTTGTCATGCTGGATCCAATTAAAAAAAAAAAAAAAAACTGTACCGATGTAACCCATGAAGGTTTCTAGGACAACGGTTGTGCAGGGAGGAGATTTGTCCACAATCAACCGCCAGGTTTTTCCCCGATTAAGGTTACCCACTTTGGAGAATCCAAGTGAGGCTCAGGAGGGTCCTCAGATCCCACAGGGTCCAACCACAGCTGTAAACAGATTGAATAATTTATTTGCCACAGCCGAATGAGAACCCATGACCTTCGGAACAGTTTGAGTACCACTATCCAACACATGCATACATACGTATATATATTAATTGAATTATAAGTATAATCGTTAAATTTAATATTTTCATATTACTTTTTTTCAATTAACTCAATGATTTTTGGTTTATAATTCAATAAACTTATATTATATAACCATATTAATCCTTTTTTATTCTTATCTAATATCTAATAAACCGATTTTATCACCACAAAAATAATTTAAAACCCACATCTAAAACGAATAGGGCATTGTCGACCCACTGTAAAAAGGAATTGCACACTTTCAATTTTAATAAACCAAAAATTTTGCATAAGGAAAAAAACAAAGTTAAGAGTAAATATGTAGAGGCGCTGTACATAAATGATAACATAAATAACATAGTAAATGATAGAAAAGAAGCAGGAGAAATAAGCAAACTGTATTCATCCGTCGTTTTAAAATTAAAAAGCAATAATACATAAAAGAGTTTAACTTGAAAGCGAGGCCAGTAGTGAATATATATATATATAAAACCTCACCCAATAACCTACCAATAGTTTTCTCATATCTTGACTGTTTCCATATAATTTTTGTAAATATCATATTGTGATTAGGCTGATTAAATTAAAAAATAAAATAATTTAAGAATTATTTATTTTTATTTGTTTTATATTTTTTGAAATAATTTAATACATAAAGATTTTAAATAACAGTAAAGTATAAATAACATAATGATATAAAACTCACTTTACTTTATAGATCAAAGTGTAAGCCATTTGTAGACTATTGACCTTGGAGGATAGTTGATCCCCCAAGAAAATAACAAATTTAAAAAAAAATATTACTATACTATACCTATTTTTATGAGGTATCTATGCTTGGTTTTTTGCTAACTGTTTGGGACAAGTTTTTTTGTTTTTAGATTTGTTGACTGATTTGTGATTGTGGTTTTTTTGCAAATTTTTTACTTGTAACTTTTTTAGAGTTATATTAGGATGTTGATGTTTTTAAAAATATTGAAAATGACATTTAAGTGTCGAAACGTCATTGTTTGAAAGAATAAATGAATTGACTGGATGCCGGTTTTTTCAAATATGATATTTACCATATTAATCCTTTAATTAAAGCAGCATTATCTAAGAGATATGAAACAATATGATGATATATTTTAACTAATAAATTGATGCTCTTATTAACAAAATCTCTGTAAAACCATGTTTAACCCGAATGATTAATCATATCATAGATGGACAGGCTAAGATACAAATAACCTGAAAAAAGAATCGGATCCTTGAACATCAATATCAAGCGATTGCCTTTTAAGATTAACTGGATTCAGTAGTCCAAGCAAAGAGATTTATTTTACCAACTGATCTATGAATGGAGGAAGGGACATATGGGACTATAATTAAATACAACACTACCTAAAAAACTCCAGTAAACGCCTGACAATAGTAAGTACAGCGGATAGGCGCAGTTTTTAGAGTAACCCACAGCGGCCACCAAGACTAACTAACCCGCCTGCCTCACAAAAACGCATGTAAGTGTCGTGTAATATTTTTTTTCTCGAAAGGACACTTGTGTTTGGACGGGAATATAATGCTTGGATTTATATCGAGGGAGCCGTGTAAATCTCTCTTCACATCTATCAATGTCTCGACAAATGGTCCACAGTTGTTGTGGCCCTTGGTGAATCAGTCTGCCGATTAAGAAAGCTTTATAAAAAATCACATATTTTTTATGATATAATCTGACGCGATAATTAATGATGTTTATAGTGAATGAGAAATAAAAAAAAACATATAATTATTATTGTTGGGTCGTTTCAATATGAAATGCCCGTTTTTTATTATATCTGATTCTAAGTGGAATTAGTAGAGTTCTGGTGTTTACTATGTTCACCTTTACAGATTGTGATGAGCTGTTTTTTATCCTCTCTTTTTCGATAATATTTACTATCACAACAATTTAAAAAAATTAGTTTAGTATGCCATCCAATATTCCCATGGAAACACGCGATTTCGTGAAATTATTGAGCACCGCGTTCGGGGAAGGGTGATCAATCAAACGGACCATTCGCCGTTGGCTTGAGAAATTTTCAGCTGATGACACAAATTATTAAATAAATAGCTCCATTGCATCCACATCGCACTGCAACGATATTGACATAATGAAACAAAAACTTTTTTAAAAACAACCTGTAGTGATTAATCGGAAGGGACCTATACTCCTACACCACAAAGCCAGGACCTTATGTTTCACGACAGAAAGTGATGAGACAAAACGAGCTGGGTTACGAAGTCCTACATCCACCTTATTCACCAGACTTACATCCAACAAATTTCTATATGTTCAAAAATTTAGAGGAATTCCTTAAGGGTGAAATTTTTGAAAATGATTTTCTAGTCATAAACGTATTTTCAGACTTTATTTCACCCCAATGCAATAAATTTTTCAGTTCTGGGATTAAAAATTTGATAACTTCATCAAAATACGGTAAATATTTTGATTTCATTAACTTCTTCCCCTAGATAATCTTTCCTTTGAAAACGTTTGAAACTACGTTTCATATGATACAAAAATATTATTATTATTATCATCTTAACTTTTAGATTTAAGTAACAATCAAGCGATATAAACTTGTTCACATATCAGTCTATTATAAAAGAACGACGTCGTAGACAGGATTTAGAGTTGTCGATCTCAACCTCTCTTTGAATATCTTGAAAACCAAAAAATAAATAATAATTTAATTAAAATAGCTAACACGATTTGAATTGGATTAGTTTCTTTAGATACAAAAAAGTGAGTAGTAATGGAGCGCTGAGTTGCCGAGCTGAAGGATTCGGGTATAAAGCCGGCCGGCTCTGGCAGATAATTTATTTAATCTGTTAACAGCTGGGATCCAGGGGCCACCCTGTGGGATTTAGAGACCCTCCTGATGGTCACTAAGACTCTATGAAATGAGAACCCTTAATTGAGGGAAAACCTAGCGGTAGTACAAATCACCTCCCTGCACAGCTTTTGTCCAATAAATAGTACAGTCCCTAACCATGTACTGAGCCCAAACCACTTATGTTATAGAGGGTTAAAGTGATCCAGGTTTTCTCTTTTATCAAGGTATGCTATAATCATATTCCGCTGGTAGCATTCTGGAAGTTCTGACTACCGGGAACAGTCCTTAAAGACACCGACAGTGGCTGAAGAAGACACAAGTGGCATAAAGTATGTTCCCTAATGTGCACCATTTGTCCGGGGACGGAAGAGGGTAAATGAAGCACGCCCCACTATTAGCATAACATAGGGCGCATTAGCGCGGTACCTTTGCCCTAACAAATTAATTAAGGGCATTTCTCAGGCTCGAGGGCGGTGCCCTTTGGAATTATGTTAATCCCCAGCCGTCCTGTTTACAGCATCGGTTACTGCCTCTTCCTCCTTTTTTCCGCCTGTCGTCTTGTCTAAGGAGTTCTTTATTACAAGGGTCTATGGAATCCTCGGAATTCCTCCGTCAACCAGAGAAATCTATTTGTTCCGGCTATTTGACTTTCCAAAATAAATTCTTCCGCCTGGTAGTCAGTCAGTCATCCTGACTTCTTCCAGGACACGTTGGTAACAGTATATTTCCTGTTCCATGTATTGACTAGAAGGTTCTTACCCTCAAAGCGACATAACTTATGGAGTTTTTTTTCCTCTTGAACAAAGGGGTATCTTTTTTTACCAGAAAGTTCTCCGACATTGTCAGGAGAGAATTAGTGGCAATGTCCTTTTAGAAACCATACCTTTTTATAATAAAATAAATAGCCCCCCCCCCCCAAAAAAAACCTATGTTGTTAAAAGTACAACTGTTGTGCCCTCGACTACAGGTAGTAATATCACTAGCATATAAATAGAAACAAAGACAAATATAATTGCAACAAACTAGTATATAATTGGGGAGCGAAGTGGCTCAGCTGTAGATCCGTGAGTTGCCCTGCCGAAGGCTCCGGGTTTAAATCCAACTGTGGCAGATAATTTATTTAAATATATTAACATCTCAACCAGCCTCTATTAAGGGGGTACTCTTAGTATGGGGGGGGGGGTGTAGTGGTTGAGATTTTATTTTATTTTGTAATAGTTCCTTAGTATTGTTCTTCATGGATTTCAAACACCAATATTTTTACAAAAAACTTCATTTGTTTCTTCTGGTTTAGACCGTGTCGGTGAATTTTCTGCCAACAAAATTCTCGGGGTCGAGTGGCTACTATATAAGGCCGCGGGTTAGCTGGACATCTTCAGTCTCAATTAAGCCTTGAGGAAGTCAGCAGCATGTCTGGCGAAACGTTGGCAGAAAATTCACCGACACGGTCTAAACCAGAAGAAACAAATGAAGTTTTTTGTATAAATAGTGGCCGTGGAAACTTGAAAGACCAATATTTTTATTTATTTTGTAAAATAAGAAAACAACACCGGTGATAGTATTAAATGTGGAACAAAAACCAAATTACTCTTCCGGTAAAGTAGGCAAAATTATCAAGTCGGATTTGGTTTTGCCTTCCATATATGAAATTTCAAAAAACATAATGTTATTTTTTAATTATTATTAGTTGACCGTACAACCATTATGGAGAAGAAAAGGGTCTGACAGGAGGAAAAGAATGGTTTCTCATCCACTCATAAATCATAATTTCCCACAAGAATAGTTTTAATAATACTCTTTCATTTCATACAATTGTAACATTGAATAAAGAATAAGATGGCTAAAGGACACTCGAGGAAGAACTGGCTGCATAAGAACAATTTAACCGATTCCTAATTGCAGCTGGCAGTAATTACCGAAGGCGCATCAAAGAAACCGGTCCTTTGTAAATGCACCGCGAACTGCAGTATTTAGAGCACATCTTGTCACAAGTCCTATAAATAGATTATTTCCATCATCTAGGATCATTTAAACCATTAAGATATAAAATCATTATACCAGTTCTGCGTTTTTATTTGTCTTTATAATAAGGAGCAAAATATTTCGATAAATACGAATAAAATTTTAAGTACTTAAATGTAATCCTCAGATATTTTATCAAAAATAAACAATGAATTTTAAATTTGGATGGTTCAGGGTCATAATTAGAGCCAAAAAATCATTTTGGAAAATTACTTTGCGCTGTAATTTTTGGTTGAGGAGTATTTCTATTAGAAAATTCTGGTCTTCATATAACATTTTGTATAACATTTCTTTTATCATGCTACTTTATTTTTATCATATTAAAAAAGAAAAAACTGTTATTTATATTAACAATATGTAGGAAAACATTTTGTCATCCTGTGTGCATCAACCTGATAAATAAGGAAGCTATTTTTAGTTTTTTAACTTTTTGGGGTATTTTTTTCATTTAACGTCACTTTATACGCTATGGCTAATCAGGGGATGCAGCGGTGGGAGTTCTAACTTTTACCTGTTCAAGCTTAATTAGGATAGGGATTTTTAACGAGTACCTAACAAGGCACAGGCTCGAGACCCCACTTTTACGTCTCTTCCGAAGGACGGCATAACTAAAACCTTTTAACCTAGCTTGGGGTAGGATTCTACGTATTACTTTTAATAGATACATCACACTTGTGAATGAATTTCAGGTCAAGAAGTTCGAGAGAGAGATAGAGAGATAGATAGATAGATAGATAGATAGATAGATAGATAGAGAGAGAGAGAGAGAGAGAGAGAGAGAGAGAGAGAGAGAGAGTGAGAGAACGAGAGAGAGATTGCATTACCCTGGTTCCACGCCTCACCACAAGATCGCCGTTTATCAATCATAAGAATTGGATGTCACCAATGTCGTCCTAAGCTTATTTTACCTATCTGTTTTCTTTATATATATCAAAACAAGCAACAACTAAATTCATAATAGCAGCTATGCAATACTTGCAATGACAGATGTTGTAATGAAGTGTACATAAGTAGAAGGAAATTAAATAAACAAAATAAAACTTAAGAGAATGAAATGCAGGAAGTGTTTATATTGCTACTACTTGAACAATATCTGACTTAATCACAAATACTTTTTTTCTACACATTCTGGAGTACCAATTGGACGCATTTTCTGTCCTCAACACGCACCCCTCAGCCAAATGGGAGGTTGATGACAGACATCTGAAACAGACGATACCAAACACTCTCCAAGGTCTATTTGCCACTGAAATAATCTTGGAGGCTAGAAATACCCTAAAGGGAAGGTATTCCTTTTTACCTCATAGCCCCAAATTAAAGGTGCTAACTAATTTTATCAGGAATTATCGCTATGATGATCAATCTCTTGCCGGAAGGTGTTGTTTGCACAAGGTGCTCTGTAAACAGGCGCCTCCTTCTGCTTCTGTTTGTTGGGTGGAAGCCGAATGTGCCCTTTCTTGGATAGCTTCTAGGCCCCCGTTGTGTATCGAGTCATCCAACTCTCAGATTTATAACGGAACAAGAATGCAGAATAAGCGGCTAACCAATAGAGTGAACGAACACATAAATATAGGGCTATATACGAATAAGAAATGGTTATTCAAACAAATTTGAAAAAATTCGGAAACTGACAAGGCCTTTGGTTATGTAAATTAAATATTTAGCGAATTCATCATAATAAACTTTTAGTATTGGCAGGACTAAATATTGATATTTTTGTACCGCCGAAGCTAGGACCCGGATTCCTGTTATACCTAAAAGCCTTCATTCGTTTTAGTTCCTCAATCCCCTCTTATAATGCACCCAGTGCAGGACAAGAGTTGTTTATATGTATATAATATTTCTTAACTGATTGCATGTTTTCTTTTAAGTCTGTGTTTTAAAGGGTCTTCACTTCCAATGGGGTTGGAAAAAAACAAGAACATGATCACTAAACAACTTATTTTGTATATTTGAGAAAGAAAGGTTTTTCCATAAGGAAATTTAAGTAGTTTTATAAAATTATTGATGATTTTTCAAAAATATAATTTAGTATCCCAAACTACACATCCCTGTTTCAATCTCTTAAATTATGATTTTGGAAGAACCATCGAAAAAAAACATTTTTTTATTTTCTCAGAAAAATCAACAAAAGAACCAAATCAGATTTTATCACCATTTTGATAAGTAATGATGAATTTTAAGACAGCATACATTGAATATTGGAACTGACACAAGTTGCTTTATTTAATCAGCTTTCCATTACTATACCTAGTTTTGTAAAATGTACAATATCGAAGAAATATGGAGATGGTCTAAAAACGTTAGATACTTAACCTATATCAGTTACTTTATTGTGGCTTTGCTTTTATCGCAAAGCTATATTAAGTATTGCATTTATAGGAAATTCCTAATGCTATAGCAATAATTGCCCTTGAAAATAATTATTACTCTTAAAATGTGTATATATATACATTCAATTAATCTCAATCTTTTCCCTCCATTTCTTCCTGTCACTTCTCTCCTCTCCTCCCATTTCATGCCCACCCATGCTTGAACTCCTAACTAATTCATCCGTCTGTATGATTGTTTCTAAATCAATATAAACGCGATATAATTTTTATAAATTAATATATCATCCTACTTAAAGTTTGAACAGGACGTAGGTCGGACATAAGTTTTAACTCGCTATATATATAATTATTTTCTGTTTGTATCTATGTCACTGAACGTCTCAGGTACTGAACGCGTGATTGCGTCAGGTATTTTTATGAGTTTTTTTACTTATATTTTTATTAAAACATTCCATATAATTATATTATATTAATTAAAAAATAGCGTTTATGCTCAATAATATTATATTAATATTAAAACAACAATTTAAAAAAATCCTGTACCCCTAGAATCCGTGATCGGATTGTGATCTGGGTTTCAGTTCATCAAGAATGTACTGTTTCATTGACAACGGTTGTGCAGGGAGGTGATTTAGATCGCGCTCTATCGCCAGACTTTCCCCTTTATTTTGGTTATCCACATTATAAAAGCTGGGTGAGCCACAGGAGAGTCTTAGACCCCATATGACCCATCCCAGTAGCCGGATTTGAACCACGGTAGATTTTTCGGCATGGCAAATCAGTGCTCCATTAAGCGTCTCCGCTCCTCAAAACATTTATTAACAATATAAAAATATTACATTTATAATTTTAAAACGTTTGAACAGGAGGACATCTGTCGGGTCTGCAAGAATATATAAGCATTTTATTTTATAAGAACTACTACTAAAACATATGAAATTTCCTTAAAATGCAAGTGGCTGGAGACTAGTATATTTTAAGCCTATATTTCTTTCTTTTTTTTTTTGTTTAATATAGCTGGATCATTACAAGCAGGTGTAAGGTGTAAGAGCTTGGACGAGAATAACTAAACCAGAGTCAGTGACCTGAAACCATGAAACGTGTTTACGCTCGGTTCCCGTGTGCATATCGCTCACCTGCAGTCAGTTCAACTCGGAAAATATTAGGAACGAAATAATGAAGATTCAAACAGATCATTCATGAGGATCATCAGACCGTTTGTCTCTCGAACGATTCTCGGTCAATTAAGGCTCAAGAATTTTTTTTTCTATCTCGTCTTATTAATGCGACCGCTCCTACATAAATATTCGCTATAACAATGTTAGAAAAAACATTGAGATAGGCCGGCCCTTAGGCAGTGTAATGAATAGACTCAGATTAATGTGAACTATTAGAGCGGGAAGCCTAGGCTAAACAATTAGGCAGGCGCAGTACATCACCTTAACGTAGTACTATTCTAGTTTACTAGAGAGCCTAGATAGGTTATAGCACTCTACTCCCAGCTTTAGGCTACACCTTACAAATATCCCACTAACAATAGGCTTCAAAGAAATATTTTAAACATGAAACAACTCATTATTATGCATAAAACATAAGCTGAAAGATTGTAAACTGAATTTGGTACATGTGTGTTAGCCGGCACCCCTGAAACCTACTTCCTTATCGATTGTAACCTCTTCTTATCACTCTTCTCAATTGAGTTATTTGTGTGCTTGAGTTATTAAATAGCTTTCTGAATTGTATGTTTGTCTAATAATTTCTTTTTACTGCCTATTGAAATTTCTCTAATGTTTATTAAACATGAGTTTGTGTTATGTCTCATTCCTTTTGTTATTGCATATTTAAAATTAAAAGAATAACAGGTTGCAAGCTAAGCGGAACTTTCTTGATTGGGGATATTCGAAAGCGAAAAACAATCAGGAATCCATAACGCAATAAAACCACATTAATCTGTAATAATGTGATTACTAATAACATATGGTATTGAAACAATATTTAAGCTATTGCTCTACCGCTAGTAGGTAGGTACTAATAATACTGATAAAATCTCTTTTAAAATTAAATTTGTAGTTAAAAATGTTTGATAAATTTCATAATTAAAATTACAAAATTATAGATTAATTCAGTAAATGCATAAAAAAAAGACAACAACAACAAAACAACTTTATTTGCAATTTTACATATACAAGCAGTATTTGTGAATACATGTTCCGGACTACCTTTACATGTTTAAAGACAGTGATTTTAATTAATTACAGTTACCTTTTATAAATAAGTTTCACAATAGCAGGAAAAATGTAGAAAAAACCAGCTTAAGACAAAAAAAATAAATAAAAAATAAAATAATAATAATACTAATATAATAAATAAATAAAAATGATAATAATAAAGTAAACATATATAATAATAATAATTACTTAGAAAATAAATGAATAATTAAAAAGAACTATAATAATAAAATACAGATAAATTAGAAATAAATACAGATAACTTGATTACAATATCTGCAAATGGTGATTTATTAAGAAAGAAGTATATGTTTTGTTCTTTTGTGCGTGTAGCGTCGTAGCAAATGTTTGTCATAGTAAAAAAAAAAAAAAAAGATATTATTACTTATATAATGAACCATATTAATACTTTTAACTGTGGTAATAGTATAAGAAATGGTTATTAATAATAATATAAACTAAAGAGACTATAAAAATAAAAGTCTATAAGTGACAACGTGTGAGACAAGAGCCACAATTAGTAAGTACACAATTACACAAGGGCAGGTGGGTAGGCATACTCATTCCATTTTGGCACCAGTTCAATATCAACGGCGGCAAATTAACACTAACAATTAATTAGGAAAATAAAACTTAATTAGAAAAATTATTTATGAACTCGCAAGAAATTATTTAAGAAATTGCAAAAACGTAGATTGGCGATTACGGAAAGAGGCAATTAAGGAAAATTAATTGATGTTTCGAACAATTTATATTTTTTCAAAATTTGCATAAAACCTCCACAAGTTTCAACAGCCTTTCTTGAATTTTGTTTTGGATGCATTATTTTTACAAGTATATTAAAACCACAGACAAAATTCATGAATATTCATAATGAATGAATATTTATAATTCCAGTACTAATCTGTAATCAAATAAAAATAACCCGTATTCAATGCACAGAATACAACATACTTTGTACAGTGGACTAAATTAAAGAAAACCTGGCCAAATTTCTAATTTTAGTACGAGTATATTGATACTTTTTCTTACTTCAAATGATATACTTTGATTACTTTTGCTTGAAATTACATAATGATGTAATAATTGATCAATAATTTATTGGTCAATCTTACCGTTTTTATTTTGATATTATGTAATTGTAAAAATAATCAGTAAAATATGCACTATATAATAAATTATTTTAAATTTCTATATAAGTCTAAAATTTAGAATTAATAGGGACTAGGACAAATTTATCTACAAAAGCAACCTTTGAAGAAATAAATCAACTCTAAATATCACAAAAAAACAGATACCATATCTAAGATATTAATAACAACTTACATTGAAGATAGGTTTCTTTATAATTGGCAAAAAGATGAACAGGTAGATTAGGGCTTGGAAACAAAATGACAAACAGGAAACAAAAATGGCAATTACAAAAGCTAAGAGTAATTTATTGGAGAGGGAATGAAATATGCATCAATGAAAAAAAAAAAACTATAGCTAAGATGATAATAATTTCCAATTACATTGAAGATAAGAACAATGACGGAAAAGTAGATTTGTGCTTGGACAGAGTCTCCTTCCCAAGGAATGGAAACAGGTAATGAAACCATAAATAATAAAATGTACTCAGGTAGACAAAGACATGAGTTGGGGTCAAGAAAAACTGAACGTTTTGATAAAAAGAAAAATTAAACAAACAGCTATATGTAAGTTTACTTGGCAGAAATTACACCAGATAATAAATTAATCAATAAAACTATAATAACAATTTTATAAGTTAGACAAAGTAAAAGGAATATTGAAATATTTTTATTTTGAAGAGAAAAGATCAGTCCTGGCCGGGATTCGAACCCGGGTCTTCAGCTTTACGAGCCTGGTACCTTAATTAGTAAAGTACCGCGGTAGAGTTGCGGAAGACCCGGGTTCGAATTCCGGCCAGGATAAATCGGTTCTCTTCAAAATAAAAATATTTAAATAATCACCATCAAATAAAAATAAATTATAAATATAAAATTGACTTACGTCAACCAGATCCTAATTAAAAATTAATGTTCAATGAACATTCTTCCCCATATATTCATCGCGAAAATTGCAAGAACTGGGGATACAGGATCGGAGAAGAGAATGGATTTGCCTGGCCTGGTTACAAGCCTGGTAGCTTAGATGGTAAAGTACCGCGCTAGAGTTGCGGAAGACCCGGGTTCGAACACGGCCAGGACAAATCTTTTCTCTTCAAAATAAAAATATTTAAATAATCACCATCAAATAAAAATAAATTATAAAAGGAATATTTCTTTAATACTGGAAATATCACCAACAAAACTATAATGATAAACTTTTAATTCAATTAAAAACAATGAGGACATTAATAAAATCGTGAAAGAATACACCGGCATAGATAAAGCAACTTCTAGGAGCACAATCATAATATAAGTGGAAACATTTCTTTTTTTCCCCTCTAAAAAGAACTAATGTACTTGAAAATCACTAGATTCTGAGTAAAGGGAAGCCTTATGAAGGTGTCTTTGTTCGTTGCTATATACAGCGGGACATCTCATTATTGTAGAGCGCTGAGATACTGTGCGGAAAGTCCTGTGTTAGGATTCTGGGTGCGCCAGATAGATTATTTAATCTGCTAACAGCTATATATGTACTATGTGGGTTCTACAGATCTATTTTCTTCCTATTCAGAATAAAGAAAAAGAGATAATTTATTCATTTGAAAAGAAATAAAAAAAAAAAAAAAAAAAAAAAAAAGAAGAAGAAAAAAAGAGATAATGTTTTCGAAAACTCTGTAACTATATTTCTAAAGTAGTTCCTGTTACCCCTTTAACGATATTCAATTATACCATACCGAGACATCGTGGTTGTAATACCCAATTGATACCATCTCTCAAATAGTAACTGTGGATTTTATCCTAGCGGAAGACACTCCTCGCAGAACTTCGATGTAATATAATTGGGTCATTATTCCAGGAGATTCCATCAAGAATTGAAAAACAGCTATTGTTTATTCGACTTGAGGCAATCCAATATAATATATGATGACGCTTTGGCATCGAAAAAGGAAGGAACATGAACCATAAAAGGAACGAATTTGGTAGCTCATTATATTTGTTATTACAATTTCCCGTGCCCTGGATATCATTCTTTACAATTTATTACACATTTATCATGTTTTGTAGTGACGTGCAAACAGGAAAAAAAACTACTACAAATAAGAAGTAGGTAATAATTCATAAATAATTAGCATAAATAATTCATTTTAATATCTAAATTAAATAAATATGCAGAATATATCTTACATTCTAACGTAACTATCACAGGGGGCGAATAGAACAATTTATTTTCGGGTGGTTATTTTATTTTTATTCGGTAAATACAAATGAAAAAAAAAATGGTTTCTTCCATCCTTCATATTATTCCGTCCATTTCTAAAGATTGAATATAAGTAATAAGACGTTTGCAGCCAAACTATTAATTAATATGCTTAAGAAGAGAATAATGTTTCAAGTGGAAAAAATACGTTTTTTTTTAGACCAATTGGTAAAAGCAACATTAAGTAAATAAATATGCTAGCATAGCATACGAATGAGAAGCATAGTAGTTTTTTGACACTTTTTTTATTTTTTTACTTAATACTATCAATTTATGTTAAAAACGAAAATCATGAAGAAAGGAAACTAGAATTACATATATTGTTTAGTAACAACCTATGGTCTTGCAATGCATATTGCTTGATAAAATCATTAAGTAAAAAAAATTAAATAATAATAATTATAAAACCAACACTTAATTCTCGGCTGTTATAAACGCGAATTCAAGTTTATAGTGGCAATGAAAGTTATTTCATAGGATGAAAATTAAAACGATCCAGATCACCGTAAAGGCTCAGAGTAAAAATATTTTCTTCAAAAAATAGTTAAACCTACTCCTGTTATTTTTCTGTTACAGATAAAGACAACATTCACTTTTAATATAATAAAACAAACTGGAAGGTTCTTTTCACGAATTCAGGATTTGGCCAGCGGTGAGACGACTATGCGGCTGCAGATGAGCAGAAAATGCTTGGGAACAAAAATTGGAGAGCAGCAGCATAAAACAGAGAAGACTGGCGGCACATACTACAAGAGACCTTGACTCTTAACGAGTTGTAGTGCCATCAAAGAAGAAGAAGAATATACGGATTTTAAAATATGAAAATTAAAAAATAAAATAAAATAAACGATATTTGGTTAGTATTGGCGACTGCAGATCTTTGCCATAGCACAAGAATAAATAACAAGACGTGAGATGTGCTAAATCAGGACCACATACTGTGCCAAGGGCGCTATCTCAGAAAATACTGCTATTCGTGAAATTCAGGCACTTTGTGCAACATAAATATCTTAGCTTCTTTAGTCCTCTGTGGGCGGTTATTGGAATCTATTAACTTTTATATATCAGACATTCTAGTCTGTTGTTTTGTTCTTCTTAATAAAAAGCAGGAAAGTAGTAAATGTTTTGTTTAGGTTACAATTTAATTTTTGCTTAAATTAAATCAATCAATCTAGTAATCAATCATTTTATTGACCTGCACCGATACAACGCACGAAGGGTCTTGGTCTCAGTACGTGGTGGAGACTGTACTGTTTATTCGACAATTGTTGTGCTGGGCTCAACACGGCTCAACAGTCATATTTCCCCCCCATTTTGGATATCCACTTTATACTGGATGAGCTCCAGGAGGGTCAAAGATTTTTTTGTTTATTCGATAATAAATCACTTTATGGAACTTGCTATTCAAATTAAAAATTTGATAGGGACATCCTGTGACTTTATTCTAAGCCTATTAAACTATGAATTAGTGATTTAGAAAGTGTCCCTTAAACGAAATTAAATAAATATCAACAAGAATTATATTAGCATTGGCTATTAATACAGCAATTTGATAATTAATACCTACGACTTCTTCATCATGTAGCATTTAACCTGTATGTAAAGTATCCATTCCAGTTCTTCGAACTGCATATCGTATTGAATATCTTATTTCCATTAATAGAAAAGTGTTACATACCAAAATTAAAAATGCTTCATTATATAATATATAATGTATATATAATATATTGCATATTATATGTGTTCTAGTTTCAGTTCCTGAGATTCAGTGGTATACACATTAAAATATCCATAATTAAATAAAAAATAATTATACTTAAAAACCTGTACCGCTACAACCCATGAAGAGTCTGGGTACATGGCAAAGGTGATTGAAAGGCAGGGAGGTGATTTGTCCTAGACCACACTTATTTTGGGTACCTACTTTACAGAGGCTGGGTGAGGCTCCGGGGAGGTTATCTCTTAGGACCCATTAGGATCTATTTCCAACCACTAACATATTAAATAAAAGTCTGCTAGCGAGTGTGATTTGAACCCAGGATCTTCGGCATTGAAACTCAGCGTTCTACCACTAAACCACTCCGCTACCTAATAATTCATAATTTATTTATAATTACACTGTATACGGTCATAGTGTACTGGTGTTAAAGATTTTACGACGGAATCTCATGAGCAGAAAGTAAAACTTATTTTATTAATAGTCAAGAAAAGCTGAAACCAATATATGTGTGTGTGTGTGTGTGTGTGTAAATAAAGATTTATTTATAACATCTCAAGAAGATTGGTGTTTAGCATATTAATAGGGCTCTAAAATCCCAGATGTTTTAAATTAAACTCCTACTCAAGTATTTCCTTTTCATTCCTTGATGTAACAGTTTGCACATTAATTAAGTCTTTGATAATTATAATACATGTATTTTATCTTTATCTTGATTATTTATAACCTATTGATATTAGGCTATCTCTCAATATCGACATGCTTTGATTTAATAGATTATATTCTAGTTTCAGATCGACGTCATTGATAAAATAAATGTACATTTGTTACTTTTTATATTTTTAACAGACATTTTTTCTAAATTTTCCATGAAAAAATGGCATTGATTTATCTGTTATTACACAATTAACAATTTCATTGTTTAAAAAAAATCATAAACATGTTTTTTTATTTATTATAATTGTAATAAGTTACCTATTTACAGTAATTCATTGCTAATCATAAAAGAATAAAATATGGAATAAAGTATAACAGTGAAATATGGCTGATTG
Organism: Troilus luridus; assembly: GCA_964056705.1. Lineage (NCBI taxonomy): Eukaryota > Metazoa > Arthropoda > Insecta > Hemiptera > Pentatomidae > Troilus > Troilus luridus. Next base: position 89,260,658 of record OZ057412.1, on the reverse strand, counting down.
ATTTTTTATTTTTATTGATAAAATCGAATAGTAGTCTGTTTATTTCTACTAAGGAACGTTTTGTTTAACCAACTAATTTAAAAATTTTGAATTGCTCCATTGTAAAATAACAAAAAAAAATTATTAAAAAACAATTTTTTTCTGAGTTCCCCTGGATTTCTTCCTCTTTAATTTATTAAATCAGTCAATTTTATAGGTTACCTATTTATTTTGATGACGGTTTTTGAAATATAGTGCAGTGAACATAAATTCCCACGTCGTTAATTTTTGTTTTTTGAAACCGGATATACTTTGTTTAAATATCTAAACGAGACAGAATAGGCATCGTTCCAGGTCATCCCCTGAGGTACGGAGGATATACGATGTAAGCTAAGCCGCGCAAGCATTTTAGCCCTTTCTATTAAACAAATGCAACATTGTATTGAAATTGCATTCAACATTTTATTGTATGCAACATTGTATTATACAAAAACAGATAGTGTTATTTTTCCTGAAGTCAACGTCACCTCATCCTGCCAAGGTTTGAAACCTAACTCCCTGGTCCTCACAACTTGATCATCACCTAACCGGAATATTCAGTCGCAGGATCTCGAGTTTCCAGGTGGCAGAAAAAAAAGGCAACAGATGTGAACATTGTTTCCGAAAACAGTGGCGTTGGCAGATTATGGGATTAGGCCTAGGTGCGGACCAGTTCCCGTGGTAATGATGAATAATTCGCCAGCTGAAGCAACTGTTACAATGTGCCGTGGCTCTTGGGTTAGGTTTCAGTTCATTGTTACCTTGTCGACGGCCTAGCGTCTCTGTTCTGTTTTTTTCTTTTGTTATGGAGAAAGAAGTTTTTAATAGCGGAAGTCCAGTATTCCAGACAAAACGCTAAAAAATTATTTTAATATAATTTATTTCTTTAAAAGAATACTTATTAAGGAAAAAGAAATAATGTAAATTGAACACATGAAATCGAATATACATATGATTTTTACTTATTGTTCTTGAGATGCTGTCTACTATTTCAATTCCTTTTGGCAACGTTCAGAGACAATATTGTTCTCATAATAATGCCAAATTGATGACTATTGATTATCATATCAATCAACGAAAATACCTCTTCAATACTTTCATATATTAAGTAAATATTGTTCAAGAGTTGTCATCGATGAAATGTGTAATGTTGGATTATTTAAAACAGTCTGGAAAATTAGATACTGATATATGTATACATTTATATATATATACCTAATCACCAAATTTTTATTTCACTGTTTTAAATTTGTCTCGCAGCTGAAAATAACTTTTGAAAAAGTGTCTTTAGAAGTTTTTAATCATGCAAAAAGTGCCAAAATAGGTGGTTTTCGGATTCCGATTTTACCATTCAGGTGATAGTCAAAATGGTGAATTTCCCTTGCATGATGATAAAGATCATTTTTCCTTTAAGTATCAACCATTATCCATATCTTATTAGTTGTAACTATTCAGCTGTAGTTGATAATATCTATTTAAAATAGATAGAATTGAATGCCTAATATCAGATTATAATGCCAGACATTATCAATAGACAGTTAAGAGTACTCTTCCTGGAGAGAACAAGCAGCACTGGCTGGACATAAGAAAGTACACGTTATGCTACCCTGGGGAACACTCGTAGCTAAAGTCTCTTCCAGATAATTACTCTACATCCCGAAATAGTATCCATTACTTAAGAGTCACTTAAATTATATAGTTGATCTATTCTTAGATCTTGGCAATTGATTGTTTGTTTTTTAATTAGATTTTTACACACTTTAAATTATATTTATATACTATTTATATATTAAGAGGAAACCTGCACGCTACAAAGAAATGCATTAATTATTGGGGTAACATATAATGACTTTTCTTTGTGTTACGATAAACTTATTTGAAATGAAGTGCTATTTAAGCACTTCATTTTCTTCACGTTTATAATTTAATAGATAATTAATATTAGATAAAATTGACATCATCATTATGACATTGTACACTGTTGATTTTAGATTTCTAGATGTTTTTATGTATAACAGAGCTTTTGAAAGAGAGAAGGTCTTTACAGTTTTGGAGCGGTTACGAGATTTCACCGGTTACCAAGTAATTAGGTCATTCAAAAACGGGTTAAGGTATTATAGCTCGTTACTCGCCTAAGCACTTATACCTAATAATCTCAAGTTAATATACGGCTTACATCTTACTCAATTAGGACATATTGTAACGGAATTATTTAAGTTTTAGACAAATATTTTAGGGTAATATCATACTAATTTACATATTTATGTTCTGATAAATAATTAATGTGATGATGATTCTGTACAGAGAGCCGGGATTTCTTCTCAGGTAGTAATAATTACTGATGATGGATAACTCGATGAACGCATAGGGCTGCATAGGGCTGCTACTGTCCTGTAATTAGTTGGGTACAACCGAAACATGTTTACCAAAAAAAATAAAATGTATAAAAATAAACGTAGGATTGTTAATAATTTAGGAATCGGGGGGGGGGGGGGTGGAGGTCTCAGTGGTATAGCTTTGAGATTCCCTGCTGAAGATTCCAGGTTCCAATTTGGTTGCGGCATAAAATTTATTTAATCTCAGAATGGCCGAGGATGGATCCTTTGGGATCTCTTGGTGCTCACCCAGCCTCTAGAATGTGGGTACTGAAAAACTTGAGGATAAACTTGATGAGTGCAATCTCAACAAATCACCTCCCTTCAAGACCGTTGTCCTATAAATCGTTAGTCTCTATCTTAACCTAGACTCTTCATGAGTCTTAGTAGTAATTTTTTTTACATGTAATTAAAAATGAGCTTTATTCATTGCCTATATAAATAATTACATATTAATTTACAAATAAACAATCTAACAATTTTTAGGCAAAATAACAGCCTTTAGGGCCATTTAAGCGAAATTAATCGCAAATCTCACTGGTAAGTTTGCAAATTTTGAGATTTTTTTGCTCAAATTTTATTTTTATATTAACGTTCAGACTATCAGCATTTAGGCTTTACTACTTAAACGGCAATTGTTTAATTTGTAACTCTATTTTTAGCTTTTTGAATCAGACGGTTCCTTGCAGACTATCTTTAAAATATTTATTTTATTTTATTTATTTATTTTTTTTCGATTTGTCTGAACGAGATGCGAGCCACAATAGCTCAAGTGGCAGATTACCATGACGGAAACATGGGAGACCCGGGTTCGAATCCCGGTCCAGGACATATCTTTTCTCTTCAAAATAAAATATTTAAAAATTATAATAATTATAAAAAAAAATAAAATAAATGATATAATGACGTAAGTCAACAAGATCCTAATTAAAGTAATGTTCAATGAACATTCTTAGCCTTGTATACATCGCAAATAGCGAGAACACGGTGATATAGGATCAGTGAAGAGAATGGATTTTTCTGACCGAAATGCGAGTCAGGATAGTTCTAATGGCAGAGTACCATGACGGAAATGGGAGACCCGGGTTTGAATCCCGGTCCTGGACATATATTTTCTCTTCAAAATAAAATAGATTATAAATTAGTCTAACTCAACGAGGCTACAGAGATGACTAGCATGACCCTTGGCTCCCCGAGTTATCCTCTTCCAACTGTGGATGGGCACTTAGCTTCTTTGCTTCTCTTTCTACTTTATTCTTCCACCTGCTTCTATTCTAACTCTTTTCCTCTTTCATCTCAAGCAGGCTTCTAGTATTTCTTCTGAACTCTTTCAACCTCTAGTCTCCCCTATACATTTCAGCCACCTCGCTTTGGTATAATTATCAATGTTATTTTTCACTACTAAAATTTAAATTTCACTTCTCTTAATTTTCTACTTAGTATCTTTATAATTATCTTTTCTTTAAATACTATTAATATACTGCAGTCCTTTTGCGACAACAGGATCCCAGGTTTCCGCTCCGTAGGCGATTACTATTCTAATAAGAGTTCCATAAACTTTCATTTTCTTTCTTTTAATAGTAATTGACATTCGAGAAGCATAAAGTATCCGTAGTAGAAGTATTTTAGCCAATTATTTAAATTTTCTTAGACTCAAGACACTCGGCTGTCACTCCATTCCCCTTTGCTTACCCTCTCTGGTTCAGTTACTGTTGATATGTAAACTTTACATAGATTTGTACTTTTTAAAGGCAAAACCATACTAACTCCTATCAAACCAACATTTTATAAATTAACACGACTTCGTTGAGCTCTTATGTAGACTGCAGATAGAAAAAGGAAAGTTAAAGATGGCACCTTTATAATAGATCTATGAAAACGGAATTATTTTTGGAATCTGGGTCGATAGGGAATAGATTGAATAGAGAATGACAGCAACCTTGGCCAAGATGAAGTACATATTGTCCCCTCGAATACATCTCAGTCCTATAGCTATCTGATGAGGATATATTATATGAGCGATTGTTGGTGGATCCTCTTCTTTTTTGTCATAATATAGATTTATTACTTCAGTTACCCTAAAAAGTAATGGTTTCTTACATAAGGATAACTATTAATTATATAGGCCCAACCCAACATTTTATTCAAGCATTCAAGTATTGTTGATGTTACTTATTCAACAATTCATGATAATGTGAGGTATATATTGACCTAGATACCAGGAGGGATCTAGCTGTATTATAAGTAAGTAAAGGGGGAAATATTCAGAGGAAAAATGAAACAAGCTTTCACAAGAAATAAATAAGTTGAGATATTAAAAAAACCTTCATCCTTGTAAATAAACATCTCGTTATGTGTATAAATTATCATGAAATACTTCATTAAATTATTATTTATACTATCTGTCTCTGTTTCCATAATTAATAGATTGGGTCAGTAATAGAACCTTTATACGCTAAACGAAAATATACCTTTCATGTTTTGTGTGACATCTGAAGGTGGAAATCTAACTTTAGCTCAAGTGTATTAGTTTTTCTCACTCTATGGCATTAAGCATAGCCTTTGAGTGGTCGAATGCACATCAATATTTCTTATTTTTCAGCTATAGAAAAAATAAATACACACTTTTTATATATTACTAGAATTATATTCCCAACGGAAATCCCGGCCGTAGCCGAACGTAAATATTAGATTATTAATTGCCGGAAGGAAAAAGCTTACATATATTGATGCAAGAATGAAATTGAAACCAGAATTACGAAGATAACTGTTGTCCAAGGAAGAGTACTGTCGTTGGCCACCCATCTGAACCTAAGACTTTCCCTGGGCTGTAGTGGTACAGGAAGGTTATTTTATAATTAAACTAAAAGGTAGTGTTAAAAACACCATTTTTCGCTAAATGATTAAAATTAATTCAGATACAAATCTGCATACATTCTACATCACGGATAAATAAAAAACCAACAGCTGAAACAAATATATTCAATGAGTTTATTTTTAACTATTTTTTTATTATTTTAAAATATTAGTGGATATTGATTGCTATTAATCGTTCGGTAACTATTTAATCGGCTCTTATAAAAGCTCAATATCAATAAAACGTCTAATAAAGAATTAAATATAAAATGTAGATACCTCCTCTTACAATCTCTGTCGACATAGGCAATTATCATTAGATGCACACAATGTTTTATATTTATATAACTTTATAGGAAAAGAATACTGTTCATATACGGCACCATTATAGTTATTTAATATATAAGAGACTAGGCGCCTAAGGCTACACCTACATTGGATCCGGTGTTATACGATGAGACGTCGCTAACAAACCAAATGACTGAAATATATTGAGAGTTATAACATTTTGGTTCTTTAAATTTATAAAATTAAGATTATTTATTAATTATTTTTAATACATTTATATTTTACTATAATGTATAGTAAAATATAAATAATGTATACACCCCAGCATCGTATGTGATAGAATCACGTCGCACCGAATCGGATCCAATGTAGGTGTAGCCTAAGGTATATAATAGCCTAAGTTGTAGAGATAAGGAAATAGATGTTACTATCCCAGATAATGTAGTAACGTTTTAAAACATAACCATGTTAAACACGTATCAGATTAGGAAAGCGTAACATGAAATAATGTGTCTGGTATCGTAATATTTTAATTATTACCATTTTTTTTGATAATCCGGAGTAAAGCTACACGGGAGCAAATTAAATAATTATTAGATGAGGAGCTGGCGAAGGGATAATTCAACGTGAGGATTTAAAATTAGAAGTCAATGATTAATTCTACATGATCCTTCTCCGGAGAGTCGGTTGTAAGTCTTAAAAATAAATTAGGGACACAACTTAAAGTTGAAAATTTAAGTGATATAACATTGTGTCCCCACCCAAAACGTCGTCAAAATCACCAAATTGGCCTGTGTTATAAGGATTAAGGATTTGAAAATAGAGTTGTAAATATGTTTGTTTTCGAAACCTGGTTTTTCCTTCTTCCTTTTTTTTTTATTCTAGTTTTTTTTCTTGTCTAGAAAAAAAAAGAAAGAAAAAAGTAACAAACAATAAAAGAAATTACAAAAATTGCAGTAGTAACGACTGCAAGTAATGAGAGGAATGGATGAAAACAAATAATAATATGTATTTTTTATTTTTATATGTATGTGTAATATTATTATTAATAAAATTACCGTTGTTATTTATTTCATAAAACATTTATCAGTGAGTACACTTTTTAGTAAACTGGATAAAATAGGCATTAGACACACTTTAATACCACGAGACGCGATGAATAGTAAATGTTAAGTAAATTTTAGGCCAGAATAAATATATATATATATATATATATATATATATATATATATATATATACGTGTAACACGATAATATTATTTTACTTGTTTACAAGAGGACTGATCGTAACACTTCAACATTAAAAATGTCTTTGAAATGAGGTCTTCGAGTGGTTTTTATTTTAGTCTTGCAATGAAAAATTAATTACTGCAACAAAAATATTTTGCAGTTATTTGCGTTGATCTTAATGAAATACTCAAATTGATATTACGATATCAAAGGCTACGGCCTTTATCTATTGTAATGGATAAAATAATGAAACGAAAACACATTGAAAGGGATATTATTTTGAAGTTAGCTCATTCAGAATTGATATAAATTTTATTTAGAGTAACGCCAAATCAAAATTACAAATGTTTTTTAAAATGCAATGCTTTTAAATAAATTTAATTATTTACAGACCATTTCAGCAGCCACTAAGAAGGTATTGAGTTGTTGACACCTAACTTACCTGAAACAGAAAACAGGAACAAATTAATTGCCATTTTAAAGTGCAGAAATTTAAAAATATTTAAGAATAATAATTTTCTTTTTTAAAACAATACCAATTGCGCTTAAATTGTTTGACTCATTAAATTACTTGAAAATTTATATATATGTATAAATGTTAGACCTCAGCACAAATTAAACCGGTATCTTTAAAATTCTGGCCTAAAATTTGCTTCCGAGATTGGAGTGAAATAGCAGTGAACTTTATCAACTATAACGAATCGTTATAGTTGATAAAGTTCGTAAATAGATAAAATATCGTGTCAACGAAAAGAGTATAGTTATAGGATTTAACGAGTAGTTTATACTTTGAGTCGGTATCAAAATCAAATAATTATTAAGATTTGGATTCGCTTGGTGATTTTAGGGAAACAAACGTAAACATATAGGTTAATTCAAAGAAAAAAATATTCTATAAACGGCAATAAATAAATACTTTTTTCTAACAATATCCACTTCATAACAATATAGTAATCATAAACCATTATTTCAATCCTATTAAATGTTTTCGTAATCAATTTTCTTCCAGCGGTATGAAGTTACCAAATCCACCGGGCAAAAGCATATTTTCTTAAAAAACAGTAATAATTTTTTTTATATTATTTTGGATTTTCTTTTATTATGAGCAGCCTGGAAACCATTATTAACATGATTTTCTTTAAATTTGGGGAAGACTGGCTTAATAGTTATTGCAGTTAGTAGTTTCAAACTAAAGTTCTGAGTTGCTATGCTTGAAGGTGTCGGATTCAAATCCAGCTATTTAAGATAAATTATTATGGTACCTTGTGGGATCTAAATACCATTCTGGGGCTCATCCAGCCTCTGTTAGTGGGTACCCTTAAATGGGGGGGGGGAATTGGCGGTTGAACATGATCTCGTACAAATTATATTTAAAAAAAACTATTTACATCATAGATAACTAACTAAATCTAAAAGAATGTAATATTACAAGGGATGAAATTTATGTAGAACAAAATTGGAGATTAACTTTCTTACTGAAAAAAATATCAATCGATCTACCTATACGAACAAAAAATTGTGCTCTTTGAACTTTGAAATTACGTTACTGAAGTAGGTAACTGTTACTTTGTAATTTTACTGTTTTTAAAATAATAAATAGTAATAAAAAAAGTTGTTAAGCCTCTCGGCGCCGAAGCTCCTTATGTAAACTAGACGTTAAGATAGGCTGACGTCTAAAAGATTAACAATTTAAATATTAGAACTAATCCTAGGCTAATTCCTTGTTAAAAAGATCTATTTGCATTTCCCTCTTTTTGGGTCACTGATGAAATAATTGACATAATTACTTAATTTGGTGTCTGAATAGAAATATTGTGTTTAATTTGTAATAATTAATAGTCAAATTATTCTGAACAATAAATAAACATGAAACAAATATAAAGCAGTAAGGACAAACTTCTATTGTTATATAGCAATAATAATAATTATTATTATTTTTGAGCTATAATAAGTAGTTAGTGATAATCAAAAGAATAAGGTAGATCAATGCATTACAAACAATACGCATCATGAAATGAAATGGTCTTCTTGTTATACACTTAGCAAATTGACCCTGTCCAATTTATTGTTGGACTACTATAATGAATAGTTTAAACCAATATAGACTAATATAATATTCATAAATAGTAGAATAACTAATAAATCGCGATGAATTACGCAGAAAGAATGAGAGGACATATCCCTTCCTTATTGTTTGAAAAACATTTTATTCATAGCCACCAACGTAAGGTCTGTATCCTAAGTAATAATTTTGAAACAAGATAACAACTTTTAAAAAAGAACATCAATTGATAAATCAGATTAACAAAGCATTATTACGTATTTGGTGATTGCTGGCAGATATTAATTTCTTCGAACCCTTTCCACTACTGAAACGCTCTACGACACTGATGGATCACTTAAACTAAGTGAACTTATAAGAACGTAGATAAATTTACTGTTAATATGTGAAATGAACTACATTGTATAAGAATGAAAATTATTATAAATAATAAAATCTTAATAATTATGGTTACGATTAAGTAATAAATTTCATAAACTATGAACACATATACGCAATCTATCTATGCACATGTTTTTAAGTCTGTATTTATTATAAAACGTTGATTTTTAATGTATGTTCTATAATGAATGAATGTGTAGATTTGTAAGATGAATAATGAAACTAAAAAATAACACGTGATTGTTCAATTTATACAATTATGTATTGTTATAAATCACTCAACAGGTTTTTAAACATAATTTTATAATATTACAGTATATTTATAATATTATGATAGTTGAGGGAGAGGAGTATCTTAGGGCGTAAAGCACAGCGTCACCGTGCTATTCCCGGGTTCCAATCCGATTGTGGCCTATAACTTTTTCAGTCTGTTTACAGCCACGGACTGAAACTGTTGTTTGGCTCACCCAGCCTCTATAATCATTACTTGGGGGGAAACCAGGCAGGTGAGAGTGATCTCGGAAATCACGCTACACAACCGTTGTCTTAGAAGCAGTACCGTCTCTACCATGTACTGCACAAACGGCCTTTCATGCATGACATAATAAATTGTTACAACAGCTGAAACTAATCTCTAAATGTAAGAACCATTAAAAAAATTACTCTAAAAACTTAAATAAAGTGAAGTTAAAGAACAAGCATTGGACTTTCACACATCGGGTTCCCATAAATAATCTCCTATCCCTTACACAACTTTTAATCTGATTCATTTCTCTGATTTAATAAAAGGTTAGCTAGCCTCATTAACATCCGATAATTAATTAACGAGCTCTTCTTCTAATCAAGCTGGGAGTTAACAGGCACCTATTTATTAGGACACTGATGATGCAATTTGTTGAATTATTTCAAATTAAAGGTGACACATGACAATCGAAGCTTTCTAAATCTGTTCGAGATACCATGTTAGATCAAAACACCCTATAAATATCTTAAATTGTTACATTTTTTCGGTCAGGATAGATCGTTTATCAATTCGGTAGTGTTACTAAGTACCACACAACCCAGAAAGTAAAATATGTTAATATTTATGTTTGTATGAACTGTGTATATCTGAGTTAACTATACTAAGCTGAGACTCAGTAACTCTCCTCTCTAAAACATCATTAAATTTTAAAAATTTCAAGGTTTTCGAAGAGAAAAAAAAAACACCCATTACAAAATTTCCTATCATAAAAAAAATGATTCAATAAGACATGTTCTTCATCAATGAAATATTTTGGATTTTAAATATCTTGACGCATTCGTCATCACGTATACAAAAAACAGATTTTAGTTTGGTTGCGATACTGAAGGGTTCTGACTTCAAAAACAGAATCCAGATGGCAAAACCAATCACTCACTTTTATACTAAACATCACAGAATGTATTTTTTCTTTTAAGTTTAAACAAGATAGTTTTAAAATATGGAACACAACCGTAATATGATATTTTATTCTATTAAAATAAGATTATTAGAAAAATGTATTCTCTAAAGAATTGTACACTATTCATTATACTTCTATATCGCTGAAAAAAATGCAAAGTATCAAAATTGAAAAACACAACTTTTCAGGAATGTGAAAAAAACTTTTTCAAGATCACTGCGTATATTATTTATGTCGTAAAGTGCCTTCTATATATGAATCTAAATGAATTTCATATAAATCATCAGTCATAAAGCAATTGCTGATGATCGAAAATGGAAAATGTCATGTTTTCACATTTTATATATTTTATCTGTATCGATGAAATACAATTCATATACAAGATATTATAACCATTTAATAATCAAGTGGATTAAACAAATTTGTAAAACACTTCAATGTTTATAAAGCGACCGGAATATGCAGACGTTGTCATGTTTAAAGAATCCATTCATTGGTGTTAATGATAAAATTAACAATACACTAATTAAGTAGTTAAATTCATAAGTGCATATCACAGGTCTTTTATATCCAACTTGACTCCTCCTTCTTGCAAGAAGCTCTTGAGTGAGAAGAACCGACGAAGGATTTCGCAGCTACAGGTTTTTGTATTGAGTTTCAACTAGGAACTAAGAGTCTACTGAATCAAAACGTTTACCATCAGATGAAATTCCTAATAAGATCTTCATTGTTGTTTATTCATATCGGTTGATATATCTTATTTTAATACGAAAAAAAAATAACAAACAATTTTGGGAGATGCGCGCAGATTATAAATGACCATAATCTCAACATTATAACTTGTAGACATAAATATCGCATTGGGAAAGTTTTCTTTATAAAACGATAACTTGTGGGCAATCTGGGATTATGCTCTTAGGTTATATATCGGTAGTATACAATCGCTCCTTTAATAATTGTTTGTTTCATTTAACGTCACTTTATGCTACTATTGCTAATCGGGAGATGCTACAGCAGGAGTCCTAAATTTTGCCGATCCGAACGTCTTATTAGTGAATCTTTAACGGACGCCTGCAATAGCACAGGCTAGAACCCGCATTTAAGTCCCTTCCGAAGGATGGCATAATCAAGAAATTTTTGCTCCCTTTAATAAATCCTAGGGCCACCTGCCGGGGTGCGAACACGAACCCTTCAATAATGGCTGACAATTTAAAATATAGTTTTTATTTGTTTTTCTACTGCCCCTAAATTATATTATTATATCTTATAAATATCCTATTTCTTGCAAACCAAGTGCTTTACGCAGCTATGGCTAATCTGATGATGCTTCAGTGGTAGCCCTTAATTATGCCTATACAGGTATAATTAGGATAAAGGTATTTAATGAGTATCTAACACCGTAAAGGCTTGGGTCCTCCATTTTACAGCGCTTCTGGAGGACGGCATAACCAATGACTTTATATTCCCTTCAACCTGCTGGGCTCCCAACCCACAATCTTGGACATAGTGTGTTGTTATGATATAACAATAGTATATACTATTTTATAGTATTAAAATAGCTAATAAAAAAATATTTCTGACTCGGTCAAATAACAATTTCTTAATAAAATCTGCGAATATAAATAAGAATGGATTCAATGAACGTGATATTTCGTAAAGATATTAAACATTAACAAGTAAATGTTTAGTGCTCGAGGAGGCTCAGACTGGCTGAGAAGGTAGTCACGCCAATTATGATGGATATTACAATACAACCTTTGCCCAAACATTTTAGAGGACTGGCTAACCATCAACATAAGGTCCCAGTTTATTTCCACTTCTAATCTACTGATCATAGTTCTAATCGTAATGGCCGATAATCTGCTATGTAAGCGAAGAGTTCAATACTTATAAGGGACTAATATACCACTTATATTAAATACGGTATAATTATAGGAGACATAACCGCATTATTTTCCTCGAGGTTCCTGGCCAACTACTGTACATATTTTCCTCCAGGGACCGTTAGAAACTATTGTCGTATATCTTGAAAAAGCTAAGAGGCCAATTCCTGCTTGAAGGATGGTCTTGCGAGAATTGTTCCTTCTCAGCCATTTGGCGATACTCCCATGTTCCTTTGGCACCGGGATTTAGTTTTTTCTCTCAAAAACCTCATTAGTTCAGCACAAATTCGTAGGTTGCGAATATGGCTTTTTAAAAGGCTGCTATTATTCGTATTTGACACCAATTAAAAACCAAATGGATAAATACATTTTTATGAGCATATTATTTTTCCGACACAATTATATGGTCAGTGAAAAAATTTGAATTTCAACAACTTCAGGACGATTTTTTAAACATATCAATAACACAAATCGAAACTAGAATATCTTCGAATTGAAGACATTAATTTTTTTTCCTTTATATACCTGACGAATCAAATGCCAAGCATAATCCGCTGAAACGTCGGGTTACAATGTAAATATTTTAAAACTGGAATTTAGTACACTGAACCCTCGTTTAAAAAAATCAATAATCCAATTAAGGAGAGATTGTATTTTTGTTTAAATCGACAGCATAATCCAAACTAACCAGTGGTTGTAAGTCACAAAACGTACAATGCTATATACTTTTTAAAGATTTCTTTAAAATAATTAAATTAAGAGAACGTGAATTGAACTGAGCATTTCACATACTTTTCTACTGCAGAAGTTAGAAATATGATGAAATAATAAAATAATGAATCGAAGATAGAATTTTCAATAATTATCGTGAATCTAAAATCTTTTAAAACCAATATTTTTTTATTTAACTATTAATTTTTTTTACAAATACTTCGCGAGACATTTATTTATATTGAAGTTGTTTAAATTAATCGAAAGAAGAAAACTGTACCCTTTTAAACGAGCTCAAAGTAGTCGTTATCCTTTGCTATGAAGAAGAGATGTATAGAAATACGTACAGTCAGAGTCATAAATATTCGTACACTATTATTGTTTTTATTTTCTTTCGTTTAATTTTTTATATTTTTATTTATTTTAAATGTATGTAATAACAAATTCATAGCTGTATAATGGAATACATAAATTTTCATAATAAGCACGAATGAACTAAGAATTATACGTAATAATTTATGATAAGATGCACTCATAACTTGCAGTCAAAAGTATTCGTAGACTGGACATTAATCCTTTGTTTTGCCCCCCCCCCCTGCTTATGATAGATGGCTTGAGGATTACCTCTAATCAGTCCTTGCCTAGGCGTCTTTGCAAAGGTGTATAATTAAAAATTTATTTATTATTTTTTTTCAAATAATAAATGGGAAGAAAATTAAAAAAAACGACCGAAGAGGAAAGAAAAATTATTGTGCGTTTACATAATGAATGTAGATCGCTTAGAAACATCGCCAAAATTGTGAATAGACCTCACTCAACAGTCCAAAACATTATCGACAGGTACGGATTGAAAAAAAGTTTTATGTCTAGGGAGAACGGGACGACCAAGAAAAATCAATTGTAGAACAGAAAGACTTATCCTTAGAAAGGTTTTAAAAAATCAAAAATTAGTGCCCCTGAATTAGTTGATGAATTTTTTTTTTTCAGGAGTCCGAGAAAGCTCATCAACAATGCGTCGATGCTTACGAAGAAACGAGCTTCATGGCAGAACAGCTCAACGAAAGTCATTGATCAGTGTTGTTGATAAAAAAAAAGATATCAATGGTCCAAAGACTATAAAAGAAGTGAAATTGGCTTTTGGAATAGTGATATTTACCGGCAAGTGCAAAATTGAAATGTTCAGCACTCAAAGAAAACAAAAAGTATGGAGGGAAAAAAATACAGCAATGGAGACAAGGAATATGGTTCCAACAATCAAACAGGGTGGTAAGTCTCTCATGGTCTGGGAGTGCATGAATTTTGTTGGTGTGGGATCCCTTGAATTTATTGATGGGATAATGGATCATGTAAAAAGTATATTGATATTCTAAAAAGAAATCTCCCAATTAGTACTGAAAAACTTGGGATACCAGAAAATTACATTTTTCAGCAGGACAGTGGCCATTACCGGGGAAATGTTTCGTCAAAACGAACAATAATTACATACATTTTCAAATAGTTTGTTTATTGAAAAAAAAAATAAGCTCAATACAAAAAATCAATAAAAGTTAATTGAAATAACATTTAGTGTACAGCTATAATATTTATATCTTGTTGTATTTAATAAGTGTTAATAAACTTTATTTTCATTTTTATCATTACTATCATCGTCAAGTTCTAGTACTAAGATCATTTGCACTTTCAGACATTTAATCGATCGTCATTTTATAATTTGCAGTAGTGATTTATAATTTGTAGTAGTAATTTATGATCATAAGACATACGCAAACCTAATGATTTATTAAGAAACTCAATTAATTTTAGATTTGTTCATCTGTAATGTCAATATTGATATTGAAGTCCTTATCGGTGTTGAGTCATATATTTTTTCGAATATTCAGAACTTTAGTTTATAAACCACAGATCATTATCAACCTAAAATACTATTTTAAATATTACTTAAAGAATCGTTATATAAAATCGTTGACATTTATTGGAAGAGAGAGAAAGAGAGAGAGTGAGGGAGAAGCGAAAGTAAGGATGGAAAAGCTCCTTGATTAAAATTCTAGTCCCTTCCTTTCTTCTGTTTTCATTTTCCTTATATTTTCAATGCTTAAAAACTTTCACGTTTCCAATATAAGTATTTTGCTGTAAGCATAGTAAAAGTCTTCTCATTAACAAAATATTGGCATTCAATTAGTATTAAAAGAAATTTAAAATCTGGGCTTGGGAAGAAATGAGATGTACATTTAAAAAAAAGGCTTAAGTAGAGACCATACATGAAGAATATATTGAGAATATAAGTTGATATGAAAAAAACACATACAAAACATACTGAGATATAAGATAGGTGATACGTTACATACCTTGATAATATCTACAATCACTTCCAATGAGCGAACATTAGTTAGAAAGGCATACAATATGATGTATTATATAATATATGATATGGAAACACCCGATTTTAATATAATTTTTTATTATGAGCTTAAGCAGGGACATTCGGCTGCCCAAGCACAGGAAAGTGTGTTGTAACGTACGGAAAAATCGCAGTTGGTGTGAGAAATTTTCAGTTGGGGACATAGATTAATTAAAAAATAATTCAATTCTCCTTTCCAGAAATGAGAATGGAGGTAAGACCATCACATATACACCGGTATTGCCGGAATATTGACATATTGAGACAAAAACTTATCAATAATCAACCTGAATTGTTTAATCCAAAAGGACCTATAAATTTATACGAAAACGCCGGACCTCATTTTTCACTCACCTAGTTCACCAGACTCTCCAACAGAAATTTGGACAAATACCGTAAGGGTAAAAATTTTGAAAACTTTACTCATTTTGAAAACTATCATCAGCTTTCAGAATTAATTTCATCGCAAACAAATTAATTTTGCAGCTCTAGCCTTGAAAATATGATAAGTTAGGAAAATATAGAGGAAATGAGAGTAAATATTATGAAAAAGAATGTTTTGATTACATAAAGTTGTTTTACTAAATAATCATTCCTTTGAATACGGACATTTCGTAGGAAAAGACCCAATACAATAAGAATATTTATGAGGCTATCAACGATTAATCGTTATGTTTTCGATAAACAGCATTAAATGAATGAGGAAATTATAAGGTCGATTCGTACACGGGAACAACTGAAAGAGCGGGAAGGATAGAAGATAATGACATGGAAAACTAACTGATAACAGAGATGATTTTTTTTCAGTGGAATATTTTTTAACTAATCTCTTAACACTTCTTGTTGATTTATTTATTAATGGCTCTCCGCATACGAGCAAACTCTCTAGTAAAAAAAAATAAAGTGCTACAACACAATCATAGTTATTGTTAATTAATAAAAACCGGTACCACTACAACCCGTGAACAAGTCTGCGGCTCAGTACAAGGTAGAGACTGTACTGTTTCACGGACAACGGTTCTTCAAGGAGGTGTCCTAGTGCACGCTTTACCGCCAGATTTTCCCCCTTATTTTGGGTATCCTATTTTATAATATTTTATAGAGGCTGGGTGAGCCCCGGGAGGGTCCTAGATCCTATATGATCCATCTCCGGCTGCAAACAAACAAAATAAAAGCGCCCGCAGCAGGATTTGACCCAGGATTTCCGGCATAGCAACTCAGTGCTCTACCACTGAGCCACTCCGCTCCCTTGTTAATTAATATCAAATGTAAAATAACTCACGGAATGCCTTAAAATGGCTTATACTCAATAAATTTGAGTAAAAGGCAACAAAATAAGAAGAATATGAAGTACTTCAGAAATATTTATTTATAGGGGTTTCGGGAAAAAATATAAATACATGAATAATACACTATATATTTCCAATAAATTAAGAATTGGTCAACAGAGAGACAAATAGTTATAGAAGGCTCACATAAACGCAGAGCATACAACATTTCTGTCATCGTAAATAAAACTATACCACTATGCTTACAAGATTTTATATTCGGTCCTTGTCCAGATCTGGTCTTCGGACAACATCCAGGTGTTGTGAGTGTTTTCAACACCTGAATAGCTATTTTAATGTTGCCTTTGTGTCAATTTAGTAACATTGTTGTCTTTATCTTTAGGGAGATCATCAATTCCCTTCTGACGATTCTGAAGATAATAGTGGAATTTTTATTGTTTCACACTCATAAGGAAATTATTGTATACACTTTCTCAATGGTTGACATTTGATATGACGTAGATGATACTTTTGATAGCTTATAAGAGATCTTATTTACAGCCCTCTAACAAAAATGGCTCGGAAGTCGTTTGTTTTACGGCGTCACGAATAATTCTTATCAAGTGATATTGTCAGTCAGTTAATAACTCAATTGAAAATCAGGTTTAAACAGAAAGAAGATACTTGGATCATATAAAGTTAGAAAGTAGACTGTAAGCAATGCAAAAGTAAATACTAACTTCAAATCTACGTGTCAGTTTTAAGTGAATTTTGCAACTTGATAGATCCTTTTAAATGCTTCAGCTACTATATCTAATAAATATTACTAGTTATTGGCTTCAATAATAATTAGTATGAAAGTATAATATTTAAATGTATAATTCATAATTTCATAATTAAAGGGAGCTGAATACATGAGTATTCATTAAACTATTAAATGGAATGAAATCCTGACATTTTGCCTCGAATAAAATCACTTTATTCTCTTTTCACTGGGTAGTTATTCTATACGCATACTTAAATTCATCCTCACTACACTGTATACTAGGGCCTAGTACTAGAGTTTATATACTTAGATCAATTTAATGAAAAATATTACCGAAAGTTACTGAGACAAAGAGGTTCATACTTTTGAAAGTATTGAAGGCTTTCGTTATATTGAGTTATGTAACGTAAACATATAAGAAAATATTAAATACAGACATATTACTCGCTAAAGAATTTAATTATAATATCAGTCATGTGACTAATTAGTGATTGGAGCTACAGCTTAGTTTTAAGTAAATTAGCAAGTTTAAAATATTAATTCTGAAGATATATAGAGGCAGTGTGCATACTTTCTTATATGGTTGTCGTGATCGAATCAATGATATGCTTGTATAGAACGGAAAGTTTTCGTCGTTCTTGACGAACACAGAAATGTTTAATTACGAAAACAAGCTGTGTATCCACTTTACACATTTAATTTTACGCATAGCACTGGTGTGTATTTCAACACCTTTCGGCGTAGCATTTATAACTAATGTATCACCAAAAATTAGATGATACACAGATATTTAACACGGAAGCCGGGCGACATACACGGATTTTGATACGTGGCGGATGTGTGTACAAGACAAACATGAGACACCTAAAGGCATGACCATGGAGGACACCCACCTGTTAGGAAGTGCGATAACGCTCTTTGCCTAGGGCAAACATCGCTGATATAGTGTAGCGCATGTTTGCCGTGTTTTAGGTAGCAAATTAAATCCTGGTACGAATCCAGCATACAATTTTCCTATTCTTATAATTCATTTTAGTTTTTAGTTTTATACCACGAATATATAGTTGTTCACATTTGTAATAGTAAATGATTATTATTAAATACATACTAAGAAAAAAAGCTAAGTTGTTTAAATGTAAGCCTCTCGAATAGTATTTATCCTGGAATGTTCAAAGAAGGCACCAAAAATTTGGTACGTGGGAATAACCCGGGCGCCATTTTAAGCAAGTCATTGCCAACAACTTAAGTTACCGCCACATTGAGCCAAGAAGATGGATCGAATCTCTATACAATTATAATATTATATTTTTTAATTGTTTTTTTCAGGTCAATAATGGATCCATTAATGAACAAAAATTATTTTGTTAACTGCCGATTTAGTCTAGTTAAGACGTAATATACGATTAACAAGACTATATAAACAGACAAGAAACTTCTTTTTGAAATTCAAAAGGTAAATAGGATTAATTATTTATTTCTTCTTTATTAAAATTCTTCTGCTATTCTAGAGAGTTTTCTATAAGTGTTGGCTGCAATCAACTGAAATATATTTTTAAAAACTTGTTTTACACATATGTCCCTACCGTTAGGAAATACAACGCCGGCAACAGCGAAGATACTACAATAATTTCAGAATTATGTACTGAATCGTACCGTAAATCATACCACATTACACACAAAACTAAAGGAGAGGTACTACATATCGCTCTCGACTTACCGACAGTTACAAGTTACAGACTTCAAACGGAGACACATAAATTTCTTTGACAGCCTGTATTACTGTACAAATCCTCTTTTCAGTATTCTGACCCCAGTAGGACGGCCACCAAAATGGTAAGATTACGTCTAGAATCCAAGCCTAGACTGAGAAAAATTAAAATTAATTAACA
This sequence comes from Troilus luridus, assembly GCA_964056705.1. Classification (NCBI taxonomy): domain Eukaryota; kingdom Metazoa; phylum Arthropoda; class Insecta; order Hemiptera; family Pentatomidae; genus Troilus; species Troilus luridus. The sequence goes on along the minus strand of OZ057412.1, from coordinate 89,241,109 downwards.
AACTTTTAAGGACACCGCGAGCCCCGTCACAATAAAATGAATAAATAAATAGAGAAACTAAAAATGAGAACAATTTCCACTTCACATCCTTCTCTAAGGGTTGGAGAGATTCCTTCAAAACCAATTCCTAGTACAACAGCCTAGCAAAGCTGATACCCAACGGGCGGTATCTGTTCCAGGTTGTCGCTTCGAATTGAGTCACAACAAGTTTTAATATTTCATTCGTTTCCCTTTTAATATTCCCCAAAACACAAGTTGTAGTGAGCTTTAGTATAAAAAATATAATGTAATTACCCGAAGTGTGTACAATTTAGAAAAACAAATTATCTAGAAATGAACGTTTTAACAAACATAATAAACTGTCCTTCGAAATGTTAGCTGAAACTTTTATTTCTTATTCAAACGATTACCGAAATCTCCTAATTACCCATAATTACATTCTCTTTCCCATACTAAAGCTCATGATACATAGTGTTTTGGGGAATATTAAAAGGGAAACGAATAAACAGTTAAATTTATAACTTAACTCGAAGCGGAACAGGTACCTCTTTAAATAAAAGAGATTTTTTATTTTTAAGTTTAAAAAGCTAACTCGTGTAAGCCAATTACTAACGGAAAAACTGATATTTTTATATTAATTTATCCAGAAAAGGTTTTCTTAAAGAATATAGCGTATGTATAAGATAAGAAGTAAAAGTGGCGAGACGATAGTCCTCGTGAGACACCTGCCGCGACCTAGAGGCCGCAGGTGAGCGGTACGGATTCACTCTCGCCGCGGTGATGAATATTTAGCAGCCGCAGGCCGAATATGATTATAGCGCTCGTGCCGTCTACCATCACATCACCATCATCTCAGATCTAATTGATCTCTTCGTCCTAGCAATTATACAACTCAAATAATATTTCGTAACAGAAGCGAAACAAGACAAATACTATCCACAAATTATTAGTTTTGCCCAAAATCTAAAAAAAAAATGTATTGTTTATTCATTCAATTTCACTTTATGAAGATATGTGCATTTGGGCTAAATGTTCCGGAATCGAATTCTCTTACTGTAGATAAATTTTTTAATCTGATAACCACCCGTCAACAGACCCTGCCTTGGGTTGGCATGCCCATTATTGTATTGGGTATTGGGTAAACATACCCACTTTATTATGAGACAAAACCCGGAGTCGTCCAAATTACCACCCTGCACAATTTTGGTTGAGAAAGAGTACAATCTCTACAACGTACTGAACCCAAGACACTTCATGAGTTAGGTTATAGTGGTACTGGTTTTTGTCCCAATATTAAATTTCCCATAATTAAGTTCCCATCACGAGAAATTAGCAACCACATAGAATTGATGGTATAAAATTTATTACAATTAATATTTTACTAAAGTACATTTTCACGCACTAGAACATTCAATATAGAGCAATTTCACAATTACCAATGCACAACTTGTAGTTATTTTTGAGTAGCTAACGTATTACAGTGATTATCAACATCACATTTTAACTGCTTTAGGCTTATCATTGGCTAATCATATTGTCATATATCACAAATAACCCATTTATTCGTTTGTTTGTTCATTCATTTAACGCCACTTTATGCTACTATACAGCCTATCGAAGTATGCATTTTTTTATTACAGTTTCTTACTCGTGTCTTTTTATGCATTGCCCTTGAGTAAAAATGATAGCTAGCAAATAAAAGTGAGCAAGAGAAAATCCAAACCACTTATCTTTACTACAAACCTATAGGAATACAGCCTAAGATAACTAAGCAACGTGCAGTGACATAATGGATGTCGTTTTCTCTTCTTTCTTTTTAAAATAGTTGGACTGTTAGGATACAGGAAAGCTATATAGACACCCAGTATTTATCAATTCATGAACATCTGGTAATGATTGAATGTTATCATTGGGAAATCATGGTGAAGCTAAAAGGTTTTAATAAGAGAGTCCATGATTGCAATACAAAATGTTGTCAAAAATGAAAACCAATTAAATCTCATGATTGTCAATGCATTAGATAACAATTCGGAAATAGTGCCGGTATAAGGAATGACGAAACAAAAATGTTAATATAAACAAACTCTTTCGAAAAAAAAATAATCAGAAGTTTAATAATCATTCTTTACTTACATTATTTTTTACAGTAACGACAAATTGTAATCATTGGCTGAATATGCATGAGTGATATCCATAATAATAATGATTTAGATACTTAGGGCATGATTTATATCATTGCGATCATATGGACATTTTGGTTACAGGTGAGCTATTATTGCCCAGGGTAATCAATCTCGCATTTTTTAGTTAAACCAGAAAATACGAGAACTTTTGAGAAGTTCTATATTTGAAAATCAACTATGTTACTTTATCGATCACTTAATAAAGAATGTTTTAAAACGAAAGCATATTTGAAATAATATTTTTAAAAGTAAAAAGCGGATACAAATTTAAAAATTAACTTTTTTCACATATTTCGCTAGTTATTCAAACGATTTGGTCTATAACGACACTTCCCGTATTAATTTCGTGGTCTTTAGTTTCGGAAGCATATAGCATTACTTTATTAAACTAGCAAAAATTTGAAAAAATAAATTTGAAACATTTGGAGCTGAACGCTGTTGATCCTGAACGCTTCAACTATTCTTTCTATATAATAGTTATAAATAAATTGTTAAGTAAAGAATATTTGAATATTTTTTAAAAGGAAGCTAAATTTTCTTTAAAACAGAAGCCGTTTATCACCTTATAATAAACAATAAACTATACACAACCTATCAGGTTTAAGCCATCTGATCCATATGTTACTCAGTGAAATCTAGGTGAACGGACAATAAGAATTTAACAAATTTTCAATAAATACAAAAATGATATCATTATAAAAGTTGTATCTAATAATTATAAGTTATGTTGATTTAGAAGTGAGTATCAGTGCCAAGTCCAGGGCAGAATCAGTTGTAGCGATTACTCGATGTTATTGGTTTGTCCTTCGTTGCCATCCAGTCTATTGGCAATCAATGTACTCAATCTCATAGTGTCAAGACTCTTTTTGTTTTCAATTTTGATTAAAAGCCAAACATTTTATCAAATGCACAGGAGTTGGCCTGTCTTTCATACCGTGAACGTTTTTTTAAGACGAACTATATTCGACTCACTATAAAATAAAATTTCATCAATTAATTATAAATTTAAGATATGAACAACGATTTGAGTTGAAGAACGCAATGAACAACGATTTTCAGTGATATTGTTTAAAGGTGAAATAGAAGGTAAATGGAGGAGAATTTGTGATTCTGCTCTATCATTTCAATGGACGATACTTTTTAAATTTATACATCTATACCTAACTAATTAGAGCCTAATATTGATTTAAACTAGTAATTAATTTAAATTTATATTCTTTATAAGCTTTTTCTTATATACTGGACTATCTTTTGAAATCATATAATTCACTAATGAACAAAAAACCTTTATTCCAGTCAGAAAAATCTTGTTAAAACATTAACGAAGGATTAAAAAATACGTTTCGACAAATTCATTTGTCATTTTCAATTCCTGTTCTTCGTAACATCCTAAAAATTCATAAGTAAAAACATCACTGCAAAAATTTATATATATCCATTTTGACCTCAAGGTATCTATACTTATGGTTATTGGTTATTTTGACAAATTTTTATGGTTGTAATTTAGTGTACTTTTATAAATTTTTGCAGTGATGTTTTTACTTATGAATTTTAAAGGATGTTACGAAGACAGGAATTGAAAATGACAAATGAATTTGTCGAAACGTATTTTTTAATCCTTCGTTAATGTTTTAACAAGATTTATCTGACTGGAATAAAGGTTTTTTGTTCATTAGTGAATTATATGATTTAAATTTATAAAGGTAATGTTCTTTTAATGGATTAATTATATTTTCTTACAATGGTAGTATTCCTTATAAAACAAAAAGCGTGCCACGAATTTTACTTTGCTTTACAATTTCTAAAGTGAGCCACAAGAAAAAATGTATTAGAAACCACTGGAATATTCTCCTATTTATTAACTGATAATTTATGTCCCAAAAAATACTCACCATTTCCAATATATTAGATATTCAAATTAGAGCAACGTTAAACTTTATTAAAATTTAACTTCCAGTATACTTTGTACAAGGTAGAATTATAATCGCGGAATGTTTCTATTTTTCGATTTCAACGGACATAGCTATTTTGAACATCCTTGAATCCAGTTTGACTAGTATCGACGTCTTTATGTCCGTTCCGACCTCACTCGCACAACTCAAAAACAGTTAGGCGCAGATAGTTGAAATCTTGTATTTGGGGTCAGTATTAGTTGATACACCACTACTTCAAAAACACAATATATTTAGTATTTTACTTGAAGGTCTTAACAGATTGTTTAAAAAATTACCTCTTCTAGAAAAATGTATTAGTTCTACTAATAGTTTTAGTGATCAACAGTGAATAATATATATACCAACCCTTCATTGTAGTAAATAATAAGGAAGTTTTTGAAATTGTGGTAAAAATCATCGAAAAAATGACAATCATTTAAACCATGTATCAATGATAAAGTTCTTTTGATTATCTCTAAATACATTTTCGGGAACTGGGTAACTTAGTGGTAGAACGCAGTACCACCTTCCAAGTTCAAATCCGGCTATGACAGATAATTTATCAAATCTGTTAACTGTTAGAGGAAAATATCTTGAAAACACCTCCCAGCACAACCACTGTTCAAGGAAACAGTACAAGATCCTTCATGGGTTGTATCTACAGTTAATTCTTTATTATTTATACTTTTCTTTCTTAATCCATTTCGATTAGATTTTTTTATTAACAGTAACAGTGTTATATGGTATTTAAAAAAAAAAGAATTAATAAATGAGGCGTTCACTGCACAAATCGACAACTCCACTTTTTGAAAAATCTTCAATTTAAATATAAATCACTCGGTATAGTCATAACTTTTTATATTAATAAAATCGATCGCAAACAATAAAGGATAAAAAACATTAAATGACAACTTTTTTTTGCCACTGAATAATAAATATTTTTTCAGAGTTCATTTTGATAAACTCCGTACTCTAATGCAAATCGTTGAAATAATACCATTTAAACGCACTAGCAAGCGCTAAATGATGATTTATATCTAGAAATGTCCAAACCACAGCTTTTCCAATTTAAATTAGACTACAATAAAGATTCAAAATTTAATGCAATCTAGGGAAATCAGATAGGCACAAAGTTATCAGGCAGGAAATCAGATAGGCAGAAAGACCACAAAGTTTGAAAAATGTGGATTAGCATTTATTATATCTTAAAGGTAAATCTGTAACAAGGGAGAGACATGATGGATCTGGTGAAATTCATTCCTCCTGTTAAACAGATTACTTTAAAAACTCGCGTAGAAATCAAAATGACGAGGCCTTACATACAGCTGATAAAGAAGACGTCATTTATACTGCTGACGACTTAATCACAAATAATAGTATAATATAACAAAAGTGTTAATATTAATTTTTATGGAAAATTTTTAATAAACATTTCGTATTATTAACTCTTTTTGTGATAAGAAACTTTTAATTTAAATTAATTAATTAAAATTAAAATTGAATATTATTAATTTAAACGCTGAATTCAAATTTATAACTTTTTTTCACTTGCCAAATCGATTAACTCCGTCGATGACAAAACATTTTAGTATTTCTGACAATAGCTTTTAGGCTAGTTTTTTTAAAATTAATTTTACATACTTTTAGATGAAAGCTACATCTTTATTTATGCATTATACTATATTTATTTGAATTTATATTACAAAGGAAATTTTAAAAAACAATGCTCACTATTTTCTCCCATTTCTCCACTTTTGTTTTATGGAGTTAATCAATTTATGCATTGAACGGCTCAAATGATAGTTTAAATAATCTAAAAATATTTGACAGTCTACACATAGATTTTAATTTGATTGAAGGATGTCTTTATTGATCCATTGGTTTAAAGTTCAATAGGTGTATAAGTTAGTCGTGTGTCTAACAAATATGATATTTTAGCTTAGATTTTTTTCATTTATCACTTTCTTTTTAATTACTATTTAAGAATCGTTTTTCGAGCTTTGTTCACTTCAAATAATTTCTCTTAATCGGCCCGACAGACTAGGCTATATCCTAACCTACAATCTACTCTCACCAGAGGCGCTGCTGTGGCAACAAGTGTCAGTCATACCCGGACAGGTTTTCAATTAGAGACCCGAGCGATCTGTTGTTTTTTTGTCCAAGTCGACTGTTTCATAATCTGTCAGGAGTGAGAGCTTTCGAAAGCTTAATATACCTAATGCCATTGTCATCCTACGTCCAGGCGCAGATTGTTTTCTTTATCAATCTCTGAGGAGTGTGGTTCAAAGGGCCCGCTTCTCTTTCGTTTATAACTCGTTCAAACTCGACTAATCATTATAATGAATTTTGGCGCCCTAACACTAGAGACAGGCAAGGGCTGGCATTACCATTTAAGTCTAGAATCCTTATGTGGACTAAATATGCATAATAGAAAATATCGTTATTGAAAAAGCACCTGTAAAGTCTTGTAAAGACTTGAATAACTTGTATAATGCGTAGGTTAAGGGTGCTAACGCACAAATAGCCTTTAAGAATTTAATTGTGTTCATTCCTCCTATAAATTAGCAATAGGACATTCCAATATAGGCTTAGAAGACGGGATTTTCCGACAGGTTACTATTCAAAGAGTAGAAATGTTCAGATCTATTCCTTAGGTCTACCAAATTTCAATTCTCCCATGTCTTTTTCGATTCGATAATTAAAAGATTTGTAAGCATCGAGTTTTAAATAAGGCGATTTTCCTTAGTTATATTTATAAAATCAAGGCAGACAATCAGCATTAAAAGTATACCAAAATTATACAGCAATGAATGATAATAACAAGTAAAAGTATTCAATGAAAAACCTGTACCACTACAATCCAGGAAAGGCATTATTAGGTATTTGAGACAATGTTGTTTCTTAGCCACCGGTTGAAGGAAAATGATTTGGCCGAGATCATACTAAACCGTTTTCCCCAAATTAAGGGTAATCACTTTATAGGAGCTGGAAGTATTGAGAGGGTCCACCCATGGCAGTTAAAGGATTAAATAGTTTACCTGCTAATTATGATTTGAACTCGGGGCCCTCTGCACGACATCTAAGCGTTGTACACCCTAAGCAAACTATAGACAATTATTTACAATTTATTTTATTTTATTTTTGTTATTAATTCTTATAATTTTTAAATATTTTATTTTGAAGAGAAAAGATTTATCCCGGCCTGGACAAATCTTTTCTCTTCAAAATAAAATATTTACATAAAATTATAAATTACTCAAAAGGAGAAATTATTTCAATTATTGTTTAATCAGTTTTAATACGAACAGGGTCTGAAAACTACAGAATAAAAAATCGGGAAAAAGTTTATACCTAGGTACAATTAATCGTCATGAATCGAATAGAATTATTTAGTAGTTTCAATTCATATACCAAAAACATATACAATTATTGTTATTATTAAATAAATACAAAAATAGCTATAAAAAATTTTCAACAAAATTATTTTCTAAGCTAAAGGGAAGATGAAAAATCACTGGCCAAATTAACTCGGTTAGAATCTAATATTCCTGTTCACATAAAGCGAGGGAACGTAGAATCCACTTAGAGGTCCGCTGGTATTTCATATTCCCCGGTGGTCGGAATATAAATTATTATTCCAATTCAAACGATCAAACAAAAAATCTTGCAACATAAAATATGAACAAATATTAATATAATTGGTATGTAAAGAATGCATTCCAAGAGGAATAGCCTATCTAAGCGGAAACGTAACTACACAGAAAGACTGATGTAAACGATTCTTTACTTCATTGCCTGATTACTTTCGAAAATCTCCGTCAACTGACCTTACTTAAGGATTCGTCCTTTTTAATTAGTATTACTGAAAAACGTGCAAAGTAAAGAACGGCAACTCCTGGCGAGATGAGTGTGACAAGGTTAAAGACCGTACGGCCTTGAGAACTCGATGTATCGACTAGGTGAATGTAACAGTCCTATTAATTTGAAGTCTGCAATTAAAATTAATTGCTTGGGGCTATTTCTCAGCTGCCTAGGAAGGTCGTGTTACGAGTATAGTACTCATTGTAGAAAGTAAAAGCAGCTACTATCAACTGAATTGTCTATCCACTACGAGCATCATTGCGTTCCATGAATTGCTTTTTCTGACGAAACTTGAAACAGGGACTCCTAAGCAACAATTTCGCCGTAGAGTAGTGGAGATAAAACACCGAACAGTCGTCTATCAAAAGTATAAAGTCAAAATGTCCAACGAATGAAATCCATACAATCTGCAATTAGTATCATCTCGTATTTTGTCTTATTCAGACAGAATTTCCTGTTTAGTTAAGCTTAAAAGTAAAATGCTCATTGACTGCTTGGTACTATATTAATAAATTTTGATCCTTTTTATTATAGTTTTTAATTTTCTGTTAATATAATTAATGTATTCCCTAAGTCTCGGTATGTAGTATATTTTCAATGGCAAATAATAATGAAATGTAAGAAAGAAATTAGTTGACTGTAGGTACTATAATAGGATGTAATTAGTTGGGGGTGCAGTCAAGAAAACACGCAAAAATAGGTGAAACTATTTTATTTTAAGTACCGACGTTTCGACCTACTATGTAGGTCATCTTCAGGGCTATGAGAAAAACAGACAAAAAACAGAATAGACTGTAAAAATACATAATACATACATGTATTTTTACAGTCTATTCTGTTTTTTGTCTGTTTTTCTCATAGCCCTGAAGATGACCTACATAGTAGGTCGAAACGTCGGCACTTAAAATAAAATAGTTTCACCTATTTTTGCGTGTTTTCTTGACTGCGCCCCCAACTAATTACATCCTATAATAATGAAATGTTTTTTTGTTATAATCTATTTATGACTATTCAACTGTTATTGCAAATATATGTTCTCTGTTTTTAGGTAAATATCGATATTTATTTTTGTACCCATCAGGTACATTTTAAAGTTCTAGGTTAGCTAATAACACTCAATTTTTCCTCGGTCATCCATTCCTTTTGAATGAAAGGTAAACAAACTATTTTGAGTAAAAAAATTGTTTTAGTTTTTTTTTTTTTTTTTTTTCTGTCACTATACTGTATTAGTACTTTATTTTCATGAAATGTATATAAAGTAACGAGGAGGAATACTTGCTGTATCGTTTTGCCTCGTAGGAGGGCTCAGCTTACGCCGACAGTTCAAAGAAAACAAGTGTTAGACGATTCCGAACGTCTTATTTTTATAGCAACAAATAAAAATGTGCCGCATCGACACAATAATCAGCAACTGTTAATTTAAATTACTACAAATAATAATAATTGCGTTTGAAAGTTAATAGGAACACTTAAAATGGAAGGGTAACAAACATAAAGAAAACAATAAAAAAAAAATTGTCTGGAGTCCGTGTAGAAAAACAAAACAAACAAAAAATACAACCGAAAACGACTGACCTTGAATTATAGGTAGGCAACCGATGTGGTAGAAAAAAATAATAAAGAAGCGAAAATAACAAGAAAATATCTTTAAGTGAAAAGCATACACAAGCTTTTATAATGGTATTTTCTTAAATAATTTTACGATTTTTACGGCGCTGCTTAAATATTGATAAAATATATATTCACCATAAACATCTACCTCAACACTATTAATTTTTTTGATTAATTTAATCGATTTTAAAATTATAATTTTAATTCGATAGAAGTAAATTATCTTATAACATAATCTTCTCAAACATAAACCTATTCTACTCACATCACAGCAAGTTGCCGAGGAAGAACTACATTTTCTCATATTCCCATCCTTCGATCATGTCATTTTACACGGTTAAATGTGAAACGGTTTGTATTCCATAAAATCGAGAATAAAATCAGGATCCTGCATTATTAGTAGTTATTTTTTTCTGTTATGTGTATTATTTTCTCTCAATAAAGATGAGCTGGTTAAAAGTGAACAATAGCAAGAACGATATACTCATCTAAGCTATGACTAAAAGTACTTCATTTTTTATTTAAAAAATTAATTAATATTACTATTGAGCGCCAAGCTATCTAGTTTTTTTAAATAAATCTTTTCGATTATAAAGTGAAATTTTACTAAAAATTATATAAGATACGTAGCTCTTGAATAATATTAGTTGATCTTATATATATATATATATATACATGGGGAAGAAATGGTCTAGAGTTCAGAAAAAGTTCTATTAAATAAAGAGAACTATTTATATTGACTCCATTATAAGCCCTGAAGAAGACCTACAAAGTGGGTCGATTTGGCTTTAAAATAAATAGTTCTTATTTAAGAGATTTTTTCTGATCTCTCCCCAAACAATTTTCTCCCCCCCCCCTAAAATATATACCATATCTAGTCATAAAAATAAATAATAAATCATGCTATCTCATGTTCGAGGGCTGGCTTTAAGCAATAAAGCAGCAGAATGAGGTGTAAAATCTGTTTACAAAACATTTAAGCACTCTTTAAAAAATATGTATAGAAGACATAAAATAAAACGAATGTAACCATAAACTATAAAGAAAAAGATATAGAAAATACTATGCAAACCAAAAATTAAGAGAAAAATAATACTTACCGCTAATATTCACATTAAAATAAATAATTTACATGCATGAATAGCAAAAATGAAGATAATTTAAAGAGAGAAACATGCTTATGAAATTAAACTAAAGCCAGCGTTTAACAATTCATAAACATTTAGACGATGATGAAATAACCTAAATGTATGTATAAGTCGGTTCATTAATCTATATATAATCAGTAATATTTTGTATATTCAGTCCGTTGATTTTAATTTTTAATTTTTAACAGCAAAATTGTTTTTATTTTCGTAAATATTAAAAAGCAAACGAATGAAAATTAAAAACATGTTATGAGTTAACTCGAACCGAGAACCTGCGGAACTTATAACGTTTTATTAAAAAAAAAATTAAAAAAAAATCATTAAACAAATAATACCGAATAACCTGGTGCTCAACAGTAATATCAATTTATTTCTTAACCTAATTTATAAAAAAAAACAAGAAGTACCTACTTTTGGTCATAGCTCATACGAGTATATCTTACTTAATTAAAAAATTATTTGGTAATACAGAAAACAATAAGTACCAATAAAGTTTATATCGTAATGACGGGATATAAAGCGTTTTAAATTAAAGCGTGTAAAAACATGAAAGAAGGCCGGGAATATGAGGAAATGTAGGTCGTTCTGGGCAATTTGCTGTAACGTGAGTGCAATAGCTTATCTTTGAGAAGTACTAGAATTATAACTTTTACTGATTCATTCATTTCATTTCTAGTAAAAGAATAATCTATTAATGTAGTTCGATATTAATATAATTTCTTGATGAAATGAGCTATTATATTTGTATGTGGTAAAGTCCATTTTTTTTTTCATATTCCCGATATCTTACGGTTTGCATTTGAATTAGTTTAAATATATAGGCAATCGAGCAAATGTTTTTATCACTCAGAACTTGGCAAAGAGTGACGTTTTAAACCCTATAGAGCTTTTAAATTTTATTATAAAATAATAATCATTAAAACAATTTAAGAGAATTAACGATTTTTTAAATATCCGAATGGACTTAAGCCTCTTTCAAATGAGGCGTTTGGTTTCAAAATCGGGTACAAATATTTTTTATAAGTTTTTAATGCCAGAAATGATGTATTAGATGTGTTTGTTTTAAAACCGTCTAGATCCTCCAAAAATCAATACCAAAGGATTCCATTTCATATCAAAAGTGGTTACATCCATTGCATCAAATAAAATTTTTTGATGCTTGAAAAATCAAAACTATATATATAAGTAGAAAGAAGAAAATTATTTAATATTATATATATTAAATAATTATATTATATATATATATATATATATATATATATATATATATATATATATACTGTTTAATAATATTGATTAAAGTGATTAGTTTTAAAAAATGCCTATATCAACCATAAACTAGCCAGATATCGGTATTTTCCGATCAAAATCAGTCATATCCGACGTATTTTTTATACAATAATTATTGTTTCAAGTGAATTGTTAGATAACGTTGATAAAATCTTAAAAACGATTTGCTAAATTCATTATTTTTTTTAAATTGACTCTTTTTTGATGAGTCCAGTAAATAGGTGTAACCGGTTTTGAAACCGAACTCCTCAATTACACCGAAATATAAGCATTTCCCATAAATGCATTCTTTTATCATCGTTCAACTCACGATTATTTTAATTTTCAAGAATATTAAAAAGGAAATAAATAAATTAAAAGTTAGAACTTGTTGTGAATTTACGATGCGGCAGCCTGCAGAACTGATACCTTTTTGGTATCAAAATATTGTATACATCGTAATACCAGAGTATCGTTCGGGAATGGGTAATTTGTTGTGAAGTGGGTGCGATAGATTTAGGTTCAAAAAGATATATTAAATGAGAAATTTACTTCTTAAGAATTACAATTATAACATTTACAGCTTCATTCATATTTCTTTTTTTTTTTTTTTTTTTTTTTTATTTAATTCAATGATATTTACAACTATAATGGTATTATATCAAGTAAATGTGCAAAAATGTAGAATATGACATGAAAACACTTGTGGAGAAACTACCCATCGATAGCACTCCAATAATTCATATTTCTAGTGGAGAAAGAACGCTTGTATTACGAATCTATTAAATTAGTTAAATATTAATATAATTTATTGATAAAACGATTACCTAAATATACACATTTCCCATAATTACACTACTTTTTTCAAATAAAAATTCAAGATAATTTTTATTTTCGAGAATATTAAGAAGGAAACGAATTAAAAGTAAAAACTTGTTGTGACCTAACTCTAAGCGGTAACCTGCAGAACTAATACCTAATAATTTTTTTTTAACTGATCATTATTTATTACAGGATTATAATGCCGGCAGAAGAACGGTAACTAAGAGAAGAATAGCGGCTGATGAGGAAGGAGTGGTTGATAAAATAAGAGGACCGAATAGGAAGGTGCAAACTTGGCCCGGCCCCAGGACGAATTAATGGAGAACCCGATCTCGAAATACCTGGATCATCGGCCAATCCAAACACTCTTATCTCTCCAGGAATCTTATCCAGCTCCAGGCCAGATAATGCCTAGTTCTTCGGCGAGTAATCTCCCAAGAGCAGCGACAGGAAACACAGTTCGTACATTTAGAGAAGTTTGACCTTAACGGACGTGGTAAGCTAGTAACGCAGCGGTCGGTTCCGCAATCCTCACAGGATTTTCTTCTAATATTCTGGCTCCGAAAATAGACAGGATCAGAAGGCAGAACATAATGAAGCTACGAGTTACAAATCCATTAAAAAATACAAAAAAAAAATCATTTCCTAGGACGGTGCAAGGTTATACAGGAAGTAAAGCACAATAATTTAAATTACGCAAGATTCTAAAAAGAGCATTGCACAACACAAGTTTTCGAAATTGCTTAGTGCATGTTAGGCGTTCAGGATCAAAAGGGGATACCTTTAAAAACGACTTTTACACATGTTTTGCTCGTTTAGTCAAGCAATGATATGTGTTCTCGAAACTTAAGATCAGCCCCGGGCTAAAATCATAAGAAATAAAGCAGAGAAAATGCCTTGTTAGAGAAAACTGCCAGACTAAAATAGATAAAAATGTTTTTGAAATTTTGTAGTTATCCGCTTTTATATATTCAATTTATTTCAATCAATTTTTGCTAACATAAAAAGCTCGAACATTTATTAATGGTAGATGCCTAACAAGTATACCCAAATAGTTCTTCCTTTAGGATGCTGTCAAAACGTGTTAGACATTTTGCATAAGCATTTAAAATTAGCTAGGATATCCAAGCTTCAATACAATTAATGGGAAAATACTTGGTCGTGGCGTCTTTCGAAAGAGGCGTAAAATGAGGCCTAAGCCAACATAAAGTGGTTTCAAATTAGTAAATAAATAAACATTTTGCCTAAGCATTTGAAAATTATCGAGGAATTTTTAAAATAGTGATATTCTCTGCAGGGGGGGATGATAAAAGCTTTATAAAAAAGGGGTAAAAAAATAAAATAATAAATTATTGATTGAAGGTCCTATTCACAACCAAATGACATGAAAAATATAAACTTTTATTCAATTATAAAACCACATCCGGAGAGTTGTACTGATAGAATTTGTGATACCGATGAAGGTGTAAAATACATGACCAATTTGTCACGAAGCCCGCCCAAGTTAATAACCACTGCCTTATGGCCCCTTCTTCTCTTGGGATAAATCTTCTTGGGCCGTTCCTTTATAGCCGATTTTAATATCGTTCATATCCCTGGTTATGCGTAAAGTATGAAATCCTCCCTTGCTCGGTGGTCGCCGCACAATGAGGACTTACCCAAGGAACGCCCGTATATCAGAGGATTAAGGAGGGGCACTCATAGGCGGCAGAGGCCCCCCAAATGCTTTTAACAGGTGATTTAGAATGAGGAGAAAAAAGGCCAGCGAGTATAATCCAAATAAAATTCCGTAGGCCCTCTTTATATATATATATAACCAAACTGCTGTAATTATAAATTTACAATCTAAACCGGTTTTAAAGTTTTTGTTATGTTAATGTGTAGGTAAAAGTAACAAGCTAAAACTCTATGCTATCTAGTATAATGACACAAAGTGATTTGGAGCTAGAGAATTTAGAGAAGCATAAATAATCGCTTGCCCAATCTACAACTAATTCTAGACATTTATATAGATTTAATTAATTATTTAGGCTGACGAAAGATACTAAGAAGCTCATATATAAGTCCATAATTGAAAACATGACCTCTAGAAAAAAAGCTACTTGCTAGTGAGATGGACTATTGGAGGAGAGCTGCCAAGGTATCCAAACTAGAAAGAAGTGCTAATGGCTAAATTACAGAACGAATGCAAACTCAACAAAACGTTCTCCTATGTATAGAGAAAAAATTATTGGAATGGTATGATCACCTCAGAAAAATGACTGCAGACAGATTACCCAGTTTAGTTTTCAATTGGAGTGCTGAAGGGAGGGAAGGCGAGGAAGACCACGGAAAAGATGGATAGACGGAATTGAGGAAAGTATGCATGGTCTGAGGGAGGAAGATAAAACAGATGAAAAAACAATTGGAAAAATTAATTAAAGGACATTTTGGGTTGAAGGAAACCTCAATCTGAGGAAACTCTTAGAGAAAAAGAAAACAGACTGAATCGCACACAGCTGCCAGTCTCAAATTTAATGCAACAGTAGTTTTTTCAGTTACTAGTCATCCTACATCGTGAAATTCGCTAGTTAGAGTAAACAAGTTACTAAATAATTACTAAATTAAGCGGTACTATTCACTTCTTTCTCAAGGAGTCGGGCATCTCAATGGGTAGAGCGCTGAATTGCTGTGCCTAAGACCCAAGGTACAAATCCATCTGTGGTAGATTAATTGTTTCTTCTATTGAAATCCACGAATAGAGCCTATGGGATCTGCAGACCCTCCTGATGCCTCAAACTGGGTACTCTTAATAAGGAGGAAATACCTAGCAGCCGAGTGTGATCGCTGACATATCACCTCTGTACACAACCATTGTCCTAAAAACTAGTCTACACCATGCACTGAACCCTAGAAAGACTCTTCATGGGTATTTAGAGGTAATTTTAAATTTTATCTCATACATATATTAAATTTTGACAGCCAACCTACATACGAAAGCCCCCCCCCCCCCCTACGGTTTCTCTCAAGATATCAAAGACTCGGGACCTGCTTAACAAGATGCCGACGCCTAGCCGTTATAGCGCCGAAGCCATTATTGGAGCCAGCCCATTAAGAGGCGACCATATCATTAGTGGTCGTTATTATATCGGTTTGGGCTACCCTTCGAGTCCTCTCTAGAGCTGTCCGCTAACCACGTCGGCTGTGAAAAATTCTGCAGATACACCTGCACCTTAGGCGTTATTCACGCCTCGTAACCGCAACTGGATACAAAGGCAGCAGCATCCTCGAGGCTACGTGCACATAGTTTAATGAGAGGCACACGAATATGGTGAAAGCAGGTCACCAAATACATATGTTCAGGTTATCGAAATAAGTTCGTAATGTGTCTAATCCCAATATCGTTGGGGGCGAGAAATAAACATATAGCCTAGCGGTCAGCATAAAAACCTACTATGCCCAAGATCGCGGGTTCGCAGACAGGCAGAGGTCCCTATTAATTTTTAAAGGGAATACAAAATCGTTTGTTATGCCGTCTTTCGGAAGGTCCGTAAAATGGATATCCCGAGCATGTACGGTGTCAGGTACTTTATATAGTGCCTGTGTTTCGACCAAAGTTTTAGGCCATCTTCAGGGGTGAGACTAAAATAAAATTGCAATTAAAATGAAAAAAACAAAACAAATATAATGAGTTTTATGGTTGAAAGACAAAAAACAGTTTAAAGAAATGAAAGAAAGTAAAGAATGGAGAAAAGAGGAAACTCTTTGTCCAACTATTTTTTTCTTTCATCAATAAAATGGTATTCATTATATTCGTGATAAAATCAGGTATTTCATAATTTATATTTTACTCTTTTGTACTTTTTTTTCATTCCTATCATGTCTGTTTATATATACTGTTATATCTGTTTTGGTACTGCAATGTCCATATAGTTGTTTCTGCTTTCTTTTATTCTCGGCCTTTTGGATGGCATAAAATTTAGGTGGAAGCGTAGGCACAATGGCACAAAGTAATCTATGTTATTTTGTGTAATTTTTTTACAGCACCACCTGACTATTTTACGCTCTTCATAGAATTATTCAGTCAACCATTTCAATAAAATATTATACAATTTAAAAAAAAAACATGCTGAGCTTAGATGATAGTTTGAACTGTACATAGGTAACGGTATGCTAAGACAGACTATTTAGTGAGTTAACTCTTTTACTATCTCCAGGGAGGGACTGACAGCGAGCCGACGATAAGGAGTATTGTCTCCCCGCCCTTTGTAATAGTTCAGCTCTCTTCCAGGACAAAGAGCCTAGTATCTTCTAGGAAATTGGATATACAAAATCATGTGCAGGTGTATATATATTACACATACATAAACAAAAACCAATGAAATACAATAACATTCGACATAACACAATAATAGGCCATATTTAACTTTCTCTAATCCGGAACCTCCTCAAAACCTAATTATAGATGATTGAAACATAACGTGTCCAATCAATTCGATTAACTGTCGGGTTGATTAGCTAGATGGATTTTTTAGCTTTGAAAAACAGTTACTTCTATTCTTGATATCGCCTACAATAATTTTATTTTTATTTATTTCTTTGTAATATATTATTAAATAGTTTCAGTGGGAGAGCATAGTCTGAACAACAAATAATATGTTTCTATTTTCTCTATATAGTTTCTATTTTATTTACTTTTATTTTTTTAATATTAAAATATTTTTATTAGCATTTTTTATTCAAAAATGCTAATCAACCCTTTTATATCACTTTACTAAATTATATAATATTAAATGTATTACAGAAATGAATACTTTTTAACTTTAATGCAGGAACAATTAAATAAATAATTAAATTATTTTTACTAACTTCAGATTGTTTCTATAACAATTTTTAGTTCATAAAACATTTTGCATAATCGTTATTGCTTTTAATTCATAACGTGGTTTTCGTAGTAAGCTTTCATGTGGAAAACTACTATAATCAATTTCATGATCACGACATTTTGACACTAAACAAATCGCGATTTTTATTTTAAGTAATAACTTGATTGACGTCAATGGAGAAAACAAGAGAGTTTCTCAACTCATCATCTGTTCATAGATTTCAAACAAGCATACGACACTGTGAACAGAGAAGAAGCCTACTAGGAAATGTTAGAATTTAAGATCCCTACTAAACAGATTCGTTTAGTGAAAATGACGATGGACGATAATATATGCTTTGTGAGGAAATCTGGTAAACTGTCAAGAGGTCTTAGAACAGAGTCGGGAGTTAGACAAGGAGATGCCCTTGTCTGCCTCGTGTTTAACTTTTCTCTTGAAAAGGTAATTAGAGGTTCGGGGATCCAGACCGAAGGAGCTCTAATTAACAAATCGGCGCAAGTATTGGGATTTGCAGAAGATCTGGACATAGCAGGACATAGAAGATCCCTCGACGCAGTAAAGGAGGCTTTTGAAACACTAGAAAAATCAGTGGTATGCTTGGGCCTAACGATAAATTTTGATAAAACAAAATACATGAGTAAGGTGCAGAAAGATGTGTAAAGGTTCACACCGAATCGAACGAGTTCAGTCATTTATCTACCTAGGATCCCAAGTAAACTACAAAAATAACCTAAAAGAAGAAATAGAGCGGCGGATTCTTTCCGCAAACCGCACATACTTAGCATTTATCAAAAGCATATAAGGATTGTCCAAATCCACTAAAACTAGAATACTCAAGACGCTTATCAGACCTGTCCTCGCGTATGGTCAGAATGCTGGACGATACGAAGGCCCAGGAAGAAGCCCTCTTTAGATTCGAAAGGAAAGTGCTCCGCAGGATATACGTAGCTATGTGTGAGCAGGGTTCCTGGAGAATACGAACAAATGCCGAAATAAGCGTGATGTATAAAGACGTCAATGTTGTCACCTTCATCAAATTCGCTCTAGTCCGCTGAGCTGGTCATGTCATGAGAATGAACCAGCGCGATATCCCATTAAAATGATTTCCGACCAAGTGTATGGCACAAGGCGAGTAGGACGTCCCAAGATTCGTTGGGAGGATTGTGAGGCTGGGGACTCCAGAATGCTACTGTGGCGCGCAATAGAGAGGACTGGCAATTCTTGTTGGATCAGGCTTTGACTCATCATGTTGGTCGTGATGCCAGATAAGAAGAAGAAGGAGAAGAACTTGATTGACAGCGTACTAAAAACCAAATAGCAAATACATAATTTACAAATTTTCGTAGTACTTAAAGTATAATTGAGGTTCTTACCTGATAGTTAAATAAAATAGTGAAACTGTCATTCAGGACGTGAAGAAACAAAGCGAGATAACAAACTGATTATTAAATATTTCCAATCGTAAACTATCGAGACTCATTTATTTTTAGACGTAGCACGAAATCGCCACGGGGGTCACCGATGACCTCCATTGCAATTAGCATGTCAAATATCTTTATATATTGTAACTTATCTATTGCACACGATATTTTAAAATTTATGTACAGCATAATATAAAATTTATCTTTTACCACGGCCATTTCCATTTCCAACAAAAAATTTCCAACATGGACATTTCCAAAAAAATGGCGTTGCATTAATCTTGTCAGGAACATATCTATTCGAGATTTAAAACTCTAACGAATAAAAAAGATTAAAAATAAGCCTTTTTAAACGTGATAAAATATAGTAAAGTACTTATCATAAAAAAAACAAAAAAACTGTACTACTACTACCCATAAAGAGGACATGGATCTCATTCATGTTGTACTAGGAAACGGTTGTGCAGGGAGGTTTTTGTCCGAGATCACGTTTAACCACCAGGCTTTACCCCATATTTTGGATACTTTATACAGATCGGGGGAGTCCCCGGATGATTCTCTGGCCGCTAAGAGATTAAATGAATTATTTGCCACAGCCGGATTTGATCCCAGGACCTTTGGAACTGAGCCACCCCGCCCCCTCCTTATTTTTAAACCAATCAGAATACATTGAATTTAGAATATGAAGTTTTAAATATAATTTTAATCGTATTGAAGCAATTATTTAATAATATCAATTAAGAAATGTAGACATATTTCACCAGCCGCTATTTCATATTTTAATCTTTACAGTCAAATAAATGCTGAAACTGCTAGAATTAGATAAGATTTAAAAAAAGTAATGCCAGTAGAATTGAAGAGAATAAGATACCAATTAAAAAACAAAATAGAGATATTCCGCAGGTAGATGATGACGTTGTATAAAACAGAGTTAATTAAGTAAGCCTTCTAAGCGCCCCTACTGACTCTACTACCTGGGATACTGCAAGGCCCTGCATTGATACCACTGTTAGATGATCTATGTCTTCATCCCGGACCACACACTGCTCTTCCTTCCCAAGGTTCTCATTGCCTACAGGTCAATTATTTAACCATCCTCCACCCTCATTTGTTTTTCTTGTATCATAAATCGACAGTGTTTATTGGACAAATCTCTATTAAATCATCCAATAAATGAAAGATAATAAGATAAAAGCTATGCAGCCAATTACACTAATATTTAATGGGAAAATCACATAAACTATAAGTGTTTTTTCTCCGCTATATTCAAAATGGATTTTTTTTCTTCTTTATTTAGGATGATACAAAGATATTTTTTCTGAATTTGAAAACATGCGTGTGTCTTCTTTTCCACTATTATAGTACAACAAAGTCTATTATTTTTTGTAACGGTGTCTAAATAGTTTTTTAAAACTAGTAGAGCCTACTTCATGGGTAAAGTAAAACAGTAAATAAATAATAAATAAAATAAATAACAATAACAATAAAAAAAACAACTAAAAAAATGTTAAAAATTCAGTTAGATGTTCAGATAGATGAGGATATAAACTTAGATAAGTATAATGTAAATATTCATATCAATTACAAGACAAAGACTGATTTGGAAGCATGCTAGTAATGAATAAATCAATTTAGAAACTTAAAAAATAAAGAGAACAACGAACAAAAATAACTTGTAACTTCTTTACATTTAATGCTTTTTATTGGCTGTAGTTTATTATCTTTAAACTACAGCCATATTAGTTTATAACGGTATTACTTTTGTAGAGAGCGGAGTGGCTCAGTGGTAGAGCACTGAGTTGCCATGCCGGAAATCCTGGTTCAAAACCCGCTGCAGGCCATGACTTTTATTTAGTCTGTTTGCAGCGGGAGATGGATCATATAGGATCTAGGACCCTCCTGGGGCCCACCCAGCCTCTATAAAATATTATAAAAATAGGGTACCCAAAATAAGGGGGAAAAATTTGTAGGTTGAGCGTGACCTAGGACAAGTCACTTCCTTTCAGAACCGTTGTCCATGAAACAGTACAGTCTCTATTCCACTAGACCCTTCATGGGTTGTAGTGGTACAGGTTTTTTGATTACTTTTGTAAACATCTTATGATTTGGATTGCTATGTATCGTACCGGGCGTTAAAATAATTATTTATTTCCATAAACACCCCCTTTGTAGGAATTAGGCTATTCGGGCGGTTAGACCCCGTGGTCAAGGTGGGTAAAGAGATACCAAAGAGGGGGGTCCAAGACTCCAATTTTAAAAAGACACTCTCTTAACAGATCCCGAAGAAAAAGAACGGGAGCGGCGAACGATGCTGGCGGAGAAGTATCCGAAGACAGCCGGAGAACAACTCTAGATGTACCTCTGTTTCACAAGATAAGTTGTAATTTAAGTTCTGTATGTGTTTTATGGCAATCATACATTATATCTGTATCATTAATCTTAATTCAAATTGTATTGATAAAGTATATTAATTTTAATTCTTTTGATTCTTACCTAACCCAGATGCACCAGATGCTTATGAATAATATATTGATGGTTTAATTAATTAGTGAATTTGTAAACAAACAAGAAACCTATGGTAAAGAATTCAATTAACAATAAGGTTAGGAAGTTTAAAGAAATAATAATTTGAGTAATTATCTTAAATGATAATTAATAAACTCTGGCATCCCAAAATCAATTAGGATATTTAAAATATATTTAAGACTATCAAACATAGCAAGTATTATGTAGCCTTCCGGCGGGAAGTATATTATGTTCCCTTTTCTGTTCATGCTCGTTGTTAAATAGTGTTATTTTTCTTTTATATTCTATTCTATATTGGTAAGTTCAATAAACGAAAGATTGGAAAAGCTCAATCGAGCTAAATTATTTAGCCCGTCCATTACAGTTTTTATTCATATACCGTTTATGGTATATTGTGTACTATATTATTGTTATGTTTTAGTAGTTTTTTTTTTAACTTCCGTGACTCTAATACATACCAATGCAACATAAAGATTAAATAATAATTCGAGACGTTCAGAACGTCTCAAATTATCAAAAGTGGATAATTCCGAAATTTCAAAAATTTAATTTTTAACATATTTGCTAGTTCAGTCAAGCCTTTCGCCTAACAGCAATTTACCGCCTTATTTCTCATGGGTTTTTCCGGTTCAGAACCTGAATTCTGAGAAGCATATTGCTTGATTGAACTACAGAAAATATGAAAATGCCAATTTTTTTGAAAATTGAGGTTATATGCGTTAAATCCTAAAAGCGTCATTTAAAACCCCTCATGATATTATTCCATAAGCGTCGATATACTTTAAAAATAATTATTTAAAAAAGTTTCTTATACGAACTCATGACAAATTAGCAATTAGTACAGCAGATCAGGTAGTAGCTATAACGCAAGACAGTTGCGCGTATAAACTTATAAATTAAATATAAAGCTATACTATCAGATCTCTTGTGGCTGAGAAATAGTCATGGAGATCAAAGATCCATGCCACTCCATATGGAGCAGGTTCCACGACCATTAACACACAGTCGATACATAATTCATGATGGCGCTAGTCCAGGATTTTACGGAGCTCTCATCGAAATAGAACACATCTAAAAAGTTATAAGAAATAGAACTTGAAAGCTAGTAGTTCCGTTAAGTAGCGTCATAATCCAAGGAGTTAAACGGGAGATAAAAAAGAAAAACCGTTCAGTTTTCATCTTTACTTTGTTCCGGGAGAAGGCTTTCAAACAAAGACGGAATATATATGAATCCTCCGCGGATACAGACAATGCCAAATCTTAAATATAAATATATATATTGAATATATTTTTTTTTCCAATTTAGTAACGCATAGGACTTTATTGAAGAAATGACTGAATTTTTATTGGAGGATGTGGATTTAATCTATTTAAAATTCTTTGGGGATGCAGGAAGATTGGGAAGGGAGTAGATTTGATCCTCCCCCTCAAAAAGTACTTGGATTTTTCTCAATGGCAATTTACTAAATTCTAACGAAATGAATCAAATAAAAACTTTTTGTACTTCATTGCCAGTAATACTGCACTTATAAAGTAATCGATTGATTTTTCCACCAGAAACCTCTCATATATTAAAAAAAGATTTCTGTAGGTAGTGATAGTAGTCTCCTGCCCGCAATGGGGGCAAAACCTTAAAATAGCGTAATTTCGGACAAGGAACCTCCTTACACAACCGTTGTTCTAGAAACAGTACAATCTATACCACGCAATGAACACAACACCTTTAGTGGTTTGTCGTGTATACGATTTTTTTTTAAATAATAGTAGGAAAACTTTTAATTTGTTTTTTTAGAGTGAATCATTCAGTCTATAAATGTTTTCCATCCATTTCATGTTATTTTACAGTCATACGATGACAGCACTATTGTAGTTTTAACAAAATCACTAGTGAGTTCTAGGCTATATCATATGTAGCTACTAATGAGGCTACAAAAATTAAATAGGGAGATAGCAACATTGTCTTTTCAAGGACAGTGTGGCATTTCCCCCTTATTTTGGGTATCCACTTTATAGAGGAATCCTTCTGCTGTCGCTAACAGATTAAATTAATGTCTACCAGCGAGCGGGGTTTGACCCCAGACCTTTGAAACGGCAACTCAGATATAAAATGAATTAAAGATTATATGCGTCGTTATATGTCGTTATACTACATATCGGAATCTTACTTTTTCAATAGCATTCCATATTCCAACATGTATAAAAAAAATCTAACCAATCCTCAGTTTTTAAATGGTATAATGAAGAGACCTGTGAGGAAATCACCTTTGTCAAATATATTTTGCTAATCGTTTAAGTTATTATTGAAATATATTTAACAAGTGGTTCAAACGGTTTTTATTGAACTAATGGAATATAAAATATAGTGTTAGCAGAGAAGCGGTGTGTAACAAAAAACCTCTCTCTTTGGCGCTATGATGCTAAATTTTTGGCTAAGCTGGATCAGCTTGCCGCATATAATTCGGATTTACGTGGCCAACTTCTTTCGCTAAAACTATTAGTCAATTTAATCACTATTTCAGTTATCAGGCTGTAAGATAGTATTTTCATCTCGTTCTTATCTGCAGGAAATACGATTATTTTTAATATTTTACATCAATATTGATCTTAGAAATCTCGAAGAATATAAAAAAACCGGCTAAAAAAGTTTTCACATAAAAAAACACGTAACCAGAACAAGCCCATTTTAAAGGGGCCGAGTGAATGCCAGGACTACAGATGAAGTATTTTAAGCTATTTTATATCTGGAGGGACAACATTTATTATAAATCATTTTAATATTGTATATTAAATTTAAATATTATCAGCCTAAGAAATCTCAAAGAAAAATAAAACCGCTCAACGGGGCTAAAGAAGTATTCAATAAAAAAAAAATCTGTGCCACTACAACACCGAAGGGGTCTTGGATTCAGTACATGGTAAAGACTGTTTCAATTACAACGATTGTGCAATGACGTGATTTGGCCGACTAAACAGCCGGGGTTTTCTCTCAATTAAGGCAACCATCTTGAATGTGACTGGACAAACCCCAGAAGAGACTATATAACTTTATTTTACAATTCATTAACAAATAAAAATCGATCGCAGTGAAAACAAGTTTTTGAACGTTAAGAGTATCTCGGCGAGGGAAATGCTGCAGTAAAAATATTGGAACGTAAATACAGTAAATATATATATATATATATATATATATATATATATATACAATATACCACTACAGCCCGTAATGTACAGGGTTCAGTACATGATAGAGACTTTACTGTTTCCTGGACAAATGTAGTGCAGGGAATTTCATCTGCTAGATAGAGAACCGCCAGATTTCCCCCTTATCTTGGGTACCCACTTTACAAAGGCTCGATGAGCCCCAGGAGGGTCCTAAATCCGCATATGATCCATCTCGGCCCGCTAACAGATAGAAAAGTCTTGCCAGCGGCGGAATTTGAACCCACGACAGTTGGCATGGCAATTTTTCTTTCTAATAAAAAAGTTAAAAGAATGAGTTTTAGAGCATATTTATGTAAACCACAAAAGATTAGTTTGTCCATTACACTAAAACACAAGGGAGTTGGGCTACCATTAAAACAACAAGTGGCTACACCACGAGCCATACGCGATCGTAAATCTTCGGTCGCTTAGCCGCACTAAGTCCTGGCCAAACAGCTGTCGGGCTTAGACTGTTTGTTCTGAAAGATAGACCGTAGTGCGGGTGGGTGCTTATTGCCGTGTATAGGGCACTTCATCCCCAAGCTATGAACGATAACAACTTCGTTATGGAGCCAATTCTAAGTAGGTGCCTGTGAAGTTTATTACCTCATTAGAGTTATTACAGACACTGGTTTCACAACTGTCGAGATGAGTTCAATTTTATAAATAAATAATTATTCACCATAAATGATAGAAATAAATATCAGTCACTAATCTGTTAATAAATTATATAAACACGCAATACCCTGAATGTTCACGTTAAACTGGGAAATTACTGAAGAAGAAGTAAAACGGTTATTATTTCAAGGCCAATGTAATTTCCACACAGATTATGACTTTTCCATTTTGGTTCTAACACATTTTTTATTATCACACTTTTATTAGCTTCACCTGTTTGTAACGAAATCTTAGGACTAAATATTATACCACTTCAAAACTTCGAATTAAATTTGAACTTTGGACAATTCTTACAATACTATGATTTAATAAATTAATTTCATTATTCTGATCATGATCTTCAGCATTAGAGGTTTTTCATATCGGTAAATAAAAAGCTGTATAAGAAAGCATAGCCGGCGGGATCAACTGTAGACTTTTGATAATTTAAAAAAAAAAATTTAAGAAAGCTAAAAAACACGCATTCGTAAATAGCCTAACTAAAAGTATAAAATGAATATTAATTTTTAAAAAAACTAAATAAAACGCGATTATAGCCAACTGGCCTTTAATGTAGAAAACTGACAGTAGCTTAAAGAACATGATTTTATAGAAGCAAAACTAAAAAGTGGAAAATAATTTTCGATTATTTTATAATAAGAACATAAAATTCATTTTATCGTAAAAAAAGCGTGGGGTATTTTAATAGATATTTATCTATTTATCTAGATATTATATACTAATATCAGTCAGTGAAATATTTATAACAATTAACATCTAGCAACCCACGCTTTTTATGATAAAACAATTTTGTTTTCATCACTCTATTTTTATTCTAAACTTATCGAAAATTATTTCTAATTTTTAGTTCTGGTTTCTATAAAGCGTGTATTTTGGCATTTTATTTATTGCAACAGTATATTTATTCACTATTAATATATAATTACTAAAACTTTAATGCGGACAGGAACATGAAATGAGTGGAAAAAGGAAGAAAAGCATAATCCCCAGCATAAATAACAGTAGGAAACAGAAACCAGCGTAGGCACAACATGTGTGTGTACTTACGAACCTCGTTTGTAATTTAAACTGGAGTTATTTTGACAATGGGAAAGAATCGCTTGAAGCTATTTGTGATGCTGGCTCGCTCGCAATGACAATGAATAGAGAATTGTTTAGAAAAGGTAAAGGAGCAGATATTAGCTTCCATTGTTTCAATACGCTTGAGACCGGCTCCCGTATTCCGCACAATTTATGTTCCATTGTTGACATGAGATGGACTGTCAGCCTCTGACACTCACAATTAGCATTAAATTCTGCGCTGATAGGAATTTAAAAACAAGTTTTTAAACGCTAATACTTATGCTTCATCTGCAGAAAATATCAGTCCAATTTCCCAGTTATATATTGAAAAAAGCATGAACGTTTTAGCGGGAAATCCGATATTTTCTAATTAAGCTTAAAAAGAAGGCAACAGAAAATTTGAGTTTTTAAAAAGTATTAATAAAAATCATAGTTATTTCATTACTTTAAATAACATTTAGTAGAGCTTAGAAACAATTAATAAATATCACTCGGTTTTCTACACCATGCAATGAACACAACGCCCTAAACTATACACTACATTAACTTAATCAAAACATCTTAGGCTTTGTGTTATCCAATTGCTTTGGAATGTTTTGCTCTTTGAATGTTACAATAGAATAAGTAAAAGAACTTTTATAGGAGCTATTTCCAAGAAACTATTCTCCCGTTACAAACTATTAAAAGAAATTTTACTGAAAAAAAAAACACCGAAGGACATTTTTAATATTTTAAATATAAAATTATTATATATAGAATTCGTTTTGTCGTAAAAAAAGGGTGGAGTGTTTTTAAAGATATTTATATAATGAATCCACTTTTACTAATATCAGTCGGTGAAATATAAAAAAACACGGAAGGACATTTTTAATATTTTTTAGATTCATCCAACATGTAAAAATTAGTAGTAAAATGTTATTTTAATATATTCAAATTGACTCAAGAGAATATTTAGGAACAGGATTATTTGATACCACCCCTAGATCAATGCGTACGAAAGGAGGATAACTATGAAATAATGTTAGAAAGAAAATGTAGCAAAGAATGGAGTAGGCTCGCTCACGATAGAGAGGAGAAGATTCCAATATCCCTGTACCCAATTCATAAAACTGGGTGATCCCCAGGAGGGTCTCAAGATCCAATAGGATCTATCCAACTGTTAACAGATTAAATAAAATCTTCCATAGCTGGATTTGAACCCGCGCTCTACCACTGAGTCAGTAAGCTCCCATATATATATATACATAGATAAACTATAGATGGTTAACTGATATTTATAGTTCTATAGTTACGGTTCACATAGCCGCCTCTCCTTCTATTTGGTTCGTACACATTTTAATAACTTATATATTCCCTTCATCTTTCTCCTTCACCATTCTTCACAACCATTTCTCCCTTCATCTCATGGCATCCATCATATGCTGTAATAGAGCATCATAATTGTTATAATTAATCTTCATTTTCAACTAGAATTTTATATCTTTACTTTCTATACATTTCTTCTATATTTATTCTTTGACATCATATTTTGTATTAGTATAACTTCATATAATTATATTTATTCTTATAGCATCCCATACTTATATTATCAAACATTTTACATCGCTACCTGTAATTGAACGAGATTACCATATATTACTTTCTACAAATTTCTTCTGCATTTATACTTTAACATCATATTTTGTATTAATTTTCATACATATTTATTTATAGAACATTCTAGTAGTAAATTACATTTTACATTTTATATTATTACCTGTCATTTAACTAGGTCTTCCATATTTTTAAATCTCACCATTTTACTATTGTACCTTTTCTTTATTTTTTATTTTGTATCTTACTGTATACCTTCTCATTTTTCTTTCTATTTGCATTTGTTTGCATTATCACCTTTCTGTACACTTATTCTGTAATTTTTTATTTATATATATCCTGAATAATGTATCCATCGCTAATTTTCTTTTCTTTTCCATAACTCTATTTGTTATTATATTCTTTCTTGGTACTGCAATGTTTTATTATAGTTATTTATGTTTTGCTTGTTTTTCTCTCATAGCCCTGAAGATGGGCTACAACGTAGGTCGAAACGTCAAAACTAATAACAAATAAGTTTTACTTATTAGGTGTTATTTATTACTGCACCCCCAACGAAACCATCCTTCATTAGATCTTCCAGTAAACTATTTTCCTCTCTAAATATATTTTGTTTTTAAGATCCACAACTGATATTAGCAAAATTATATTTCTGTTATCAATATGAGGTAGTGATAGTCCACGATAAAAAAAATATGACATTACAATAAACCAGAGCACTATAATACTGGCGATACCAAGGATCTTACCGTATAGGGTTCACTCAACTGACCTCCGCCGTGAACCCTAGTGTCAATCCCCCGGATCTTGGAGACAACTGACACCGAGAAGCAGCTAATAATGTACCCGTGGAAGTACTCCGAATGTCTGGCTAACCTAACTAACCACCCTGCTCCGCATTCCGATCACGTCTACACGAGATCGGCACGCGGCTCCGCCAAAGTGCACCCGGTCTATTGATAGTGGCTCTTTCCCACTATTTATACCATCTCTATCTAAGGCAGTCTCTTCTTATGAGCACTACATCAGGCGATCGCCTGGACAATAACACCTGCTGACTGAAGAGTGGGACGGCGTCCTTAAGAGAGCAGAAGAACTAGCGAGGTCTAAATAGGAAGCGGAGAGGGACATTATGATTCAGGCCGTGTCCCTGGCCAATCTGTCATAGTCCTAACTATCTCCCGGCACGATTAAACTCGAGGCACGCTTATTTGTTTGTAAATGGAGTGTAAACACAGTAGATAATAATAAAAACAGATATTTATCAAAATTAAAATTCAAACAAACTAATTGCAAATAGCTCACATGGACACTGGGGAGGATTTCGGTTAACCTTTAATTTGTAGGCTTAAAAATCAGATAATAAGGTAATTGCTTTCATATAGAAGAGCATTCGCTCAAAAGAGACATTAGTGAAAACACTGCAACCAAGAAACCTTAAGTCTATAAAAAAACTATAAGTTTTTCATCAGGTATTAATACTATTTCTTTTTTATACTTACAAACATTTAAACAAATCTGTTCATTCAACCTAGAACCTAAAAAAAATGTTTGTATAACTATAAATATACATGAATTGGGTTCAGTGTATGACAATGAGCCAACGATTGTGTAGGAATCTGATTCACCTAAGCCTCTCTTAAAAAGAGCCAAGATCCATGATTTACGTTAAATGTCTTCATTTAATTGCTAAATCGTTTCGAAATTACTGATAAATCATTGCAGCATATTGAGTATCGTTACAAGAGCAAATACCGATCTTTCGAAATGACGGTACTAGTTTTATAAGTTTTGTCAATATATTTAAACGCAAATATTACACCAACCAAGTATTTTTATTCTTACCGAACATTTATTCAACATGCATTCAACTTCGGATAATGTCTAATATGCAACGTCTAAAATCGCAGCTGGCTCACGTAGTAACTATGTTTACATGACCTCGTATCCGACGAGTTGAATACTTTATTTGCTTAGGTCAGGTCATTTATCTGCAATTAGGTTGTTTTCAAGAAAATGAGGTTTTTACGCAACTGGCGCCTGGCCAAACATCCTGCTTCTTATGAACAGTAGCAACTCACTTTTAAAAAATTCTTATTATATTTTAATTTCATACTTTTGGAAAATTTGTCTGTATTGAATAAAAGAAACAGATCTCAGTTAGCGGTATTAAATTTCAGTTCACGATTACAAAATGTGTGATATTTATTTCTAGACACAGTAATTTTGAATAAAAGCAACAGAACCTTCCAGTCAAACGTTTGACCTGGTCTTCTAAATAGCTGTCGATTCGCTTCTGAATATTTCGTTTTTGATTACTTCATATTTATTTGTAAACTTCATGGAAAACTATTAATACATTAACACGTAATAGTCATTGGATAGACTCTTCTATCACTCCAATGTATATGCGTTCCAGAAATCTGAAACGATTTCTTTATTCATAGTTTTCATACATTTTTCAACTTTCAAAATAAATATTGTATCGTATCTTACAATGAGCCTTTGTCCTTCTTTCAGACATTATCAAATTCCAAAATATGTTCAACAAATAAACGCCAATGATTTCAGAATTCTTTGTAGCATAAAGCGGAATCTGTATTACTGGAGATACAGGTTGGCAACCTTTCAGCGTTGTTGTTGTTGTTTTATTTTAAGTGCAAACAACTACAAATGGTTATTATTGTTCTCTTTATTATTGCGTTCTTTCAATATCAGAGACGTCACCATCCCTCTTACAGGAGTCTTTAAGCAGAATATTGTTTACCGACTCACGGCTTATCAGGTTGAGCTTTTATGAACATTTAATTGCATATATATATATATATATATATATATATATATATATATATATATATATATATATATATATATATATATCGTTCACTGATGGGGGGAGGGGGTATGAAACAGCGACCTCACTAACTAGGTTTCACCTTGAAGAAAATTTAAAGAAATTATATGTAAATAACAGTC
Source organism: Troilus luridus (assembly GCA_964056705.1). Classification (NCBI taxonomy): domain Eukaryota; kingdom Metazoa; phylum Arthropoda; class Insecta; order Hemiptera; family Pentatomidae; genus Troilus; species Troilus luridus. The sequence goes on along the minus strand of OZ057412.1, from coordinate 89,209,959 downwards.
AACATAATTTAACATTTAAAAATATATATTTTGATCTAATATAACACAATATAATTTAACTTTATAGTAGTAGGCAAAATTATATATTTAAATCGAAGAAGTAGTGGGATGTATACAGAATTTTGTATTATAGATTTACAAAAACCAGACGAATTAATTTTGTGTGGAAAACCCTAACACGTAACAGGCCCTGCTTCAAGTTCGTACAAAAAATAATAAAAATTGCGACTTCAATAATTTCAAAAAGCCTTATTACACAAATTGCTTTCGTTTATCCTGATAACTGTTAAATATTTTAGGGAGCCAGTTCCGGATTCTGATTCTACTTGAACGTTGTTCATTTATCAATGTATACGATTATTTCAGATATTCAGATATCATTAAATCTGGGCAGTTAATTAAGTAAAATTTATTATTTTTATTTATTTCTATGGAATTAATTACCGGTAAGGCTACAATGCATGATGAATCTTAGGTTCAGTAAATTTACCGTACTGTTTCTAAGGCAATGAGTATGTAGATAGGTGAGTTGGTGAAAATCAAATTCAACCCATAGATTTTTCCTGATTAAGGGTTTCTACTTTATACAGGCTGGGTGAGCCCAATAAGGATTCATCAACGCAGCTACACAGCGCTGTACATACTGAACTACCCATATCCCTCAATGATAATAGTTTATAGTAGTATGAGTTTGTAATTTTTGCACTTATCATTATAAATCGTAATGATTGATAAAAATAAAAATCCTTTAGATCTTCAATCATAGAATCATCAGAAGGTAAATTCACTTATTCGCAGAGGATAGCCCCTAAGTATAATAAGATTGGGAGGGCTTAAGTAGTGAAATAGATAGTTGATAATGATCTCCAGAAGTATTAGGCGCATCTCCTCAGGGTTTGTTGGCCAAATAATTTCTATTTATGACCTCAGAGGAACACTCCTAGTTAATCACACCCTTCCTTATTATTTTCTTTTTCTCTGAAGATGATAGGAAGCTAAGTAACACTTTTTTCTCTTCTTGTTTTTCTGAACCGAACAGCTTAACCTTATGTGCCTTGTTAGTAATGATGTTAGGCGAAGAACGATCTGCGGAACTCTCCCAATAATCAGATTGATTTCAAACCACCACCTCCGCCTCGGAGGATCCCTAACGGCGAGGAAGATAGATCGTCCTAAGCTGATGGTAAGTCGGAACCTGTATTCAACGTTACCAGCGCCTCTTCTGACCTCTCACGTATAGCGGCCGTTGTGGATCTTCTCTCGTCAGGGGAAATTTGCAAATTAGGGTTTGGGACGGTTAGAGAGCCTCGGCAAACATTTGGAAATCCGTAAGTGGAAGTGTTCATAGTCATTAATATAATTGCCCCATCTTCCTTTTTTATTACCGCCGTAGCTGATAGCTAGTTATGGCGTGAAGAGGATATAGCGATTTTAATCTCCACACATGTCTTCATATTTTTGGGAACTTATAAACGTTTCATTTTTTTATATCCACAGCCAAGATTAATAAGTCGAATTTTCTCCAAAATGAGTTACTTGTTCTTAGGTTTGCTTATTCGTATCATTTTTATATTAATATTTTAACACAAGTTCTGAGCTTAAGTATGGACAACAGAATGTAATAAGTTGATTTTGGTAATCATTTCATCAAGAAATAAAAATTTCAAAATTTCGAAGTATACATAGATGATATGTTTGTTGAAACGTTCCTTTTTAGATAAAATGATTACCGAAATCTACTCATCATCCATAACTACATTCTCTTTTCCCTACTGAAGCTCATAACAACTTGTATTTTTGGAAAATATAAAATAATTAAACCGAATGAAAAGTTAAAACTTGTTGTGACTCAACTCGAAGCGACAACCTGCGGAATTATTACCAAGACTTGTATTGAAGATAGTTACACAAGTAACCAGTAAATATATTCTACCTTTCAGCTGAGCGTAATGCCACGACACGACTGACTTTCAAGCCATACGCCGTCCTTTCTAAATTTATTGATCAAGCTTAAGGAGAAGCCTCATTTTTCCAAAGTTTCTGAATGTAACGTATCCATTGTGGAACATTATTGACTATTTAATAACACTAAGATAATTACTATTATTTTAACCTATACAAATTAATATTTCTACAGCAGTGTGATCGTATTAATCACAAGATACCTGGAGATATCTTCAGTTCTCATTTATAGGCGGGAAAACGGTCAATAATGAGATCGTGGGACAGTAAAAAGAAGTTTTCTCGATTGTATCTGTAAATGAATGTCGATTGTGAGAACGGAAGTCATGGCATGAATGTTCATGACAACACAACGGTATACTTAAAATAACTGTACATGAGATGTTAATACCATAAAAATAACAAATTATATCATTTCCCAAATCATGACATAAGCCTTTATTTCAAGTATTCATAAAAAAATTACTAATATAGCTCGTGTAGGCTCTTGGGTTCAGTACATGGTAGAGTCTGTACTGCTAAGAAAACGGTTGTGCAAGGAGGTAATTGGTCCGAGTTTATGCTCAACCGCCCACCTCCCTCCCTATTATAGGTTACCCAATCTATAGAGGCTGGGTGAGCCTCCGAATGTCTCCAGATCCCACAGGATACATCGGTTACTGTTAACCGATAAAATAATTCATCTTCCACAGCAAATAAAAATAATGGCGGACCTCCGTAAGGGAAAACAGTTTAACAGGGTTATTTTTTAAGGAGAATGAATATGGGATGAAAGCCAATGAAATTCTAATTTAGTCAGCAAATTATTGATATGAGAATTATTAAGAACACCGAATAATGTAATAATAACGGGATCGCTAAAAAGACTCACGGAAAACGACTTTTCAGTCAAAACTACTTAGACTTATCACCAAAGCACCAGGGTACGTCAATAACAAAACTAGAAAAACTACTCGGACATCCAAACCCATAAATAGAACAAGTGGCCACAACTCTCATGCCTGAGAACATTAGGAGGAGACTAAAAAGATCGTGGATGAGGGATCTATTACCATAGGAAATTACATTAAGCCAATGGAGAGGTACCGATGGGTACTGTTCTTCTTCATTCCTTTCATGCCATTCTATATTATTTCCCTGTCAACCATCTGCTGAATGTCAATTATTTGTATTTGACAGGTGTGGATAAAAATATGTAGAGAAAAAACATCTTCCACATCCTGATTTGAACGCGGGGCCTTCGACTCAGCAACTGGAGTGCTGTACGTACTAAGAAACATGCTCCATAGTTTATTTTTTACTTTATTTCTAACAAGATAAAGAGCATTAAAGATTTAAGATTGTACGAATTGGATAAGAGAGGAATTGCTAAGTGGACCCACAAAGCTCTACTCCGCAAGTTGAAACAGGTCTTATAATTGTATGAAGGTTAAATTCGAATCATTGTGAAACAATAAAAGAAAATACGAGTATAAATAAAAATAATGGCGGGACTCCGTAAGGGAAACATGTTTAACAGGGTTATTTTTTAAGAAGAATTAATTTGGGATGAAAGCCAATGAAATTCTAATATAATCAGCAAATTAATTCTATGAGAACTACTAAGAACACCGACTAATTATGAAACTGCATTGTAAAGAATGTTAGAAGGAAGGATATGCAGGAGTTAAAGAACTGCGGAAGGAAATGATTAGATGGAGAGGATAGATTGCTCTGGACGTGCGGAGCGTGACGACAGAACTGAGTAGACGGGGGCCAGACGCTTTGGACTGCGGCCAACATCTCTCTATGGCCCTCTTATTATATTGATATAAATCAATAATACGACTCTAAACTGCAAGGTATTCAAGGATAATCGCAATACTTCATCTTTTGGAAATAGAAATTCATCTACATCATAAAGGAACTGTTATGAACAGATAGACGGTCTTAAATCAAACACAATAAAATGAAAAATATGGTTAATATATGGTTTTGTTTTATCGTAATATATATATATATATATATATATATATATATATATATATATATATATACATTTTATATATACATTTTGGTTTTTTTATTGCTGTCCTCCGTAAGGTACGTATAATGGGTGGCCCGAGTCTGTACGGCGTCATCTTTACCAACTTACACCAATATAACTACACATAAATCAATGTGGAATTTTGGCCATATTGGTTATGATACAAAGATAATATACTCTTGAAACCTATTGATAATATATATATCAAATGTTCTTTTTTCCTCAACTGGTAATCCAAATATTAAAATACGAACCTCGTTACCGAATATCTATATCAATTTAATTATAAAATTATTACATTTTAGTATTTAAATAATTAATGGTATAACTAAAATAGGGAATACAATAGCCACTTTAAATTTATATTGTTTCATATATTTATATAATTTAGAATCTAGAGTTCATTAATGCCATTAAACACATTTAATTTTCATTATTTGAAAATACCGTTTCCTCAAATTAAACAGTTTGTATTCTCTCCATGTCCTTCAATAAGAGCCGTTTTCGACGTTGACTAAGTTTTTTAAATTTGTGATTTTGTCCCAAAAGTTTCAAAACCTCCAGAATATAATAGAGTTGTGTTTGATGAAATCATTGGCGAAAATCTGACTGGGTTTTGAAAGCTTAGCCGCATTCTGATCTACCTGATGCAATCATTGCGATAAAAAGTCATAAGTGCGCCTGTGAGGTTGCCAAATGTATATTCGTGCGACAATAAATGTTCCTTGTTTGTAATTATACTCTTGGCAATCGTCTGCTCGAGGACCATTGCATGTATATTTGCATGTTAAAATAACTTGGAAAGGACCTGCGCATTGTTTACCAGAGTGGGTGAGAACCCATTTCATTATTATTAAACAAGTTGCACTTTTATTTTTATTTATGTGAATATGTAATTTATAGTGTTTTATAGACCTTTTATGTAATTTATAGACCTCAATATATTAGAATGGAACAATTCTAAACATGATACATTTTGGTAGGTCAGTGAATATAATAAAAAAAAATCATTATTTATTCATTCTTTCATATTATTCCCACATCCATAACCATGCAATATGGCCAACATTCAAAATTTCATCAAAGCTCGATAGACTTTAAACAATTTAAAAAAAAAAAAAGAATTATTAAAATTTATTAATGTTCTGTTTTGTATACATGAATGATTATAGAATTGAAATCATTAAAGATTGAGATGTAGTGGTTATTATGGATAGTTAAACATACTAACTCATTTCTATTTTATATTTAAAGATCATTATTGTAAAAAAAGGTTTAAAACAAAAATACTGTAACAAGACTCCTTGTAGGTTCTTGCGAGTTATAGTCTGTCAGCAATGATTTTCGAGATTTCCACTAAATATTTTAAATGAAACCTTTATATTTTAATTGCCAGGGATTGATTTTACAGCCCTGTAAATAAATGTTTAAGTCGAATTGTCTCTAGAATCCGTTTCGTATTGAATAAGAGGCTAAGGAAAGGAGTTATTGCTTATATTAATTTTAAGCCAAGAATTACGAGAATGACACGATTCTACTTCCTTCCATAACGTTAACTCACTCTGGGCTAAATTCGACTTAACTTCTTGAATAACGGAAAAAAATATTGCTTAACCATCGTGACTAAAAGCTTAGTTATTTTGTTTTTGTTTTTTTAATGTAGCTCGAAAATCTAAATATCCTAAGTACGGCATAACTTTCTACGATAAAACCTGTACCACTGAAACTAATGAAAGGTCATACATTCAGCAGTTCATAGTAATGACTGTTTTTAAGCAAACAGTTGTGCAAGGAGGTGTGGTTTATACCATACTTATCTGCCAGATTTTCCTCCAGTCAATACAGAGACTTAGGCTGTAGTGTAGAGGCTGGGTGAGCCTTGAGACGTTCTTCAGATGCCTCAGTCTACCAATGGTTGCCAGCATACTACACAATCCTCTCCATTCTACGATCGGTTTAAATAATTATATATTACTATTTAACACACCAATAACCTTTTCTTTTCCTTTATTTTCTCAGTTTCTGAAAGTGGCATGTTGTGCCATCTGCTGTTCATAAAGCAAGTATCTCGTTCTTGATTTACAGTTATGTATTAGGAACGGGACTATTATACCGTAGAACGAAATACCTAGATTCATCGCAACAAGAGAAAACACTAAAGGAATAGTGAATGGAAGTTTGCTGGAAAGAGAGGGCAGCTGGACACTATTCAGCACTAGCCTCACCTGGCTGCCTTCGAGACGGTCATTAATTTTATGTCATATGTGAGGCATATATCTTTCCACAAGTATTTTTTTCTCCAACACACTGTTCCATTTCAGCCTTCGACTACTTTTTAAATATTTATTTACGATCCTACGCTATTAATATTTAACAAGCCAATTCATTTGGCACGCAGAATGAAACTCGGTAGCGGAAAAAGTTCATCAATCAATTCGACAACAATAGATCCAAACACTAATAGTAAAACAAGGATCCATTGAGAGAAAAAAATAACCCTAATAATTTATTGTTGACAAACATTTTCGAAACATAACTCCGATTTCTATACTTAACTAATATTTTTTATATATTTCATTCAACAAAAATAATATAATAAAAAATAAAATAGACCAAGGAGACTCTCCTACGCCTTCTATCCAAAACTTGCTCCTAAGCATCGGACCCACACGCGGGCATCAGCATTAGAAGAATGATCGATCAAGATACGTATCCTTTATTCGGCTAGGTGGAGTGGGCGAATCTGACGGCTGTCCGAATATCTCACCTAGAGTTACGATATAATTAAAGTTAGAGCTGATATTTTCGTCGGTGGGTTCCTGACAGTGCCTTAGATAGGGCCAATTAGATTAGACACCTTATATCTTCCTATCACATAGTTATTACATATATATTATAATAGTTATGAGAATTTTATGTATATATTATTCACCTTTTATCTTAATTCAGGGACAACCAAAATGCCAAAACTTTTCGAAAGGAATAAAAGTTTATATTCCAATTATTAAAAATGAGTATCGTTTATTATTAAAGCCAATAATATAATATATATTGTTACGTATTTACTTAAGTAAAAACTATATATTCAATAGAAATTCTTGTAAAATTCATAAATTATATGTAGGATACCTTATAAAAATTGTTATTATTTAAAAAAACAAAAAGATAGCCTATATATTCTTTAAAATTGCAGATTATAAAGATAATTTAAATAAAATGCACTGTTCATGCTAGAGTTAGAATTTAACATTAGATCAATAATTTATGAATGAATAATGATCTAATTTTTAATGATGTTTCAACAGCCATCGAACAATAGGAACTAATCGAATTATAAATATTGATTAATGGAAGTTATTTAAATTTACTTCTATTGAAAAAAGGAGAGTAGAAAAAATTAACAATGCGTGTTGAGTACCAATACAACAATAAAAACGAAATACAAAGAATAAATTTACAGCCTTGGTGAATAATCAACCAAGTTATGTCAAATATTGTCCAGAGTGTTTAAATAAATAATAAAAGAGATGTCGTGTACTTTTGATATTTAATTAGGTATAACTTAAAACTATAAAAGTTTAAGGACATCCTAAAATTACAAATAAATTAGACATCAAAAAGAGAAATAAATAATCTAGATTATAAATAAATAAAGATAGTTTAGGTAACATAACAACAACAAATTCATATAAAAATATAAGGAAATGTAATTAGTGTTATAAATACTTCATACTTTTTTCTTCAGATACCTGAGATTAATAATTTCAAATTAAAATCACTTAAGAAGAAAATTGTATTTCTTCTCCATCTCGCGATCTAACCTTAATCCAAATATATATCAATAATTATTTTTATAAATTGATCAATTGAAGTTGATTTTCTACCTCATTGTGATTTCACTTCGCAGAGACACCTTATGAAAAAGTTAATTTCTTACCTGAAACCAAAGAAAAATAAATAAATAAATAAAGATGAAACAGAAACAGTTTCAAAAATATATGAAAAAGTGTTTTACTTTATTAATAAGTTTAAGTATAAACGAACAAATTCACAGTTTGTAAATATTACTGAATTTTTACGAATAGCTTACATGAATGTTAATAGTTTTTGAAAATGTCGAATAATGTTACATTCAATACTTTGAAAATAATTAAAAAATATCCTTTAAATATGTTATTTATTCGATAGATTATATTAATAAAATGGGGCCATAAAAACATTCATATTTATAAATAATTTATTCTCCGTCATCGATGGAATTATCAACTTTATCACGCCTCCCAGGTCACTAAGAGCTATCCTGGTACAAATTAAAAACAACAGAAAGAAACAATCGCATACATAGCCGCTACTCCTAAATAAAAAGTTACAATCACTCGTGAATGGAATAGATAAACATAAATCCGTACTCCTAGCTATAAATAAAGGAACACTAAAAGCTAAAGTAAAAGAAATACCACAACGACTCGACGACAGAAATATTTCCTCAACCTGATACAAATCACGGGCCCAGAGTTGTCGGGTAATCTAAGGTTCGTCCCTACCCGGTCGCCCAAACCCACGTCGACTAATATAATATTTTTATTAATTATTGACAACATAAAAACTTTTATTTAACCTGCTAGTGGCCAGAGATGGATAATATGGGATCTAGGACCCTCCTGGGGCTCACCCAGCCGCTATAAATTGGGTACTCGAAAAATGGTGAAAATCTGGCGGTCGAACGTGATCTAGGACAACAAATACGGCTTCGAGTTAAGTTACAATAAGTTTTAACTGGTTTTTTATTTTCATTTTTAAAATTTCCCAAAATACAAGTTATGGTGAGCTTTTGTATGGAAAAGAGGATGCAATTGTGGGTAATGAGTAAATTTCGGTAATCATTTCATAAAGAAATGTAGTTTGAACTAACATTTCTATGCATAGAAGATATATGTTGGTTAAAACGTTCATTTCTAGATGAAATGATTACCGAAGTATACACATTTCCCATAATTACATTCTCTTTTCCATATTAAAGCTCATGAACACTTGTATTTTTGGGAAATATTAAAAGGGAAATGAATAAAAAGTTAAACACTTGTTGTGAAGAACTCGTAGCGATAATCTGCGAAATAAATACCCAAAACACCTCCCTGAACAACCGTACTCCACGAAACAGTACAGTTTTATATATAGAACATAAGAAAATCTTTTAATTGGTTCAAACACACTTAATTTTTAATCTAGTAAAATGTCCACGCAGTATTCATATTATAAATCATACGTCGCCTAATATCAAAATCTAATTTTACGGTTGAAGTTACAAATGAAAAATTAATTAATTATTGTTAGTCCGTCAGAATCAGGAGCCGAGAGGGAATCAGCCAGTCCCATATACTCGAACATTTTTCACGTTCTAACCCACGCCTACTGTTGACATATTTTCAGCCTGAGCTGCATATGCTAATATGTAAGTATACATATGCTAATATGGTAATGTTAGGTCAGCCGGAGTTGCCCAATCACATAACATCATTCATAAAACGATGCACCTTACTAATTGTCTTAGTTGTATTAAATATTTATTCACTTAATTAGGACGCGAATAATCAATAATTAATCGTGTAACTAAATGTTTGCTAGATTGAAATATTAATATTATTATATCTTTGACAATACAAGAAAATACTTTACTAAAACTTATTTAAAATAATGATAGACTTAGCGTAAATATAAATTACTTAATTTGAATATTGTAGCAGAGTAGTATATTCATAAAATAGTTAAATACAATTTAGTTATTGTAATAATAGTAATAACATTTAATATCAGGGTTCGGGATAACGTTAGTCCAGTAGTAATAAGCCTTATGTACAGTGCATTGAATAATCATTGGGAGTTTCTGGAAATGATTATAAAACATCCGTAGTCAATATCGTAAAAGGAAGATAAAAATTAAAATCTGGTTGGTTAATTATTGTTAAAGGGTCACATTTGAAGATAAAGTTATTACACAAATAGAGAAGGCATCATTTTTTTAATTGTAATTTATTTTCTTTGATTTAAAACGTTTCTATAGAAAGCGATCTTTGCCGATCAGCCTAAGATTGAAAGTAATTTAAAAGAATTAAAATATTAAATGTATTTTATTTAATAGAAGTTCATAATCTATATTTATATAAAAGAGTACGTCCTGACTGAAAATACCATCGCAGAGCCAAAACGGTATAAGCTACAGACTTGAAATTTGGACAGTAGGTACATTTTAAGGGCAACGCGCACTAAGAAAGGATTTTTAAAAATTCACTGTGACAAACGTTTGTAATAAAAACCGCCATTTTTAAAGCGAGCACCAAGACATTTTAGATTTAGCTTATGCATTAATAATAAAGAATTATGTTTTTTTTATCTTTTGAAAATAAACCCCTAAAAGAGTAAAATACGGGAAATCGTAACATGTTAAGTTAGAGATGTGAAAATAAGTAATCAGGCTTTACATTTTAACATAATAATAATTGTATTCAAGATTTTGGAAAATCAATCCTTAGTTATTACACTATATATCTAATATCATATCACTAGATATTAAACTTATCGATAGTTCTGTAACTATGCCATTTAATATTAAATAGGACAGTTTATTAAAATCTACCAATGCGTATGGTAGGCTGGCTGAATTCACGAATGCTTTAAGGCATTGTTTGTAATATGGAGTTCATTTATGGAATTCAAAATTCACTTTCCGTTAAACTTAACCTATTTAAAATAAACGCGGACGAAGTCGCGGGCAAAAGCTAGTAATGCATATTATTACATACATATTCCACCATAAGTACACATCATCATAATATAAAAAATAATACTAATATTTAAAATTCCTGAAACGATTACTTATGCACAATAATAATATTAGATGATTGGACAGGCAACAGTTTATTATAAACTAATTAATTAATAACTATTGTAGAGTAAATGCTTCATGGGCTTAAAAAAAAAACACAAGTTTATGTTCTTACATATAACTCATATTAAAAAAAAAAGTTTTATGTATTCAAATTTGATTTATTATATATTAGATGTATAAACTTGTATTGTTTTTAAGACATACATGAAGTAATAACTCTACAATTCAAACTAATTAATTAATTAGTTTTCATGCTTAAATGGAGAAAAAAGCGTATTACCAGTAGTAATTAAAAAATTAAAATTGAATAAACATATCTTTGTCAGGAATTTGTTTTGGATTTTCAATGCCTAGCTTTCGAACACTATTTTTGCAAATTCATAAATCTATGTTAAAAATATTTGTAAATCAATTCATTTAGTATTTTCTACTTACAACAATATTTCATACATATAAGAAGTATGGGTACATTAATTACATTTCTTTAACGGTTTCGGTACAAGGTAGAAATTTATCCGTTTTAAGGACTACGGTTATACAGGGAGGTAATTCGTCCGAGATCATCATCAACCGCCAGGTTTCCCCTATTAAGGATATCCTATTTACTGAGGCTGAATGAACCCAAAGAAGGTTTCCATATACCAAAAGATTCATCTCCGGTTATATTGATATCTTGAAAATATTTAATTAATTATCTGCCACAGCCGGATTTGAACTACAATAGAAACGTCTGGCACGGAAACTACATCAGTAGATCATCGCTATACCAATAGCTACCTCGTTTCTTTCTTGTAATATTATGCATACGAAAATTAATTATTCTTAATAGGAAGATAATGCAAATTGAATTACAGGTATCTGGTGTTTGAATTGGCACCAACGTACCCTAATTTTCCCACTCGAAACCTGCTCACAGACGCGAAGCAAGGATAAATACCTTGTAATTAGTTGGAATAGCGGAGCTTGTAGGAGTTACATCATATGAAACAGAGATATATAAGGCGTAGTAACATTTTAATGACCCGAAATCATTAAATGAATTAGTCAAAATCTTTACATGTAATTACAGGTATTACACTTTCGGGACTACGTTCGCCGACAGCTTCAAAATCGTTTCCGTCATATTTCAAACAAATAACGGTAAAAACATTCAAATAAAACATTCAAAAATTTAGATTGTACTTCTGGATTGTTCAAATCAAGTGGATACCACTGCATTCCCATATTTTTTAAGCCCCAAAATTATCAAAAGTCGTAAAGTTTATGTTTAGATTGTGTCTAATCAAATCCAGAGAATAGACGAATACGAAATTTGTTTATTAAAAGCCATATTAAATCTGAAAAATAAACAAATAAATTCCGGCTATCATCAGTAGTAATTTTATTACCCGCGTCATAACTTATCCCTTCTTCATATTCACAGGCGTTTATCTTTTTGCTTTGAAAATTTAAATAACGTTTGAATTGTATATATTGTTGTTTGTCTGTTTATTACCGTATCTTTTATATTTGCTATGGCTAATCGGACGATGGTTCAGTGGGAGCTCTAAATTTGCCTAATACAGGTTTAATCAGGGTAGGAATTTTTAACGAGTACCTGACATGTTGGAGGCTCGGGACCCCCATTTAACGACCTTCCGGAAGGACGGCAAAACCAGGGAATTTTTACTCTGTTTAGGCCACCTACCGGGCTGAGAAAACTGCGATCTAGGGCTTAGGAGGTTGTTGTGTATATATTGTTAAGGGAATCTAAATATCGATTTAGAACGAAAAAAAAAAAAATAAAAATAAAAATTAGAAAATCGTAAGAAAAAATATGTATTCTTTAATTGTATTTTATTATAAAAGATATATTAGAGTTGCCGATTTAACACTCTGTCTCATTCCACTTAGATTATTTAATATAAAAAGATAGAAATTAGCGTTTTTAATTAAACATAGTAGGACTGATCAAGAAATGCTTTTCAGAATAATGAAATAAAAGACCACATAGATAAGATATTTCACAAGAGAAAATACAATCTCTAAAATGTTAAAATGATTTCATTCTTTATGGTAATATAGCGAAAAAAAAAATAATAAAAGAAATTTTAGCCTAGGTAGGTGTCAGGTGGGTGTCCTTTTCAGTGACTGGCAAAAAATAAAAAAAAATCCAAAAAATATCCATAAAATTCATGATACCCTGGAATCTAGTGGAAGCTAATAGTGATACATACAACCGGTTCTTTGTTGTTGTTTATCGAAAAAAGGTTAATCAACTTGTGTCCGATTTCCGTTAATATGAAAGCTCTACTGGTTTCCGAACAATCCGTATTATAACGAATATTTCCAATTAGCTTTGAGTTCATAATTAATTAAAACAGAAGATAATTAAAAAAATAGAAGGTTAACATACTAATACTGATATGCAATTGATGATAAGTCAATTGAATCCTTGAGAGAAATATTATTACAAAGCAGATATAGTACATTTCCAAATTCTATGCTGCAAAGAAATGTGAAATACGTTAATGACTCGCGGTATTTTTTTTTTAAATCGACAATAAGAACCACGATTAAGTGTAAGTTTAATATTTGATCAAATCTATCGCTCAGTTTATTCGAGTAGAATTTACAATTTTAAATTACATTTATCAGCGAAATAATCTTCAAAGTAATATTTAAACTAAACACCAACTTTTATAACAGTAATAATGTAAGTCAGTTAATTATTGCATTGCAAAGCAATATTAACTGAAAATATAGTAAAGAAAAAGTTTAATTTATTTCTCATTCAACCCAAATATGAGTCAGAAAATCATTCTAAAATAATTAATATAATATATGAGGAAGAAAATGATCTAGGTGGAGTTCATATAAAGATAAATTATTTATTAGAAAGCAACAACGAAATAAATAGTTACAGTACACGCTTTGTACTATTATTTATTGCGGTACATTTCGTTTTAACTAACGCAATATGAGGTACATACTTATAATACGCTTATGCCTAATAAAATAAAAATAGGAAGTAGGAATGGCATAAGATGGACGATTGCAGGTGCATTAGCGGTAGGTGCAGTTTAATAGCAGATGATCCGTGATTGTAGGTAATAAAAGTGCATCGGCCGGCATCATAAAAGTTCTATTAGTGCCACTAAACCAGGCGCTGATCTGCCTCAATGTGCAGAGACTATCGATAATTTTTGTATCAGTTCCTCAGATTATCGCCTCGAGTTGAGCCACAACAAATTTTTACTTTTCATTCGCTTATTTTTTAATATTCTCGAAAAGGAAAATAATTCTATTGCTGACTGTATACCATAACTATTGTTTACATATTTAAGAAATGGCTTTTACATAGATGGTTATACCTTCATTTATATGTCGAAATGCTTGATGAAATGATTACCGAAACATACACATTTCAGATAATTACATTTTTTTTCATACTTAAACTCACGAATGCTTTTATTTTCAAGAATATTAAAAATTAAAGCAATGAAAAGTTAAAGCTTATTGCGGTATCTGTTCTGGAGGTTGTCGCCTTGAGTTGAATCATCACAAGTTTTAACATTGGTTTCCCTGTTAATATTTTTCAAAAATACAAGTTATCATGAGCTTTAGTGTGGTAAAGGGAATGTAATTATGAGAAATTTGTATACTTTGGTAATAATTTCATCCAAAAATTAACGTTTTATCAAACATATATCATCTATGCTTCGAGAAGTTAGTTAAAACTTTTATTTCTAGATGAAATAAATACCGAAATCTATTGATTGATTGATTGATTGAACGTGTTTATTTGGAAAAAATACAAAGAAATATATATACAGTAAAGAATCATTAAAGCTTAACAATGACACTAGACAATGGGTGATCCGTCTGTCCAGCTCTGTGTTAACAATCTCATTTATTTTCTTATCTCTAAAGTATTAATTAATAAATAAATATAAATATACATACATAGATACATAAATAAGAACAATTAAAAAATTAATATATGAATTCTATTAAAGCATCCAATAATAATAAAAATAATATCACAATTCAATTAAATCCTTTAATAGTTCATACATCAATATAAGTACATTTCATATTTAAATTATTATAATTCAGGTTTTTTTTTTAAATTAATTTATTCCCTATGCTTCCCTATTTTTGTATTTTACCCCACAAATCTATGATTGTATTAACATCTATCAATCTATCTATTGGCTAATTAACCGCGATCTTCGGGACATGGCCTCCTGGACGTACTGACAATTGCTTTCCAATTGGCGCCATTTAGTATGCTAAGTAATTCTTCCGTGGCACAAGTCTCGCTACCAAAGTATTTCTTTCTGATTTCACCATATACATGACAGGTTCCGAAGAAATGAGGAGTGCCTTCTTTTTCTTCGGAATTGCCAACTGGACAATTGTCCGAACTTTCTTGAGCCCACGGTTTTGAGCTTAAGTTTAATAATTCAGTCCTGCAGCGGAAAATTGAACGTATCGACCTAAGGTCAAGAATATCATTAAGATAAGTTGTAGTGGGGCTACGCACCGTACATAGCCCTGCATACATATTAAATCTAGATTGCAGACACTTATCGAAATTATTTTCCTTCTCCGATTCTTCCACACAGCGCCTAAGTGCAGTCAACTTCCAGCGTAGGTCAGATGGGTCTGACGGATTGAGATTCATTCCATATTGTTCCTCAAATTCCACCCACTTTCTGTACAAATAAACTTTCTTTTTTATCACTTCTTTCGCTAAGATGTGGGGCAAGCGATAATCCGGCATTTCCAGGACTTTCAAAACATAGTCAAAATGAATTTTAAGTGTGTAGGTATATATTGATGCAATACCAGTTTCATGTGCCAAAATATAATTTGGTGCATATTTTGGGAGAAATAATAGTTTTTTCAAAAAATGTCTTCGGAATTTTTCCAAAACTTCATAAAGCTCGAAACCCCAAGCCTGTCAAGCATAACCAACTATCGCCCGAGAAACCGACCTATAAACTTCTAGCTTGGTTGTATAAGGGACATTTTTGCTAGTCATAAAATTTCTCCAAGTGAAATTCAAACCAAATTTCGCGTGGCTGACTCTTTCCGAAAAATGGCGCCCCAGTGCTAATTTTGGGGTAACTATAACACCCAAATACTTATATTCGTTGACTACTTCAACTGGGTTGCCACCTTTGTTCCACCTCTCGAATTTGGACAATCTGCCTCCTTTACGAAAAACCATTATTTTTGATTTTGCTAGGTTTATATCTAAATTCCACAACCAACAGTAATTCTGCAGGTTGTTTATCATATGCTGCAACTTTACAGGGGAGGGAGCCCGGATTACCACGTCATTACCGACGTGGTACCGATATCTATTCATTACCCATAATTACATTATATTTTCCAAACTAAACCTCACGATATTTTCTATTTTTGGAAAATATTAAAAATGAAACGAATAAACAGTTATAACTGGTTGTAACTCAACTCGAAACTCAAATGCAATTATTGGCAATGAGTAGATTTCGGTAATCATGTCAACAAGAAATAAAAGTTTTAAAAATTTCGAAGTATAGATGATGTAGGTTTTCTGAAACGTTCATTTTTATATGAAATCATTACCGATGTATACACATTTCACATAATTACATTCTCTTTTCCTTACTAAAGCTCTCGATCATTTGTATTTTTGGAAAATGTTATAAGGGAAACGAATGAAAAGTTAAAATTTGTCATGACTCAACTAGAAACGACAACCTGCGGAGCTGATACCATAATAATGGCTCTCATGACCATCAATAATGGCTCTCATTCCAGTTCAGGATCACCCATCCTCATTCTTCCGGAAGGCACAAGAAATGGCCTCACCCGGGGTGACGCCGCCCACTTGCCAGGACTTTCCCTTTCGTAGAGCTAATAAATTATTCCCTGAGTCCGGAGACTGGAGCGGATGAAACAAAAAGCGGATAATGGATGTCATCTTCCACGAGCCTCTGGCAATTGCATTTGTGAGTCTAATCCCTCCTTCGGCCCTTTAATAAAACCTCTTCTTTATACTTCAGGGCTTTTACGGCCGCTACCTTCCCCCGATGAATAAATTAATAAAGGATCAAAAAACTGCCATTATAAAACATCTTAAAAGTATAAATTGTGTGAAATATTTATGTGAAACAAATACCAATGGAAAATATTTAACAATTGCTAACAGGCTATATTGCAACTAAGAATGAGGTAAATAAAAAAAAATTGGAATAATTAATACAGTGTCAAGTAATAATAAAAATATTTCATAGAAGAGCGCTATCATATCAATCTAACTAAAGAAGGTAAAAAGGTCTGGGGTTCAGTACGTGGTAGAGAGCGAACTATTTCTATGACAACAGTTCAGAACCTCCCTACTCAACTGTTGTCCTTGAAATCAGTCTGAGATTACGCTCAATTGTAAGGCTTTTGGGTACCCACTTAATAGAAACAAGGTGAGCGAAGGTCTCCAGGTCCATCACCAACCGTTAACAGATTAAATAAAGCATCTGCCACAAGCGGTTTTGAACCCGTGACCTTCGACACGGCAACTCAGTGATGCTGACCACTGAGTCACTCCGCTCCCTTAAAGATGAAACTGTTCAAATCTTGATTAATAAATTTCTTATTTTACTATAAAATTATTTTTCGCTTGT
Organism: Troilus luridus; assembly: GCA_964056705.1. Lineage (NCBI taxonomy): Eukaryota > Metazoa > Arthropoda > Insecta > Hemiptera > Pentatomidae > Troilus > Troilus luridus. The sequence goes on along the minus strand of OZ057412.1, from coordinate 89,192,429 downwards.
TCTCTACTTTTTCATCGTTTACATTCGATAGTAGTTATTCGATTATTCTTTATAAATATAAAAGATATTGTTTGTACCATAGTCTACTGGATGTGATAACTATAACTTATTTATTTATTATTTTGGCCCTATGGTCTTGCACTTCCACCACCACCAGTAATTATAATAGAAACTACAAAATAGTAATCTTATTTTTGCGTAAACATCTCATAAAATCATTGTTTAATAATTTACCTGACAGTCTTGCGTGATTGAATTTCATCGGGCACTTGTTGTCCAGAGGCACATGTTCATAAAAATTTTGTTTTAAAACTTTACGTGGTACTCACAATAATAATTTTTAATTTTATGAAATAGGTATGACATAATAAGAACACAAAGAAGATGGACTGATGGAGTGAAATATTGATTAACATGATACAATGAACGTGCATAACCCTATTTGGATACCGGAGGTTCTCATAAGGATAGTAGATCGGCTGAAGAGAAAGTAGATTCAAACTCCATTTCTTTGACAAACTGTCGCCGAGGACTGTTTCGTCACCCCAGAGTTCTTACGAACACTCATCTCTCCACCTCGTAAAAGGTAACGACAAGGAGCATGAGGGCTAACGAAGCCGAAGGCACAATGGTGTGGGTACAAATAGTCTGGCTATAGGAGGACATATGAAGGTCGTTATTCTTTGGACCCGTTCTGGAGTACACCGAGGAAAGACTTTACAGCCGATCGTTCAATCATAGTTTGTTAGCCGGGATCTGGGTCATTCCCACAGTAACCTGAGGCACCTTATCAATCACCTTCGGGAGTATATAGGGATGTCAATTAGGGAGAGCAGCTCTTATATAACTCACTTCAGGATTCACCGTCCGAAGGGAGTATTATGTCAACATAATCTGAGCAGGGGTGGAAAAGGTAAACTAGAGTTATATTCAAGTCAATACCCATGGATTGCACTTTCCTGGACTTTTGCTTATATAATATATTTAATTCTCTGATGAAGAAAGTCACGGAGTATGCATTAGTGATTACTCCAAAGTTGGGTGAAACTAAGAAAAAAAGAATATAAAAGCGGATAACCTCGGCAGTGGAACGCTGAGTTTCCGTGATCAAAGCCAGCAGTTGCAGATTATTTATTCAATCTGTAAACAGTCGGGGATGGATCCTGTGGGATCTGGAGAGGATCTATCAGGACCGTCCTCGGCTCACTCAGCCTTTATAGTTCGGGTAATCTCAATAGGGGGATAATCGAAAGATCCAACAGAGGGGTTCTCAAATTTTACCAATACACAAGTAGGATAGTAATTTTTAACGATTACCTGACAGATCACAGGCTGGGAATCGCCATTTTACGTTCCTTCCGAAGCGCGGCATAACTAACGGTTTTTTACTCCCTTTAAAAAAACCTGAGTCACCATCTGCGAAATCATGCCCTTGAGCAAGTTGTTATGCTAACCACTACACCATAGTCGAAAAGTCTATTTTTAAGAATAATATTGAAAAAAATTAATAGCCTATAACTACATTGCGCTGAAAACATGAATAATAATGAGGCATTTTATATCCATTATGAATGGATTACTGCATTCACCATAGGACGCTAATTACTATCCAAACACTAATTACCGTAACACTAGCACAACACTTGCAATATGGTAATGCCAATGTCCTACTCTGACGACAAGGCAATAAACCTTAACAGGATTAAAAATCAGTAAGTTCTTAATCGTTAACATTAATGTGACCTTTGTATCTCCGATCTCAAAAGAGCGTCTCAACCTAAACTAGACTTTTAGGTATACTTTTCAGAAAAAGTCAATGTTCACCTGAAAAATAGTATGGGAGTAGTTTACGCATAAAATTTAAGAAGAATTGAACTAATAAACAAAATTTAGAAATGACATTTTTTCTTCCCTGGCTAGGTTTCAACAATCCTCAACTCCTAGAGAGAGGGCTGAATTAACCGCTGACATGAGCATTAAGGCCTGGCGAGCCGCCATTGCTTCCTAATCACTTGTGGAGTTAATTGATCCAGCAATCAAAGCTACACATAATTATACTCAGGTAAATACGTCTCAACCCAATAATGTATTTTGAATATAAACTTAACAAATTGTCATCATTACTGCCTTCTCCTATCCATTGCAACTGGTCTTAACCCTTTGAGGACAATGGTACATATATGTACCACTGACTTATATATTTTTTAAAACTAACCTATGATTCTAATACTTGTTAAAGTTAAATATCCTACTTAGTCAACCCCCCACCCCTTTTTATAATTAACACACTTTTTTAAAAACAATAAATCATGATTTAGGGGAGGGGATCATAGAAGAGACCTATTTTTTTTTTTTTTTGGAAGTTTGCTTTATTTGTATTTATTCACAAATAATTGTCCATAATGCCAGTATTCCAGTGTGTTATTAGATACAACCTTTTTTTTTGTTGGTACACACATGTACCACTAAGCCGTAACTGTAAATAAAAAAAATATATTCTCAAGAAAATATATTATAATATTATCAATTTATTTTAAAATAAATTCATATTAATATATAAATTGCATATTGTGTATAATATATAAAGTAATAGCGTAGAAACCAATCTTTTAGAATAATTTTTAGTGTTTATTAGTAATACTATATTTTTACCTTTAAGGACCGTTGGTACATATATGTAGCACTTTAAAAAACGAGTTTGCAATAAATTATTTTTTTAAACTTTTAAATACTATTAATTTATGGCCATAGCATATATATTTAATGTGAAAACAACGATTTTTTCAACGGTTGAATTGTGGTCGTCAAAGGGTTAAAATATGTACCGAATTGATTTAAATTTTACAATCCTATGTTTGTTTTTTAATTAAGTGACTTCACGCACTGCGTAAGTACTCATCTTTATCAAATCGGATAGGTTCTAACAAATAAAACTGTGTGCTGTAGACAGTTCTAGGTGCCTACTGGGTAAAAGAACAAAAAAATTACTAACGTTTAAAATGCTACTGTTAGGGTTTTTTTAATACCCAAATCACTACATTAGGCAGTACTGTTTCTTGGACAATGGTTGTGCAGGGAGATGATTTGTCCTAGACCACGCTCAACCGCCAGATTTTGGGTGCCCATATTATAGAGTCCCCACGGGGTGAGACCGAGGAAGGACCTAGATCCAATAGGATCCATTTCCGGCTGCTGACAGGATTACATTAAGTCTTGCCAGCAGCAGGATTTGGACCCAGGACCTTCGGAAAAGGAACTCAGCGCTTTACTACTGACCCATTCCTCTTCCAATTTGTATATTACTGAGTATGATAAAATTTGTAAGTACAAAGTATTTCTATTTGAAACTTAAATAGATTTATTCAGACTAAAACAATGTGAGGTATACGGAAAAAATAAAAATTAATAACAGAGGAAAGAGGACAGATAGATATATAGAAACCCTTATTTATTTAGTGGGTTAAAACTCATGGCACGAAATAAATCTCGAATCCTCACTTTCCACACTGAATTGTAAGCTACCTAATTGTTGGTAGAACCCAATAATATACTCTATTTGCATTAATAAATCATTTTAATTATCCCTAAATTAAAGAATTTATAAAATCAATTTTTCAAAGATATTCATTCTTTTAATAACCCTCCCGTGGTCCACCCATCCTAATTAATTGAGTACTCATCTGAACTAAGAAAGAGGAAATCCGAGGGGTTGAGTGTGATCACGAACAAATCGCTTCTCTGAACAACCGATGGCCTAGAATCAGTATAGTCTCTGCCATGTACTGAACCTAAGACGTTGTAGTGGCTCAGTTTTCTTTAATTTTTTGGTTCTCCATGCATTAATAGAAGTAGTAAATGTACTCAATAAAATCCATTCACACGAGATTATCTCACGTAAATTACACACACGATGTTTAAGATGTAAACAAGAATAGGTGTAACATGCCGTTGACCATGTTATAAATAATATTTATAAAGAGTACTCGAATTAATATCGAATATACACAGTAAGAAGAAGTAAAAGCAAACGAAAAATAATTATAACGAAATAAGAAATTTATTTATTTTGATTGCTACAATGTAATTTTTTAGGTAGCTGTGTGGCTCAGTGGTAGATTATTGAGTTAACGTGCCGAAGGTGCCGGATTCGAATCAGACTGTGGAAGATAATTTATTTAATCTGTTAACAGCCGGGGATGGATCTTTTGGGATCTGGTGACCTTCCAAGGACCCACCCAGCCTCAAAAAAGTAAGTACTCTTAATTGGGGAAAACGCGGTCATTGACAAAGCACCTCCCTTAACAACCCTTACTGTTCTAGAAAATTTATAGTATCTACCATGTACTAAACCCGAGATCATCCATGGGTTGTAGTGGCACAAGGTTAGGAAGGTTAATTAGGTTTTCTGGGAACTTGCGAACCTTAAGATTATTCCACAATTACCACGTCAGACATCATATACAGCCTTACTTCCGAAAAGGAAAGAAAGAAATATAATATAATAAGAAAATGCTTCTCTTATTTTCTGAACAAACATGTTTATAAAAGAGAAACACATGTAAAGAAAACTCATAGTATTGATATAGTTTTTCAGAATGAACATCTTAACTCTTTAAACCTCTATAGCAGCAGGCTCAATTTCAGACATGAGAGAAAGTGGACATCACGGAGCATCGGTCCGTTATTAAGCTATCGATATACAATAGTAGTATCGATTAACATTCAACCACAAAACCAACATCTGGTTATGCAAATTCAGGAAGCGGCCGTTCTGTGAGGTTCCAAAAAACAATGGGAACGCATACAAATTGGGGAATTATTAGGAACGCAAGCGACTTCGTAGTTATGCCAGAATTAGATGGAAGGTCCGGTCCGAAACTGTAGTAATTCTCAGGGATACTCTCTTCATCGTGGAGAGAATGCCACGAAACATTAATACGACTGCGAAGAATGTGGAATCAACAGAAAAAATATACGAGCTTAGAATTTTAAATGGAGAAAATGTAAATACGAACTGAAATAAATTAAACTTCAGATATTTCTCAAACAAACGACAAGAATAATGAATTTAATATGGCGAAGCGTCCGATAACAATCTCATTGAGATCCGGTTTTCCAATTACATTTAATAGCTATTGAAAAATAAATCATTAAACAAGCAATCTGAGAGAGAATCCTTTTTGAAATTGCCGCGGTCAAGTTCGAGGTTTATTAGCGAAACTTTCAAACGATTTGCCGTTCTTCTTTAAAAATGGAATGGCATCTTTAGCTGAAAAAAAACAAAAAAAAACTGTTATATACATTTGTCTACAAGAACCTACAAGCAATTTAAAATCCTACAAACCTTGAATTGTACTCATGATGAAACTAGGTGGTTAGTTGAAGTCGCTTCATTAATATTTAAGCGTTTTAGTACAAGTGTTAACCTAGCAATTCCTATGAGAAGTGGGTCTAGAAGGACCAATAAAATTACGATAAAGAAAGAACTGACACTTTACTAAAGGCGATATTGAATCGTTGGGACAAGTGAATTAGACTACTCTTATATTCAACGAATACTTACTCCCTGTTGCATAACCTCCCACACTGAGGAATAATGTATTAACCAAGGGTTTATAGCCAGGTCCTATCGGATCGAATAATGCAATTTCATTTCATTTCAATGCCTAAGGGAATAGGTCAAGACAAATTAAATTAAATTTTATCTTCATGCCATTTCACATGAGGCACCAGTTTCACCGATAGCACTTTGATCAATTCTACAATCATGCCAGCGTCATAAAGATACCTGTATCTAGGTCATAAAGATCGAGGTAAAAATATTTTAGTGTCGGAGCTTCTGCACTATCAAACTTCAAATGTATATTAAATCTAAATCAGTTATAAATTGTACAGAGATATATCAAAACGTATAAGTTGTCAGCGGTAAATATATTATTTATGATAATGTCCTCCAAATTCTTTTTTTTCATGATATTAATAATAATTATAACTTTACATTAGGTTTGTTTATAAACGAGGACAATCCCAAGTTTACGGTCTCTGAAGAGGCACCCAGTCAAGTATGGGCAAAAGTTTTATTCGGAAGATACAACTTTGAACAAGTGTCTAACAAATGCACTTCGCAATAAAAAATATCATTTCATGAAAATTGATCTCGAGGGGAATTAATTCTGTATAAAACCCTTATCCGCCTTGTGTTTACCTACAGCTCTGAAACTTGGACTACCACGAAGTCAGAAGATAATAAGCTACAAGTTTTTGAAAGGAAAGTACTCCGACGAATCTTCGGTCTTGTTAATATTAGAAAGGAATGGCGACGGAGAACGTACGAGGACATTTATGACCTACTTAACGATATAGATATCACAACAGTGATAAAATTAAATAGTCTTAGGTTTGCAGGACATGTAGCCAGGATGAAAATAAATGCCAAGACTGAGACGGGTGGACTGTGTAGCTTGCGATGCCAAGAGTGCGTGAGTGAACAGCTGGATAACAGCGGTCAGCGATAAACGAGCATGGCGATTGGTGCTGGAGGAGGCAAGGACTCGTTAGCGGGTTGTAGCGCCAATATAATAATAATAATGGAAAAAAACTTATCTAACCCTAAGGTTAGATGCCGATATCATTGATTGCTGAATACAAATTTCCTTCGAATTACAGCCAAAACTCTTAACCCAGTAATAATACCTAGGCCTCGGTCAACAAGTGAATTACCTGAAGGTGGATACCGATTATGATCAAGAAAATATCTCAAACCTGCCAGCAGACATAAGAAAACGACTACTAAAATTTCACGGAGATATTACTAGAATTGTCCGTATCTTTTGAGTTCAAAAGACTCACCAATAGAATTGTCAATTACATATAAAATGTCGAGTCAATCACGGTGTGGCTTAGCCAAAAAAAAAAAAAAAATACAATAGGCGAAAATAAAACCAAGTAATCTTGCAGACAAAAAAATGTTTGGAAACATGGATGGAAAAGTGCAGAGTAATGTCCAAGAAGGGAGCATTGAAGAAACTAAGGACAAAATTGACAGAGGAGGGAACGAGAATGCATGGAAAGATGAAAGAAGTGTGAAAAAAACGGAGTCAGAATGGTGGTCCTACATGGTAAATATATAATTCACACTCAAAAAAATTTGTGTGTGTAGTGTGTAGTGTGTGTGTGTGTGTGTGTGTGTGTGTGTGTGTGAGAGAGAGAGAGAGAGAGAGAGAGAGTGAGAGAGAGAGAGAGTGAGAGAGAGTGAGAGAGAGAGAGAGAGACAGAGAGAGAGACAGAGAGAGAGAGAGAGAGAGAGAGAGAGAGAGAGAGAGAGAGAGAGAGAGAGAGAGAGAGAGAGAGAGAGAGAGAGAGAGAGAAAGAAACGAACAAGGTAAGCTTATGTATGTAATATAATCATCTATCTAATGAATAAATCAAGCTTAAAACAAAAACAAAATAAAAATAATGGCATCTCATGAGGGAGGAATGGCGGACACTGGACAATGAATACAGAAGGCACCGACCGGCACGCTCAGTGCTGCCAACCAGATGCTGCTACAGATTACACGGTCTATTAGATCTGGACATTGCTGCCTGCGGAGGGGGGCACCCTAACATATGTCTCTATTCCGAGTAATTGGGTAAGGGATTAACTCCATGTTAGATTTCATATTCTTTTATTTTTGATTCGTGTTTAACTTCCATTAGTGATGGCTACTGGGGGTAATTTTTGATCTCAGTATCAATATATTACAAAATGAATATCATGGATATTTTAGATTAAGATAAATTTTAACTAATGGAAATAAAAATCCTATTCTTCAAAAGATTAGTTCCATTTATTTACATAAATCTTGTACAACTACTATTCGTCTATAATATTCAAGGCGTTTAGTTTCAAAATCATGTACATTTTTTTTCCAAAAATGTTATATTGTTACTTGTTTTGTTATAATTTCTTAATGCCAGAATTGATGTTTTAGATGTGTTACTTTCAGAACTTCTAGATCCTTTTTTTTTTTTTTTTTAAATTTATTTATTGATATTTACGACTGTATTAAAAAAATACATCAAGTAAATAGGCTATGTGATACAAAATGACATGAGTTAATGGCAAGTTGAGAAACTACCCACTGGTAGTACTCAAATTCTAGATCCTTTAAAAATCAATACCAAACTATTCAATTTCCTATCGAAAGTGGTTACGTCCGTTATATTAAAAAAAAAGAAGAAAGTTTTGATGTATGAAAAATAAAAAATATGTTTATATATATTGTGTAATTATATTGATTAAAGAAATTTGGTTTTTAAAATGTCTATTTATTTCTTTTTTATTAACCATAAACTAACGTGATATAGATATTTTCTGATCAACATATATCCAAAATATTTGTTTACATTAAATGAGATTTAATGAAAAGAGATCATAAAAAAAGTCAGTAATTACTGTTTGAAGCAAATCGTTAGGAAATAACGAAAAATTAGTTAAATTGATTATTTTTAACAATTTTTTTTTTTTTATATAACACAAATTTTCGAAAATGTATGTAACCAAATGCCACAATTAAACGAATTAAGAAATTTCTTTTTAGGAAATTGCATTTTTATTACTTTAAATCGCGTTAATAAATCCCATACATTTATTTTTTTGCCAATAGAAAACAAAAAAAAAACTACCGTCACACATACCTCATTAGATTCCGACTGTACCAATAATCTGGAAACCATATACAGAAACCAAAACATCGAGCTAGTCTTGCACAATAGTTCCGGAAGATTGATACGATAATGAATGAGATTTACCGTTTCATTGAGATTCGCGTTTCTAGTTTATTACTACAGATAGACAGAAATAATACATTTGAAAATATCGTGGCATGGTGCCTAATCTTGACCCCAGCGGCTTTGCGGATAAACACAGTCCTGCCTCTAATATAACTATGGAATCGATTTTAGGATTTCAATTCTATTATTGGTTAAATACTAAATAAATTTATGGATACTAATTAAAACATAAATAATTTTGGGGCCAATTTCGTTACTTTATGGAATGTAAAATACATACAAAAGATCCTCTGTCGTTAATTTCTCCTGAAGTATAAAATGAGGTTTGTCAAGTTTATTACAAAAAACATATATTTTTCGAAAAGTATATTAACTAAACCTAAACCCGACAATTCTCAATTAGTATATCATTGGTATAAATACTGTTCTTAATTAAAAAAATATTAATAACAATAAAACTATTCTGAATCATAACGTTTAAACTTTTGAGGTTTCATAAATCTCGATATAAGAGTTGTAAGAAGTGAGATTTCTTTGGCTAGTTCCTATTTATTAACTGGATGTTCCCATGTGGGTAATTGTGGTCTTTTCTACTTTAGGACTGCCAGTTACTTTTTACTAACGTTACATAGATTACCTTACATTAATCACCTTTCAGCTAATATATGGTTAGAAAATACTAAAACCGGACTTATGGACTTACTTATTTTAATGCAATACAAAACAAGTTCTGAAATATGTAACAAATAACATTGGAAATAGGAAAATATTCAGCGGCGAAACCATGTATTCGAACTTAACCCCTCTGTATCTCGAGAGATTTATTTGTAATAGAATCACTTCTGTTTAGTCTTGACGTATTTCATTAAATGTCCTACTTCGCATAGTGTTGTCTTGGGCATAACCCCCACTCCATTGAAAAAAATATATAGCACTCTCTTCTTCCTTGCACAAGTTAAGTAGTTCTATTAAATTCATATAGTCGATTACTAATGCAGAAAATAGAACTAACCTATACACGCATATTCATGATGTATTCAGTCAGTGGAAAATAACGTAGTTGTCATGCCTTGCAAAAAGTAACTGGCACTAATGAAGTAGCAAAGAAACGGTCATCGGTAAGTAAAGTATGAACTTAATCGATTATATTAATTATCTAGGTTGTATATAAGCTCCATTGTTGTAAGTCACAAGTGTTAAATATTCATGCGTTTCCCTTTTAATATCATCTAAAACTACAAGTTATTATGAGCTTTAGTATGGAAAAGAGAACGCAATTATGAGCAAAGTGTAAACTTTGGTATCCATTTCATCTAGAAATGAACTTTCAACAAACATGTATCATCTATACTTCGAATTGTTAGTTGAGACTACTATTCCTTGTTGGAATAATTACCAAAAACTATTTATTTGCCATTATTGCATTATCTGTCCCATACTACTCCTGCTCCCGATAACTTATATTTTTGGAAACTATTAAAAATTGAACGAATAAACAGTTAAAACTTGTTGTGACTCTACTCGAATCGACAACCTACGGAACAGATACCTTAAAAATTTGTGTTCAAACACAAAAGTTCATGAGAATATCTACTGGAAGCTGTATCTATCAGCCCATGAGGTTGGTGGGTGCGTACCTCTCATGGACTCGCCCGGAAGCTTCCGAACCGCAGAGTAACTGGAGATCATGAGGACGTACTAGAGAGTGCTTAGACATTTAGAGTTAGTTAGTAAAGGTGAACGACCGAAGAGTATTGTCCGTGCCAGGGCTCAAATAATAGCCACGGTCCGTGTGCCAAACTGCCGCTCCGTCAATCCTCACCAACTCCCTGTCCAAACTTGTTAAATCGATATGCCTCTGATCAGGTAGGCGTCTTCTTTGTACAGAGGAGTCTTTGAGGGTCACCGAATTTACCTGTGGAAACCAATGCTTCTATTTATGTGAGGTCGCTATAGATTGCAAAATCTACCCGTTCTGAATTAGGATTTTATCTGTTTATAGATAAATATTGATGCAATAAATACCTTTATACAGTCCAGCATGAACCTTGACCTGTACATGTGAATGGATAAGCGTTGGTTACTGAAAATTTCAACTTTTACGATACTAGATTGCTTGTATTCATTTTTTAAATATAACCTTTAATTAAATTTTATCTCATATTTTAATTATCGTTTTTTTGTTTATTTAATGCCAATTTTATGCTGCCAAAGCTACAGTGGGAGTTATAAATTTTGCTTATTCAGGTTTAATTAGAATAAGGATTTTTAACTAGGACCTGACATCGTCCAGGTTCGGGACCCCCGTTTAACGTCCCTTCCGAAGGACGTCATAACCTAGGATTTTTTACTCCTTTTAAAAATTTCTAGGGACACCTGCCGGGCTATGAACCTGCGATCTTGGGCTTAGTATGTAGTTATGCTATTATTAGACATTATTATATATTATATTATATATTATTAGACAACAGGTCCCCCCTCATATTTTAATTATTCACTATCGTCTGCTATTCTGAGCTGACAAAAATTTATTACTTTTTTGCTCTTCTATTTTTTCTCATGCGCAATCAAACGCAAAGGCTTCCACTCTACTTACTCCATTATGCGTAAACGGCGTTTAACTTATCTTTTAAAAATTAAATACCATTCTTACAAATACTTTAATACAAAATAATTGTACTTCAACTGATCAGTTCGCTGAGAACAAACATAACAACGACAGAATAAGAGCTCTTATAATAAGATAACCGAAATACTTTGTTTAAACAATCTCCAGTCTTTTTTATAAATAGTACCTGTTGACATACGACCTCAGCATTCAATGACACACTGATCCAAAATTAATATGAAAAGAATGTCGTTGAGGGACTAAGAGGAAGCTCCTATTCGGTCCCTGACTGATGGATGAGAAAATGGCTTTCGACTAAGTAGTTATTATTAGCGATACACTCGATAGTTCACTGGCTGGTCACTCCTCGTCAGGCTGTTTCTACATCTTATATTCTTTATTTATTTAGTATTGACAAATATATATAGTAATTTCTCAACTTTTATAGTTAACAATGACATGATGAACCAAAAGAGATACAAAGAACAAATAGGAAAGACGAAGCGCTAGGTTGTAGAATGGGCCATTTGGCAGTGGACGATGTCTAAATCAATTGCCACTAACTCCCTGGACACTCTTATCTTACTATTTTCGGCTCATTCTTGTTTTCGAGCGGCCGTCTTCAAGGTAGAGGCCAAGTCGGTTCTCAAGGTAAAGAACTAAAGAAGAGGATATTAGTGTCAGAAGAAAATCAATATCAGAAAAGAAGAACGAACAAGTAATAATTTTTGGTTCGATAAGAGTCTCAGACGATACTGAATAATTAAAATGGGAGATGATATTTAATAGAAAGCTAAAATTGTATTACTGTAATCAATACGTTCAGCAAACGCTTAACCATTCACATGAGTTATGTTAATAGGAAATGCTATTTAATTCATTGTTTTATTCAATATTTATTAAACGTCGCCGCTAGCGCGGAAGGATGAACGGCGTTTTAAGATATCCGAAAATAAGGTGTTGCATAGAATATTCGATACAAAAAAGCACAAGACCACTGGAGAATTTAGGAAACTACACCAAGCGGAATGGCTAAGCATCCACAAGGTTAATATTATTCAAGTAATAGTGTCACGGAGATTAAGACGGGCTTGTAAAGTTTCTAGGCTTTGAAGCGAACGAATTCCTAAAAAGTTAATAGGCGTTTTGCAGATCGGGAAGCGTTTGAGAGATAGACCGAGGCGTATTTGGGAAGATTGGGATAAGAGTGATCTGGCGGATTCGGGGTTGGTTAGTGATCCGTGGGCAGTTCGTAAACAGAGATTGGTGGTATCGGCATGGAGCATTCGGGTTGGCTTAGCCTTATTATTATTATATATATATTGCATAGAAAACATTTGCATGGATGCCAAGGTTCATATTCGACTGTAGCCCCTGATAAAGATAGAAAGATATTTCTTGCATTAATTGTTATCTTAAAAAAGATAAAATCCAAATTCAGACCGTTCGGTATCAGCAACAATGTTATCAGTGGTCAACAAACCTAATGCCAATTTTAGCTTTTATTTATTGACAGGGATTCATTCAGTATCCGTCTTTCATTCAAATTACATGTGATCTCAAAAGTATTGTGCTTTAGTGATATCAAATAAAAAAATAAAAATAAAACTTAACACTACAACTTTGAAGAGTCTTGTCGTCAATGATTAGGTAGAGACTATATTGTCTAGGACAACGGTGGTGCAGCAAGGCGATTTGTCCGAGATCACGCTCAACCGGTAGCTTATCCCCAATGATAAGTTATCCACATTAAAGAGGCTGGGTAAGTCCCACAAGTTCCATAAAGACCCATCCCCGATTTTCAATTAATAAAATAAAATTTGCCACAGCCGGATTACGACCAGGCACCTTCGGCATTGCAACTCAGTGCTCTACCACTGAGCCACCATTCTCTATTATGTAAGATAAAATTATAAAGAATTAGCTAACTATTTAATATTTTTGAATACTTAAATAAAATTCAGGAACTGATAAAAATCTGTTCAGTAGGATCCGGTTCAAAAAGGACCTAAAACATCAATACGAGTAAGGAAGAGGAAGTAGAAAAGTCAACAGAACCAATTTGGACCCAACACAAACAAAATTCAGAAATAATAAAAAATTATTTATTTTAATTCTGGGAATGCAACGTGAAAATAAACTAAAGAAATCCGGACTAGTTTCAATATTCATCTGGGAAATCGGCCAATTTCAACCTCATAAACCTTTCGACCAAATTATATTTATAAGTATATTTTTTCCTTTTACCATTCTAAAAGCGTTGGCATAGATTAAATACAATTTTTTAATTGCTTTTATTTAAAACTCCAATAGTATCACAGCTAACACAGCTTAGGCAGAAACATTAGACTAATACCAATGTAGTGCATTTATCGAATTTTTTTTAAGCCGGTTTAGAAAATTAATAATTTTCAATTACAAATTAAGATCTTGACTCCACTGTACTGAGGTAACTTAATTATTTTAATAAACTAAGATATATCAGGGACTTGTATGTTTATAATTATTATTTTTATTTAATATTGATTACAAACATTAAATTATATAGTATAAATATTTACTAAAGTAAATAAGTAAACACCATATACCATTTTAAACATACATACATTTTATTTATATGGTAATTGAACAGAATAAGATAATACATTCAATTCCTACAGTACAGCCATGCAGGCCCTGTGCCTCTTCCATAATCCCAATCCTCTCTTCCGATCATGGGCGAAATTCCTTCATCCTTTGCCTCCCATTGGTCTTAAAAATATTTCCAAGTTATTCTTCCCTCGTCAGCGTGGATATCCCCTCCTTTATCTTCCTCTTGCAGACATATCTTTCAGTAGCTTCTTGGGTGTCCAATCCGCAGGCATACGCTCTAAATGTCCAAACCGTCTCAACTGGTTCCTCCTAACAAAGGACACCAGATCCGGTTTTCGGAACATTACTTAAAGCTCGTCATTCATCCTGATCCTCCAGTTGCCATTCTCAGAGACAGGTTTTCTCTAAATTATTACCCTTTGGAATACCTTTAATATCCTTTCACTTTCTTTTGAATGTATCCAAGCATCACAACCACAAGTCAAAACCAGTCTTGTAACTGTTTTATTAGGGTGACTTTAGCTCTGTTGGTCAGGAATTTGGACCTTAATGACTTTTGAAGAGCGAAATTACAACTGCTTTAAAGCGTTGAATTCTTGATGATCTCATACATATATATGTAATATTTTCATCGTTCACATGGAGGTTCAAGTCTCTGGCTGAATTTTTATATTTCTCATTCTTGTATATAAACAGTTCTGCTGCTTTTATACACTTGATATAGAGTCATTCGGGAAAGCTAGATATTGCTTATGGCAAAAGTAGGGCTCTTAGGACTGATACGTGCTGCGTATTCCAGCACTAGATAGAATAGATATAGAGACTATGAAACTTTGTGCCGTTGGCCGTCAATGACTGCTAACTTTTCTGACAGTACTTTTTCCATCTTTACTTTACCAACAACATCGACCAATACGATCTTCGTTGATCGTAAATATTTAAATATATCGTAAATTAATCCTATTCAGTTCAGTTCCATTAGAACTATCGCATGCTTGTTCTAAAGCCATGAAAATATAATGTATATTCTTAAATGGCAAATCTAAAGGAATTCAATTTCCGACATTTGAAGCATTAAAATGTATGCCCCTTTGCGTAATTCGAAACACATTTTAACTATTTAAATGTTGTTATTACTTCTATCTATTACTAGTGTGATCTATGATCTATTACAATCGATTTTAAGGCATGAAAAAAATTAACATTTCATCAAGAAACCGCGAACGGTTACAGCCTAGGAACAAGGCCCTCCGCCTAGGATTCCTGTGCCAGGATAAATAATTGTACAGCGAGGGAGATATTTCTCTAAGGTAGCCACGTCTGGAATAAGAGCCATACTATTTCTGTAGCCTTGCTTCTATTCTCGTTTTGTGTTGTCCAATTTGTTTCTACTATATCTCAAGCGGATTTGTAAATATCTTCTAGTCCGTTTCTGAGCCTAAACAGGCCACCTCCTCTTCCACGCAACTTAGCACCGGGAATCTTATTAGAGAGAAACAATGTAATTTTTCAGTACAAACAGTGAAAGTTCTTTTAGAAGAGGCTAAAGAGGAAACAACGCTAACAAACAAAGTCTAAATTTACAAACTCTCTTCTTTCCTTCGCTTTCTTTGCGCAATATACTTATTCTATCCCATGACAAATTGGACAATAAAAAAAACTTAAACTCAAAGTTTTTGAATAATTGTGTTCTTTGAATTTGTAAATATTTTTAATTTTCATATTTTTTTTATTAATTAATTCATTGAAATTTACAACTGTATTATAACAATATAACAAATAAATGGCAGGAATGATACAGAATTTCATGGATAAAGATAAGTAGAAAACTATCCAGTGGTAGTACTCAAATAACAAATTCAACTTAAAAGGTCACGAGACCATCTTCTTTACAGACGTCTCGGAGGAGTATTGAGAAGTAAAGAGAAAAATAGGTTTGAAACTACTGGGTTTCAGTGGGAAGGAAGTTTGCCATAAAAATATTGATATCGGGTTCGGGCCAAATCAGTTAATACTTTATTTTCGTAACAAAGTAAGGACCATTGAGGATTTTCCGAAGGATTTTGGATTGTAGGGATTGAATACGAGATGAATTCGATGGCCCGGTGGAGGCGCAAAGCTCTACTCCGTAAGTCCAGATGGGTCTAATGATTGTCATGTTGATGAGTCTTTTGTAAATAATCGGGAGTTTAGAGCGTTTTTCTAGTAAGTGTTGAAGTAGCCTAACTAAATAACTACCATAACTCGAAAACCATAACCAATAGAAAATGTACTTACTCAGTGACGAGAACTGCCAATAGAAGCGAAAACTCAAAGTTTTAGAACAACCGTGTTCTTTTGAGAATTTCTAAATCAATTATTACTGAATCATTTTTATATTTCATAATTTGTAAATGTACAACATTAACATTAGTCTGGGTTTCACATCTAATAGCACCCCAAGGAATAAATATATACATTTTCAAGTAATTTATTTATTAATCAAAATTTATGCCGAGTTACACAAGCTCAGTACAAAATATCAATACTTTAATTGAAATAATAATTACTAAACAGTTATGTTATTGTTGCTGATTTATTTTACGCCACTTCATGCTACTAAAGGCTAATCGTACGATCCTACAGTGGAAGCTCAAAACTTTGCCTGTCTAGGTTTAATTATGATAGGAATTTTAACGAGTTACTGATACCGTACAGTATTATCACTATACACTTATATCGTTAAATATTATCGTTCTAACATCAATCGAATTCAAAAACAAAAGTTGCTTAATACAACTAGCACAACTTATGCATCGCCAGAAGATCCAGATACGTCACGAACGTGTCGCATGTTCGTGACGCGAATCCATGAGTTTTCCCCCTACAAAAAAAACCGCTCGACGCGGACAAAGATGTTTTTGTTTCAAACATTGAATGTTTATAACGGTTGAAAAGCAATACTCATTGAATGGAGAGATGCTGATTAGGTTTTTTTTTTTATTCATACAACCTAATGCCACTCACATTTTTTTAGCTTGGGTTTGTAGCCAAGTCTGGGGGCTCGCTAAGGCAGCGCAGAAAATAACTAACGGGTGCCCATGATACTATCTCATGAGGTCATTGATGAGAATAACAATTATTCATTTATTAAACACTAATATTTTGGTAGTTACAATATTAATATGTCATACTCGTAGTTAAGTATTCTTGAATGATTTATTGTAAAAATAATATATTTTAACCATATAATTCCAAAACTTGTCAATCGTTTAATATTTTTCATAGCTACTGAATAAGGTTTCTTAACGAATGCCTGATGATGTTTTTTTTTTTTTTACCAATTCCGCTTGATAATAAAAAAATAATTGACATATTTCAGGCAGACGAAAATTTATGGGAATTGATTTGGGAAGAAAATTAAAGTTAGCTAATTCTTTTAAATTATATCCTTTTTGCATTAAATGAAACATTAATAAATTCGAAAAATTACATATACAATTATATTTTAAAACATTAATAATATATAAAGACGGACTTAGATTTTCACAGCTCTTGAAATTTTGAATATTCAAAATTGTCTTGTCAAACGAATACCTGAACATACCACTCGTGACTGACACAATCAAGAAAACAACAAAAAATTTCAAGATTCACTTGCTGGACCCCTAAACTTACTGGAACAAACATTACTGACGGACACATTACCACAGAACCCGAGAAGGAGACTGGAACGTCTCTGAAGGAGGAATCTACTACAGAGAGATGAAAGACGCTAGGAGTGCCTTCAATAGGAGGTTTCTCCATCTCCGCTTCCACGCGACTCCCGTAGAGGACGTTTGCAAAAGAAGTGCACAGATACAATATGAGCCAAATGGTATTTATGTAATGGAAAAATGTTCAATTTCATTTCTTGAAATGTTTATTTTATTTGTAAATTCTTAATAATTTAATAAATCTATACTAATGTAGGACAGAATATAATTTATAGCATATAGGAAAAAATATATCAAAAGATCCAGACGCAACACCTTACACGAGTAAATCAACAATCCTCTATCTTATTAATTAATGTATTACGGCGTTTAGCAAGCGTGAATACTGTGGCCCTTATCATATATCACCTTCAGATCATCTGCTAAAACAGGAAATTTACACAAACGTGAATAGACGTTTTCAGACATAAACCATTTTGCGAGACCTGGTGGTTTGGATTCAGTTTAAATTAGTACTCATTATCGCCTAAATCAAGATACAAAATTTTCAATATCGCAACGCTTATTTTTTTCAAGCCCCTTGTACGGGATGTATAAAAAAAATTTACTGTTTTATCAAATTCCAGAGTTCAAAAGTCTGTAAATATTTTAATGCTATTTATTATTTACCAACACTTCATAATCCCTTTAGAGCATTCTCTGAGTTTGTTTACTAACACTGGACTTCTTCAAAAAAGGCCTCAGTTTAGCTATTTATTTCAAAGAAGAAACATGACAGTGTCCTACAAAGTTCTCGTAATTTTAAGATATTACTGGAAAAAAAATTCACAGCCGCTGAAGCAGCTTGTGAAATTATTAAATATGAAAGGGAAGGTGTCCTTGACCAGCGCACTGCGTGGCGTTGGTTAGAAAAATTTAGCAGTGGAGATACGACGTTGGAGAGGAAGAAGGGCGCCGGGTGACCATTAATGGATATTGATGAGGTTCTGAAGGAAGCTGTTGAGTCAATTCCGTACACAAGTACTCGCGAACTTACCAGGGAGTGTGGAATGTCGAAGGATACTGTTAGTCGCCATCTTCTCTCCATGGGGAAGGTGAAACGGTCATTTTTTTTATACACCTAATTATTTTATCATTAATATATAGGATTGATAGGACCTCTTGTACTGCATCTAGTTTTTTTAAGAGAGGAATGATGTAAGGAAATTCAACGGATTTCCATTGTAAAATATGTGTAGGACTGTAATGATGGGTCTCAATAGTTGTATCTAAATTCCTCATTCCTATCTTTTACTGTATTCTTTAAATTTTAATTATTACTTTTAACGGGTTTTAAAATATATTATATTTAAATTAGGAAAAGTTCGGATAGATATGGTTTGGGAGCATGAAGAAATCTTCCTGCAATAATTTTAGATTTCATGTTTTCAACAGTTCCATGGATTTAGGTGCCTAGGTCTAATAATCCGATTATATTTAGGCCGTTATTAACTGATCCTAGTTCCCATTCTTCGGCTTATTTTTCTTTCTTTTTTTTTTATATATTTAGCCTAAAATATTGTTTCATAAAGAATATTGACAGTGAGTTGTTATATGTATACATTTTCTATAAAGCATATTTTTTAGTAAACTCTTGACATCCTTCCAGCTGGAATTGTCGATAAACGATCTGATAATCTATATTTTCTCAACACTATTTCTTCATTTACACGGTCGTTTAGATATAAACCAAATCTAATCAGCCTTAATAATTGTTATAAATAGATAAATTATCCATGTGAATGAACCTTCAATAGGATGAACCAAGGAATTTAGATATGAACCAATACAAATGAACTTATATACGTTATTACGTATGTTTATATATTTAATACAACGATGAATATTTTTTCTTTACCATTTATTACGTCATTCTATATATCCATATGAAGCCGAATACTCACATCCTAAAAAGTGAGTAACTACCTAATTAAAAAATATTGCTATATTATTTCTTATGGATTTTGTCCAGTTCTGAACCTAATGTGTCGGGGACTTGCATATTTTCCCGGTTTAGGGAGGGAAATAAAGTTAATTGGTATTATTTGGTCCGTACAATTGAATATAGTATAACTATTTTTATGAGTTTAAACTTGGACACTCGGTAGCCCAAGTGTATCCATATTATATCTATATCGTACAATAGGAATATTCACATAATGCAACAAAAACTTATCAAAAATCAACCTGCATTGTTTAATCCGAAGGACCTGTAGTCTAATAACACGACAACGCCAAATCTCATTTTTCACGACAAACAGGGAGGAAACAAACCGAGCTGGGTTGCAAAGTCCTCCTAAACACCATCTGTTCAGAAATTTGGACTTCCTTAAGAGTTAAGTTTTTGAAATTGATTCTCAAGTCAAAAACGCATTTTCAGGCCTTAGCTCATCAAAGACCCTTTTTTTCAATCCTGGGATAGAAAATTTGAAAATACGTCGGTAAGAATGTTTAGAAAATGAGGGTAAATATTTTGAATAAAAATGTTTTGATTTCATAAAGCTGTTTTACTGAATAACCTCCCCTTTGAAGTTACAATTGTTTCATACAAGTTAGGGTCATTTCATACGAACTGCATATTTTCAACCTATCTGGCAACTCTTGATAAGAGAAGTTGAATTGAAATCAAGTTAGGCTCAATGCATTTAGTGCAATCTATGTCAGCATGGGTATTATCCATAAAAATAAACGCTCATTTCTAAACAGCTATTTAGACTTGGACTCCAAATTTAACTTATACCAGAGCGAGTATACTTGGACATGTACACAATAGTCGGGATTAATCTCCTGTGAGGGCGTCGCAAGCAGCTTTGCCAAGCGAAGCACACACCTGACGCACCAGCGCCAGCCCTGGCTGTATTCTTGTATCCATCTCTGGGGTCATCGACTCCGCCTTTGCGAAAATATTTCAGGCCCCACCTGTTTTATATTATTTATCCCTCTTATATTTAAGCAAACGCATCATTGTGACAACGTCTCTTGTGGTAAGGAGGTTGATGAAAAAATTGAGATCTATAATAACAATCCAATTCAAATACAAATGTTCAAACGATTACCTCAATTTGGAGAATCTGTAAATGTGTAAAAAAGCTCATAAAACATGAAGACAAAGTAAAAACGCAGGGGTTTTCTTCCATCTTGGTGGTTGAATGACATTATTCTGCACGGAAAAGAACTATGTAAACTAAATTTGGGGTCATCTTAAGGGGTAGTGGTTACTATAACAAAATTCTATGTCCAAGGTTGTGGGTTCATAGCCCGGCGGATGGTCCCAGGGAGTTATGTCCTTCGGAGGGGAGGTAAAATTTGCGGTTAAAGTTCCTATCCTATTATACTTTGACAGGCAAAATTTAGGACCCCCCACTGCAGCATAAGAATAAACAAACAATCAAACTGAATTTCAATTTAATGAGCCCATGACAACAAGTGAAACTGCCTATTTTTAATTATTTTCCAGGAAATTATGATTCGCTTTTATTTTTCCTTCTAACTTTCTCTTGTTATATGATCATATTGTTATGTTCTGATATGTGATTTTTTATTTGATGTCTTGCTAAAAACAACTCCTAAGTGGTTATACTAACAATTTTCGGAGTAGGTTTATCGTATTAAATAAAATAATAGAACCTTAAATATGTTTTTAATAAATAAATGCAATAAAATGTATACACAATTAATGAAAAGAAATTCACGACTTTTTTAGTGAATACTCGTATGTGCATAACTAATAGAAGTATAAATATGACGAGCAAGGACAACATACACATCTGAATATCAAAATCATTAAATTTTCAAGTAAAACACACAATGATCAGTTAGATGCATGCACGGATTACGAATTTCTAGGGTAATGTATATGTATGCAAGATTTACAAATTTTTAAGATAGTTTTATATTAAAACCAAGGTACATATTTAATGAAAATGGAGAATATATCGCTCATTACCAAGGATTAGCCGTAGAATAATATTAAAAACTAAATACTTGATCGTCTATCCTAACAATTTAGTAAGAAATCTAATTCCACAATATTCTCATTTATCTAAGAGCTTGCAGCCTATTTGGATTATTGGTATTATTTTGACATTATAATCCTTAAGTAAATAATATCCTTTTCTCACCCATATGGAAATAAACTGTAGTCATTGTGAACATTGATACAATCTCTATTTGGTTTTCCATAATGCCATAACGTGCCCTCCATACTTTCAAATATAGGTCGACCTGTTTTCATAATCGACCAATACAAAAAAAAACGAGGAATTGAAATATACCCTGAACTATTCGTAGTATAAAGACTGAAGTATAATTGAGACTATAAAGATGTTGGACAACTGCCTAATAGGGGCATCTCCAGCTATGTCTCAGCGAAGAATAGTTCGGTCGGTGCAGTACGCTTCACTTCCTTCTCTATCCTACAATAGTATTATATTGCTAACTAACCTTTTAACTACCATTAAATAATATTTGACATGTTAAAATATTTTCAAGGACTTAATCTGAATAACATAACTAGAAAACACGGTGGGAAATAATAGGGTGTATAAAAAAAAATGACCGTTTTATCGAATTCCAGAGTTCAAAAGTCTGTAAATAATGGCGACTAACAGTATTTTTCGGCACACCACACTCCCTGCCAAGTTCGCGAGTACTTGTGGACGGACTTGACTCAACAGCTTCCTTCAGAACCTCATCAATATCCATTAATGGAACCCGGAGCCCATCTTCCTTTCCAACGTCGTATCTCCACTGCTAAATTTTCTAAACCAATGCCGCGCAGTGCGCTGGTCAAGGACACCTTCCCCTTCATATTTAATAATTTCACGAGTTGTTTCAGCGGCTGTGAAATTTTTTTTCCAGTAATGTCATGTTTCTTCTTTGAAATAAATAACAAAACTGAGGCTTTTTTTGAAGAAGTCCAGTGTTAGTAAACAAGCTTAGAGAATGCTCTAAAGGGATTATTAAGTGTTGGTAAATAATAAATAGCACTCCAAGGAATATGGTGAGTATGTACTGGTACAGGTAATCGTGAAGAAATAAGATAAATATGCCAACACACTACATAATACATATTACTCGACTTTTGAAAAAAAATCATGATTTTCATTAACTGTCTATTTTCATTTGAATATTTTAATTTAGTTTTTTAGTACGAAAACAGTTGACATACATTGATGAGGAGCAACAGAGTAATAATTAAATCATATTTATATGCAGATAATGAAAAGTGGTTGACACTCCCAGTAAGATTCACTCAATATTTTTCAAACTCATAAAACTGTATACTATTAAAATATCAATATTGCAAATTGGGTGGACAATGCCAATATATTGTATTTAATAAATAAAATAAAATGGTACATATAAAATTGAATAATACTGCTAACGCAGAACTCAGTTCACAGTTTTCTAATCATAAGAAAAAAAATATTATTGAGTACCGTTACGACCCGTGAAGATTCTTGGGTTCAGTATACAGTAGATTCTGTACTGTTCCTAGGACAACGGTTATGGAGGCTATTTGTTCGAGATCACGGTTAAAAACAGTCAGGTTTTCCCCTTGCTTGGAGTACCAACATTATATAGACTGGACGACCATTACAAATGTCGAAGAATCTATCTCCTAACAGATTAAAAAAAGTATCTGCCACAGCCGGATTTGAACTCAGGACTTTCGGCACAACTAGTGTTCTATCACTGAGCTACCACTTAACATAATTAAGTGGTACCAATTAAAATAATTTAATTTTAATTTCCATCCTCACTTCGAATTTAGTTCAGATCTTGGAATGATGCAAGAGATTAAGATATTATATGGTATGTGGACTTTATCAGATTAATAATTGCAAAAATCAGGAGGTGAGCGAGGTACACTAGCCATGAAGTCCCTATGTTCAATGAAGACCGCAGAAGAGGTTGATGGCCCAGAGGAGACGGCCACTATCTGAGCCTTGCAGATCAACAGGTCCTTAAGGAACATGCAACAGCTGTCAAATTAACATTCCCCAAAGGCCACCATAGGAGTGGATAATTGGCCCATTACTCTGCCAATATGATGCGATAATTCTCTCGTATCTTTCGGGGTATTCAGGATCCTTTATACGGTCATTAGTGGCTAGAATAACAAAATGTCGAATGTCTTCAGCGTTTTGACGATTTTATATCGATTACTTTATTACCGAACCTGAAACAATAAAAATTGGAGAAAGGTAATTGTTATGGAGTAAATGTTTGTTTGTCATTCTGGTTACATCCAATATTGAAAAAAAGTTCAAAAACACTAGCAAATTGGCAAATAAAAAAATAAAATTAACAAAAATTATTATATTTACACCTCATGGCGGCTCAGTACGCGGTGCTGCACTGTTTCGAAGACAAAAGTTGTTCAGGGAAATTATTATTCTTAGATCACTCAACCGCCAGGTCTTCTAATTATTGACATTATTGATGTTAGGGGAGCCCGAAAAGGACCTGAAGATTCCTCGGGGTACATCTATGGCTGTAAACAGGTTAAATCAATAATCTGCCAGATTTGATCTCGGGACCACGGAGTTACCCCCCTCCATATTTATGTATAAATAAAAAAAAACAATAAGTAAATAAATAAATATTTTTATATTTACGTATAAATAAAAATAATTAATTTTTCTTATTGTTTTAATTATTATCAATAATCATTGGTAAAAATTATAATTTACACAATGACCAACGCCAGTACCAGACTGTTGCTGGTATTGATACAATATTTATCTGCCAAACAATGATAGTCACTTGATTCTATCCGTTAGTCAATCATAAATTAGAATTAATCAGTAGCGATTTATCAATATTAAAATTATTCATTGCTCATTACTCAATAATCAGAAACATTTCACCAATTTTATCAATGACAGGAGATTAAAGTTAAGAGCTGCTGATTGTAGGTCAGCGTCGAATCTGATTCAAATTCTGGCTGTGGCAGATTAATAATTTAATTATTAGCTATTAGTCATGAACCTATGGATTTTCAGGTCCTCCTGTGGCCCACTCAGCCTCTATAAAATGGGTATCTTTAACTGGTGAAAAATCTGACGGTCGAGTGTGATCTCGGCCAAATCATGTCCCTGAACAAGCTTTGGCTCAAAAACAGTCTCTACCATGTACTGAACCTAAGACCATTATAGTGGTGTAGTGATTAATTATACATTTATAATGCATTCACTAAAACATGGTCGATAAAACTGCTCCACACGAAAATGCGATCGCCTTCACATAAATTATCGGTAATCACCAGCCAATCAAGATACTGTGAAGATTCGTTCGGAAATACTAAAAAAAAAAAAAAACAATTTTTCAAGAACCCTCTTGTTTCCCAGTTAAGGAAAATTTCTGTTAGCAAACGTATGTTATCTAAATCTTTTCGGCGAGGATATCTCCAGGATAGTAGTGAAGTGAATGAGGATGTACCCCCTATCAATCAAGAGAGTACTGAACTGTGACTTTTTTTTAACAATACGTTATTTCTAAAATGAATGACCACTAGATACAATGTTTGGAAATATTAATCAAAGCTTTTATTCAACTAAACTAAATATAATCAAGAGGAAAATACTGATTAGAAAATATTTTAAGCGCAAAGAGCATTCCTTTAATCATACTATTGAGAAGGGGTTCCTATCGTTTTTGAGAAAGTAACCGATTACCAATTAGTCTTCGATTCCAATTAAACTTAAGTTAAAACCGTTCTGTATAAACCGATACCGGTAACCTGATTGTGGAAAAACCAGTTACTACCTTCCAGATATAAGTTAAAAAATATTTTCAAATACTTTTACTTATTTACTCATTCCTGAAAATAAAAATTGTCAGACTTTTATGGCATAGAATAATATCTTATTGCAAAATTAATTACGATTTTACGACTAGGATTATCCCGGTTATTAAATTATTAAAAATGAACTGATAATTACAGTTAAAAATCTAATAACCATAATAAAAAAGGGATATCCAACATATCCAAAAAATAATAAAAACACATATCCCTTAAGCACTTAATGATTTTAATACTCTCAAATAAATAAAGAGCTTCTTTAACCACTTCGGTATGGCGTTGACGCGCACAGCCGAACGTCGATTATAGTCGACGGCCAACTATTTTAACTTTAGTTCTGCTATTGTAGTATATAAGTTAACTTAAATTTTTTTTTAACCTTTACATATATTATAGAGGATACTTTTCTATAATCAATCATGTCAATTAAAATATTGTAACGACCCAAAGCAGAGATATTCAAAATATGTCACCCGATTTTACTGACGTTAATATTATTGTTACAATATACCTCTCGGATGGTGAACATATTAAAACAAAACAGGAATAACTTAATAATAATGTAAGATGCACTTAATTATATGGCTTTACGAAGGAGGTATAAAAGTATTAGAAGATCCGCAGAAGGAAAAATGCTTATTTTGCATGTTTTCCTTATTAGGTTTTTAATAAAAAACGAATGTTATTTTATTAAATGTATTTAGTTGTTTTTTCTACTTTTAATTTTTTCAAATTTAAAAAAAATAAAATTATAACCGACAGTGTAAATTAATTGAAAAATATAAAATGTTTTATATCCATATTAATCCATTGCATGTTGGTGACATTTATATTAAACCACTCCCCCATGCGTATCCTATAGATTGAAAAATAATGGCGAAAAAAAAGATTGGTTACGTATGACAAATTATTGAGTGAGCATTCATGCAAAATAGAATCAAAAACTTGTAATCTAATTTTTTTTTAAAGTCAGTGAACGTATTTTCACACATATGTAAGTAATTTTAAATATTTATATGGATAGCTTCATTAAAAAACCGGATTCCAGAAAGAACAAAACCTAAATTCAAATGAGAGCTTAAACCTAAAACCGATTTATCAACATCTCTAGATTTTATAATTCAAACCAAATGGTAAAAAGAAATAAACCAGCTTAATCATAATTAAATTATTTTATTAATTTATGGATTGTAAGGGTAATTTTAGTTACCAACGGGAAAAGTAATGACGTTACATTTATAACGATGAACGCGCCTCAATGGTTATTTCAATTTCAGGCAAGGACAGACTAACAGGGGAAGTCTGTAGAAAGTAGATAACTCAAATATACGATAATAAATTTAGATAATTTATAATAAAAAAGAAGTAAGTTTAATTATGCGGTGTCATAATGTCAAAAAGGACATTTGAATGCCAGCTGATACGTACTATAATTATGATATTAATCCTAAAAAAATGAAATTAATTGCAAGACAAATTTCAATAAAAGGTCATAAATACTTGTTATAAGTGAAATTCAAACAATCTACCTTGTGAATTACAGGGAGAGTTTCCTTATAAGTAGCTGAATACCAAATCTTACCTGAAAGAAAAATGGACAAGAATTAAAATAAAGTAAATATAGATGAACAATTTAAAAATAAAGTTTAATAAGTTTCGTATTAGTTTTGATTTTCATGTAGTATTATGGGGTTATGCTCAGATGAAATATTATATAGATTTGTCCAATAACGTTATTACAGAACTGCGCTAAGTTAATAAATTATTGTTTTAAAAGGATTTTCGTACTTTAATACACTTCGTTAAACTTTAATTGAATTTTTTTTAGAGTATGATGTTTGGCCACATTTTCTTGATTACTCTTTGAATCATCCGATCTACGGCAAATTACTGCTGTCCTCCGATGATGCTATAATGTGTCTAATTATCTAATAAATATTGATTAGTCTATTTATCAATTTATTTATTCATACAAATTATTGATCGTAGTTTGTGATAAATAACTGTATTCGACTTTCATATATTTTTATAATGAGTTCTTAGATTGAAAACCGTGAACAAAAGAAACCGAAAGACTGCAAAAGAGTTGGATCACTCAAAAGCTCAATCAAATGGTCTGTTAAGTCAGCCTCAATATCTATTGACAAGGTGAATATGGGTCAAGTCGAAATTTGTCCATAATGAATTTATTGTACTTAAAGAAGTGGTCTTCAACTTCTTTTGTCATCTAAATTGTTTTATTGGGAGCGGAATAACTCAGTGGTAGAGCGCAAATGTAGAGTTCAAATCTGCCGCTGCTGGTAGTGATATTAGACTTATCGTCCAAACGATGACAGTCGCATGATTCTATTTATTAGTCACTCATTAATTAGAATTAATCAGTATCGATTTGTCAATATTACAATTGTTCATTGCTCATTACTCAATAATCCGAAATATTTCGCGCATCTTGTCTATATCGGGAGCTAGGTAACTTAATGAGTAACTGGTTCGAACCCGACTTTGGCAGATAAGGTATTTAATCTGTTAACAGCCGTTTGATCTTTAGGGATCTGGGACCCGCCTGGAGGGACTATAAATCTGTAAACCCAAAATAGGGGGATCTGGCGGTGGAGCGTAATCGAGGACAAATCACCTACCTGCACAACTGTGCAGTCTCTACAAATTACTGAACACAAGATTGTAGTAGTACAAAGGAGTGGTATTGAGTGTAATCAAGTTGACTAATTACAGACTATTTCTAATTCTCGTTCAAGTTTTTGGCTTAAAAAGGAGTTACGGCTGATATTATTTCAAGCCAAAAACTTGAACGAGAATGACACGATTCTTACTAAGTACATTTAACAACTCTGTACAATAGTCGATTTTTCCCCTTCACAAGGACTCTTAAGGACTGTAGATATACCAGATTAGCAGATTTTTCTTTTATCAATTTTAGCACATCGAAATTTTCTGAGAGAAATCTATTTTGATTTTATAGTAGTATTATATGGAAAAAAAGTCTATTTATTTACTTACCATAAGCTCCTAGCAATACAAATACATACATGAAGACTAAATAACTTAGTGGGTCTAAATAGCGACAAGAGCTGGTAGGACGTCAGCTATTGCCGAACTGGTCCAGACAAAAAAACCGACGGAGGGTCGCTATATAAGGCAGCGGCGGCCGTGCCCTCTGCGACCATCCCAACCTCTCTGTCCTCTACTTCCTGTTAGCCACATCTTCGGGGTCAATCCGAATATGACAGTGGAATAACCTGGGATATATGTCCTCATTTAAATAAAAATAAATGGGTCAAAATTAGAAATTTTTTCCATACTGTGAGGGCGTGTTGGTCTGATGATTTTTAAGCGATATTCTAATTCACTATACATTTGTTACTCGAAAGCTAATCGATAGAAACGAATGAAATAATTAACTGAGTAAACATATACAGGATGTTCGGAATTGCACGGCACTATTTTAGGTATTTGTTCTCTAACACAAAATAAACAAAAAAGTTCATATTAACATATATCTCAAACTCATTTATTAAACAGATATCATATTAAAGATTTATTATTATACCGTCATGAATAAACCACAGACTTTGCCTAATGCCTAGCGGAATATCTTCTAGGAGTTTATGAAGATTATTTTGCAAAATGCAAGTAAGATATACCTGACAGCATAGGTGGCAAAAAGTAGGGCTGATGATGTCGCCTAGAAGACCACACTAGACATTTAAAGAAAAGGTATGTTGGTAATGTCCAACAGCAGGCGTATGAGGGTTTCCTTCAGCCCAAGTATGGGTATTTCGAAAATTAAGAATCCCGTTTCTTGTAAAGCAAGATTCATCAGTAACCAAAATGGAGTTAAGGAAGTTAGGATCTTGTGTGCATTGTCGAATTAACCACTGGGAGAAATGTCTGCGCTTGTTATAATCTTGTGGTAATAAATGAATACAATTATTGTTCGCGTAAAGTTCGCTATACGCTGGTAGAGGAAACATTGAATCGGCGAGACAACCTTCACCAGAATACCAATAGTACCAACTAGTATTAGGAGATAACTGAACAGCATCGAGTATTTCTTTTTCAACGCTTGCAGTTCGTCGAAATCTTTGTCGACCCACATTTACTCGTATAGGTTTTAGCGCACCATTATCCCTAAGGCGTCTTTTAATGGCCTCATACGTTTTAAGATTTGGAATTCTTCAGTTAGGAAATTGTTCACGATACCTTCGAACAGCAGCAGCACTGTTTCTATGTATCTCGCCATAAGTTAAATGCATGTCTGTTTGTTCTGCAAAAGTGAATAAATTTGTGGTGTCTACCATGATAATAATAAATTGAACTGTCTCAGAGTATTCACTCAAACTAAAACACACAGAACTAGACAAAGAGATGAGCAACTACTGTCATTGCTTATCGTTCAATTGTTTATCAGGTGATTAAAACCTGTAATAGTATTAAACACGCTAAACTTTGTACAGTCAGTCTTAATGTAGTAAATAAATAATAAATCTTTAACCTTTGATATCTGTTTAATGAATGAGTTTAAGATATATGTTAATATGAACTTTTTTGATTATTTTGTGTTAGAGAACACATACTTAAAATAGTGCCGTGCAATTCCGAAACACCCTGTACTTTGTATAAAATGTCATCTGGGAATTATATTGCATTGGAAACGTAACCCACGAGATAGAAGGTAGCCTTGCTAGCAAAATCTAAGTAAAATCATTAATACATTAATCGTTCATAAACAAAATGAATGAACATGATAATGATAATTTAGTTCTTAGAAATACCAGATCACCAGTTTGAATTCCGAGCATCCCACTCCACTATTCAGCAATGTCATCGTGTGGTGGATGTAGTCTCCTCTGCATTAGAACGTGGATCATATTGTTTGGGCGTCTTTCTTGATGTGGAACAGGCATTTGACCGAGTCTGGCATCCGGGATTACTCTACAAACTCCGTCAATTCCTACCGCCTACCTACTTTTTCATCCTTCAATCCTATCTCACAAACAGAACTTTCCAAGTAAATCATAATAATGTCTATTCATCCCCCTTTTCCCAATCTGCTGGTATTCCTCAAGGTAGTATCCTTGGCCCAATCCTTTATACAGTTTATACAGCTGACATCCCAACTCATCCTAATACAATCCTTACCACGTATGCTGATGATACATGTGTATTATCAGTCAACACCAATCCAATTATTGCATCCCAAAGCCTCCAATCCCATATCACTGATCTTGAAGAATGGTGTCAAAACTGGAGGATTAAAATAAATTCTCAAAAATCCCATCAAATCACATTTACCTTACGTCGTAAACCAATGACTTCCAGCCCTTCAGTATCCTTTAATAATATCCCACTGGTGTCTGTAGAACAGATCCGATACTTAGGGCTGCATCTTGACAAACGATTAACTTGGAATCTTCATGCGAGACTGAAAAGACAAGAAACCGCTCGACGTTTCAGGCTACTTCAACACTTACTAGACAAATGCTCTAAGCTCCCAATTAATTACAAAAGACTCATCTACATGACCATCATACGACCTATTTGGACCTACGGAGTAGAGCTTTGGGGCTCCACTAAGCCATCGAATTCCTCTCGTATCCAATCCCTCCAATCCAAAATCCTTTGTAAAATCTTTAATGCTCCTTATTTTGTTAAGAATAAAATCATCCATAACGACCTTAATGTCCCATTTGTTGCTGATTTGGCCCGAACCCGCTATCTATCCTTTCATAACAAACTTCATTTCCACTCAAACCCTCTAGTTTCAAACCTAGCTTCCTCTTCAATTCCCGATAATCCTCCGAGGCGTCTGAAAAGAAGATGGCCCCGTGACTTCTTAGTTGAACTTGTTATTTGAGTACTACCAGTGGGTAGTTTCTCTACTTGTCATTTTCACATGTCATTATGTATCGCTTAGCCCATTTACTTGTTGTATTTTTTTTTATACAGTTGTAAATATCAATAAATAAATTTAAAAAAAAAAAACGTTCTTAGATAAATTGTGCAACAAAGAATATTAACTGCATTAAATAATGAAGATATTGCAATGCTTTACCTACACATTTATCTAGTGAATGCAACCAGTTTAATAAATTTGAGTTAAAGATACATTACAATAAAAAAAAGGTTAAAGAAATAGGAATAAAATTTCATAACGCGAGGAGCATTGTGATTGCCTCAGTCATAAGATTTATAAGTATATTTTTATATCCTTAATGCAATCTATCACTTCTATATTCTAGCCGTGTATTAGACTGACTACGCTTACGACATCGATTTTTTATATTTTGTGGAGGCTACCCTTAAGTTCTATATATCTATTAAGCATGTTCTTGAGAGAAAAAAAATCGTATAATAAAACCTAAAAAAAAAAAGGTTTTCGAAAAGCTCGGAGACTGTATGTACATCTTCCTGAAGATTGAAGGTTCTCTTTCGAAAAAATAATAAATCTTCTATGAGATAAAACCAAATGAACAGGTCTAGTATTAGCCAAGATTTTAGTTTTAGAAACATATAAATATATATTTATATGTTTCTAAAACTTAATATACGGTATACATTTTAGGAACAAATAGATTCTCATTTGAAAGGTGATTCAACTGCATTGAGTATAAAATAAAAATACGATTTATTCACAATTAACGATTCAATGATCACTGAAAATCAACTACAATGCGAGTGGTGCTGAATTTCTAAATTTTGTAATTTATGTGCACTTAAACTGGATTTGAGAAAAATAAATCGTATTGGATAAAAAATAGTTTCTAACACGAGTATTTTATATTTAAAGGCTTCGCTCGCGAGTGAGGAAAAAATTCACATTTATGTCGAAAATATGTTAGATTTGAATTATATAAGAAAACAGTATTTAAAGACATTTTTTGTGCATAGCTAGTTTATTTTATTAATACCTATTGCATCTCAGTAATTAAGAACATTTGTAAATGACAATATTTTTGTTTATTTATGGTTGCCATGGAGTAATAGTTTGTTCATATTAATATTGAGTGATTTATGTAACTAATCAATGTCATTAATGTCATCAATGTCAAGTTAGTATGTTTTTGAAATATGAAAGTATATTTATTTAAGCAGATTGATGCATGAAAATGAACGCTGAAAACCTAAGGTTAATTATTCTAATGTGTGGGACGAGAGAACAGAAATATTATAATGCTTATAGAGAAATAAGCATTCTCAAGTAGAAAATAGTAATTTTCATGCAAATAGAAATAAACCAAGGTTATTGGATGACCTTCAAAGAAAATAGAACTTCCTTAAAATACCGTGAAATCACTAAATTACTAAGCTTAAACGAACACTTTTTCCTACAAACGTTGGTAGAGACAGAAACAATTATTAGTTATTTGATCAGCTTCATATGAATGTAAATGAAGCTTTTTAATGAACAAAAAATCATATGAAGAAAAACTAAAATTACAAGTAATAAAAATTTGACACTAATTATTTTAAATAATAAAATTACAAAATAATGAAAAGTTAAAACTTGCTTCGCCTCGACTCGAAAACCTTCGCGGTAATTATCATATTTTTTAACAAAGGTTTATTTAATTGTTTTATTATTTAAGTAAACGAAGTCAATAGTGTTGATTACTTGAATTGTGGCCTTCTGATTAATCAGTAAATTTTTATTTTTTCATATCCTCCATAATTATTTACAATGTATAATTACTAAGCCTAATGCAATACAACATAAGAACCTTCCTTTACCTTTAGGTTAATTACTGGAGGAGGTATGGAGTACCCCTGAGTCATGACTTATAATTTATCTTAAACAAACCAGAGTAAAAAAATCTCTCTCTTTTTTTTTTTTTATTAAATAATAAATGTTTAAATCTGAGAACGAAAACGGAAAGAGGTTCAATCGCTAATGATGAATAGCCACTGCTCAGAACGAATGATATATTCCAAGAATGGTATATCCAGCTTCCAAATGTTTTCGAAATAAGATATTTATATGGGCAGTAAAGGCTTGTTATTTAACAAAGGGAAGGTGAACCAGGAGGTAGAGATGGACATATATTCAGTGCAGGAGTCCACTAGGCGAGATTTGTGGACCTGGTCCTCAAGACCGGATCGTTTCCTCATCATCTTCCCTCCAACAGATCCTGTCCTACCATCCTCTTTACCAAGGGTTGTGGCGTTTCCTCCTGAAATATCTAGTTTAGGGCAAGTGTATGGAGGCATATAGTATCCAGTGTGTTTAATGGTTAAGTATCCAAACTAAAGATTTGAACTAAGGACATCAAAACAAGAAAAAAAAATCCTATGGAGTTATTTCCGCAAACACTTTGTTTAGGAGATATTCACGTGACGATTTTCATAATGAAAGGAATTGAGGCGTTTGGTTCAAAATCGACTACATGCATTATTTTCAAAAATCTTTTTTGTTTTTAATTGTTTATAAGTTTTGAATGCCAGAAATGATGTATTAGATGTGTTTGTTTCAAAACCGTCTTGATGTCTTAAAATAAAAACCATAGCATAATAGCATTTTCCTGCAACTATTGAGTAATGCTATCCATCACTCAGCTAAAACTGGTGTGGAAAGTCCCACTTTGTGAAAAACCAAACTTAAGTGAGGAAAAGTAACAGCCGAAGATTGAATTTGACAATCAGCACTCTGTTATTTTAAATGTTAAGTGGCGGTATTATAATATTATTTATTTTATATTTATAAAATATTAAAATAAATAATTTTAGAACTATTTTATATTTAATTCAAGATGGATTTTATTTATTTTGAAGCGATTTTATAGAAATATTTAATATAACCTTAAATGTATTAGAACCTTCACACATAAAAAATTTGGAGATCTGGCATTAGCATTACCCACTAGCGCTAGTGTAGTTTCAACAAATCTAAAGTTTCAAATTTAATTTCTTAATTTTTAAATGGTTCCAGGAAAAATTTAACATTTAACACGTGAGAAAAGTGCTTACAACACCCTCGTTTAATTCACTCGGGTGTAATAAAGTGGCACTTTCCTCACTTGTCAAATAAATAACTATTCCTCATTATCTGTAATATTTTCGTCCTATATTCATTCAAATACGACGACTAATACTCGAAAGAAATACCTGAAGGATAACTAGTGACTTTCAGGTAAGGAATATTATTGTGATTTACGAACGTCTTACGGATTATAACAATATAAATCAAGCTTTGAGTCACAAAATAGTTGTTTACATTTGAATAAAAATTATCGAGAGCAATAAATCTTGCTTTATATTTTAAGTAAATGCGAACAAAACTTCGGTATTCATGATTTGCAGATATCTATGGACGACTATCCGTCATTGTTTACAACCATGAACACTGATAATTCTGAAACTGATCATAACTTCTTAATTATTATTTATAATAATCGATATTGAAATGTAAAAAATGCAATATTAAAAAGCTAATTCTATGCCACTCTAGCCATGTTCCTTTTTAATAGAAATGTTTGACCTCCATCTCAATTTCATCTTTATATCAAAATTTATTTGATGACCTTTTTCACATAATTTGATCTTTGGAATTATTCCAAATTTATAGAGGTATTTCACAGCTTCTTCTTCCAATTACGACGATTCCTAAAGTGTTATTCTGAATTTTTTAAAATAAATTTAATAAAAAAGAAAAACCAAATTAAATTTAAAAAACAACAAAGAAACTACGGGAACAAACTAGATTAACATGAGAAAAAATTAAAAAGCAATACGGGAAACAATTTAATTACGCACATACGAATAATTGAAATGGGTCGAGTGATAAGAAGACGTAACACGAGATAAGGAGGTTTCATGGCGATCCGCTAAATCACAAGTACCCACAGCTTCACCTGAATATTATCCCCTGAACATTCTGAAAGAAGCAGCATCACGAAGATTGAAAATTTGAAAATTAAAAATGATTTTCCATGGCAATTATAATAATTAAACTGTCTGCTAACCCTTTTTTGCCAGTGCCTTAAGCACAATCGTAAGTAATCTTCAAAAGATTCTGCAATTTATATCACCTTTGGTTAAAGTACAATAAATATTTTGACTATGTTCTACGTTTGATATATATATAGTATTTGTAAAAGTTACTAAGTATGATTAACTTTTTACTATTTGTAAAAGTTACCAAGTATTCAATCAAGAACCGATGACATAGACATGAATCGTACTGCATGAGAAGTAGCTAAGATAAGGCGGTAAAATTATACATCAGGAATATAAGTAACGCCATATTTCAATAACTAAGCAATTGGTAATGAATATTCATAAACCAATTATTCTTTGACCGGAGATCTATTTACGTTTCAAAAGTCATAACTATTAGTATTTATAGAACTAATAATAATTATTGAACCTGCCAGTAATTATTGTTAGTCATTAGTCCATTGCTTTTTATCACAGTTTGTGTTATGGATCGTTAAGAATTGATAAATATTTTTTTATTTTCCTTTTTAATTTACCTTATCCTGGAGCATAGCCAGCCTCTATAAAGGGGGTACTCTTAAAAGGGTGGGATCTGGCGTTTGCGCATCATCTAGGACAAATCATCTCCCTGCATAACCACTGTTCTAGAAAGAGAACAGTCTCTGACATGTACTGAACCCAAGGCTCTTCAACCCAATAGTGAAGATGACCTCAGATGAGATAAACATTCTCCTTGTATCTCTAGATGTTAGTTTTACGCTTTGTTTAATTTCGGTATACTTACAAATTAAACTAATTCGAAACCTTTTGACTTACGAATGTTTAATGAAAGAGACGCCAGGCCGGGTTCATAACGCACGTGAAAACAGGATGCGCATTAAATACACAATCTGCGGCCATAGCGTGCCGAATCTTTCTTAATGTGAATGTTCGCGCCACGTTAAGTCGTAATAGCCGTTTGATTAAAAGCCAATGTGACGTGTTAATGACCATGCACGAGTTTCACTGAAAGCAGCAGAACCGCAAACAATTTAACAGTTTAACTAATTATTACATTTGTCAGTTTTACAAGTTATTCATACAAATGATAATATCAGTTTTCGTTAAAATCGTAAAATAGGGTAAATAAAGTAGTAGACCGAATGAATCTAGATCTTAGCACTCTTTAAATTTATTAATTATTCATAAAATAAATTTATTAATTACAGCAAGTTTAGGAATTCATTCATTGACTATTTTACTTATAATATAAACATTTCCTTAATATTGTTTTACTCAAATTCAAATTAAAATAATTTAGCGGGGACCGAGCCTGATAGAGCCAGGATAGCTCAATTGGTAGAGTTCCAGACTAGCAATCTGGGCGACCCGAGTTCGAGTCCTGGTGCTGGACATATATTTTCTTTTCAAATAAAAATATTTTAAAAAATTTAGTATTTTTTATCGCATTTTTAACGACGTATTTTTAAACGTCGCAGTTGTATTGTATTTTGTATTCTTTATTCTCTGTTTTTAAAAGTATCACCCTTCTTTAAAACCTTGGGATATTCGAACCCTTATTGCATATTGATCCATCTATTCATGATTTAAATTAACCTCCATCTACAAAAATACTGGGCTAGTAAAACTTTATTACGTAGCATCATTAAGAAACGTGGCATTTGTTTATGATTAAGGTCCAGATTTGTTAATTGTGGCTATTACTTTATATTTTCAAGGTTTACCACACTAAACTTTAGTTAAATTAGTCTATATCCAATGAATATTATGTGATTAGAAAGTAATTGTAATACAATAAATGATACCAGGTAAATTATAATAATAAACAAAAATGTAAGAGTTGTTTGAATAAAAATCTATTGAAAAAAAATATTCAAAAATAAGTGAGTAATTGTTTAGGCATGATTTATATTAATAAAAATGGTTCCTAAGCTTCCAATTAATTACAAAAAACCCTAATATATGATTATTATAAGACTAATTTGGACTTACGGAGTAGAGTTATGTGGCTCCACTCAGCCATCGAATTCCTCTCATATCCAATCCTTACATTCCAAAATCCTTAATGCTCATTACTTTTTTACAAATAAAGCCATCTATAATGACCTCAATGTCCCATTTGGCCCGAACCCGATATCAGTCTTTTCATGAAAAAAATTATTCTCACTCAAACCCACTAATTTCAAACCTAGCAACCTCTTCAATTCCTGATAACCCTCCGAGAAGTCTGAAAAGAAGATGGCCTCGTGACCTTTTAAGTTGAATTCGATATTTGAGTACTACCACTGGGTAGTTTCTCTACTTGTCCTCATCCATGGCAATATGTACCATTCATACCATTTACTTGTCGTATTAGTATAATATAGTTGTGAATTTCAATGAATAAATTAATAAAAATATAGTTGATTATACAAAGGTTTAACTGATTATACATATATTTAACTGTACGGAGGATAGATAGAGAGAGTGCTGGAAAAAAAAGCTAAGATAAAGAAAAAGATAATCAAAACAGCGTGAAATAGCAACAAGTTGATAAACCATCTCCAACTGACAGCGAAGACGATGAATGAGTTCCCAAGAGTATTCATCCACCACAGATGTTTGCCAGTCACACAAATGTGCGCGCTGCAAAAACCTCTTCTCTCGACTGTGTATGCACCAGCTTTTTGTCACTCATTTCATTGGCAAGGTTAGAGGCCAATGCTCCACCCATAGGCCCAGTATATGATCTAATATCTACTTGTCTTCGCGAAACATGTGGTTGGAGTGTGAATTGAAGGTACAGCACAATTACGAGTATTTTAACGTAAACTAACATATCAATAAAAAAATAAAAGGTTTACTACCGTATATAAGTAACCAAAACATCAAAACGATGGGCGTGGAAGAACAATAATTGATACAATATGAACTTATCTAAATCTAATTTTGTTAATAAACTTACTTTTATTTAGTGAAGCAAATGGAAGGGTGAAGCTCAAAGAATTGATACCTTAAATAGTTAAAAGCTATTTATCTGAAACCGAAGTTTTTTCCTACGTTGCAGGTGTTCTACAAGATACAAAAGATATACAAATTGATTGTAATAAAAAATATATATATAGATATGAAACTATTGGAGTAGATTAGATAAAATATAAAATATATTTGATCTATACTAAATTTTGAACAAAAGCAATGGGTTTTATTTTAACTTTATTTATTTGACCTCCACCCGGACCATTTTCTTCCCCATATATATAAGGTCAATTAATATTATCCATGAACATTTTTATTTAGCAAAATCAATTCGGAGGAGTCGTAGAGAAATGTTAAAACCTTAATGGTGAAGAAATTTTGACTGAAATTTATCGTGGCATGTGTATTGCTGTGCTGTCTAGAAAACAATAATAAAAAACGAATTCTTCCACCTAATTTTTTTAAATAGTGGAAACTGGAAAGCCATAATGTATCAGGAACAATAATGAAAACAATAAATTTTATAATGAGCCTGCGGCAGATGTCAGAAATATTCAGTCTGACGTCAACTTCACTCATTGATGGTGTACGTATCTACTCGACACGTGGCTTAATACAAAATGCATATCAACCATTCTTCATTTACCATATATATTAATAGTATTCATATGAATAATAAAATTTGTCTTTTTCGCACTGGGTGATTACTTAAAATGAATGTCTATAATCTTGTTATTTTATTTTTTGTATAGTTATTTATTTGTTTACCAAAGTTTTGGAGTACAATAAAGGCTAGATAATAAAGTTGTTACGTGGTCCTAAGTTGTCAATATCCATGAATTTACATAAATATCGGATAATGTAATGGTTTTTAGATAGATTTTACCGAATATTTTAATGGTAATTTTCTACTTCTTCATGATAAGTTCCGTTTCTTGCTTCTATATAAGACATCTCATAAACCTACAGAGTCGTATTCCAACAATTATGAAAGGTGTATAAAATGGTTCATCAATCCCCTCAATATAACGCTAATGCCAATTATTTATTGGAAAAATTTAACAAAAACGCAAAATAATGTAGCCTTTGTCAAACATACATT
Source organism: Troilus luridus (assembly GCA_964056705.1). NCBI lineage: Eukaryota > Metazoa > Arthropoda > Insecta > Hemiptera > Pentatomidae > Troilus > Troilus luridus. The sequence goes on along the minus strand of OZ057412.1, from coordinate 89,152,899 downwards.
GTAAATTCATACCATATCCAATACATATAAGCAAGTTCAGATCTATTTGTGTTTCGAAATTCTAATTCTTTTAATTGAAAACCTCTAGTAACCTCTCTAACTATAAAGCCGTCCATTTAATAATCAATGTTAATAATTAGAATAAAATTGGAAGCGGTGTGGGTCAGTGATAGAGGGCTTAGCCGAATATCCCGAGTTCAGATCCAGGTGTGGTAGATTGAACCTGATAACAGCCGGAGATGGGTCCTATTGGATCTGGAGACACTAGGCGGTTGAGCGTGATCTGGGACAAACTACCCTAGAAATATTAGTTGTACTACAAGAGTACAGTCTCTACCAATGTTTATGTAATGTGGTTAATGTTTTTTTTTTTAGAATAAAAATCAAGAGTGAATGCAATGAAACATGAAACGCAATCGAACTGCGAAGTAAAGGTTTAATAACGACGAAGGTGAACAGAAAATAATTCAGTAAATAGAAAAAAAATATTGGAATCAGGACATCAGGAGTGCCCGATTAAAAACCGCAATTTCCTGTCGGATTTAAATACTTTATGGTGAGAGTTGAAGCTGTTATTATTATTGCTCTGTCCTGAATAATACAGAAGGACATTATTTAGAATTTGTTAATAATGAAGAATTTGGCGATTCTTCAACTTTATTAAAGGTCATTTAAGTAGGAAGATACTGCGAGTATTAATAGGCGTGAAAAAAAGTCTGTAAATTAGACGTAGGATAACTGAAGGGAAAAAGGTCTTACAATCGTGATGAATAGCACTCAAGTAGAATCGGAACAGCGTCCATATTGTTTTATGTTGCACCATTATTCATGTCGATCCCTGATGCGGGCAATGATTGAAGAGTTGACATTAACACTAAAGATCTTCCTTACAGAACATATAACTAAAAAAAAAAACTTTCATAACTCTAATAGTATAAACTGTGAGTCGGCAAACTTTGATGGATTATTCTAATCAAGGGGTTGTTATAAGATTAAAAACAAAATCCTCTTATATGGGCGCCACTGATAAGATTGTATAACCTTACATTCCGACTCTGACCCCTCTGTTTAGGAGTTTTGACGTAAGAAAATATATCATGAGGAAGTAATAAAAAAAAACTTTACCACTATAGCCAAGGAAGGCTCTATATATATATATATATATATATATAAAGGGCCTAAGAATAGGCCCTTTTTTTGTTCTACGCTCGAAGGATTAATTTGACCATCATATTTCCCTCTCCTATTTTTCCAATTTATTTTTGTTTCGCTCAAAAACATTTTCCACTCTGTAGCCGTTTTTTTTTTCACAAGTTTAGCTAAACAATATTTAGCAGATGTCATTTCCTAATCCCACAATCGATTCATCTTATGTTAATAACAAATTATAATCTTTTCGAATCAAGCCAGATTCTACCTCTGAAACCGGAACTTTACAACATCTTAAATGACACCTCCAAGGCATAGATTCAAAATATAATTTCAAATTGTGACCTTCTTTACAATACTCCTACCAAATTAGTTTCCCTTATTCTTGGAAGACTGATTCGCTTCGATCTCTGTTTTCGGAAGATCACACATTCGCATCATGTTACCGTCAAAGAATGACGGTAAACAGAAAAAAATAAATAGGCAATAACAAACATTAAAAGGTTATAATATTGCTATGTGAAAGATCCCCCCCCCTTATCAACGATGGTGTCCCTGTAAGAGGATAATATAAAAAACAAAGAAAAATGTATTTTAATAATGTATTCTACTAGCACATGCTGTATTCTACCGATCATTCTGCATTGGCATTGGAATGCTCCGTGAATCATAACGTGGACAACATGAATCAAGTTCATAATATTTGAATAAAATAAAATATTACAACAAAAAAATAATGTAAGCGACTTCTTAAATAGGCCCACATCAGTCCCATCAAGTCGACTCAAAAGCAAAACCCATATCGCATATGAAAAGGCGGATTACTTATGTAGGCGTCCCTTGAAGCCAAGATCGACATAAATTAACTCGCTCAGATGAGCCTGTAAAAACCAGAAATACGAAATAACTTAATCTTGTCTATTTTTCGGTGAAAAGGTTATAAAACGTTTCTCCATGCGCTAATTGATACGTTTACATCGCCTGGGGTTGTGAAATATTGAATTTATCGACTTAATAACAAAACAAGTTCATAAATTATCATGTTTAGGCAATATGGAAGGGAAGAACTAAAATTCGCTTTTTAAGAGTTGATTACATATCCACAAGTCGAAATAAAGAAATATAGTTTTCAAAATACAAACAAGTCATCAATTATTCTCAGTTGAACATAACAGTTATACTTCGATTTATTTTTAAGGTTCTGAATTGATTTACTAAGCTCATTTCTAAAATTTGACTATAACCATTTCATGCATAATTTAATATCATATTAGATGATATTATGTTATGATCATATATATATATATATATATATATATATATATATATATGATCATAACATAATATCATCTAATATGATATTAAATTATGCATGAAATGGTTATAGTCAAATTTTATTTATATATATCAAATTTTATATATATATATATATATATATATATATATATATATATATATATATATATATATATATATATATATATGGTAAATAAGAGGTAAGCCGAATTTTCGCCAAAATGAGTTTGTTTTTCTAAGGAAGCGGAGTCGTTTAAATCTCGTATTGAATAAATGACTAACTCAGGCATCAACTTGAAATGGAGTCATAGCTTCTAATATAAACCAACTCCATTTCAAGCCAAAAACCACGTAAATGGCCCGCTCAACACAATTAAAACTCTCTCTGGACAAAATTCGACCTAAGCGCTTAATCACCATGCTTCAGATATACATAACTTTTTGATCATGTAATCTGATATAGAATAAATCTGCACCCCTGGTGAATGAGTAGTAACGTCGACTTTTGTCTAGAGTTATTCAATTGTTTTGTGGAAAGAGGAATCATGCCATTCTCGTAGTTTTTTAGTATGAAATGAAATCAAAATCTAAGCAATACCTGACTTAACCACTAATGCTTTATGATTACGCTTCCACCTATACACATTTTGGACAAAATTCGTCTTAATCACTTATTCACCAGGGTGCAAATTTAATCATTGAAATCATCTAAAACTTTTAATCATCTAAATCTTATTTCCTTTTAAATGATAAAATATTTTAGCGGATAATTTAAAGGGACAGATAATGATAACATAAAGACAATATTAAAAAGGCACAGACAAACCACGTGGAAATAATACAGCGGTGAATATTTTACTCCCTGTCAGAAGGATGTAACTAAACTGGTTGTGGTGAGTGAAAACCGTTTGAAGTCTCTCCCCGCTGGTTGTAAACCCTCAGCAAGTGCCTTGTTTATGCTAATTACTCGAAATAGCTGACAGCTGTTAGACATGAAGTGAAATTTTAATTACCATTTTATTCTTCATCATTAAAACTTCTGATCTGGTTCCAAGCTGCCCTCGTGCAATAGGTGCATAATTAGGAAGTAATAATAGCGATGCCTGTTTACATTTCGTAACCCCACGACTGAGGTGGCGTTAGTAACTTAAGATGGGGTTATAATGGGAATCTTAAAATGGAGTAGTTTGTTTGTTTTTGTATTCATTTAACGTCACTTTATGCTGTTATGGCTAATCGGACGATGCTGGAGTGGGAGTCATAAGTTTTCCTATCTAGGTTTAATCTGGATAGGGATAGTATCTGTCACCGCGCAGATCCGGTACCCCAGTTTAACGTCCCTTCCAAAGGACGGCATGACTAAGGATTTTTTTTTTTTTTTTCTGTACCACTACGACCCGTGAACGAGTCTGGGGGTTCAGTACATGGTTGAGACTGTACTGATTCATGGACAACGGTTCTGCAAGGTGACTTGTCCTAGGTCACGCTCAACCGCCAGGTTTTCCCCCCCTTATTATAATAAAGTTTTTATAGAGGCTGGGTGAGCCTCAGGAGGGTCCTAGATCCTATATGGTCCATCTCCGGCTGCAAACAGACTAAATAAAAGTAATGCCCGCAGCGGGATTTGAACCAGGATTTCCGGCATGGTAACTACAGTGCTCAACCACTGAGCCACTCCGCTCCCAAGAATTTTTTACTCCCTTTAAATACTCCTAGAGCCACTTGCCGGGCTACAAGCCCACGAACTTGGGTTTAGTAATTAGGTAAAGTAACTTTGAAAAAAGTTAACCAAAGTTTATTTTTGTTGGAATTTGCAATACAACTTTTGTAGTTTCTCTTGAATCTTATGTCACTTCTTAACATGTAAAACCTTACGTATTTTTGTTACAAAATAAATATTTAAATTCAATTCATAACCTACCATTTTGTCAAATTATAAAAGAAAAAAATCTATCACTGCAACCCTTCGGTTCAGTATATGATAGATAGGTTTTTTTTTTTAAGTCAACCACCCAGCTGATGAAAGGTTGAGCAAGGAAGTTATTTTTCCGAGATTACATTTAACCTCCAAATATAATAAGGGTAACCACCTTATAGAGGTTGAGTGAGCCCAGGAGGGTGTACAGACCCACACCAGATAAAACAATTTATTTGTCCCAGCCAGATTCGAATCCCGGACCCTGAACTAAGCAACTGAATAGATGGGTGGTGAGAAAAAGATTAGATGTACAGAGATTAGGTATTAACAAAAAAAAAGTACCATGATTGGAGAACAATAAAATATTCTTGGCAACATAAAATAATATATTCCCTTGACATTCTTAAGTAGCAAATACCGCTATTTTTAAGAAATAAGAGAATGAGAAAAATAAATGGCATTGGGAAATTAAAGATTATTAAAATCTCCTATAATGTCATTAAGTTACTCGATCTTATCCAAGTCAAGTTACAAACATTTTTCCAAATAATGAAAATCCATTAATCTTTGTATATGGTTACCAATGGCACTTTTAATAAAATTATATATAAATTTAATGGAATTGTATAATTGTATATTGTATTGGAAATTGTATAAGCCGGCAAGGGAGACACTTTATTTAAAATGTTTTTCACGTTAACGCTTTAGCAGATTATCCTATTTCGCAATTAAAATATAGACCGATAGCACTTAAATTTAACATCCAAATATCAATTTTTCAACCAAACAATCTCTAACAAACAATTACTAGACAGTTTCACAATAAAAATTAATTTTGTTGTTTGAAAAATTGTATTAGATTTAATTTAAGTAGTATACGTAATATTGGCGAGGAGACTTGTTGATTAAAATAGTACACACTAACACCACGGTTATTAAAACAAGTTTAGACTCTAACTTATATTATTGCTCAAAAATAAACGAGATTTTAAGTTTTATACTAAATAACAAAGATAAAATAAATCAAAGAGATAAACCTTATACGACTATTAGAGCGGCCAACGATTCCTATCTTCAATTAAATATCGAACAAAAAATATCCACAATCATTTACTCATTTTCTTCACTTCAATTATTGATAAAAGATACAATGTACTGTGTGACAAAAGTTATGAAATATAATACATTAAAAATACGATGATTATGACGTGTGAAATAAAAGAATTATCAACAGTTCTGCTATCTCCTTAAGTCAACATCTGGTTCTCTGATAAGGCCGTGTGACGAAAACCCGAAATATAGATGCTATTACAATAATTAAAAAGAGTACCCGGGGTAAAAGGGTTGGTACGCAATAGTGTAATAAGCTGTATTATCAATTAATATTATACCGAAATGTAAAAAATGGTCGGGGATGGAGTCATTAAATGCTACATAAAATTAATATAACTTATTTTATGATACAAATTACATAAATTGCATTGTAATAAAAGTTTATAAAAATGTTATTCTTACTGTTTGTAAAATTAATTGACTGTATCCCCGATCATTTTTTACATTTCTAAAAATTGTTTAAATTTGCTTTTAAATAATTATAATTAGAAATTAAAATACTATAAATAAATATAAAATTATAAATAAATGTAAGTATTTTTTATATTTTAAACATTTTTTTGTAATTCGCTATCGAAAATCAATATTTGTTCCTGAATGAAGCGAATATATTGTTTTAAAATAATTAATAACTTTTGGATAATAATATAGCAGACTAATTCAAATCAAATAGACAGCTAAGCTTATTAAAATTTGAAAATGATTAATTTCTTTTGAAGTTAAATCCTTAAAATGAAAGCTAATTCATTATCAGACTCTTGCTTTAAAAGAAGAAAGCCGTATTATATTCCTTGAGGTCATAAATTAAAGAGGAATAGTTCTCAGTATCTCGAATAGGGTTCATTTTTAAATAAATAGGCTTCTTTATCTTTGAAAAAAAAAATGCATCTAAGCTTTCAAATGCGTTTATTAAAGTAGTAGTTGATCTTTGGAGAAGATATTACAACATAACGAAAATAAAATTAACACTTTAAAATATAAATGAAAATATTAGACACTCATGATCATTTGCGAGCGTGGTGGCCCAGTGATAGAGCGCTGAGTTGCCTTATCGAGGTTCCGTGTTCAAATATATTAAAATCGGAGGATGAATCTGGTGGCTTCCTTGCGGGGGCTTCCATAGCCTCTCTAGAGTGGCCTTTAATAGCCGAAAACTTGACGGTTGAGAGTGATCTCGGAAACACCACTACTCTGCAACAAACGTCCTCTAAACAGTTCAGTCTCTGACACGTACTGAACTCCTGAATGAAGACCCTTTATGGGTTGTAGTGGAACTGTTTACTTTTCCATGATCATTTGGAGATATCGAGATTCATAAAAGGGGAAAATTATTGGTATTTCAATTACAATCGATGTTACTCTGTAATAACATAATTGTTATAGTTATGTAGGTTAATATTTAGACCTCTTGTACCAAGGGTAATACAAGGAACCCATCTACCAAGTAAATCAGAAAAACGAGAAAAAATCATTAATTAAATAACTCATTTTATTTTTTTAATCTTTCGAGAAGTCCGATTTTCAGGAATATTTTGGGGCAGGCGTGATGCATAAATTTGATTCAAACCCAGGTGGTGCTTATCAAACTCTGGCTTATCAAAAGAAGTGCGCCATCGAACTGACATTTTCGGTATCTTGTGATTTATAGGCCTTTCGTATGCTCCCTGTCACAACAAATAACCTCAAAGGGTTGTTTAACATTAACCTCGAGAGATGAAATATATAAATGTAAAAGTCATTTCACATCTGTTATGGTAACTAACGTGAATATTTTTTAGCGATTTAAAAAAAAAAAATTATTAAGACATCACCTTGCAAACTATTAACTAAGAAATATTTTTTCTAGTTCATGAGGACTATTAACTGAGAAATATTTGTTTACCCCAATGAACCAACCCATAGAATTACTGCTAAAGACAATTGCCCTCTATGTTTAAATATTTCACTTGATGATTAATTTTATGTAAATATTAAAACTAAATATTTAAGCTCATGCTATCAGGATATTTGTAATGTTTTGAATCCAACAATTAACAATCATATTGTTAATCTCTATTATTTTCTAACGAAAGTTGTAAGTATTAAAAAAAGCTCTGACCCAGTAACATATATATTTTTTATCCACATAATAATTCCATTGATTTATATATTTTTTCATTTTCTTAAATACTAGTTTTGCTACTCCAATTTTCTCTAACTCATAGATATAATTTTAATTTTATCTTCACCGCCATGTTCATTATTATTATCATCTAGGTTGAATTCCAAGTTTTTTCTTGAATTTTTACTTTTTCTTATGTACTTTTGTTTTTGTAATTCTCAAACCAAATTCTCTTTATTTCACTAATGCACAAATCAGAAATAAAAATTTACTGAGAAATTAAGTGAAAGTGACAATTTGTTTGAAAATGACACAATGATGCGTACCATACTTAACTATAGAAGGTATCAGACCTAACTGAACGGGTTTTACTTCGGAGAGGGTTACGTTTGTCCCAATCTTAAAAATGTTGACCTTGCTACGACCTTCGGAAGAAGAAAGAATCGATATTCAGTGACTGTTAAAAAAAAAAAACCTGAACCAACTACCCCGTGAAGGGTCTGAGGTTCAGTACGTAGTAGAGACAATACTGTTTCTTGAACAACTGTTGTGCAGAGAGGTGATTTGTCCTATATTACGCTCAACTGATGTTATAAAATAAATTTAACAAAAAATCATTTGAAGAGGAACAGAAATTCCCTATTTCTCCTACTGGCTTCTTGCCTGTTTGCAGATTTCATTTTCTGTTCTCAAATTAAACACGCGTTGGCAATACGAAGACGTGTGCTATTAGATAACCATAGGAAGGGCTTAAGTAACCGTACAATAAGTGTAATAAGCGGTATCCACAATTATAGAGCCGGCTTAACTAGTGTAATAAAACCTGGTCATTACAGCTCATCAAGTGTATTCGGTGCAGGCGTTGGTGCTCCTTCAACGAGGGCTCAAATATACCGTCAGTGCTATTCCTGTCTCAGTCCGGCTCATATCACCATCAATCAAGAGATACATTAAAATATTTGTCAGTATAAAGAAGGTGTGTAAGTACAGTTAATTAATTTCAACGAGTGATTTATTGATATATTTCATTAAATTTAATTAATACAACTTAAAATTGAAGAACTACTTGCGTAGATTTTCAGCCATTGATTTAAAAATGTATACATTTTCCATAATTCCACTATTTTTTAGTGGTCTACTATGTTTTTCCATACTAAAACACATGATTATTTTTATTTTTGAGAATAATAAAAGGGAAACAAATGAAAATTTAAAACTTGTGATAAAATCGAAGCGACAACATGCGAAACAGATACCCATTAATATCATTAATTCGCAACACCGCAATATACCGTTATTAGTATATACTAACTTTAATATTGCTAGTATATAGTAATAAACCTTAAGTTTAATAAAATAAAATTGTTATTTATATAAAATGATTACATACAAGGTCACATGATCCATCTTATGACAATTTATATGAACATGAAACTGAAACTGATAGACTCCAAAGCTCAAGTCAATCAGATAAGATGGAATAAGAGATGATAAAAAAATCTCAAATAGAACTATTAACCACAAACCAACCTATTCAACACGTATTACGAATCTTTATTAGTGTCAAATGGAAAACGATAAAAAAAATTTACAAATTGAACTTTAATAATATTAGATGAGTTAATAAATAGAGAGTTAGAAAAACAATGGAAATTAAGAATTCCTTGTAAAATAAATTCATGAATTGAAGAGTTGGCATAATAAATGTATAATACAACAAATAAAAAAAAAAAATCATTTTTCATTTTTTGTCATTGAAATATCATGCCAACAGGAAAATTCAAAAGAAGAGTAAATTAAAACTGGGAGTGGGACTATTTTATTATTGAACCTATTATTTATAATAGTTGTCAAAACTTGTTTTTTGCATTTCCTGTGAAATTACCTTTTCATGACTACTATATGTTCCATGCCGACGGTTCAATCCAAATTTTTTTTTTGGTTTCTCGTGTAAATACCATTTTTTTCATGTTCACTTTGTCCTGATCAATGGCTTCGAATGTAATAACTAATTTCTAGTATTTTTTAATCTCTTTATTAATTAATTTATTTTGTTTATCACACTTTCTAATGTTCTATGACGTTTAGTAAAAATTTTTTAAAATAAATTATATTATTATTAGACAACTTTTTTAAGATTGTGATTGTGTAAACAGAATCTATAATTTTGTTAAATTATTTTCTTATAGTAATAATAACACTTCCTTTGTCACTTAGTGTTATTGATATAGGTTATTTTTTGGGTTTTTAATACAATCCCTTCAATAAAAAATGGGTTTGACAACGGACCGCATAGCGTTTTATTTACGTTTACTGAGTTGAAAGAGATGATAAAAAGTGCTTTAAAAACCCCATTTAATAACGAAGCGTTATTATATTGGCAGAGTGGCCAGTTGGAAATGTCTTAGCGATTAGAAGTCGAGTGAGAGCATATCTGACCAGCTTTCTAGACCTCATTCTAGATATTCGCTCATATTCAATTAGTCAGCTTAAGTTCAACACCAATAATTATTGAGCTTTGCGACACTTAAATTTTAACGAATTGATTACTGCAGTTTTAACAACTCCATAAATGTTATATTTTAAACATATCGTTAATATCAACGCTGAATAATTATAGTCATTATTTTATGATAATTATAACACATTAGTGACCTATAGGTGACGAAATATTGTGCAGTTGCAATTTGTTTTGCAATTGCAATGGATTTCGCTATATGAAATCCATCTGTAGAAATTTATCTTTATGAGAAATAAGGCATCTGGATTATTTTGTAGTGATTAAGGTGAAAAACTGATAACTTAGGTTTGCGATCTTCAGGTAGAGATTAAGGACTGTAAATGTATAGTTAAGCTTAAAAAATATATATAAAATCCTAATAAATCCATTTATAGATCATTTTAGTCCAGTAAAGCATTTAAATGTATCAAAATATGGATTTAATACCATATAATACGAAATTTAATAAATCAAGCGTGTCTATATATCCGGTAAATAAGTATTTCACTATTTCATTTTCTCCTAAAATGAGTTTCTTGCACTTAAGAAAGCGAAAGCGCGTCATTCTCGTAGTATGTACTTGGCTTGGAATGAATTTGTAATATAATATATGATTTCATATATTATAATTGAATAATAAACTAACTCCTGTTCAAGCCAATGACTGAAAGACTTATCCGCTGCAAAAATAACACGATTAAGGTTCCTTAAATACCAGAAACTCATTTTGGAGAAAATTAGACTTAAGCACTTATTCACCGGGGCTGTGGATATATTGTCTTGAAGTAAAAGCCAAAAATAACAAGCCAATTTCTTTAGTTGAATAATCATAATTAGCATATGGGACGTTATTTCTTTTATTGCATGAAATTGTAAATATAATTCTAATTAAACGATTTATTTTTAGATTGTTTGCAAATTTGACATTTTATTTCTTTACCGACAAATCAGAAATAAGATCTATCTTTCTGAGAAGTTCTCAAAACACTATCAAGGTTTTTTGATTTCTATAAATAAATAAAAATATTTCATTCGCTTAGTTTTATCTTCTATTATTATAAATATACACTACATAATACTCACAGCTGACACAGTAATTATTAATAGGGAACATTTTTCAGTAAAAATGTTTTTGATAGTTTATAGAACATAAATCTAATGAAATATATATAAAAAACTATCTTCCAAATTATTTGGTAAGAGTTATTGAAATAACACGCTCGTACATCATAACTGGAAAACGGAAAATTCATAGAGAAAAGAATATATACTTATTATTTTTTATAACATAACATCATAAGAGTTGATAAAATCCCACGAGCCGAACTACCCCAAATGTAGGTTCACTTGGAAAATATCAGATCACAATGCTTAACCCTGCCTTATTTATTAATTATTTATTCAATTGTAATTTATGGGAGGCTAGCGACCCACCCCAGCTTTGCCTGGGTAATAAGACATATTATGCCTATATAATTTGTCTGTGTAATGTATTTTCTTATTTTTTTTTATCACGTATCGGCCCCTAAGGACCACGTGAATATCATTGGCTAGGCTTCTTTGGGAGTCTTTATTTTCTTTCTCCCCATCTCAGCTAATGTACTTTATTTTATGGAAATTATAAAAAGAAAAACAAAACCAAATATTTCTTTATATACGAATTTATTATCTAGCACGTTAGATAATTGCACGGGATTAGGCAAGGAGCGTCTTCGGTGAAACCCATCGATATTCCAACCCATTTACACAAATCCTCGACAAATTATATGCCTAAACCTTCCTGGTGAATCACTCTATCTATTGTTGAAAACCGCATGAAAATCAATGCAGTAGTTATTGAGTTTACCGCGAACAAACACGGCTGAGGACTTTGTTTTATAACATCTTGTTTATAGATAGATAGATATGTAATTCCACTTTTTTCTCCATAAAATAAATCACTCATTGGATTTTACTTTCAGTTCCACATTTTTAACGTTTTTGTACGATGTTTTTTTTCCTACTCAAAATCTAAATTGATCACTCATTACTGAAGCAATAATATAAAATAACTTAAATAAAATATTAAGTAATTTTTGGTGATATGAAAGCGAAAACGTTTGGTGTTGAGCGTTAAAGAAATATTTCAACGTATCTTTAAAGTGAAAGAACTCAATGGGGTCCGCAACTACTAACGACGGTGAATGGTGGCGAAAGTATTGTAGTTACTTATACGTAGCAATTATTCTATGATTTCGAATGTATAACCACTTTTTTAAATTAGATAATCAGTTACAACTGTGTTTTATTTTATTTCATTTCATTATTTTACTTAATTTTTTATATGTTGTTTTGTTATATTAATGGTTATAATTTGATATAATTTATTTTAGGCTTTGGAGACGCCTCTTTTCGAATGCTCATTTTTTTATTTATTTCACTTATACGGTTTTTAGATACAATGCCCACTTAATTTGTTTTCAAGGATGCTAATTGAAAATTTGTCAAGGGATTTATTCGAATATCGACAGCTTTTGCAGCTGATGCTCACTACAAACTGATATCAGAATCGTTTATTAAAGTCGCATATAGGATAAAGGTATAATCTATTAATTTAAGATCGCCCGTTAACTCTCCTGTGGAAAGAAGATCATCTAGATTTTCCATCGAATGTTGGATTCTACCAAAATCTAGTCACGTGACGGCAACACAGAATTTACGATTGAATCGTCGAAAACTTTTTGGACAGGGAATGTTAAGAATGTTGACATAAATCCAATAGACTTTCTCCCGAACACAAGATGACGAGTTCATTTGGCCTATATTAAAACTACTACTAGCATTTCTATATCTTCACCAAGAGAACCTGTAGTGCCTGGGTTTTTTATTCGAATTATATTGCTATTACAGGATAATACATTGTTCATTACAAAGGATAATTTGGTCCACCTTCAAAGTGGAATTTCGAATTTTGAGGGGTTAAAGTAAGTGGCGATGTTCAAAAGATTCTGAAGACTTTGCCATGAAATAATTTTTTTTAAACAGATTCTTTTCAACTGTATTACATTTGAAAGTATTGCTTTTGTTTCCGTTTCTATTCAACTACAAATATAATATCAAAATTTTGGAGAAATTTACTCAAGAAAATGGTTAATATAAGACATATTTATCTCCTCCCTCAGCGTGACTCGGATATCTCACCTTTTCCCACAACCGTTATCACAGAAACAGTACAGTCTCCTATCTACAGTACCATCATGTACAGAACCCAAGATCTGGAGTGGTTTAGTGTTTTTCATCCATGGGATTCATCATATTAATTCAAGTTCATGGGCTGTGGTGACATTTTTTTTTTTTAAGTGAAAACTTCTTTAGGCACGTTTAGTGACTTTTGATTGAGGGCAAACTGGTGAGTTCGCGTCAGCAACATGTTCGAGACTGGCGACTCCTATTGGCCTTTGCAACTTCTTTTAATTTCAGCTAAAAGGTTGGAATTTCATTTATATAAGAATAATTATATTTATCTAAAAAGTCGTTTAATAGTTGTGAAACTGGATGAACTTTTCGTTTCACCTAAAATATTTTATTTTTAATAGTTGAATGTCATATTTTAAGAAAACAATTAAAGTATAAATGATCCAAGTATTGTTGAACAATGATAATAATGCTGAAAATGAAAATAAAGTCTATATAAATTCAAAGACAAAGTGTAAAAAATAATATTATTATTTCAAATAAATTATTGGTACCTTGTATTGAGCTTGTTAAGCCCATCATATGTTTTGATTAATAAATAAACTAATTGAAATTGTATGTAATTATGTCCGGACTGTCAATAAATGTGAAAAACAGACTAAAGATAATTATTTAAATTTACAAATTTCAAATTTTAGTTATTTAGATTATAATTGATATAGAATTTCAAAAAAGATCACAGTTATTCCAAAGTCTTAATTTTTCACTTATGTCGGCAGTCTTCATGGTGCCTATTCAAGTTTTTTTCTTTATGTCTTGTCTAAGAAAACCACAAATGAATCTAGATTTCGAAATATCTAAAAATTAGAAATGGAATAGGAAGATGAATATGAATGAAATGAATTAAATAACTCAATACAAAAATACTAATAATACATTCACAAGGATGTATATATGTATATATACATTTATACACATAAACTACTGAATTATTATGAGTTTTTGCCTAGATTTTCTTTATTCTTTTTCACGACCCTGAACGTTGAAGGAAAAATGGTGACAAAACCGTTGTCGTTACAGAAGTGTAAGAATAGTGTCAGTAATTTCAGTTTTCGAATTTAATGCTGTAATATATATATAGTATTTGAATATAATACTTTTACATTATTTTACTGTATTGGATTTAAAAATTAAATATACAAACAAATAAAAATACCATCGTAACAACATGCCAATAAATATAAAATACTATACATTATTGTATTAATGGTATTTAATTTAACCAGTTATATTTGACAACTTACAGTCGGAATTCGAACAGTTTCAGATGTAACTTACTTTTTAATAGTTCCACTATGGTTTTGGAATTCAGGTTTACTTAAGTTACTGAAGTATTGAAATAAATTGAATCAAAATTCACTCTTTTATTATGTAGCTGGTACTTTTGCTTTAACCTTATGAAGAAGAATCCTAAGATTCCTAAATAGAGACATATATAGACGCTTGGAGACATATTTAAATTACTAAACTTCAGTTCTGAACTACCGCAATCCACGGTTCTTGACCGATTCGTCATTGGCCACAAGATTATTTTAATTATGTGGGAAGGCATGGTTGAGTGAACCAATAAATATTTTGAGATGGGGCAATCGTTGCAAGATGCAGCTGGTTGACCTCCTACGGACTATATGTTATTAATTTTTGTAAAATTAAACAAAAACAAATAATGAGCACGAGCTTTGCATAGCCTGTTGCACAAAATGATGTTAATTAAAATAAATAGCTGAAACAGAATAAGATATTCTCGACATTAACGAAGGTGCCTTCCAAAGGCGAAGGAAACTGTTCGCAAAGCTCACGAACTAATTTCAGCCCCTTCAGGCCAGTTAATATCTGGTAGAGGTCAAAGGCCTCTTCGGAATTATTAGCATACAAAAAAGAAGAAGAAAATATATACAATACCGCAAATATTAAGAAATGGGTCCGAGGCAGCTCATGGTGAAAGAAGATTGGCTTAAGAGAATGCTGGTATACAATGCACCTGTCCTAGATGCAGCTCAATGCAGTTGCTTAACTAGCAGAGCTTTCTCTACAGACTTTTTAACGAGGGGTTAATAACACAACACCGTCTGAAGCTCTATCCATCTATATATATATAAATTTTATACCAGTTCCTTTAAATTATGTAAGATAATATTTTCGAAAAAGATTCTTGCAATTTTGCATTAATGTTACAACTAAAGAAAGATCTATAAAACTACTGAATCATTAAAGATTCACAAAATTAAAACTGTAGCATTTATCAACTTTCTGAATCCATCTCAGATGTAAAGTAATGTAAAGCTTTTACGATTTTTAAAAATTTATTTTTTGAAATTTATAACTGTATAGCAATGCAAGAAGTAAATATAATTTCCTGAATGATACATACATGTATAGATTAAGGCAAGTAGAGAAACTAACCAGTGGTAGTACACAACTAACAAATTCAACCTCAAAATTCATGAGGCCATCATTTCACAGACTCCTTGGAGGATTATAGGAAGTGAAGCCAGGCTTGAAATTAGTGGGTTTGAGTGGGAATAAAGTTTGTCATGATAGGACTGGTATTGGGTTCGGGTCAAATCAGCAACAAATGGGAAATTGAGGTCATTATGGATGACTTTATCAGAAACAAAGTTAAGTTCATGCATTAAAGATTTTACGAAGAATTTTGGATTGTAAGGATTGGATACGAGAGGAATTCGATGGCTGATTGGAGCACCAATACTATTCCGTAGGATTACTTATAATAATATATCATGATACCAATGAGTTTCATTTTTCCTTTAAAAATCTATACTAATAATACATGAATAAAATCTAAAAATGATTGATCCATTGATCCAAATCGAATAAAAACTTAAAAGAAATGTAGAAATAAAATACTAAAACATACTAGTAACATAATATCGCTTTCATTTTAAACATGTAGTATAAAATTAGTGTTTCTATTAGTGCCTAGTTAGTTTAAGTGCTATGAATATTTTTGTTTCTTTTTAAATGTTAAATAGGTGTAAGCTAATAAATATTTATGCGACCTATAACACTACGAGACTCGTCGGTTTACGCACCTCAGAGAGGCAATAACTCAAGTCTTTTACGAACATTAGATATTTAGTAAAAAAAACAAAAAAAAAACAACTTGAATATACCTTTTGATATCGGTTTTAAATGACCGAATAAAGGTGCATAGAAGCTTAGAAACACCCGTTCCTTGAAAACTACTCCGTCTAATTCTTCTGCAATTTATCTTTTTTGGTAACAAAAATATACATATTGAACACAAAAATATAGATTAAAACAATTATATCAGATTTCATAAAATAAAAAATATAAATTATATTGATATTACCGTAAGCAGACATTAATACTATACTTATCTTCAAGTACACCAATTTTTTTTCCTTAAAATTAATAATAATTGAATTATTTCTTATAATTATTAAATATCTAAACGAAATTATTGATCTTTGGAGCGGAATATCTCATTGGTAGACCGCTGAGTTACCGTTCCGGCTGTGGTAGATCATCATCATAATCAATCCTCTTTACCGCCTAAGCAGTGTGAGGAGGAATTCAGCAAAGCCTTCTCCAGCTCTGTCGGTCTTCCACCAACTGTGCTCTTCTGCTCCGATGGAGTCCCCTCTTCTCAATGTCCTTCCTCACCTCTTCTTCCCACTTCCTCCTAGGTCGTCCTCTTCCTCGTCCCCCCCCCCACTTTGGCTCGGTAGGTTTCACTAGCAATTCTTCTAGGATCCATCCTCAGGAGATGTTCAAGCCATCTCAGTATATTTTCCTCTATTAGCTCATAGGGTGGTTGAACATTCAGGTTCAACCTTATAGTGGTGTTCCGGACTCGGTCTCTTTTTGTTTTGTCCTCTATCTTACTGAGAAATCTCATTTCTGCTTCTTGTATTCTGGATTGGTGTGGCTGTGGTAGATAATTTAATTAACTTGTTGACAGCCCAAGATGGATCCTGTGGGATCTGGTAACCCTCCTAGGGCTCACCCAGTGTGTATAAAGTGAGTACAATAATTGGGCGAATATTTGGTTGTTAAGCGTGATACATAAGAAATCACCTCCCTGCACAACTATTGTCCTCGAAACAGTACAGTCTATATCACGTACTGGACCCAAGACACTATATGGGTTGTTGTTTTACAGGCGTTTATTTTTTTAAATGGTATATCTATTCTATGTATTTATTGATAACTACAACGGTTTATCAATTGCTTCATAACATTCATTGGTATATCGAGAGACGCCCAGGTCATCCGAAGTATTTCCTAGCATCCATTCTCCACTTAGTTATCCAATCCCTCTCAGTGTAACTCTACCCCTTCTTCCATTCGTTACTCCAATAATCTTCTGACCTTAAAATCCTTTATATTCGTCCACTTCAAACACACACAATCTTCTACTGCTGTTATTGTTGTTTTGTTTTTTTTAGTTTTGCTTATTACACATTTAGTTGTGTCAGTTTATGAAACAGTTGAAATAGATGTAAACACATTTCTGTTACTATGCCCAACATCGCGGTTTCGTAGCCCGGCAGGTGATCTTAGGATTTTTCAAAGGGAGTAAAAATTCCTTGGTTGTCCGTCCTTCGGAATGGACGTAAAACGGGGATCCCGAGCCTGTACGAGGTCAGGTATTCGTTAAAAATCCTATCATAATTAAACCTGGATAGGCTAAAGTTTAGAACTCCCAGCTATAGAATCGTCTACTTTGCCATATCTGCATATAGCGACGGTAAATAAATAAACAAAATTAAGATGGCCATGTTAATAGCCAACGTTCGAAACGGATAAAACAAAGTAAGAATATAAGTTTATTCTTTTTATATTATTCAAAGAAGCTAAAGGTCATATTTGATTTTCAATATTATTATTCTAAAGCGACTTGACCAAGAATAAATAAAGAATTTATTACTATTTTTAAAGGAGGTGTCATGTCCGAAGTATGCATATTCGTGGAATAAGGTAATTAGCTAGGTGAGGCTCAAGTAAATAGCATTTACTTATACCTTCATTAGAACGTCATTTTCTTTCATTAGTAGCCTGCCTTCTCTTCGTGACGGAGCCGGTGCCTTCAAGATTCCCGCTCACAACCGAAGCTTCAATCCTCTGCTGTATTTTTTGCCGAAGCGTGAATATGAGCTTGGATTGCATACTGTTGACCAATAAGGTGGAGGAGAACAGACTCTGGTAACTAATCAGATGTTGAAGACAATGATGTTGATGACGATGAGCCAGAATGAACTATCCAGACTATCTTTGGCGACGACAGTTGGCAGTGGACTCGTGGAATGACTATCTATAGCCTCGACTAGCTCACCTCGCTGCAACCCTCAAACTGTCCCTGCTTCATCACTATTCGCGGTCCGAGGGAATCAATCAAGAACGTACGAACGGGTAATCGGGTTCAAAACTAAAATAACGCCGAACAACTGGGAGGTTGTTGAGCAGGGAGGTGGTGTTAGGTTTTACGCCTAATTAGCGATAAATACTTTATTGAGGCTGATTGAGCCCCAAGAGGGTCTCCAGATCACACAAGGTCCATCTGCGGGCGGTAACAGATTAATAAAAGTCTGTGAGCACTCTACTATGGCACTCAGCGCTCTACCATACTGCCACTCCACTATCTGGGGGCAAGTACATACCTAGACTTAAAAAAATGTACGAATACTATCCATGAAATGTCTAGGGTTAAGAATATGATAGGTACTCCATCGTTTCTAAGCCAACGGGTGTGCAGTGATTTAGCCGAGATCACACTCAAATGCCAGGTTTTCCCCCTAAATAATGATATATATTTTACAGGGCGGTCTCCATATCCCACAGGATCCATCTACGGCCATGAAAAGATTAATTAATTTATCTGATTTGAACCCTTGGCCTTCAGCACAGCAATCTAGGACTCTATTCCCCTCCCACATTTAACTTAACTTTATTTATTTTATTTTTTATTATTTTTTTTTAAATCTGAGACCACTTAATTAAATCATCTTAAAAATAACATAGCTTATTTCTTCCAGATTAAACAGTACGAACACCAGATAATTAGGTTCGCCAATCATGACATCACACAAGTATTTATGAAGTGACTCAACTCACAAATCGGTAAGTATTCAGTGGTGAGTTATGAATATCAAAGAATTGAGTTAATATCTCTTTATCATTCATCAAAACAGTAACAACCTAGCTTCAGAGCTTGACTTGTAGAAGGCCGTTGTGTCACTCTTCCAACCTCACTAAGAGTTTTTCCAAAAAAGTAACTTTTTGACATATGTCACTTTAAAAATACTAGTGCTATGTGTCAAATCGTATAAATCGGATGGGCTTAGAAGTTTAAACGCGCACATTTGAAGTTAATTTATTTTTAATTTGAGACACCTAAATTAATATTAAATAGTAAGGACACTGGTACATAAAATCCTTGCAGCCTTGATTATATCTTCTGCAAGCAATCATGTTAATTTGTTTTAATTAGATAATAATGATTAGAAACCTAGGCATTTAACGAGTTGTTGCGCCACGTCACATTTCATAAAGAATCATTTACTTCTTACAGTTAGATAATCATAAAACAATGACTTTTTTTCTCCAATCTTGGGTACAAATGAATTAATATTAATAATACTGATTTTGCCTATACTATTATTGTTTACCAATGGAAAACACCTGAACTAAAAGATATATTCAACCCCGGATATCCAGTTAATTGGAGAAAGTACTGGCCACGAGGCCGGTTACTGACAGCTAAGTTCAACGCTGCTTTAATTATATCAATTAAACATGATAACCTATAATAAGCATAATAAATAAGTAAATAAAATATACATAAGCATGAGGCCAAATTTATTTTTACTTAATGTTTTATCGGTATAATTATTTTATAAATTATGTTATAAGATATTAGTGGAACCTTCAGGATGAATAACAAATTTGAAAATTGTTATTAGGATATGCTGAACATTTTATTTAATTTCATATTTATACCAATTCTATGCATGGGGTGATAGGATGGATTCTATTAAATGTATCCACAGTTTAAAATATTACTTTGTTTATTAAAATTGCGTAAATTAAAAAATATATAAAGAAATTCCTCTAAAAATACTGCAGTTTTTTTTAAGTAATGAACTTATTTGGAACCTGTTTTTATATAAAAATTTATAGAATACTACAGATTTCAAATCAAATCACTAAGTTATTTGAATATAAATATTATTATATTAAAAAAAGTTATGATATTTATAAATGACGTAGACTGTTATCTAATCAGTAGAAAGTACATGAAACCTTCAATTATTTCAGTCAGTATAACAAAAACATGATAATATCTTTAAGAAACACTGAATGACAACATTCGGATAAATTTTCGTATCTGACCTATTGATAATTAATACTTCATACGTAAGCTTGTGCGATGGTAAATACTATACATATACGATGGTACATAATGAGTTATAGTAATGAAATAATGATTCCGCGGTGTTTGTAACTCCCAACAAATCTATTACAAGACCTTCTCCTATTTCCTCTATTTCCGAGAGATAGGTTTCGGTCAAAGTTCGAATCTGTCATGGAATCATGTATTATTCTATTCCTGAGAATACAATATTCTATTGTTCAGTGACTATTTCGTAATGTGCAAATTTCTGAAATCTTTTCTTATATCTGTCTAATACTTTGGATTAGTATGGCAGTTGCGAAAGAAGCACAAAGTTTAGTTATTCTGGTACAATCCATTTTGAAAAGGAGTTTCTTTTTCGCTTGATACCTGGTATATGTTCAAAATTTTAGTAGAGAGATGTGGCTGTTTGTAAGTGGCAATGTCGTTCAAATAATTTTCCTAATTTTTTTTAGTATTAAGGTTTATGGCAATCATACAATTTTTCGAATCTTTTGATTACAAGGAAAACTAGCATAATTAAGTCTCCAAAATACTGGAATAAAAACAACCAGTCGACGTTTCGTTTATTCGGGCATCATCAGGACACACATAAAAGAAAATCACATCAAAGATGTCAATGTACAGCACTTATCACGCCGACAATCCAAATAGAAACAGCAACCTTCCTCAACAAACAGCTAAGGCAAAGGGATAATAATGCTTAGCGATCTTTAAAGCTCGACGCCAATACTACCAATCTCTGCTTGCAAACTCCTGTCCAACAACCTGTGCCACTACCCAAGCCCAAATAAATAAAATAATATTAACCGCAATTCCTCTTTGTGTAATCTCCTAAATCCTTCTTTATTACTATTACTACTATATTATCCTTTTTTTGGAAGGTAAGTAACATTTATTAGTTTTGAGACTCAATATTTTGATTTGGGTATTTTTTCTATTACTTATTTATTAGCATATATCTACTCTTAGCGAAACACTTTCCGAATGTCATTACGCATAGTGACTGACAGTGATTCTGGCGGAAGTGCATGAGCAGATGGATATAATGACCAATACAAACTCTCAAAATCCAAAATCCAAAAACTTGGATGAGATGCAGCCAATGATCTTATGCTCTTCCCGTCAGCTCATCCATTATGCATCATTAAGGATTGAATACTCCATTACTATAATCTCTGCCGGCACCGGCCTTCCACTTGGGAGTCGACGTTTAAAGACCCTGCGGCTAGGTTCAATTCATAGTCACGTAGCCAAGGCGGTATTTAGTTAGGCGGGTTATTTACAACACAAGCCGTCGTCACATTTATGCAAAGGTTCAGAAGCGAAATCACTCAGAGGCTAGGCATTCTATTCTATCCGGGAGTTCGCCGACATTATTCTATAATCCCCGATTCATAGTCGCATATTTATTGGACAGAGACAAATAATGAAATATCAGATAATACTAATGCCATTCACGAGTTCATTTACATTATAATAGGTATTCCATAGCTTATTACGCGAAATTTCCACGTCTGTTAGTAAATAAGGATGATTTATACATATTTAATAGTTGTGTTTACCTTAGATTAAAAAAAAACAATCAATCACTCATAAAAAATAGATAAAGTATTTATATTTTATATAAAACAATAAGTAAGTTTATCGACGAATACTCACAAAATCTATTCGTCATTTCTAATAATAAAAAAAATCCCTGTCTATTGTAATATTACAAGGTCTAATGATATTTTTGTCTTAATAGTTTTTTTCAATATTCGTAACTAATAACAGATAATCGTTAAGATAACTGTTTGGTTTTATGAAGCTTAAACTAGCTTTTCTCAGAATTTACAAAGGTTAATCTACAATAGTTGAGTATTTCACTATAGATCGATATTGTAAAATACTTTGATGAAGTTTAAAATTATTATATCAAAAACTAATTGATCATCATTACTTCTTTCTAATAACATAAATTAAATAAGAATCAGAAAATCTTAATTAATTTGGACAACGTGAACTTCCACAACTTTAATTAACAAATCCAACGATAATAAAAATTAAGAATGAAAATGTGCAACCAAAGCAATATTAAAAAGATCCAAATTAACCAATGACTTAGCCTAATAGGAAGTTCTTCAAGAGATTCACATAAGAATCACTACTAAATCTATTTTTGTATCAACAATCAAATAGGTTTAGCAGTTAGTGATAATTATGACAAACGTAATAACTGAAAAGTCATTACGCTTATTTTACAGCTTGGAAAATCTGATTAGTAACAAAACAAATTGAAATTTTAATCGAAGTTTATAGACATGCCAAGCAACGTGTTTTTAAATATTTATTGCAAATAAGTATGTGAAAGTAGTTACAAATAAGTAAAAACGTTTTTAAATACTTATTGCAAATAAATAATTATAAATAATTGACCATTATAATCCCTACAAACTGCTTATGACTGATATTTAATGAAACATAATTTCTATTCAATACTTAGCCACTGATCATAAAAATAAATAAAAAACCTGTGAAATCGTGTGATTGTGTTCCTTTAGAAAATCTAGAGAACAAATAGACAGAAAATAATTTGTTATTCTTTTATGATGAGAAACGTTTCTGTGATAATTTTTTAAAAATAAGAAAAAACTCTGGATAATTTTTTCAGGGCTACGGAAACTTAAACATGAATGAATAACAAAATAAAGAAGAATCGTGACATCGAATAATTCAGCGAAAAGAAAAGAAAATCGTCTAAATGAAGCAATAACAAATTAATTAAAATTATAAGAGACAATTTACGAATAAATTTTTTTTAAATGCCTTGAAGAATAGCTAACTGATTTAGCACTTATGTAATGACTAATTTAATTTAACCATATCCTTGGATAAAATAAAAACAAAAACCTGTTTCAGTACAACCCATGAAGGGTCTTGGTACACAGCAGAGACTGTTCTATTTCTAAGTCAACAGTCGTGAAAGGAGGTGATATATGCGAGTTAACTCTCAACAATGTTTTTCCTCAATAATGGGTACCTACTTTTAGAAGCTGGGTAAGCCCCAAGAAAGTCCTAGATTCCACAGGGTCCATCAATGGCCGTTTAAAGCCTAAATAATTTTCCTGCCACAGCTGGATTTAAACCCGGGATTTCTAGCACTGCAACTCAGCGCTCTAAATACTAACATACCCCGGTCCCTATTCTTTGATAAAAAGAATTTATAAATGTAAGTAAATAAAACATAAATAAACAAAGAAGTTACAAAAATTTATAAAAATTCGCTATATCCAAAATGATAATTAAAATATGTAAAGGAAGCCGTAAAAAAAAGTAGACGATAACTATCTAATCAACGCGTTGCAACGGTTGATTAGAGACTGAAATATTAAATCGTATAATCTTTGCAACTAATGGGAATTTCTCTCTCCTCGGAGTAGTAAGTTATTCTCAATCGGCTAATGTATTTTTTCTACTTTTGACAACGCCTGACTTAATACATTAATACATTTTTTATTTCCTTTAAATCCAATTTAAATCATTTAGACGGGCATAGTCGAAGTAATTAATTTAAGACATCTATTAGAGTTATTATTACAACAATAACAAGATGTCACACTGGGAAAGCTCTGCTGTAATTGGAATGCCTTCGGCAGAGCGGCCGGCGCTATAACCTCAACAATTTATGTAATGGAGATAATCCTATTCAATATATTATTCGTACATTTATAGGCTGCGCGACTCTAAAGGGGGTCTGCCTAATCAACACACGTCGATAATTCTTCACAAAAAAATAAATAATAATAAAATAAATGACGTTGTTTCAAAAGGCATCTTTAATATTCTATGTCTAGTTTTTGCCGAACGAAGTTAAAATTAAATGACCTTGAATAATATTAGTTAACCCTACTTCATATATATATATATATATATATATATATAGAGAGAGAGAGAGAGAGAGAGAGAGAGAGATAGAGAGAGAGAGAGAAAGAAATGATAAGAAAATGGTCTGTGTGAAGGTCAGACAAAGAAGAAGACCTGCAATGTTGGCTTTAAAATAAATAGTACTCCACATTAAAGAGACATTTTTGTAACATTCACCTGGATCATTTTCTTCCTTAAATTAAATAAGATTTATATATTTGTGCCCCGGAGGTAAAGAATCAAGATGTTGTCTATTAAAAAAATTAAACACTGTAAAAGTGGCTATATTAATACAATAAAATATATTGGACTATAGAAAGTTAAATAAAATTAATCAAGATGGCTTCAATTATGAAATATCAAAAAATATAATAAAAAGCAACATTTAAAATCAATAGTGAATAATTAATAATAAATAATTGAATTCAAATTAAAACAAAACCTTTGCAGTTTGAATGAGTTAAATTGATTGACTCGGAGGTTAGAAATTTTGTTTTCCATGATTAACGATATATTTTAGAAGAATGGTTGAGATAGAGTAGAATGATCTTTAGCCTGAATCAATTCAGCCAGTTGTCACAAAGAAATGTTATTACCTTTTCGAACTAATGATTCCAACGTCATAAACAAAATTTGGTTAATTTGTTTATCATACTCGCTGTGGTACATAAATACAAGATATTTCTAGCAGAACATATCTGGAAAAGTGCAGGCCCTAGAAGCAAGATACAGTAAAAACAAACCACTAAGCAGAGTGGAAACAAGAAAGCATGAAAAGACTGCACGTACAGCAGAATCCTTAATGTTCCCATCTGAGGACTTCTAGGCAGGAGTCTCCGATGGAAACCGTGTTACATAGTGACATGGTATACTGATTTACAAAGGAAACATGATGATGTAATAAAATATTTATACATATATTTATAATATAATAAATAAATAAACAACTCAATAATTCAATTCTTTATGAGCCCGAGGAGATCCCACAGGGTTGTTTCAAAACTGTTTAAAATAAAATATGTAACACTACAACCCATGAAAGATCCAGTATGTGGTAGAGACTATAGTGTTTCTAGGACAACGGTTAAGCATTAAGAGACGGTTCATGATCAAGAGAAGAAAGATAAGAATAAATCAGTTTATTAAAAACCTTTTTTATCAGTTTACCACTTCGAGATTCATTTTATTAAAAGTTTATAGCCATATCATGAAAAGAATAGTTCAAGTTGTAAAAAATTAATTTATAATAATATAATTGAGGGGGAAGAAGATTATTTCTGGATAAATGTGCTATAAATTTATATTTAAAAAAATATATTTGCACTCATATAATGGATCGAAAAAATATACATTTAAAACTTATATAAGCTTAAAAAAAGTTTTAAATTTTAATATACATAAAACGTAAGTCCTTGAGTTAAAATATAAAGCCAAGTAGAACAATTTATATATTTTAATAAGATATATTTTTATGTTTTATAGTTATTTTTATGTTTTATGTTTTAAAGTTATATTTGATGTTTTTAGTTAAAGTATGTAAAATATTTTTCAAAACATACCCATTTCTCCAAATTCAAGTTACCTACTGTAGCGCGTAAATACAACTATGATACATACTTAATCGTTTAACGTTATATCAAAATGTTTTAACGTTACAACGATGGCTAATAAAATTAATTAATTGACAATTCCTTGGCTTCTCTCATATATGCATTGATCGTAAAACAGGAAATAGAAACTATATTTGATGCTGTTTTAGTGCAATGATTCGAAAAAATATTAAGGCAAAATATTTCAAGAAAAAATACAGTAGTACATCCGGAGTTTGTTTATCTTGTGATAAAGATAAATGATTTTAACTATTATCAAAAAAACATAACCTTGGAATCCTACTAAATTTTTTTATTATCTGTTATAAATCATGATCTGAGATAATTAAATTTATATGAATAAATATGACAATTATTTAAATAAAATGAATATATAAATATAAAGCCATGAAATGCTTGTTCAATTTCTTTCTAAAGGAAAGGTGAGAAGGCGAACTGGAGATAGTGAATTTTTTTTGTCTCTCAGACCTACTTTTGTCAAGACATCTCTCGGCTGGTGGAAGGTTTTCATCTAGCTAACGGTATCTCATAAGATAGCTAGCTGGCTACTTTACGACGGGACTTGAAGCAAGTGTACTGCTTCTTTATTTTACAACAATATGATATTTATCTACAGATACAAAAAGCATTCTTTTGCTTTACAATGTACTTTCATGGCTATAAAAACTATAAGAGTATAAATCAGATCCGAAGGCATAACGTTCCTTTCCAAAAATATCTACAAATCGGTGTTAAGCAATACCTTGCAGTTAGAAATTACCTGTAACGATTATTTGACTTGATGCCCACATGACATAATGAAACGGAAGACCTTAAGAACTGACTGGGGTTACTATGTTGGCTTTTTCTGAATCTTAAATCTGCTAAGAAAACTATACAATGCATGGATTCTTCGAAAAGAATATATTGTGATGTCTCTAAAATTACCGCTTTCGCGACTTCAAGATCTAAGAAGTTTTGGATATGGGTGGAGTGAGTTCTGATTTTTCTTTCTTATGTTAGGGCCGTTTCTTCCGAGTTTTTTATCCCATTGATAATTTCAATAACATATTTTAGAAAAATACGACGGTTATAAAAAGACATATAGGATGAAGTATCTCCTACAATAGTTCATCATTCTCTAAGATCTAATTATCCTTTGTCTAATATATTCGTATGTAGATCCCTCCAGAAATGTAATCAATTCATTGCCAACCCATCAGTGAGTTACGATGTCCACTTAGGTATTGTTTGTTTTTGTAATTCACAATAGACCATTTGGTACCAGTTCCGTAGGTTCTCACTTAGAATTAAGTCGTAACAATTTTTAACTCTTTTTTCTATCCCTTTTTAATGATATTCACGGAAATAAAAATAAATGAATTACTGGCTGCATATAGTATTACTGAATGTATATAGGTAAAAGAACCGACTTACATATATTGTTTAGGTCATAACATGACCTGTACTTCAAAATGTTTGTTGCATTTCTTACTTAATCATATCTTTTCGAAATAAACATATTTTTCATAATCACGCTATTGTTTCATACTAAAACTCACGAATATTTTTATTTTTGAGATTATTAAAAATAAACGAGTGAAAAGTTAAAACTTGAGACTTAACTCAAAGAGACAACCAGAGGGAATGATACCAAAAATTAAAGTTATAAGATTGTTTTTTCCTACAAACGGTTTATGATTATGATATTATAATTAGATATTAGGTGATTCTACAAACGGATTCTCCGCACTATTAAAAAAAAAGTTATTAATTGTAAAACTATTATTTTGTTTAATATCTTTGTTTAAATATAGTATTAGGAAAGAAAAAATGTTTCGAGAATGTTTTCATCTAAAAATAACGACCTTTTTAAAAACAGAGTTTCTTCAATGAAATACATAACTAACGTATGTTTTTTTGTAATATTGACAAATCAATTACATATCAAGACATAATTATTTTTTCTCTATAATCTATATATATATATATATATATATATATATATATATATATATATATATATTTATGAAATGAAAAATGTTACTAATATATTATTAATAAGAAATCACTAACTATGATCACTAAGGAAGTAATCACTATCGACAGACTGACAGAGTTAATAACAAAACAATAAAGCTGTAAAGCTAGCTTTAGTTTAGCTTTAGTAACATCCATCATAGGAGAGGCTGAGGCTAATAAATCTTGCGCCCAGTTAATTAATATGATGAAAATATCTAAGATATGCAAATCCCACTAACGAACCTCATTATGAGATAATGGTTGAAAATAGAAGTCCCAGAGCCGAACCATATAAGGATGACGACTGTACTTCACCCATTAGTACCACCCACAAAAACAAGAGCCACCTCGTGGAATCCGAATCAAACGAGCCTAATCACTTTTTTGTTTTTAATCGTTTTGTTTTAGTAAACTTAGAAATATTAAACAAATCCCATTGGTCTCTAGACCAGACTGAAGAATCTAAGTCCTGTTTATACTAGAATAATACAATTTCACGCTTCGTCCTTCCTGAGGAATGACTCGAGTGCATAACAGGCACGTAAACAAGCTGCTGAATTCGCACTGTTTACCCACAACCGACTGCACCCTGCCTTGAACAAGAGATTGTTTACGAAAAAGACAACTAGAGGAAGAAGTGAGACAGGAAGGGAAATTGAGTCATGATCGGAAAAGGAATGACATTTCAGTGTGGTAGGTCATAGCTGACAACATATAATAAAGTGTGAGCAGCAGAATTAACATGAGAGGTCGGCAGTTCAATAAGTAGGGTGTTGAATTACTAATTTCTAGGTTCCTAGTTCGAGACCGGCTGTTGAAAATGAATTATTTATTCTGTTAGCAGTTATTCTGTTGAGGGAGCGGAGTGGCTCGGTGGTAGAGCGCTGAGCTGCCGTGCAGAAGGTTCTGGTTTCAAATCCCGCTGCTGGCAGATTTTATTTAATCTGTTAACGGTCGGAAATGGATCCTATGTGATCAACAACCTTTCGGAGGCTCATCTTGCCTATGTAAAATGGGTATCCAAAATAAGGAGGGAAATCTGGTGGCTGTTCGCGACCAAGGGCCAATCACCTCCCTTCATGGGATGCAGTGTTGCATTTGTTTTTTTTAGTCCTGAAAGGACCCTGTGGGATCTCCTGTGGCTATAATTATATAATATAATTACTGAACGATTGAGGCGTTCAGGATCAAAAAGTGGATAATTTCAAAATTTCAAAAAATTATATTTTAGTCAAGAAATTTTGTATATCACAAAACTTTGCCGCTTTATTTCTCATGGTTCTGGTCTGGGTTCTGAACCTGAATTTTGGGGAGCGTAACATTACTTGACAAAATTAGCAAAAATTTCAAGTCCGCTTTTGATTCTGAACGTCCTAATTAAAAGGTACCCACAATAAAAAAAAAACTGTGGAGATTGATATCGCACAAACACGCACTTTCATAACCGTTGCCAAAGAAGCAGATATCCTTTACTGAACCCCATAACTTTCACGGGTTATAGTAATACATTTTTATTTTAATGTCTTCATGGGCTGACGTCGTTTCCAAAAACATAAAATTGTTCTGTTTTTTTAATCAGGACTAGATCGCTCAATTGAATGATCTGATAACTAAAGTGTGTTTTCAATTTAAATATACACGCTTATTATGAATTATATTGTTTATGCAGACTAAATGTGGAACTTAACGACTTGTGGTTATTATCATATGCCGCTTTGGATTTTCTCATAATCCAACGTCAATAGCATTAGTGTAACTGACAATAACATTGTTAAACTTGTTTTTATGGTACCTTGTTTAAAATTATATCAATCGGAAGGCTATCCGAATGATGGATAAAAAACATCTTTCAGATACTAAATGTAAGCATGTGTCAAGAAAGAATTTACACCGAGAATTTCTCAAGATCTAATTACGATAAATACATTTTGAGTGTAATGATTAAATAAAGAGTTAAAAAAAGGAGTAAATAATTTATGAAAGGTTCATTACCAATTTACTCCTACGAAATATGAAGCTCAACGTTATCGAAA
This sequence comes from Troilus luridus, assembly GCA_964056705.1. Taxonomy (NCBI): domain Eukaryota; kingdom Metazoa; phylum Arthropoda; class Insecta; order Hemiptera; family Pentatomidae; genus Troilus; species Troilus luridus. The sequence goes on along the minus strand of OZ057412.1, from coordinate 89,122,639 downwards.
AACAGTGAGCAATAAACAAGATGAAGAACATTGTGCCCAGAGGGTGGTTTTGTCGGATCGTGTTTATACATTCACTCATGAATAGGATTTGAAACATGGCTAGAAATCAAAAGTGGAGAGGTCCGACATGGAATTTTCAATTGGTTGAATTAATATTACAAGGTTACGGGTGGCAGAGGAAGCTACCACACCTCCTTGATACCCTGTAATCTTTCTTCCGCTAGTTCTTGTCAGCTATTCTTAGCACCTGGGCGACCTCCTCACCATGTCCGACCTACCTGCAGGCGCGTGGCCATGCGATTCTTCTTTTCGTCGCCTGTGGCCTCGCATTTAATGTTGCCACACGGTTATTATTGAAATAATAACAGCTCATTATTGATCAATTAATGGCCGATTCATTCAACTTTAATTTTAGTTGAAAGAAATGACAATTATATAAATAATCTAAATGCTTAAGAAGCGAGGTAGTTCAGAGGATCCAGCGCTGAGTTGCTATCCTGAAGGTTCCGGGCTCAAATCCGTCGGTGGCAGATAAATTATTTAATCTGCTAACAGCTGAAATAATTGAAATGGTGGGACTGATCTGAAGACCATCCTGGGGGAGCTTTAATAAAGTGGGGGTCCTTAGTTGGAGGAAAAACTGGCGATTGAGCGTGGTCAAAGATAAATCAAATCCCAGCACAACCTTTGCACAATACTTAAAACAGTACAGTTATTTTTCTACCTTTGAGAAATAAAATACCGTTCACTCATCCAATTAGATATTTTTTTAAAGTAAGTTATATTAGTTGGTATTGTATGTATTTTTCTTTCATTACTATATTTTTTTTTAATTGGCATACAATTTGTATTCATATGTAACTATTATCAATTGTTTCTCTCTATATAATTATTTCTTTCTTATTACTTTTTTATTTTTGTTTATTTTACTGTTTTTTGAAATAGGTTTTCATTATTTTTTAATTATTTTCATTTGTTAACAATTAACTTGTAACACTTAACTATGTGTAATTAAATTATTAAAATTAATCTAAGACAAAATAGCTTATACCTACAGTTCCGGCGAATAAGTGGTAAAGTATAATTTTCTCCAAAATGAGTTTCTTGTGCTTAAGTAAGTGGAATCGAGTTATTTTCGTAGTGAATAAGGGGCTAAGTATGGCATTTGCTTGAAAAAGAGTTTTTGCTAGCATTCAAACTCCATTAAAACCCTAATAATACAAGAATAACACGATTCTGCTTCTCTCAATACAACTAACTCACTCTGGGGAAAATTTGACTTGGGGGGGGGGACTTTTCCCAGAGGTCTAAAGGGACTTTTCCCAGAATAAATAAAGACTTATTATTATTATTACTGTCTCTACCACATACTGTATCACTCCAAACCGTTCATGGGTTGCAGTGATACAGGTTTTCAGATCTTAAGAAAATATTACATACTATATTTTTATCAGTAGAAAATAAATCACTTTCGCTTGTAATGTTATTCAGTCGTTTATAACTCAAGTAATTTATTGAAAATTACAATAATAAATTTAAAATTTAAAGGGGATTCATTTTTAAAAATTCAAGTCATAAACTAATACCGAGACATAGCCCTAAATGGATTGTCGTCAATTTATCCATGAATCGGATTTTCAGAGGCTAATGAATGAAGATTTACATGCAAATTAGAATCTTTAATGAAGCTATTACGGAAAAAAAAGAAAGAAAAAGGAAGAGAGATATGCTCTTACAAGAGCCGATTAAGGATACACAAATAACACTAAGTCGCCTCGGAGCCACCAACTCACTGACCTCTTACATTTTCATCGCTGGAATTTGTCTCCGTTTCTTTTGCCGGAGTCCTTTGTCCCAAGAAGAGGTCCTCCCGAATAGTATACGGCGAAGGGGAAAAAAGAAATTATCAAGGACTCGGCCAATATACGTCGCCATTTGTTTTCAAATGGCAAATAGCCGCTGTGACTTGTAGAGGGGGCTATGAGTGGATAATGTCCAGTATATAAGGATGTCATTATCCAGTAGCTTCTATTACCCAGGGTCTTGAACATTGTTCAAAAAAAAAAATATATATTCTTAGAATTTCATTAATTTAAAACAGCTGTCATTAAAGCTTGAGGTATCTCGCATAACTCCTGATATACATTTTTGACATAGGGTATTGTTGTAAGAATCGCAATCTGCCATGAACAAGATTGCGGGTGCATAGTCAGGCAGGTGGCTGTAGGATTTTTTAAATGGGAGTAAAAATCCTATGGAAGGGACGTAAAATGGGAGTTCTGAACCCGTTCGATTTCAGATACTCACTAAAGATCCCTATCTTAATTATAGGCAAAATTTAGGACACACACATTATTTCAAATATGTTTCAGATCCTAATGACAAAAGTTGTTCACAATATTAAATCAAAGTATTTAGGGATAGTATGTGATAGACTCAAAAAATTAGTGAAGTTTCAAAAATGTATGTTAAGCAACAGAACGGTAGCCAATTAAGTGTATGATGATCGATGTGAAAAAAACCGTGATAATCGAATTAAGCAGGTAATGAATGAGAAAAAACCTGATAACACGGAAACTAAACCATTATCAAGAGGAAATATATTAGTCAGTATGACAGCTGCACAATATATCGCTCCTTCAAAAGAACATCATTTTTAAGAAAAGCCTTCAGTAGCACTTGTATAGGTTAAATTTTATTTCAGGAACGATATATTTAATATATTCCATTTACACCAATTTTATAAAGTCCTATTTTGAGTTGCATCGTGTTTTAACCTGAAATTTCAATACCACCATTACAATGGGAATGCAATGCTTTACAAATACCCAAATTTTTTTAAACTCACATGGAACTTTCAAATACTTCTATTGAATACAAAAATGTATTTGAGCTATGACATTGTTCTTCTTAAAGAGCGATGTGGGTTTTAGTAGGATGAGTTTTAGTGGCCCAAACAAGCCTTTTGCGACTTGAAAAAAGAATCAGAAAGATATGATACCTCCCGAATGGAAAGAATTTAGGACGCCATTGTCTACAACATAAGAAAATTACAAGCATCAATCATTATTTCAGATGATTGATAACATTATCATTTTATGATAGAAAGAATCAAGAACAGTCTGCCGATTCATCGTTTCTTTCCCGACAAATCCAATTAATTTCCTTTCCTGAGTAATATAACAAACCATGGATGGATTGGATATGGATTTGCGCGATTTTGATCTTCCAGTCAGGTAATGACGACAGATCTGGTGAGAAAAGAAGATTAATTTATAACTAAAATACTCATTAATACAAATTATAGTAATAACTACACCCGTTACCCGAATGCACGACTTTAATATAAAAAAGCGCAATCGATTAAATCTCCGCGTGAATCCATTTAAATCCAGATTGAACTTCGCTAAAACAGTTTTCAAAATTACTCGAGAACTAACAGTTGAGAGCTGTGAGAAAATAAGACGAGATCAAAGCCGATTAAATTTAAATTGAGCTCGCAAACTGAATGATTTCTCAATTTAAATAAAAATAAAAAAGGGGACAGGCGATTTTAACCCAATATTTCGTATTAGATTAAATTATGTATTTATCCACCGACCATCATAGATTTTCGATCTCATTCAATTCAAAACCACAGTCCACTCCCGTAACAGCCGTTCTCGGCTCTCTGATCTATATATAGCATCCCACCGAGCAGCAGCTTTTGGCAGAGCTTTCCTTATCCGATCCTCATCCCTTTGGAACTCTATACCTTCTTCCAGAATGGTGAGCCCCAGGATGGTCCTAGATCCGGCTCCATCTCCGGCTACCAACAGACTAAATAAATGTCTTGCCGGCAGCGGGATTTGAAACAGGATTTCCGGCATGGCAACTCAGTGCTCTACCACTGAGCCACTCTGCTCCCTTAATTAATTAATATATAGGTACTCAAATGTTACACTATTTTACTTTTTAGCTAATTCTATATGTAACGTCCTAAGTTGGTTTCAAATTAGCTCCGTTGTTTTCATACGGCAGGAATACGCAGTGTTTAATCATCCGTTGAATGGAGCATTGTTATCGCTAATCTTATCTGAAGAATTTAATTAACTGCGTTCCTCCTTTTTTTTGGTTTTATTTTTTCAATTTAAGACACTTTTCCGTCTAACTACGAGTTTCGTGCTGAGTCTTTGACCTCCGAAACATCACCAATTGCTAATATATTCTTAGATGCACATATTTTTTCTCTATGTGTTTCTTTTTAGTGAACTCCCTAAAAAAATATTAATTACAATAATATATTATTTGGAATTGATAGATAAGGAGACAACAAAATTTAAAAAAAGCATAATTTAAACTTTATTTTGAACAAATCCATTTAAATATGGACAAAACTAATCCATATATTTCTGTCATTTAACAAATCTAATTTATTATTTTTTTCTTAATTTGATTAATATTATTATAATTGTTACTATAACGTGTTCATGTAATTTAAAGGCAGATTTAAATGTGAGGCTCCCAAACGGCAACAGTTGATAACACGGAAATTTCAAAAACTCATCTTGCTACCTTATTGTTTGTTTATTTAACGTCACTTTATGCTGCTATCGCTAATCGGACAACGATTTCCGCCTTATTTCTCTTTTTTTTTAGGTCCGTTTTTGGACCTGAAAATTCGGGAGCATAAAATTGATCGACTAAACGAACGAATTTTTTTGTTTGTTGATATTTCGGTATTAACCGTTTTTGACCCGAAAAGGATCATATTCATGCTTATATATATCCATACATAAGTGGTAAGCTGTGAATGTTTAGGTAATGAAGCATATTAAAGGCGGTCAAATATAACCACAGAAACCAAAGATAACAAGAAACAAGGGAAAATATATGTCAATGTAATGTTAAATCACTTATAAGTACTTAACAAACTAACCTAAAAGATTCTGAATGATGTTGATTGGATTACTACAGTTCTTGAGAGCATATGTTCCACTGCACTACATCACCTGAGCAAACAACGTGGACACGCTATTTCCGACATTCCTCCTCAGGCCAGAACCGAACAATGACAAGGCCGCCCGACCGATTATTCGCCTCTGATATCTGGGGCCAGTTTTTTGGCAAGTGTCGTGTCTACGCAAGAGCTCCTGACGGGGAGAACCGGCTCCTTCAGAAGTCGATGACCAATTTGACTTCCATTCAAATGAAGAGGGCAGTAAAAAAGACAAGGATACTTATGCCTGCTATAATTCAGGAAACCTCTAAATGCGTATTCAGTATTCGGCGGTTTTAAGATGGTATGCAAGAACCCACCCACATAGTCGGCCTTTGCATTAACATCATCCCAAACCAGTAGAAAGGACGTAGTACAAACTATATCAATTTCATGAGTGAACAGTTTGATAAACACACTATCTTTCTAAGATGGTGAATCACGATAATCACGGAGTACTTGCTATATGGCTAAATAAATACTAATTTCTTTCACTTACTTTTATATGAAACGTATAGTAATAGTAAGTGTTGTGAATGTGAATCATTTTGAACGAAGATACAGTTTTAAGTAATCCTGATTCCAATAAACCAAGCGGTCTGTTTGTGTGCAAGTGAACTGCCTAATAAAAAGTATGCTCTCAGGAGGTCTGAGACGTTACACCGATTTTAATGCTAAAACTGACTAATCGATAATACCGATTATTACTACCGACTTTTTTTTTTTTTTTACTTTAAAGCAGTTTAATGCGTTTTTATTAAGCTCGTTACATCTATGTACACTTAAATCTTTTTATTGCTTATTTTGTGCTGTCTTATTTGATGATTTATTATTATAGTTAACCTATCTCATTCTTAATACAAATAAAAAGTATATATACATAAATATTAATATTTTAGAAATCGCTAAAAAAAAAAAATAAATGATAAAATCATTCAGAAATAATAATAGTAAACAAAGATACATATATATATATATATATATATGTATATAAAACTTGGAAAGCTAACCCCTTGAGAAACATATTAAATAATTTGTATAAAAAAATATTTTAGACTAAAATGTAATGTAGAAGGTATTAGAGTAATGAAAAACGTAGACATTTAAGTGATAATTGTCAACAAGTCTAACAAGCAAGCCCTACATTTAAATCAATCAATAACAAATAATTGATTTTTCGAAGTAGACCAAATGCAAAATTTTCTTTGGTATTTCTAGAGAAAACATTGAGAGGCGGAATGGTGAGTGAAAGTTCATATTTCAATATCGTTAAACTTTAAATGTTAATCCAAAGATGGATTTATCAGCTATGTCGACATATTTACTATAAGAATATGATAAATATTTATAGCCAACGGATCAAACGTCTAACCCTCTTCCCTCATAGCACCATCCTCACTTTCAGATCTCCATTAATATTCAAAGCGTTCCGACTTATCAATCAAAAGTTTATAATGGTTATGGTCTGATTACCCAGATAGCGATTTATTAGTTACACAATCCACGACTTAACACGATCCTAACAGTCTATTATATCAATTCAATCGTAGAGTATAGTAAATATATATCGCGTGTGTCATGCAACCCCGTTTTGTGGAGCTGTCGAAATAGTATTATCCATTCTTCTTCTTCGTCTTCTTCCATGACAACCAGTCATCCCGGTCTCATGAGTGCCCTCATCTCTCCTATTGCATCTCTCCCTCGTGAAGCTTGGATATAAGGTCTTCGTAACACAGTCGAATCCTTCCCATAGGTCAGTCAGTCGAGCTTCATAGAAGTTTCTCGGTTCTCCACATTCTCACCTCCAACAATTGCTCGATGTCTAACTCATCTCGAGCCATTTGAACAAATCAACCTTCTTAGTTAAACCCGAAGGCTCGGTGCCGATACTACTTATCTCTGGTTGCAAACTTCTCTTCAAGGACCACTACCCATACCGAAATCCGTTAAATTACTCTTAACGCAATATTCCCACCCACGTATCGGTCTATCCCTTAGACGCTTCCCTGTCGGCTCAGCGCTTATTAACTTTTCAAAAGAATTCGTTCGTTACTAAGCCCAGCAGCTTTACAGGCCCATTTTATTCTTCGCGACACTATCACTTGAATAATCACCAGGTGCATGGTTCTTAATTCCGCCTTGTGTAATCTCCTCTTAGTGAATAATATTTTCAAAAATTCTATTTTGTATTCCCTTGGCATAAATACCCATTTTTTCGAAATAAAAGGAAAGTTGGGTTCTGGCCTTTCTGGATAAAAAGACTTTTTCAAGAACAGTTAATTACTTACTCACATGTACGAAGCTTTTTTCTCCTATCCTCAGCTACTTGCATTAGTAAATAACTGATCGATTACAAATGGGTAACAGATAACCGAAATCTATTTAATTATTTAAAAAATAAACAGGAAGAAACTGAGGTATCATTTAACGTATTCATTAATAGATTCCTTGTAGAAGTCAAGAATGAGTTATACAAGAAAGGATTAGAAGATGTGAAAAAAGAATAGGGGGATTATCAGATAAATGAAAATAAAATAAAACATCAATTAAACAAGGAGATATCGCAAAGAATGATGAGGGAGGCAAAGTCCTTCAGATAGAGGGTGGGTCTTCATCTGTTTTCCTTATCATTAGGGAAACTGGACGGAAATTAACGCGCAGGGTTACCAACTAACAATGTCCCCTTAAGGTAGGCCTGCCAACCAGATCTCAACTGATCCCAAATACCATTCAATCAAACGGCCTTATACCAATATAGAAAAAAAAGGAAAAAGGATAACTAAATAAGCTTATGCTTTCAGAACGATAAACCAAACCCCATCAATATTCATATGGGATTATTAGTTCCAGTAGAATTGTAGTCAACATTTTGGCTATCTTATAAAATCAAATGTTTTTTTTTCTCTTCTTGCTAAACGATTAATTATATGATATTATTTTCTTTTAACAGACTTCCGAAAGGAAACCGTTTAGCATTTTTTTCCACTTATAAAAACCAATTCTCTAGAAAAAGTGACTGCAGCCAAACTAACCCATACGTATGCCAATATTCGTTTGATTGTTATTAGAAATATTTCCGCAACAATAATTTGGAAGTGTATAGTTAAATGCATTCACCTGGCTTCAGTATTTTACTAAAATCTCAAATTTGAGGTATAGCCATACTATGGTAACACAACATATAGCTTTATGCTAATTATATGTAGTAAGTAATTTAATGTAAATTAAATATAAACGTATTTTTAATGAAAAAAAAGAACAATATTAACTTTTTTGGTAAGTATGCGTTATGTGGTTCAAATCCCACTCCTGGCAAGACTTTTTTTTGGTGTGTCAGCTGCCGGAGATGGATCACCCTCCTGGGGCTCACTCAGCCTCTATTAAGTGGGTACCCAAAATAAAGATGAAAATTCTGAGCGCGATCTAGGACAAATCACCTCCCTGCACAATCGTTGGCCATGAAACAGTACAGTCTACAATATACTGAGCCTATGACCCGTTCACGGGTTGTGTAGTGGTACAGGTTTTTTATTTATTTTATTGACCAAAGATCTAAAGATGTTGGGATTACGTCTTAAGATGTTTAGGTCTGACGATTATAGCATCCTGACTAATAAAATGTAAGACAATGTGATATTGTAATTCTATAGATAACCTACATATTTTTAAAAACTTTAGTAACGGTATGATGCCATCGGATATATAAATTATAGACTATACAGTCCCGAAGACGATAGAAAACAGAAGAACTTGATGACTCTCATCAGATGTGATATAGGGGAAGTGGAAAAATAAAATATGAAAGGAACGAGATGTTACTAATTGGCTAAGTAGATTAGTTCTTCGATAATCGCCGATGAGGACTTTGATCTATACCCGCCATCCTCATCATTCTTCACCTCAAGAATGTAATATATTTTATAATTTCAAATGAATTCTATAGATTAATGATGAATAGAAGTTTCCTAATAAGACTAACAACTGGCTACATAATTTTGTAACATTAAGCTGCGATGCAAACTGCATTGCAATGAATCAGTTTTATACATTAAAGTAAAATAATTATCATTTCATAGAAGAATATCTGGACCATTTGCAAAGGAAGGTGGGAAACGTTCTGTTTAGGATCAATAGAAATTAGAATTGAATGGTCTATAAATATTGACACGTCGGGGTTCTGAATTTAACGATTCAGTTAACAAATAGCGCACTAAATCTATATGGAGCATAACTTCTTGTTGTCTTAAGCTTCCATCATCCGACTTGAAATCCCAGAATCAGAACAACTTAATTTCTGGAAAAGAATAATTTTTATTTGAGTGGAAAATACTTTTTACCAACCATTTGAAAATTAATTATAATCCGATTAACTTATATCTCCACGAATCATTGAAATTGGCCTAAATTTATTCTGTGTGGATGTGGAAGAGGCAATAAAATTACTTAACACATTCAACAAACATCTGGCTTTATGGAGGAACAACTTGGTGTCTCAGGCACTCGGTGATTTGAAGGATCTCAGGAGTTTTATTTTGACATTCCCACATGCAGCAATATGAATGGTAAGAGAGAAGAAGAGAATTATATAAAATACATTTATATTATTTACATCTGTACCCCGGAAGTAAAGGGCACCATATCAGATTATTGTTATTTTTGTATTTGTTCAGGAGAGCTAATAAACTTTGAACAATTAAAATTTATTTATTATTTACTCATCGAAAAAACTTAAAGACAATTTTTCACACTGTTATTGATAAGTAATTGGAAATATTGTTCATAGTATTTGTTTAAAACAATTTACCTTTATTACCTATTTTGTAGACATGATATCCTTTATCTTCGGGTTACAGATACATTACAAAGCTAAACTAAGTCCAGAATAATCCTGCTTAGACTTGGACTTAGACAGTAGGCGTCCCCGGTTAAACTGAGAAGTAGAAAAGAAAAAATTCAACACTAATTGAACTCGTCGTTTGTTACGAACAAAGAAAATGTAATTAATGAAAAATGTAAAAGAGTTAAATTTGCTAGTGTTACTGTATGTTCTTTTGTCTTATTACTACAGTAAGATTATTGATGTTTGGCCCCCTGCATATCTCCTTCACTTATATAATCTCTTATGAAGTAACCTTTCAGTAAGAATAATTCTAAAGTATTGTAAATACTAAATACATACATATATATATATATTTTTTTTTTTATTTTATCTGGGGTGGGGTAGAGCGCTGAGTTGCTATGCCGAAAGTTTCGTGTTTAAATTCAGCTGAGCGAGATACATTATTTAATCTGTTAACAGCTACGGATGGACCCTGTGGGATCTCCAGAACCTCCTAAAACTCACCCACCCTCTATAAAGTGGGTACCCTTAATTGAAGGAAAATCCTAGCTGTTGAGCGTGGTCTCAGACAAATCACCTCTCTGAACAGCCATTGTCCCAGAAACAGGACCGTCTCTACTACATCCTTAACCCAAAATCCGTCATGGGTTGTAGTGGTACATTTTTTCATCCGTTGACCAGCGGTTACTCCGAGTAAACGGTTAAGGTCGGTATACAATATCTTTGTAATATAAACCTGAATATGAACTCTATTTAGATCTCATTCAAAACTGATGTAAAAAAAACCAAAAGCTTTTAAAAGATGCTACAAGCTCTTACCCCACAAATAACTATTTAGGCTCCCTCGGAGCCCCGAGCATCTCTCCGTTTCCACAGAAAAAATGTCATGACATTATTAAGGCACACTTGAAGACGGCCCAGTAAGCTGTGCTAATATTTATACCTACAACCAGCCTGACAGCTATTGGCTGTGAAATGCAAATTCACGATCATAATCGCCAAATTAAAGAGAGACGAGAATGTGCCGCTCATTAGATATGCCGGAGTTAACGACGACACAGGCGGCTACGGTCAATATAAATCATACCTTCACCACTATGAACAAATTCATCACTTAATCTAAAATATAGCTTACATTCTCATTGATTATCATAGACTGTAATTATACCTTATCCACGCTGATAACAACGCGTTCGGACTGACTGATTGCATGGTAGTATTAAAAATATAAATCAAATAAATATAACAAGGTATTATATAATAACATAGAACATAGAGTATTATATAAAACTCAGAACAGGTAGTAGGCATAAATGATATATAGGTATAGGAGGTAGGTATAAACAGTACATATCTACAGTCCCGGTGAATATGTGGTTAAGTCAAGTTCTGTCCAAAATTATTTTCTTGTACTTGGGTAAGCAGAATCGTGTTATTTTTACAGGGAATGAGAGGCCAAGTCATGCATTGGATTAAAAAGGAATTATTACTTATGTTACAACTTCATTTCAAGCCAAAAACTAAGCAAAAGTCGACTTAGCCACTTATTCACCGGGGCCGTTTATAAAAAGTCATATGAAATGTATGTTTCTATTGTTCTAAAATTCAAAGTATAATTATTAAACTTCTTTTGTTTGATATGTTTATGTTTACAGATTATGATGATCTGTACGATCTGATTAATCCTCTCTTTTTTGATAATTATCAGTATAACTAGATAATGAACAACCATTTTACGGTGATATCAAATGTGAGCATGGAAACATTTGTAGAAACACTCAATAATAAAATAATAATTTAAATGGACACCCGACAACGCAAGGCGCAAGGAACATTACCACGTTCAGAGAAGGGTGGTACACCGAATGGATCATTTGCCGTTGTTTTCAAAAAATTTCAGATGATGACAGGTTAATTCAGAATCAAATAATTGATAAGTGAATAATACATTTACACCTTCCTCCTCGAGATAAAACTAACACATAAACATCGTACTGCAGGAATATTGAAATAATACAATACTAGCTTATCAAAAAAACAGCATGCATTGGTTAATCGGAAGGGGCCTCATTACAAAACAAGGCAAGACCTCATGACAAGCAGCGAAGAAACTAAACGAACTGGGTTACTAAGTCACATCCACTTAATTCGCCAGACTTATTTCCCACAAATTCCATCGGTTCAGAAATTTGGACTACTTCCCTGAAAGTAAAATTTTCGAAAGGGTTTCTCAACTCAAAAATGCATTTTCAGACTTTATTTCATCAAATAACACTGTATTTTTCAGATCTGTAATTAAAAATTTGATAACTCGTAAGTGGAATATGTATAAATAATGACGGTAAATATTTTGATTCCATAATTTTTTTTTCTTAATAAACTTTCATTTAAAAATGGACATTAAATATGAAATAGCCCCAAATTATATAAACTCATAATTCCAAGAAAATATAATATGTCGATGAAGAGTTCTTGTTGCAATTGTAGACTTTAGAAAGATGAATTCGAAAGGTACTGCACCATTGGATATATATTTTTTAATAACACTTTTACACAATGAATTGGAAGATTTGAAAAATGTAGGATATGCAATAGTACATAACGAAAATTAACTCTTCTGCAATAATGTTTTGTAGAAGCTACGAAGTAATAGTCATGGCATGCAATGTAATGAAGCAATTGTCCTTAAGAAACAGAAGCGTAACGTAGATTTTGACAACGGCGTCAAGCTTAACTCTCCTCCAATAAAAGTCATCAGCTTTACAACACTATTTTAGATCGTGACTAACTCAATTTATTTACTTAAACGATGACAAAGCAATCAACAAAGAGAAAAAATATCGTTTAACTCGCACGTAAAAAAATAATTTCATCACCCATTTGAAGTTCTGCAGTCTGTGCTTCTTATATTCACCCCTCACTAGTTTTTGTACTGACGTACTATAATAAGTGTAAAAATACAAATCATCTCATTGCCAATAAAACGATCAGACTATCAAGTCATATCGCGGTAAGAGGGAATTACTTATTCAATCGTAATAAGATTTTATTATAAATTTTAATCTTAATATTATTAATATATATTATATAATATAATATATATTATTAATGACTATAATTAATTTTTTTAAATTCTGTATGCAAGTATTGTGTAGACAGCGCAATTCTGAATATATTTGTTGAGAACCAGACATAATAAAGGATACACCCTTTATGATAAGAGGATGGAATTCTGCCGTCTGGGAGGCCTCCAATTAAAAAAATCAACTTTTTTCAGAAATAATCGTTAAACATACTGGAACGTTTATTGTGACCTCTATAAAAACTCAAAATTTTATAATAGCAAAATGAAGATTTTTATTTTGAATCCGTGGGTTGGCCATTAATGCTAGTAAATAAAATATTTTAAAATAAAAATATTTGAATTATGCTTTTAAACAGGGTGGGCCTCATGTACGAGTAGCATAGCTAAAACATTTTCGTTGTTTGCGGGATTCGTCACATTATTCAAAAATATATTTCCTAATGGCCAAAGTTTGGAAAACCAAAGTATTAAATGCATTGGTATTAAATACATGTGCATTACATATGCATCCATATATCGCTCCTTCAAAAAACGGCAATACTCAAAAAACCTAATTTTTCATCATAACAAAATATAACTTTATTAGAAAAAAAATGTTGAAAATGGAATATCAGGTATGCCGTTCTTAACTAAAAAGCTTCAACCAATACAACTGCTACTAAAGGCTTATCTAGAAAACTCCAATATTTGAGTGATGTTCTTTTGAAGTAGCGATATTCAAAATTAACTGTCGAAATTATGAGATAAAATATAATAAATTCATTATAATGATTGGAATGTGGGTTTAGAATAATTAATTTTATATTACCTATGTTTTCATGTAATAATAACGGTAAACACTAAATGATTAGATTTTTTCCAATAGCAAAGACATAAGAAACAATTTAATTATTTTTGTAGTTACTATAGTGACAATAAGTATTTCGTAAGAATAGGGATAGGTTTGTCGATAACCCGGAGTAAGACTTAGCTACCGGAGACAATGTAAGGTGTTTTCACTTTATCTCGGGAAGGGACTTCGATCCGAAGCATGGTAGCTTTCTCCGAAAAAAAAGTGGCTAAGAGTCTTCAAGCTTGGGCACTAAAGCAGTGGGATAAGTGAGCGCTATAAGCTCGTAAATCCTCGAAGGAGCGCTCCAGGGACTGGCTCCTGTCTGACTTCTTCTCCTTTGTCTGCAGCCATGGAATAAGAAAATTAAAAGATTCATTTGAGCATGTTAGATAATACATGCCCCTACTGTATCCTTACATTTGTTTCTAATGTATTGATACACATGTTTAATCTGTTAACAGGATTAAATGGGATGGACCATTTGGAATCTAGAGACCCTTCTGCAGCTCTCCTATCCTCTATAAAGTGGGTGACTAAAAACCAGGTAGTGGAGCATGATCTCGAACAAATAGCCTCCCTGGCTAACCGTTGACCAAGAAACAGAATAGTCTCTACCTTGCACTGGACTAAGACCCTTGATTGGTTATCAGGTTTGTAGTGGTATAGGTTTTTTTTTTTTTAATTCATACCCAAGTAAAAAATGAAGTAATAAAAATGTTTTCCTTTAACAGTTAAAATAAACGGAATTTGTGCAATAGTAAAATAAAAGGAAAAGAAAAAATGGTCACCAATCATAATAGTCTTTAAATTAAATGTTTGCTGAACATAATTCAATATTAAGGAAGGATAAATATTTCGAGGATATTGTCTAAGTACTATAAAATATACAATATATTTTTCATAGCGAGCTGAACGCTCAGTTGGTAGAGTGCCGAAGGTTCGAGGTTTGAATCAAGCTGTTGCAGATAATTTATTTAATCTGTTAACAACCATAGCTGGACCCTGTGGGATGAGAATACACTCTTGGGGCTCACCTAGCCTCTATAAAGAGGGTACCCTCAGCTGGGAGAAATATCTGACGGTTGAGCGTGATACGGACAAATCACTTCCCTGCACAATCTTTATCCTGGAAGCTCCACGTTATACTGAATCCTAGGCCCTTCATGGATAGTAGCGGTACAGGTTATTTTTCAAATATCTCTAACCAGTGCATCCAAAATCTTGAACGTTACCATATTCCCTACAGATACAAATGTTTTTCACGATATTTCTGTTTAGTGAATAACCCAGATAAATAAGAAAAATATATATATTAATTGCTAAGTAAATAGTAGAGTAATGATAATATTAATCATGTTAAATAATTATTATTACTAAGGCATTGAGATTAAATTTGCTGGATGCGGCAATGCGCAAGTTTTAAACGAATAATAAATAATCGATAAAAACACTTAAAAAATTCAGTAAATAAAGTAACCAACATTTATGTAATAAATATTGAGATATTTAAAGAAAATTATTTCTTTCTTCCAGTAGTAATAATGTGCAAAGTGCATTTTTCTTTTTTTTTAATCTGTCAATCGACGCTGCCTACCTGCTTCTTAAAACACAAGAAAAACTATGACGATTTTTTTCAAAATAACTATTTCATTGACTAGTTGTAATAAGTGAAATGTTTGGAGCAGGGATTCCCTTAATGACACTAAATATTGTTTGAATTTACCATGTAACTGGGGGTACTAATATTTCATCTTACAATATTAATATTAAATATTTCCTAAATAACATAAAATATAGCCCCTTCCTACTCTTCACAGCTTTAAAATTGATAATATTTTAAGTTTTAATTTGTTGAAATATTATATAATCTCCGTATTAAGTTATTTAGTAAACGACGAAACATTTTTAAATAGTTTGACTAACATTACTGTAATCATAATGAGACTGAAGCCACAATATCAGATCCATGAATCTTGGGATATTGGTTTCTGATCCGCTATCACCAGGTAGTGAATGGAACAGAAGGATATCTGGCCGCTACTTTCATTGTTCGAGCCGCCTCAATGAATGGGGGCAACAATTACAGGAAAATGTAAGGCTCATTCATTATCCAAAATTACGTAATCATCCCGTTCCCGTTTGGCTTACCCGTTTGCCGAAGGTAGCGGAATTATGTTTACAGGTCAAATAATTTGTAAGTTTTTTCATTTAGTTAACACCTTTAACATCCCTCTTTCAAATATTAAGTAATTTCTATACTCACGAACTGATAAAGTATAATTCATTACTTTAAAGCTATATTTCATTATTCGAACCTATCACAAATGTTTGCAGTTCATTTGTTCCTCAGTAAGGTAAAACAAAAAATATAATTAAAAATGATCTAATCGCTGACCGACCGTGACAACCAGTAATAAATTATGTACTTATTAATTAACTTATTAAGTAAGTAATACATTATATATTTGAAGTCATTGAATCCTAAAAGATCATAAATCTCGACATTATCCGTCAATCAAAATTCACGATCAATCAACGATCGCTAGACGAATCGCAAACCTTTATTACAGACTTTTATGAAAATATAGCACAGATTTAATTATATCATTCGGAATCATTATCGAAACATATTTATTGGTTACATAAATGATTAATTATAAATTTAAGAAATAAATAAAAACAAAAAAAAATCTTTATGTAAAAGTTTATTACTTTAAAAAAAAAATGATTTTATTGAATTGCACAACTGTAATATAAATATCTAGTACAAGGGCTATAAGAATATATAAATACATGACAGGACATGTAGAGGCACTACCCACTGGCAGCACTAATAATATTTCTATAATAGAAGGTCCCGAGGCCATCTTCTCTTCAGACGCCTAGGAGGATTGTCCGGGATGGAATTGGATGCAAGGATGGAAACTATTGGGTTTGGATGGGCCTGGAGTTTATTATGGAATGATATGTATCTGGACTGGGCTAAATCGGTAACATATGGAACGTTAAGGTCATTATGGATGGTTTTATTTGTGACAAAATAAGGAGCGTTTAGGATTTTGGATTGCAAGGATTGAATACGAGAGGAATTCGATGGTTTGGTGGAGCCCCATATTATTACTTTTAAAACAGTGAAAGGAGAATTATAATCGTAAAGAAAAAATCGATATTAATACAAAATTTATCATTTAATTGTTAATTTCCTTTTATTTTCTTCCCAGCTTAATTTGAAGGCTTTCCTGGATTTCAAGGTAATTAAAGCATGTCAGCAATACGAACACTTTTTAAGTTTAAAAAAGGGTTTATTAAACTTACTTACAAACGAGAGGAAAATTTCTATAGTTATATTCTATATTATCATAAACCTTACCATTTTTTTAAATTCCAATTTTCAAAACTATTTCTAAACTACCTTTGAGCTCGATAAAAGAAGTCTTATCTCACTTGAAAACGATATGAATAAAATATTTCACCTATCACTCCATTGTTATGAAAGATATAAATAACAATTATACACAATCATGAAAAATAGCAATTCAGTGTTAAACCACTTAATCCCATCTAATCAGTGATTAGAGATAATATCTCAAGTAGGTAATTGCGATAATTGGTAAAACAATTGCCTAGATTAACTATATGAATGTAAAACGGACCTTCTAGAACCCCGAAAAATTAGATTTTATAAAAAAAAATATATGAATTGATTTAAATAATAAAGATTAATGGGGCCCTGCCCGCTTAACGGTCTGTATTAACTACCTTTTTCCTAGTTATTACAACTATTCATTTTAATCTATTACAGTGAGTACTTTACGTTTTAGTAGAGGTTCACATATATTATTCTTTAAATAAATTTCAATTTATTTATTTATTAATAATAAATTAAATAAATTAATAAAGCTCAGTTCACTACTAATTTTGTTTCCTCTAGGAAGCCTATTTAAATATGATAATTGTTTTTAGAAATTGAGTATTTTGTATTGATTAAAATAATGATTTTTTTTTTGAAGGTTTGTTTTGTATAAATGTAATTTATAGTAGAATATTGGCCTAATATTATTTCACTAGATTCCTGAATAAACATTCCCAAAATCGGAATATCGGAATAAGACTTTCTTTCGATGCATTCCATTTTCCGTTTAAATTCAAATAGTGCAATATTTTTTTTTTTGACAGCTTAAAGATGTCAGGAACAGAGGCTTGATTCTCTATTTTTTTAAAATATTTATAGCTTTACTGATCGAGCACAACGTGGTCTAGTGGTTAGCATAACAACTTATTATGCCCAAGATCGGAGGTTCACACCCAGGAGGTGGAAATAAGATATTTTAAAGGAGTATACAATCCTTAGCAATGCGGTCCGTCGGAAGGGATGTAAAATGGGATTGTGCTGTGACAAGTAATTGTTAAAGATTCCTATCCTAACTATATCTGGATAAGCAAAATTTTGGAATCCCACAATAGCATCGTCCGATTAGGCATAGGAGCATCAAGTGAGTTAAATGAATAAACAGTTTTTAATATAATATAAAAATATATTAAAATTTTTCAAGTAAAAAAAAATGACCTTCACCAGGATCATGTTCTACTCCATAAATAAGTCAATATTATTCAACATTATTTAAGATAAACTCTTTATATAATAAAGAGGTAAGCCTAAGTCTTTTAAAGTATTAATTTTATGTTTATATATATTTTTGTGTTTTTTAAACACTAAAAACCATGAAGGTCTGGGTTGCAGTACATGTTGGAGACTATACTGTTTCTTGGACAACGGTAGTGCATGGAGGTGATTCGTCCTAGATCACGCTCAACCGTCGGAATTTTCAACTTATTTTGGTTACCCACTTTACAGAGGCTAGGTGAGCCCCAGGAGAGTATATTTTATTATATATGTAATAATTTTCGGGCAATAGACAAGACGTTGCAAGGTTACCGCCGTAGAAAATATGGCTATGACACAGCGTCTATAAGACTATAAATGGCAACGTAAACTTGAAGATGAGCGAGTTGATTTATAACATCGTAAATTAGTAGTTGCTAATCGATATATGCGATTAGCAATATCACTGCGGATTCCGTTGCTAAGAGCTCATCCATCCAATACGATAACTCAGACAGTGGCGGATTATCCGTAAGGCAAACTAGGCACGTGCCTAGGGGCGCGTAGTTACAAGGGGCGCGCGAGCTCAGAATTTTTAAATAAATAAAAAAAATAACATATCGCGCATTAGCGTAAGTACAAGGGCCCTGATCTACTAGTCTAGGATGTGACGATACAACGTCGCCGTAATTACAAAAACAATCAGTTAAAATTAAGATGGCCATTTATGGCCGGTACAGGGGAGCCGATAAAGTTATTGCCTAGGGCGCTCTGGACCTTTAATTCGCCACTGAACTCAGGCGAATTAAGGAGCGCAGTTATATGCAAAAATATGCACGAATAAATAAACACCAGCGCCATTAGCATAAGCAACCGGGTGTCGAAAGTGAAGCGCCTACAATTTATGAAGGAATCGTTTGATATGAGGATTGAAAGAGAATTGATTATTTAAATAATTGACATTAATTTTATAATCAGTATAATTATTTATATCGATTATTTCTGTTTTATACCTAAATTACTTTTCATTCTCAGCTTTAAAATACTCATATGACATGTTGATAAACAAAAAAAAGGAAAAAATGCTAAAAAAATACTGTCATTGTATCAATTGAGATTATAAAAAATCTTTAGAGATGAAATCTTATGTGAAGTACATGAATTCTAATCGCAATCCAAAACTGAAACAGTCGATTTTTTTTTTATGATTATACATTTGTTTGGAGTAATGAGTAAATATAAAGAATGAAAGGCCTATATTTTAACTGTACCACTACAACCCGTAGAAGGTCTTGGGTTCACTACAAGGTAGCGACTGTTCCATCTAGGGCGTTCGTCAGAAATCACTCTCAAACAGGTTTTCCTAGGTTCGTATTCAGGTTTACATTACAAAAATATTGTATTCCCACGTTAACCGTTTACTCGGAGTAACCGCTGGTCAACGGAAGAAAAAATGTACCACTACAACCCATGATGGATTTTGGTTTCAAGATGTAGTAGAGACGGTCCTGTTTCTGGGACAAAAGCTGTTCAGAGAGGTGATTTGTCTGAGATCACGCTCAACAGCTAGGTTTTTCCTTCAATTAAGGGAACTCACTTTATAGAGGCTGAGTGAGCCCCCTGGAAGCTAGTTAGAACTCGCAAGGTCCACCGCTGATAACAGATTAAATAATTAATTCTCCATAGCTCGATTTGGACCCAGAACCTTCGGCAAAGCAACTCAGCGCTTTATACACCTCGCTCTAATAAAACATGACATTTTTATTATTGTATGGTCCTCAACATCGACTTTTACAAGAACGCAGTAGTAGGATGCAGTTTTAGATAGAAGTCAAGACTGCAAACTGGAAATATTTGCTTTATAATTTTAGACATTGTAGGAAGCAATGCATTCATGATTTCATAAATAACCAATCAAATCTTCTTGAAGGCATAAGGACAATAAAGTACATTAAATAACCCTAATCCCCATATAAATCATAGTGGTAAAAACATTAACTGTTAATAAGAAAAAAAGAAATAATAGTAACTGTATTTGAAAAATAAGAAACATTTCACAAAATTAACGACAATTAATTACATTTAAATTATTCAAACGAACACTAGGATTTCCTAAACAGAGTAATTTAAGACAAAAGGGAGAGACATGTAATGACTTAAATTCGCACTGGACTAAGTTTATTTGGAAAATATCTCCTTATCACAAACGTGCGGACGTATGTTCAATAGGTTCACAGGCAACTGGTAAAATTCAATCATTTATTTTTTTATGAAAGAATTGAAGCCTAGAAGCCTAATTTTCGTTTAATTTTCATACAACATTTTTTTTAAATGCATTTATACAGTATATATTTCAAGAAATATCTGCAGGAATACAAAATACACCCAGAAATCCCGGAGGACTATGGAGTATAGAAAGGCACCTTTCTAATAAAGTATGAAACACACCCTCGTGGTCCTGGTGTCATCTATTTATAGTAATTATTAAAAAAATAATTAATTAATAATCCTTAATAATTATGGCAAAAACTACTATATAATATTAATTGGCTGGAGTCGTTTATAATCGGTTTTATTAACTGGAATTATCTCTGGGCTTTCACTGGGTACTTTGTCTCTAAACTTATAGTCTCTAACGTTATTAATAGCTCTGATTAAGTGAGATGACGAAAAAAAATCTGACGGATTAACATACTTCCTTCAGGAAATAAATAGTCGTACTTAAGTAAGAATGTAATATTAAGCGGTAGTCAGGATTAAACAAAACAACTAAACCTCGGGTTTTAAATACCCAAGAAGGTATTTAGTTTCTCAAGTTAGACATAACTTCTGTATACTTTCATACCAACACTGGATCATATTTTCTAGACAGTCATAGCATTATCATGACCCAAAACTAACAAATGTACAAGCCGTAAATGGTTCAGATTGTAGTATTAATAGTATTAAAAATTCATCTTAAAAGAATAATAATAATTTAGAAACAGAAAACAATATTTTGATAGGTAATACTCCTGAGGGAGCGGAGTGGCTCAGTGGTAGAGCACTGAGTAGCCATGCCGGAAATCCTGGTTCAGATCCTCCTGCCGGCAGTTACTTTTATTTAGTCTGTTTGAGGCGGGAGATGGATCATATGGGATCTAGGACCCTCCTGGGGCTCGCCCAGCCTCTATAAAATATTATAAAAATAGGGTACCCAAAATAAGGGGGGGGGGAACCTGGCGGTTGAGCGTGACCTAGGACAAGTCACCTCCTTGCAGAACCGTTGTCCATGAAACAGTACAGTCTCTACCATGTACTGAACCCCAGACTCGTTGAAGTGTCGTAGTGTTTACAGGTTTTAATACTCCTGAACCTTCAACCTGCTTAAAAAGCCTCATTGAAAGGATGACGTTGAAGACTATCTTGAATGATAGTTGCGGTTTCACTTGTAAATCATCATAGTAAATCACGCTACTAATAGCAGAGAAAGAGGCTTGTGGATTTTCTGCCCAATAATTTCTTGGCTAGTTTGATCATATACTTTATCTCTGTTTATGCAAGTATTTCTTAAATAGAATTGTAACTTATTTTAACATTAAAATAAAATACCCTAATGCAATTTGTATAACTTATTGGGTAGATTCATATGAAATGTCGTTTTTATTGTTTATAAAATTCCAAATCGAATTAGTAGACTTCTATTCTTTACTATATTTATGCTTACAGAATGTAATTAGATATCATTAATTTTTTTATATATTTATTATCACCACAATTCAATATTGTTCAATATGCCATCAAATATGACCATTGAAACGGAATTTTTGTGTACTTTTTTTATGAGTTTAAGCCAGGACACTCGGCAGCCCATACTGCAAGAAACATGACCGCAGCGTTTGGGGAAGGTTGTTTCAACGAACAGTCATTTCGCCATTGGTTTGAGAAATTATCAACAGATTAATTCATTTCTCCTTTCTGGTCTCGAGTGAAACCATCTCATCCATATCGTACTGCAAGGATATTGACATAATACAACAAAAAATTATCAAAAACCATTTGAATCGGTTAATCGATAGAGACCGATATTCTTCAATGACCCCATCTCTTCAGAAAATTGGACAATTCCTTTAGAGTAAAATTTTTGAAAATGATTTTCAAGTCAAAAGCGCATTTTCATTATTTATTTTATCACAAAAACTACAATTTTTCAGGTCTTGAATTTAAAATTTGATAACACGTTATCAAAAATACATAGAAAATTAGGGAAAATGTCATTATTCCATAGATTGGTTGTTTTATTAAATACCGTTTCATATGAAACGATCCAATAATATAATTTCCACATTTCTGAGTTTTATCAACTCCGCTAATTCATAACTAACAGTTTCCAAAGGCATGAGGTTCTTTATGAATTAATAAATTGGGCCAATGATTACTATTTATATATTGAGATTTCTGGATATATTTGGTTCTTGATTAAAACTAATGAAGAGAGGCAGTGCCAAAGGCTCTATTAAAATCGCCATAATACTAAAGTGGCTAATGGCCATGTTAATCGAGACCACTCAAAAAATAATCAGGCTCATCGAAAGGAGGAGCAATCATCGTGTGAGGAATTGGCACGGTCAGAGGATAGAGAACCAAAGCCTCCTCAGGTTCAAAATTGACGAGTTAGCTACAAATATATTATACGAACCAAAAGTTTGAATTTAAAAAAGCTATTATTATTATCTTTATTTTGGATATCTCGGCAACGTGGTATGTTGATTGTTTCCTCAGGAATCAAACCATTGCAAGATGCAATAATCGGTAGTTCTTTAACTTCCCCCATTCGGTAAAGATGCCATAATTCCTCGTATAGCTCTTGGTACTTGAGAATATTTTCGCTCAACATTTCACCATCAGCAGGTACCCCCAATTCGATGATGGTGGCTTTTTTATTTTTCTGTCTATGAGTAGTATATATGGTCTGTTGTGGGGGATATCATGATCAGTCACCATAGCTTGTTTCCGATATAATTTTATGTCTGATTTTTCTAATGTGTTCTGTGGCTGCTCTTGTGATATCGATATCGAAAAGTATCGAACGAGAAAAAAACACATTTTTCATTTTCGATCTGAAAGATTGCTCTAGAATGGATGAATGTTATAGTAGCAAATTCTTGAATCTGAATTCACTCTGTAAAGGAGAAGAACAACCCTGTAATGATGTCGAATATGCAACTATCTGAGTGATGTTCAAAAGTAACGAATTGTTAACTTTTTTTTTAACTGGGTGTTTCAAAGTCTGGAATATTCGAGTGTTTTATCTGATTCGAATAGTAACAATGTCAGATTCCTTGCATGGGAAATATGTCTAGTTCACGTGTTTGCATTTTTATGAACGAAGTGTTTTAAAGGATAATATCGATGATGATAACAAATTCAATATTTAGCGTTATACATTATAGAATAATAATCATAAATTATAGATAAAATAACGAATGTGTTTTTTGATTAATTAAAATACATTATCCGATTACACTCGTGTTGATCATGTGCATCTACGATATGACCCTTGTCGAATGTAAAACAAAAATAACTTATACCTATTGATTTGCGAAATATACTTGACGCTCAATAGACTAGAAGAGCATGAACACCCAGTTTCAAACTGAGGGAATTAGTAGATAATAGCTCTATGATCCATTTCGGACCCACAACACCCAACCCGGACGAATTTAGCAGCGATACCTGTTTGTTAGTGTAGAAGGAAAATGATTAATTTCCAAAACATATTTTTAGTAAATGTACGCTATTTAGTGTAAAATATATCATAGCTATGAAAACATTTAAAAACAGGGGCGACCTGTAGTCTAGTGGTTAGCATAACAAACTACTAAACCCAAGATCGCGGGTTCGTAGGCCGGCAGATGGCCCTAGGATTTTTTAAGGGAGTAAAAATTCCTTGGTTATGCCGTCCTTCGGAAGGGACGTTAAACGGGAGTCCCAAGCCTGTACGATGTCAGGTAGGTACTCGTTAAAAATCCCTATCCTAATTAAACCTGGATAGGCAAAATTTAGTGCTCCCACTGTTGCATCGTCCGATTAGCCATAGCAGCATAAAAGTGACGTTAAATGAACAAACAACACATACAAACAGGGAATGAACACGGAAAAGTATCACTTCTCGAAATGTAGGAGTTAAAGGAATACGTTTAACATGACTCCGTGATTTTTATGACTAATTATATTGGAGCTCAAATATTCTCAGAGAAACTGCTCTATCACTACTCACTGTTATCTCTCAGCATGGCTGGCTACGATTGCTACAGCTCAAACAATACTGTACAGAATGGGTTCTTAATATCGGAGCAAAATTATACATACAGTTCAATAATTAAACTATAAGTAAAAATTGAAATAAAATTTCAAAAACAGTTGTAATTTATAAGAAGTTGACTTTACTATATTGATGATTTAAAATTAAAAAATGTTTTAGTGGGTATTCTTCCCCAATCCCTCAGGTTTCGCATTTTTACAGATCGGATCACTTAAAAGGCTTTGATATTTGCGTTGAGAATGTTGACATAGCATAATTTTATAGAAATGGATCAAAAAGCTTTGGTGAACTATTTAATGACTTTGTTACAATCATTATCATTTTTTTAAATAATGAAGATAATGGTGGTTCATCAAAAAAAATGCTACAAGATTTTATTCAGGCTGTGTTTCAGACTATAATTTAATTTAAGCAATCTATAACTTGAGTAACATTATCAACAGTGGTAATTCCATTTATGTGGTATAATTTTATTGATAGTTGGTTAACTGATACATCACAGGCATTCGATCAAAAGACACCAAGTCCAGACAGAGAATTTCGTTCAACAATGAGTTTGTAATAACCTAATAACCGGCATAATTAATAACCAAAGTGCCACTAAAAAGGCATTGAATGACAGTGATATTAAATACATAAATATATCTACAGCCCCGGTGATTAAATGGTTAAGACGATTATTTCTTACAAAATTAGTTAATTCTAATGAGAGAAACGCAATTCTGTCATTCGCGTGGCATTTGGCTTAAATCGGAGTAATTGCTTATGTTATAACTACATTTCAAGCTAACGTCAGACTAAAGCACTTATGTACAATGAGAATGTTAAGGTTTCGGTTCCCTCTGCATCACTAACGCATTTAGGAAAAAAATCTACTCAACTACTTATTCACCACGGCTTCTGAATGCTAATATTAAATCCTAAGCTGGATGAAAAAATAAACTAGTCTATAACAGTGGAAGAAATCGGAACCGAAGACTGAAAGTGATTCCCAATACTACGCGACCATTCTTTTCAATCGCCTACCGATAATCCTCTGAAACGCCTGTAAGAAAGATGGACCAGAATCTTCTATCGTGGAACAATTATTTATTTAGAAAAGTTGAATTGTTCCTCTGCAATCAATTTTAATAACTTAATGACCCTACTTTAGCTTTTGCGTTACACTGTTTATAATGAAAGTCGTATTTGTTTATAATTTTACATTTCATTCATTATCGGTGCAGCTGACGCTCGAAGTAGTACTTGGCCAGGTCAACCGTTCTTACCTAGTCGTCCGTTTCGTTAGGATGTCTGATGAATACATAGTCTTAAGAAGGTCCTCTCCTGCCTCAATCCATCCTTTTGATCCGCTATACCCTAGCAAATCGTGAGACACTTAAGTCATATAAGGAAGGATGAAATGCTCTCAAATTCTTCCTCCACGAAAATAGAGAAGATAATGATTACATTACTCTGATCAATTGTTATTACTTAAAAATCATAGGTTATTCCATTTGAAAAAAAAAATCTAAATGACGCTTTCTCTACGAGTTGAACACTCGAGACCACCTCAGGATTTATGATAGATTATTCCCTAAACACCCTCATCTTACAAATTTATCGAACAACTGCCGATGCTGTCATGTAAATCGTTAATGATGATGGATACACGGCCGGGACAATGATAGATTGCACCATCAACCCTTAAGAAATTGACCAATCAACTACTTAGCCAGCCCACATAGCCGTGGGGGACGTAATAAAGTCAAGTCAGGGATTTATAGTGGTCTCCAGTTACAAAACTGTTTCGAAATTCATGGCTTGGCGGCCCCTGTGACTCAATCGGGGAACCCAAAATATTATGGACAATCAGAAGTATAGGCTTGGTCGCTCATTTGTGTCACAAAACAAAAAAAATTACAATAACGAACCTCTTTTTTTTTCAAGGATTACGACGCAAGCAGAAAGTAAAAGTGTACGTTAGTATCAATCGAGCGAAACGTGTCAACCCATATAGAAATACTTGTAATATATATGGGTTTTTTTACAGAAAGATAAGCTGTACCTCTACAACGCATGGATTGTCTTAGATTCAATACTGCTTCTTGGATAGCGGCCATGCAAGGAGGTGACATATTTTAAATCACGCTCAATCGCCAGATTCCTTCCTTATTTTGGGTGCACACTTCATAGAGGCTGGGGTAGCCCTAGAAGGCTCCTAGATCTTATAGAATCCATCTCCATCCGCTAACATATTAAATAAAAGTTTGCCAGCGCTCTTACACTGAGTCACTCCACTCCTGAAGTATTATGATGCACAAATCATAATTTACAATGAATCAACTAAACCTCAGAGTTGCATTAATGTTCAAATTTAAGAGTTAAATCAATGTTAGGGACCATCATGTTTCTAAAACCAATTGGACACACAGCACTAGTAATGAGCGATGTATAACGGGGTTATAACCTCCAATACTATTTTTAAATCTCGATAAAAATATTGTTGATTATTTAGAAAGAGGTATATTCTTATAACCCTTTAGTCCGAATAACTATGGTATTGTAACTACAACAAAATCAAGGTTCAAATCCGGCAGTGGCAGATTTCATTAAATCGATTAACAGTCCGGGTGGATTTTTTGGGGTCTGGGGCACTCTTGAGGTTCACCCAGCCTCTATAAAATGAGTACTCAAACGTAATCAAAGGGGACGTACTGAACCCAACACCCTTCATGGGTAGTAGTAGTACTTTTTTTTTATTTGGCAAATCGAATTGAACATAAAGATCAATACTCCAGGCAATAGACAGGTCTATTAGAATTGTTGTGAGAATGACAGTTGTAGAGGTACATACTAAATGATGTCGTCATTTCTGCTATCCTTAATTTCATTGAGTCCAGAATGCTACTCTAGTTTGCAAGAAGCTACTTATCCTCTTCCCACGGGGATGGGCACAACCTGTTCCATCCCAGAGCTGGAATGTGCCAACTGATTCATAAGCAGCGACACTTCACGGAACAAGCAACAGGACTCGTGAATTCTGAAACTCGCGGACCCCTTTAATGTTTCGTTCGAATTCTCAAAGCGACATTAAACAAAAATGCAAAAGAGAAAAATCTTCTAGCCTGGAAATGTTTCGGAGCAAAGGTTGGCGTCAAAGGAGGGAGTTACACTTGTAGACTTCTTCCTGAGCAAGGACCTCGTTCCTTTTGCATTCCCTGCGCTCCTGGATGTAGGCCTCAGGAAGGTCCCTTCTAAATTTGGAGATGGCCAGGATTCCTTGTTCGTCTTATATGGCAGCGGACTGTGTCAGAGCCTATCCGGGTAGGAGGTCCTCCGGCTTTGATCAGTCTGTCGGGGAGGGAGGGGTCCTAGGTGCCAACACCATCGCTCACTACGACCTCCTCTAATTCACTATCCTGGACAAATAATCTCCTATCCGAATTGGAGCCACTTATCTTAGGAAACGTCCCAATAACTTTAACTTCAAAATAACTGTAACGCTTCTACTTAGAACACTCAATACATGATACTGATTAATTAAACTTTAAGGAGAAAAGATTAAATTAATAAAAATGGGTACCCAAAACCGGAGGGGAAATCAGCCTATTAGCGGGATCTAGGACAAACACCTCCCATCATTCATTATAGTCTAAGAAACAGTAAAGCCTCTACCACGTACTGAACTCAAGACCCTTTAGGGGTCGTAGAGGTACAGGTTTTTTCTTAAAAAAAAAAAAAAAATGACACATATTGCAAACATATATGTAATTGCAAAATATGCAATATATTCTAGTCGGGTTGACATGTTTCGCTCCATTCATATTAACAAGTTATATTCAGCTATGAAAAAATAGGTTCGTTATTAATTGTTATTGTCCATAAAACATAAGTCCCTACCACATACTAAACCCAAGACCCTTAATGAGTTTTAGTGGTATAGTTTTTTTTGTCTTTAAAATATCAATAGCAGATTTATAGCTAGAACCATATAGATCCGTTAACTTCAGGTATTTCTTTTCTACGCATACTTATAATCTCTGAAGCATAATCCTTGTAAGTATGTAATTGCAAGAATGGCTGTAAAACTTTAACTAAAAAAAAAAACAAATAACGTCGTTAAACACCAATATATCTAGTTATATGTAACAATGATTTAGGATCACTTCTCGAGCCCCCGATTATGGTTTGCTTTTATTTTCTATAGAGTTCTGTGACACTAAATGAGTTGTAGTGGTACAGGTAAAAAAAAATAAAAGAGGAGAAAAAATAATCTATTTAAACAAAAAATGTTTATCACCTGTAATCATTTAAAACCGAAATTCTAGAAACTTCCGATTATATAAATTAACTAATTATTTATAATTATCTAATTACATTGTTGGTCAGAAACTGATAATCATTTCCTTCAGAAATTCCAATCTCCACAAATAATCTTTATCTCGATTATCGGAAAGCTCTACATGTAAAAACTATTTAATAAATAGAAATTGATCTTTTGAAAAAATAGATTTTAAAGGACCCGAAATCTATCTCAAGAATTATTAAAAACTCAATACTTTTGATAATCATATAAAGGTAAATTAAAATTAGATATTTAGTTAAGTGTGTTAAAATATGTTTATTGATATTAGGGTGATTCCGTTTTAACAATGTTAAATGCCCTGCAATGATTGTTCTCATGGTCATCTATCTATATAGGTTATCCCTTTATGAATTGCTGGAATAATATGATCCTCATAATGACTCATCCCACATTACGAATATTCAGGAAACCTTAAAACACATATTTATACTGAAAAATATAATTAATAATTTTTCACGATCGCAATTCTTCCTTAATGCCCTCCGGTAAGTGAGGGTAATAATGCGGCAACACTTTAGGAATCGTAGCCCTATTCCTAACTATGGTAGACCAGTAAGTTAATACATTATTACGAACAAATAATAATAGAGAACTAATTATTATTAATTAGTTAGTAGTGGATAAGTTAGTATAGGCCGTCGCGGACTAATCGAGCAGTTGCCGACTGCACCGCGGTGAGCTATCGACTACCAACTCCGACTAGTTTTCTTCGAGGAGCCTGTCACAATATATTTCTCATCGGAGAGAATTTTGAGTTGTAACTAATCTGGGGGTAAAAAACCAATACCATTACAACCCGTGAAGGATCTGGGGTTCAGTACATGGCAGAGACTGTATTCCTTCTAGGACAGCGGGGTTACAGGGAGGTGATTTGTCGTAGATCACGTTCAACCGCCAGATTCCCCCCTTATTGTGGGTACTCACTTTATAGAGGCTGGATGAACCCCAGTAGAGTCCTAGATCCTGTAGGATCCATTACAGCCCGCTAACAGATTAAATAAAAGTCTACCACCGAGTGGGATTTTAATCCAGGACCTTCAGGATGGCAACTCAACGCTCTACCACTATGCCATTCCGCTACAATCGATATATATATATATATACTACTTATATACTGCAGCGTACATTATGGAAGCAATGACCGCGCATTTGAGTAATTAATTCATCGTCTACAGCTGAGTACAAGATGAGCAGAAGGGCGCAAATGCGTGTAATGCGGAAGGGATTTCAGAATGTCGGTTAGGTCTTGCGGTAGCCGAGAGCATACAGGGCCCGCATTACCGATCTGCTAGGCACCGCTGCAGTACCACATTCTGTATCAGTACTTCCTGGGGTTGAAAAGGTACCTACTATCACTATGTATTGGGAATAAAAAATAAATACCATTCTCACACGGTTAATAAAGAAGGTTAAAAAAATGAAGATTAATTATAAAATTCTTATTCTCCATATTTTATACAAACATTTAGAATTTTAAATCTTATTTTTGAAACATTTTTATTAAAATTATTATGATATCATTGTAATTAGATTCCATTACTTGCAGGGTTCTTAATATACTTAGTATCCTTTGATAAGGTGATTTTTAAGTAAGTAGTCAAGTTTATGTACTAATAAGTAATTAAATAATACTTTTATTTTTAATATTTAATTTTAGCATTCAACAGGTAAAATGCTTGTTAATGCATAATCCAAACAAATGAAAAAAGAAAAACATACAACTCGGTCATCGGAAAATTCTTTATTCATGTAAGAGCCGTCCGGCAAAAGAAATTCTTCAAGTTCTTGGAAAGAAAAACAAAATACATAGACGATGCATTACCGTTTCTATTGTTTTTTACGACAGCAGGACTTTCTAAGATAGGTGTTAAGGAAGATAGGCTATATAGGAGCTGGGATAGCCTCACAACCTCAGAGCCTAGAGCCGCCTCGTAACTATGTCTAATGCCTGGGCCTGCGTCGAACCACGCTCAGCGGGGAACGGATTCCAAACTGACGGATCTTTTATTATCTCTCAATTAGTTGGTCGTAAAGGAGTTTATAAGTCGGCCAGATCACAGTCATCACCTACCTGGAATTAAAATTTATAATGGCTGAGAGGTCAGATATAACCACAATGGAGTCTGGGCACAACCTTCTATCTCAGAAAAAGGTCGTTTAATCGTACTGATTCATTTAAAAAATTTATAACCGAACAAAAGGAAAATAGTGCTAGCTGATATATCTGAATATATTTCATCAATTTATAATGGAGGCTTGTCATGGATTTTACATTCCTAGAAGAGGAAATATCGTATGTCCAAAAATGTATTGTTAAAAAAAAAGCATAATTTTTTCTATTGAAATTAACAAATGTAATATAACAATACAAATATTTAATATAATGGATGATACCTAATACCTAATTACATGGATAAGGGGAAATAGAGAAACTAACCACTGGTAGTACTCAAATAAATCAAATGAATAGTATTTAGAAGAACACTAGGCAATGTTCTATCAGACGTCTCAAAGGGTTATCAGTAATTGAAGAGGTAGCTAGGTTTCAAACTAGTGGGATTACAAGATAAGATCAATATTTAATATATTTATTTTATTAAAATAACAAGCACCACTTAATTTTTTTATTTCGTTATATTATATATCTGGCAAAGGAAGTAATGTCTGTCCAAAAATGTTTTGTTAAAAAGAGAAACGCATGATCGCAATTTGAAAATTTTATTTTATTAATGAATTTCAAATTAATGTTTTGCTATGAAAAATTGACAAAGTGTAATACTAGTTGATTATTGTGTTCTCTACATCTTAACTCTGTTTTTTTTTACTTTAAAATATGTATGTATATTAATATATATATATATTTATATATATATATATATATATATATATATATATATTAATATACATACATATTTTAAAGTAAAAAAAAACAGAGTTAAGATGTAGAGAACACAATATATATATATATATATTATTATTATTATTATTATTATTGTCAATTATACCCCATTAGGAGAGCGCTAGAACTTGAATCAATCACAGCTTCACTGCTTTTCCTCTCTTCCTTTCTTCCCAACGCCTCTTCATTAATTCACTGTGTTTTCCTTCCTTTCCTCTGTCCACTTTTTCGATGCTGTTTCTTTACTTGAGTCTTGTTCAATTTTCTTGTTCCAGATCATATTCCTGAATTGTTGTCTATTCTGAATTTTATCTTTGGAGATTTTAAATAATTGCCATACCTTCTCGTGTTTCTTTCATCCAATTAGATTTTAATTTACTAGCATTGGCAATATTGAAAATTTTCTTAGTGAGTCTGCTCTCATCCATCCGACATAGGTGTCCTTAGAATTGTAGCCGCCTTTTTATAAATTTATCTGTGATGTTTTCAGTATTTTCATAGAGTTCCTTAGTAGGTATTTTGATCCAGATTCCATCCCGGAGAACATCGCCATAAATTTTTCTAAGAATTTTCCGTTCTTGTTTCTCGATGTCATGAATTTTTGTCATCCCTTTAATTACTGCAGTTTCTGCTGCATACAGGGCTTCAGGTAAACTGTGTTGTAATGCCGTAATTTGACATTACGAGATACTGGTTTTTTATTGTAATGATTCCAGGTCAACTTGTAGGCCTTCTGCAATTTGAACATTCTTTCTGTATTGGAAATCGTGGGTCAGTCCTGTGGGTTGAATGGTTTCTCCTAAGGACTTGAAGTGAAAAAAGACCTTTGATATTTTCCCATCACGAGTTTCTAATGTTGATTTTTCTGTTGATTTATTAACCTTATACTGTGTTTTTTCATCGGAAATTTCAAGTCCAGTTTTACGGGAGATTTCATCCAGTTTTTCTAGTACTAGTTTGGCCTCATCTTTGTTGTCTATTAATATAGCTAAATCGTCTGCAAAGGCCAAGCATTTCACAGTGACTGTTTTGGTTTTCTTCTTACCAATTTGGATACCTTTAACATGTTTTCCCCACTCTTTGATGACTTTGTCCAATATGATTTTAAACAAGAGTGGCGATAGACCACCCCCTCGGAGTTAATTTCAAAGGATTTTGAGATTTTCCCCATGAATTTCACTTTTGAAGTTGTACCCGATAATGTTTCCTGGATGATGGCTCTGGTCTTCCTGTCAACTCCTAATTTTTCTAGGCTATTAAACAAGGCTTGTCTGTCAACTAAATCATAAGCCTTTTTGAAATCCACAAATGTGATTGTAGTATTACGACCTCGTCTGGTATGGAGCATGTATATATATACTATTTTACTATAAACTATAAAACCACAATACCGTTTCATATTATTTTGTATCGCATTCTGTAAAATTAATGTTATAAAGAAGATCTTCTTAACGCTATTGAAGAGCTAAAGATTATAAAAAACCTGAACAAAAACTCTGATTTTAGTGTACTACTTTCACTTTTATAGCTTTTGAATATTGGTCATACAAATTTTAATGATCGCTCAAATGATTAAACAATGTACATAAATTTATTGTATAATGTATTATAGCTACTAACAAAGATCCAATAGTTTAGTTTAAGGGAAAATATAAAAAAATGAAATGGGCAAATAATTCGATTCGAAAAGTAAAACTCATCGAAAAATACCGTCATGGAAAATGCATGGTTTTTATTTTATTTTTATGTGAATTCTAAAAATATCAGCAGATAGTAATAATAATCTTGAGAAGCAATATAATAAAACTAATTAATACTCATTAATCTATTGCCACCCTTTGAGATGGTATCAAGGAAGGCAGTGTTGAGCCCGCATCTTGGGGTCAGGAGTCATACCCAAGGCCAAAATGATAAATAGAATCCAACTGACGTTACGATTGATAAAAAAGTATTTTATTCACTCAGGATCGCTATCGGGAAAAAAGGAAACTTTGGAAGAACAATGTAATCATTCAAGAAAATATTATTGAACACGCGCGGAGAACAATTGTAATACCTAACTTAATTACCAGACAATTGGTTGAATAAGGGAGAAAATTCTATCAAATCTTTTTAGTTAGGCGGCATCCCAAAAAGGAAAAAGGCATTTTGTAATAATAAAGCAACTAATACCACCGTTCAAAGAAAGTGAAAGTTGTATACAAGTTTAGATTTTCTTATCATGTACTAAACCCCAGACCCGTTCACGGGTTGTAGTGGTACAGGTTTTTTTTTTAGATTTTCAAAAAAAAAAAACCAAACGAATGAAGTCGAACGGAAATTTGAATGATATCTATGACTAGCATGTTAAGGAAAATATTTTCGGTTACAATTAATACATCGGAAACGGTACTTTACTCATAGCATAGAAATATTTATATTTATCATCGTGTAGCAAAAATATCAGACACATTTAAAGGATAAAAGATGAAATCAATTTTAGCAGGTATATGATTTTAGTTCTAATCTGAAAACACATAACTTTTATTTCGATTAATTATACAAATAATTAATTTTTGAGAATTTAACAATGCACTAGTATAATGATTTATCAATTTAAACAACACGTAATAGTACTATATCTAGGAATTTAAACTTCCGATCTTTTAAAGAGCTCTAAATATGTGAAGTAAAAGTAACGAAAAATCGTAAAATTATTATTTTTTAGATTTATGAAAATTATTATTAAAAATATTTTTTTAAATTTTTTAATCACAGTTCGACTTGATTCGTTTGCTTATATTTTGGGAGAAAATCAAAACTTATATAAAACTTCCTCTTTCTTTGAACGATCACTCCAGTTATCTCATTATTTAAAAAGTGCCTTTTTTTATTTCCTTAATGCCGAAAACCAAAAAATTGTAATTAACATGGCTACAATTTTTTATTAATTGTCACGTACCGTTAAAAAACACACACACCTTTTCATTCACGCGCAATTAAAATATACACAATACAACCTTAAAATTTCAAATTTACGATATGTACTTAATAAAAAAAATATATGGCCCGGCGCCAACTCCTGGTTATACGAGTATTATAGTTCATTAGACCCGCGAAGGATGATAAAATAACCTAAGACGAAGAAAACAATCAATGAAAACGAAATTTTTATTAAGAGGTTATTTATTTACAAGGAGGAGATATTTTAAACGCTTTTAATTAATTTAAGTTTTATTTCTATTTTACCGAGGTAGTAAGGAATACAAACACATAAGCCGACTAATATTGAAAACAACTATAATTTTATTTATTTTTTATTTATTGTTTTTGTGACGGTGATTCAAATTTATATTAAAGATTAAAAAAATTAATTCATATAAAAAATATTAAAATGTAATTTTATTTATTTAAATTGAGAAAATATGAAAGAAATTGTTATTAATAAAGAAAATAACATATATATTTTCAGGTAAAAACAAAAATATGTCTTATATTTTTGCTATAAGATGATAAATATATACATTTTTGATGCTTTTGATAATAGTAATTATCAAGTAATGTCCCGTTTTCGGTATATTTACTGTAACCGAAGATTAATTTAAAGTAAAGTTATTCACACTAACATTGAAGTCTTAAATATGATATTTATCAAGATTTCAATGATAAATAAAAAATCTTTCATCGTTAAATAATTAATAATGTAATCATTAGATTAATTAATAATTAAAATTTGATCGTAAAACAGAAAAGAAACCATTTAGTAGATGATAAATAACGATAATGGGAGAACAATGTTTCTGTGGAACTAAAATATTCACGAGGATGATCGCACAAATATTTGAGTAACGTTATCGGGCAGGTGTTTCGTAATACTCTTGAGGACGCGAGGTCAAACGAGGCGCCTCGGAAAGATGCTCTATATAACTAATTAAATTCACTAAAATAGCATAAAGATAATAATTTGAGGATTATTTAAAATTTTAAATCTTATGAAACACACCGATTAATTCTGAATTTGGTGTTTAAGTTAAAATAAGGAGGATGACTGATAAGTTAAAAGCTTTCTGTTTGGCTACCTCGACCTTGATAGTGGACTCATAGATCATTTCTATTCTTTTTTTTTTTTTTTTTATTTAAACCAAAAACGGTCTCCGAGAGCGAGAAAACTGGGCTAGAATAGGGTGCGATGTTAATAACCGCATAGAAAGCATTGACCCTGTTGTTATCTTTATGGCCCAAGCTTTCTATACGCACAGGAGTCTTTTATGCAATTTATAATGAAAACTCACGTATTCAGTAATCGCATTAGGGAATTTCGGGAGTATTCGACCAGACGAAGGACTATGAATCCTGGAGCCTCTTGACACAAAAAATGAGAAAGTTTCGGCATACGAATGTTTCAATTTTCATGATTCCTCGCTCCATTGAATACACTTTATGGCCACTATTTTGTGGTTTCCGTTACGTCGGTTTGTATTTTATAGCGATGGCTAGCGTCCGAAAAGAAAAAATAAAGGAATAAATCAAAAAAACTTGGACTATCGTCAATTTTGGATCACATTTGGTCTAGTGGTTAGCATAACAACCTACAATGCCAAAGGTTTGCAGCCCGACATGTGGCTTTAGGGTTCTTTAAAGGAAGTAAAAATCCTTTTAATTTTAATATAATTACGCCATCCTTCGGAAGGGACGTAAAATGGGGATCCCGAGACTGAAAGATGTCATGTACTAATTAAAGATCCCTATTCTAACTATACCTGGTTAGCCAAACATTTTTTTTTTTACTCCTACTGTAATATTGTCCGATCAAATGACTAAATAATCGTAAGTTTTCGTAATATTCACTACCTCAATACACGTTAAACTTTGAATTTGAACATTTAAGCTCCTATAATCAGTTTTAATGATAATTAAAATAATTTCATTTTAATTATTTATTATATGAGTTTCGAAGGTTGTCGCTTCAAGCAAGTTATAACTTTTCATTCTCAAAAATAAAAATAGTTTCATTACTGACTGAGCATAGTTACTATTACTGGCTGTCTATAGATTTAAGAACCGACTTACACGAACTGCATCGTCAACTATACTTCGAAATCTCCATTGAAACGTTCATTCGTTGATGGAAGTATTACCGAAATATACACTATTATTTTTATTTTCGAGATTATTAAAAATAAAACGAATGGAGAGTTGAAACTTGTTGTGACTTAACTCGAAGAAACAATCTGCGGAACTGATGCCAAATAGGGATTTTTAGTATGAAAAAAAAATTGTTATAATGGGAAATGTGTATATTTCGGTCATCAAGAAATTAAAGTTTCGACAAATATTTCGAAGTATAGATGAAAATGTAACCTAAACAATGTGTGCAAACCGGTTATTTAATCTATAGTCAGTAGTAGTTAGAATATACAGTCACTTGTAAAGTCATTTTTATTTTCGAGAATATTAAAAATGGAGCGAACGAGAAGTTAAAACTCGTGACTAGACTATAGGCGACAACCAGCGGAACTGACACCAATAGTGGGACTTGCTTTTTCATTAGGAATGACCAACTAACATTTAGAAGCATAGATAATATTATAGTCTATGCAGTATATGTAAGTAGGTTCTTTTTTATTTACAGTCAGTAATTGTTACATTATAAATAAAGTCAGTAGTAATTTTTTTTATCTATTCGAGAACATTAAAAAGGAAACGAAAGAAAAGTTAAAACCTGCTGTGACTCGAAGCAAAAACCTTCGGAACTAATACCTTATTTTTAATTAAAGGGTAGATTACCGGGTTAAAGTACTGAGATTGACTTTGTGTTAGAGAGAATTAGGTTAATTTCGCCGATATTTTAAAAACATACATTGGATATTTCTAATGAACCGTTAATGTCACCGGCCTTTCGGAATGTCGGAGAAATATGTACGTATATCGTAACAAACCCGAGGTTCAAACTGGTTGCTGCCGTTAGACCATTTATAGCAGGCCCGCCGAGAGACGAGCCCATCTCTGTCAACCCGCCAATTGTTTCCAATACATACACTAAACAATGTTATAATATAATAAACAATTTTGAATAAAAATATATTTGAAATACACAACAATACTACTAGAAATGTGGATACACGGAAGAAGTATGCACGGAATTCCTCGAAACAATCCTTTTCAACTGATTGTAGAATGTGGATTCGTTTCCGGTTCCCATCCGAATCAAAGGAGAGAAAAATGAAACTATATTAAAATCGAAAATATTAATAAAAAACCCAACAAATCTGTTTGGAAAGAAACAGCACTATTCATTTTTTTATTATATTAAGGTTTTATTTTATTTTATTGTTTTTATGATACATATAGATATAATAAGATAAGGATCAACTTCAGGTCCTAATTGATTTTATAAAATTGTACACGATCCTAGATGAATTCCAGATGCCTAAATTTCTTTTAGTTTACCATTTATCAACCGGCGAATTTTGTAAAGAATGAACAATTTTTTAAAAAGTAACCTATATAAATAAAACTCTTAATTTCATTATTTTCCATGAAATTCGGTCTAAAAAGGGGATTAAAAGGTTTGAATGGGATAGTGAAAGATATTAAGTTCGGGTACTTAGGAATACGGCGAAGTACAATATTACGAGTATTTTTTTATCTAAATATAATAGCGGGATATCAGTCTCCAAGTAAATTTTTCCTTTTCTTCTGTTCCTAATTTAATATTCTCAAAAATAAAATAATCGCGAGTTTTATGATGAAAAAAATAATGTAACTATGGGAAATGAGCATATTTCAGTTATCATCTTTCAATGAAGAAATGAACGTTCTAACTAACATTTGGGAGTATAAGTGATGAAAATATATTTGTTGCATCGTTCATTTTTTTATTAAATAATATATATACCGAAATATAAACATTTCCGTAATTATGCTCTTTTTTCCATACTAAACCTCAGGCTAATTTGTACTTTCGAGAAAATTAAAAAGAAAGCGAATGAAAAACTAAAACTCGTTCCGACTTGACTCAAAGCTACTACCTACGGAACTGATAGCAACAGCGGAATTGTGAAGTGGCCTTTGGTATGAAAAGTGTGAGAGTAATTATGGGAACCCTTATATATTTTGGTAATCATAATACATAATATATCAGATGATGGTATAGCCAAAATTAGTATGTGTGAGTCGGTTCATAAATCTATAGTCAGTAATAGTTACATTATACAGACAGTAATAAAATTTTCGAGAATATTAAAAAAGGGAAGAATGGTAAGTTAAAAATCGTTATAGAAGCGACAATCTGCGGAATTGATAGCAATATTGGAAAAGTGAATTTTAGTTTGAAAAAAAAATACTGTAATTACGGGAATTAAGCGTTTCAACTAGCATTTCCAAGAGAGATGATGATATATCCCAAACAGTGAGTCTAACTCGGTCCTTTTTTATTGTATTTTTATAGTCAGAAGCAGTTACTTTATACAGTCAGTATATTGAATTTTGTTTTCGAGAACATTAAAAAGGGGAAAAAAGAAAAGTTAAAACTCATTGCCACTTAAATTGAGGGGACAGTCCGCGGAACTGACACTAATTGTGGAATAGTGAGTTTTAGTGAGAAAAAATTAGTGTAATTATGAAAAACTTGAATATTCCCCTAATCATTTCATCAAGAAACAAACGTCCCAACTAACATTTCGAAGTATAGATGATGATTTGACCTAGACAGTATGTGTAAATCGTTTCTTCGGTTCAATACAATCAGTAATAGAATTATTAATACTAGAAAGGTGGCGAATGTAGAGTTAAAACTTATTGTCAGCTAACTAGAGGCGAAAGCCTGCACAACCGATACTATTAGCGGGTCCTACATTACCCTTTTTACATTAGAAATGATCTCAACTAGATTTTTTACAAATTGCGAATCATTTTTTTGCAAATATACAAATAAGAAAAAAACTTATTTGATACATTTGTGTACGAAAGACTTCGATCTTTTTTTTTTATTATTATTTTGTTATAAGTACGGATTTTCAGGGGACCTGACAAGCTTCCGGAGACTGCGAGGAAATTAGATGATTAGGGGTACTCACTTTCTGGAGAGGACTCCTCCTGGGTGCCGACGACCCTGCCATCGTGGGCTAGGCGGAGGTAGAAGTTGCTGACGACCATGCGGATCTTGCGGCTGGAGCCTGCGATGTGGCTGAGACGGGGCTGTGCTGCGAGGCACGCGGTGAGGCAGAGCATCAGAGCTAGCCGCATGAGGAGACGACCAACACACTCGACATGCCGCCGGCACACTGCCCTTCCCCTCCACCGCCGTCCTCCTCTAGTCCGCAGGGGGGAGGGAGGGGGGTGCTCTGATGCTAATGTTTAAACTATTTCCTCGAATCCTCATTAAATATTTAATGAAGTGCGGTCATACATAAAGTATTAGGATGTACGTGTATATATATTACATTATTATATATTTTATTATACGTTCATTATCATTATTTCCCCCCGATTAGTTTACCCCATCTTTTAATATTGGGCATATAATGTTAAAATATCGTTACAGATTTACTAAAATAGTAATATTTTTTCTGGAATAATAATAGTTGACTTACATCTATGGGGAAGAACATGGTCCGGGAGGAGGTAAATATATTCTCTTCAATAGGAAGAACTGTTTATTGTTTCTCCCTATTTAAGAGAATCTTCCTTACTTTCTCCCGGGATAGTTTATTTCTCAAAAATAATAATAGATTACAAATTACAGATATACAATATATTCGAAGATATCGCGGACCAGAACAGACAGAAGTCCTGTTCAAATATATCTAAGTGCAGTATATAATAAAAGCAAAATATACCAAATTCTTAACCGATAAAGTATAAAAATTAGTTTGATGAATGAGTTATATAATAGTTAATTTTTAATTATGGATAGTTATATTGTTTTAAATTATAATAATATAACTAAAATCGGTCGATTAGTTTCGGAGATTAGCCCGGACAAACATCGTGACAGGAGATTTTTATATATGCAGATAGATAGGTTATATGACAGGGACTGAACTCAAAATCTATTAGACAAACAGAGCTGCAGTAGGGCTCAAATGTAGCAACTTTAATCTACTTTAAAAAAGGTTACTTCTAACCTTAAAAAACTCACCGATTAGGAGATACAGGCCAAAAACTTCGCGGTTTCTCGGCCACTAAAAGTTTCACCATCCGTTTTTTCGGAAGCAAATTTGGATTTACACTACTAAGACATGCCCTTACGACATATCAAAAATGCAGCAGGTTAAAGCAAAATAAATGTTTCAAAAAAAATATCACGGCCATTAATTAAAATAAAACATTAAACAATATTTTAAGTTGGACAATGTTACATATATGTGTGAAATTCCATTAAAATCCGTCCAGTAGCTTCGTAGATTAGCCCGAAAAAACATCGTGTCAGGAGATTTTTATATGTACAGACAACATGATAAGGTTTCCCATATTTTACTGTTTTAAGAGTCGATTTTCAAAAAAATAAAAAAACACGTATTTCTTTATTTTTAATGTTGAAGCTGAATCTGAAATTTCATGGTGATAGCTTAAAAAAGTGACGTTTATTTTCATTACAAACGTTTTTCATTACCCTTTTCACCCTCTTAGGGGACGAATTTTCAAAAATCCTTTCTTAGTACGCGTCACCCTTATAAAATGTACCTACTGTCCAAATTTCAAGTCTGTAGCTTATGCCGTTTTGGCTCTGCGAAGGTCTTTTCAGTCAGGACGAACTCTTTGATATACATAGATAGCATGATAAGATTTTCCGTATTTTACTCGTTTACGGGTCAATTTTCAGAAAATAAAAAACACATGGCACCACTCTACCATTTGAGCTACCAGGGATCGCCTCACAGTAAGGTCAAATCCGTTCTTTTGACCGATCCCATATCCCCGTGTTCTCGCAATTTTTTTATGTATACACGAGGAAGAATGTTCATTGAACATTACTTTAATTTTAAGATCTTGTTTACTTACGTCAATGAACATTCTTCCTCGTGTATATATCGCAAAATTGCGAGAACATGGGGATATGGGGTCGGTGAAGATTAATTTTAAAAATTACAATATAATAAATATAATTTGGACATCATGCAAAAACATGTTTTACAATTATATTTATATATGATGTCCTTCTTTTTATCAATTTACATTGTTCATATTTCCAACAATATAAACAGTCATTGTATAATGAAACAAAAAAATTGTTAAATATTCGAAAATTGAGGAACAGTATTCCGGGTGGATTGTTCTATTGTATAGAAATGGAAGCTGTAATATTTCATATAAAATTACTGTAGTTACATTCCGACTTGCCATGGCTCAGTTTAAAGTAAACACTAGTCCTGTGACACGACTAAGAAAGGTTTTTTGAAAATTCGTCCCCTAAGAGGGAGAAAAGGGTAATGAAAAACGTTTGTAATAAAAATAAACATAATTTTTAAAGCTAGGCATTCAACGTTCTACATTCTTCACGCTAAGTACATATCTAGATTAATGTTATTTTATAAATTCTATTTCTCTGATATTTAACAGCTGGAGTTGAGTTTGTAAGTAACATATCATGCTTGCTTGGCCACCAAAAGTTTTTCCATCCGTTTTTCAGGTTGCAAACTTGGATTAACACTACTCAGACATCCCCTTACAACATATCAAAAATGCTACTGTCTTCGGTTTTTCGCGATATTTTTAAATAAAATATAAATGTTTTAGAATCCAGAATCCATTTCCACATCAACCAGATCAAAATAAATTACTGTAATATAGTTTTTTTTTCCTTCATGAGCAGAAATAGTAGCATTTTTAGGTTCGTAATGTTTATAAATATACAAAAATAACATTTTTTTTTTTAAGCTAAATTATTCCTTATTCGTTTATTATATTCTGCTAATGCAGATTCTCTACAGCCTGATGAATGATCACGAACACCATAAAAGGTATGATTAAATTTATATTTATTAAATTTTTATTTTTATTTCTTAGACAATCATTTCATTGAGAGCATTTAAAAAAATTACATAAAACATTATTTTGCTCATGAGCAATATCTTTAAAATGTTATTACTCTCTGGCCTTGAATTAAAAAAGCAATCTTTCCATAAGGTTGCAGTCTGCCTATAAATTAAAATAAATAATAAGTTTTAAGTATTTTAACTTGCCAATCACTCAATTGGCATTCAAACCCGCGCACACTCGGACAAATACCGTCATTCCTCATCTAAACGAGGCCCTTCAGCCTAACGGAGGTAATGCACAACAACCGGGCGTAGAGCGATGGGCCTTGCTCCGAAAACTGTTGCTATCAATCGAGGTTTTCTAGGAAGTAAAGTAGAAGCCTAGAGGGAGAACCGGTTCAGAGACTTCTAGTTCTTGAAAAGAAATATAAGTCCTCATCAGAATTTACAATGGTTTGCTAGAAATGTCTCTCCCACCACTAAGTTACGTACTTCACCTAGTCCATCACTAGCTTTCTCTAATTCTTTGTTTATCCACTTTGCTTTCTCATCTTTAATATGGATTTGCCCTCTTCGATTTTCGAGGCCATTAAATTAATCAGGCTCGTCGTTTCAGCCTACTTTAACGCTTACTAGACAAATGCTCAGAGAGAGAAATATTAAAAGTATCGATTGTCCTTGTCATGAACTCGAGGAAAAGATGTTCTTTGGCAATCATGCTGGCGACCGATTCAATATGAAAGGAGAATCCCTTGGTTTCTTTATTAAAAGACATTCAGTATCTTGTGAGATAGCCATTCTCTATTTCCAGAGCAATTCCAGCTGGGAGATGACTGGAGGGGCCGGAAGCAATCATCTTCAGGTTTACAAAAGGAGCAGTCTCCTGGAAAATGATCAGCCTCTATTCAAATTAGGATGGCTTATGCTTTG
This sequence comes from Troilus luridus, assembly GCA_964056705.1. Classification (NCBI taxonomy): domain Eukaryota; kingdom Metazoa; phylum Arthropoda; class Insecta; order Hemiptera; family Pentatomidae; genus Troilus; species Troilus luridus. Next base: position 89,078,859 of record OZ057412.1, on the reverse strand, counting down.
TTATTTAAAAAAAATGATATTGACAGAAAATTATAAGAATAAAGTTTGCTAATACGTAATTTTTAACTTAATATTCCCAATTGTACTTGCATCTAGTATTAGTTTTATTCATATAACTCACATATTTAAGGTACATCAACTGTATCTGTTGTAAAATTTTGATAAAAGTAAGCCACTTCTAATATTGGAAAAAATAAATAATTACACTTTATTAAATAAAAAGAGAAAGTTTAAAACTTTGTATCGATTAATATTTTCTTCTTTTATATACATGAGTTTTAAATAAATTGTAGTTGTTGTTTTTTATCATTTGTTATGCCTTAATGTACTGGAATACGTAATACAACATAAATTATTAGATTTTTATAATCATAAACCATAAATTATTAAATACAGATACTTTTGCATGGTATTGATATATGAATTTGAAGTGGCATATTTAATAGCAGCAGTCCAGCCTACATTGTTTGTAAACACATTCTTCTTATTTTTGTTTAATAAAGGAATGTTTTGTTCTGGGGCGTAAAAAACCTTTAAGTCCCAAATTCATTTCATTTCATCTATTTATTAGACGTTTCGACCCAAAACATGGCCATTTTCCAATACATAACTATCTCATCAGTCAACAAGTATAAAATTTATCTGCAAAAAATATAAAATTGAAAAAAATTCAACAATTAGAAAACTCAATATTACAAAAACAATCATACAAATACAACAATTTTGCCACTTTAAGCAGTTACAAAGTTATACAAAGTATTATAAAACTATATTTTATAAATCTTATAATTTATATATCAATATAAACCCCAGAACAAGATATAAAATTAATGCCTATCACCCTTGACGCTAAATAAAGGAATATTATAGAAGTAAGAAAAGAACCTTACTTCTTACACCTACATACGTTTTCTAATATAAATGTCCAAATAAAACAGACAATTTACCTAGTATGTTATAAAATCATAAAATATCAAAAAAACATACCTAGCCTAAGAATTTAGTTGTTGTTTATTCATTTAACGTTACTTTACGCTGCTATGGTTAGTCAGAGGATGCTACAGTGGAAGTCTAAATTTTGTCTATCCTGATATAATTAGGACAGGGTTGTTTAACGAGTACCTGTAGCTATACAGGCTCGGGTACTCCATTTTACGATCCTTCCCTAGGACGGCTAACTAAGGATTTTTTATTCCCTTTAAAAAATTCTTTAGAACATCTGACGGGCTGTGAACCCGCGACCTTGGGCACAGACGACACCCAACTTGTATTAATTTGTCTGTCAAATCCTATACTTAAGATACGGTTTTGATTATATGTTTAAAAGAATTAATTATAATGAAACATACACTGATTAGACCTATTTAAATATAGCTAAATTACATTATCTAGAGTATCAGATATATATAAATATGACACTATACTTTTTCCTATCTAAATAATTTAAAAACAAGGTTTTTAAAAAATCTCATTACTAAAAACTATGAGTAATCTAGCAATGGTTAAATATCTAGTATGATTTACCTTGTCATCTCTACTAAAATTATCTTTTTAAAACATTTTCCACTATTTCTTACCTTTGATTACAAAAAAAAAAATATAACACAAAGTTGAATAAACTTATTATTTTACGTAGGTATAACATTTTTAAAATAAATTATACTTAATTAAAATCTATATGTCTGTCTCTTCTCTAAATTATATAAATTTAAATTGAAAACTCACATGTAATGATCGTGAAAATGGCATGTGAACCAAACAGGTAAATATTTGACAGAGCACTCTGTGAGCTGCAATGAGAACTTAAAGGTAGACCTGAGCTTACTGCACCCTCCGGTAGATTACACTAGTCAATGTCAAATGTAAAATAGGCAGATACATAAACCCCTCAGTTGGTATGTAATACAGTTTTGTAAAATGTATTCAGATACATCATAGTATAAAAAAATTATTTTATTTATTTGTTTTACTTTTAGTAACCTCTCTTACTACAAGAAGTAAAAAGTTTGTGAATTATAAATTTTAACCTTTCTTTATTTTTAAAAATTTAATTATTTATTCTTTGAAATATTAGACATGACCCATTTCTTACCTTAATCATAAAACAGATACAGTGGATTCATGCTAAAAATAAATATTTTACGAGTTCACTTTTTTTTTTATATCATTCCTACTTTAAAAAGTAAAAATGTTATCGATTTCAAGATTCAGCCTTACTCTTTTTATTTACAAATTTAATTATTTATTTTTTTAATTATATAACCCATTTTATCTAAATTATACAACAGGTACATTAGATTGATCCTAAAATTAAATATTTTAAACTTTTTTTTTAATCTTCATTATTACAAAGTTACAAAGTACAAAGTTTATAGATTAAAAGTTTTAGCTTTTTTCTATATTATGATCCATTCGTTACCTATTTTTTTTATTTAGCGCTGACCACTTCTTGGTAACAACTAAAAGCGTAAAAAATATAGTAATTTCTTTTGTATTTAAAGTTAAAACATGGTATAGATGTCAAAATTTGAGCTCTGCCATTAAAACTACCTAGATTAGTTTTCCCTATAAATAAAAAAAACTGTCATTTTGAAAGGATGTAAACTGGATTGCATTATCTAATAATTCTTTCACTTAATGAAAACCTATTTCCAGTCGGGTTTTTTTATTTTTTTGGCAAATAACTTTATTTTGCAGACATGTTTCGACTAATTGTCATTATCAATACATCAAGAACTTCCTTCATCTCAAAAAAGTTACACGTCATCTTTTTTCTCTTTTTTTTATAATTCATGTCATTGGCTAAAAACTTTTCTTGGAGGTCCACTGTCCTGAAGTAACAAAAGGACCATGGAGGACAGTGGACCTCCAAGAAAAGTTTTTAGCCAATGACATGAATTATAAAAAAAAGAGAAAAAAGATGACGTGTAACTCTTTTGAGATGAAGGAAGTTCTTGATGTATTGATAATGACAATTAGTCGAAACATGTCTGCAAAATAAAGTTATTTGCCAAAAAAATAAAAAAACCCGACTGGAAATAGGTTTTCATTAAGTGAACGAATTATTAAAAACTGTCATTGATTTCACAAACCTATGTAATTTGTAAATGGTAATTCTGTCGAGTAAATGATGAAGAACCAAATTATTTTTTTCTTTACTCAATTGGCTGTACCATTATTTGTGAACAATACGGATTAATAAAGAAATATAGTTATTTAGATCCATTTATTTATTTTCCACTTACAAAATCACTTAACTAGCCAACAGTATTAATCAAAATTGGAAGATTTATTTCATCGAAATTCTGAGATAAGTTAATTATACTAATAAATCAAATTTGTTTACAAGATCTCACAAAAATTACAAAATTTAGAACCACTCCTTTGTCTTCCTGTTATCAACTATCAATTGATTTAGAACATTGAACTATTGAACTGAATCGGATTAAAGTAATTTTCATAAATTAGTATTAACAATTCAGGTAGATTTAGATCCCAGGAAATTATAATGGCAGTAGTTTCAACAAAAACTGACTGAAGAGTATTACTACGCATTATTACAATGATCAATGGGTGTACTATAAAAAATATTTGTTTTTGTGTTTTAATAAACAATCGCCGCCACATATATCTAAAGCCAACAAGCTAGTTTTCAAAGAATTTTTACTTCTCTATTTCAGACATTTTCTTTTATCTCTATAATCTTTTAAGCTATTTGTTAATTTTACAACAATACTGATTAACGGGAAAGGTCAACAGAGACATTAATTAAATGTATTAATACTGTAAACGATATTCATGTTTAGCCCGCGGTATGAAAATTTTATGAGGAGTAAAATTGAGTTTTAACTAAAAGTGGTCGTTACGTCCCTTTCTCGATAAGACTGTTATAAATCTAGAGTATAACAGGTAGAAAAGTAAAATGAACATGGAAAGTAGAAAATTAGAGAGTTAAAACTCCCCTTACTTATATTTTAAAACTTCCCTTACTTATATTTTCTACTTTCCATGTTCATTTTACTTTTCTATCTGTTATACTCTAGATTTACATCTTTTCTTTTTCCTTTATTTACTCTTTGACATCATTTTTGTTATATTTTCTTTCATTTTACTTATGTAAACTCCCTAGGAGTCTATTAACTTACATTTTTATATTTTATCTATATTCTACTAGCTTTTTCATAATTTTACCTCTGATGTTCATATTTTTCTTTTTGTAAACTTTCTGTTTACTTCCTTCTTTTATCTTTGTAAATTTTTACATCACCACCTTGCTGTACATTTACTCTGCAAACATTTTTATTCATATATATCCCTCACTTTTTTGTTCTGAATTTCTATTACTCTACATATATTTTTTTAATATAATCATTTACTTGGTACTGCAATGTATTTTTATAGTTTTGTCTGTTTTCTTTCCTAGCACTGAAGATGAGCCACAAAGTGGGTCGAAACGTCGGCAAAAAATAAAATAAGTACCTACTTATTTAGTGTTTAATATGACTGCACCCCCAAATATTTCCTTCCTTATTCAGATCTTCCAGTCAACTATCTCCTCGCATACTTTAATTATAATAGTTCACATTAATTTAAAATAGTTTTTTTAAAGAATTTACAAATTAAAAAAGAAGAATACGTTTCGACAAATTATTACCCTTTGACTGTAATTTCCAAAATTCAATTGGAAAAAGTGGGAAACTTTGTACACTTGGGAAACATTTATTTACATTTCATTAGAGTTCACATTTTTTTCATGATATAATATAATTTATAATATATATAACTCTTATTGCTTAGAATATAACTCGTATTACTAATAAGAGTAACATTCTCGTTTTTTATATCCCAGCTGTTAGTAAATATTACTATACTATACTATTAGTATAGTAAATATTACTATACAACTGTATCGTATTACTATACTATAATCTTTTGTAAATTGTAAAATTATTTTAATGATTAAAATAGTATGCTTTTAAGGAATACAAAACACACAAATACACCCCCACCTTTCAAATTTATAGTTGCAATCAACACCAACGACGGTCATAATATATTCTCGAAATTCTATTTCGCTCCAAAAATATTTTAACATAACAAATGACAAAGAAAACGATCGGAACTGGAGAACCATTCTCCTCGTGACCTGAAGACGCCGGAAGGTGTTGCTACAATAATTTATCGCACTATCGGTGTTATTCCAAATTATTTTCCGACTGGTATGAGATGTGTGGCGCTGTGCTACTTAATAGAATATAGCCGATAACTCATCCGCCTAGAGAGTGGAGTGTTGCAACACGAATCCATAATAAGTTCGATAAGTTACAATACGAAACAATACATCATCAAGAACAGGTCCGCTTTAATTAATTTGTAAAAAATAATGTTTGTGTTTCAATTATTTTTAATAATAACAGAAACAAATGTGACTTGTAAGTTAATTAAAATAAACAGTAATAAAAAAGTAACGCAACTAATTTTCGATAAAAAATATTTGTCTATACAACGAAAACGAAAAGAAGTGCTAGATAACAGAAAGATAGATTTTTTCACTTTATAGAATTTCGGAAAAGTGAGATTAATTCCCTAATAAACGATACCTAAGTCATAATTTCCTGTACAGCAGTAACAAACGATATAAAAAATATATATTATAGGACTGAGCCAAATATAATATTTTGTTTTATATGCATGTTTTGCATGTACGACATTATATTTGCATGCACCTGCAGTGCTTACCAAATTTATTAACGTTAAGACAAATAAAAACAACCAAGAAAAATAGACAATGAAATAAATATTTTTCTGAATAAGTAGAAATTAAATCTAGGAGTATCTGTAGTATTTCTAATATTTCACCACATAATGGTTTTTAAATCATTTTTAGAACCTTTGTTCTAATTAAAAAACAAAACAATTTTTGTAATGTTACTCAATAGCACACTGGTGCGTAATAAAATGAATGGAAAATAATATATGGCCAATGGAAGAGAGGATGCCCGGTGTTAAAACATTTTTTTCATACGCGACATCTGCCAAAAAAATACGAATATAGAAAATTGATATTTAAAAATACTATAGCTAATATGCAGCGATTAATTTAAATAATTACTATTGGCACAATGATTAAAATATTCGTAAAAAAAATAGTACATTACTATGTTTAATAAATTATACATACGACGGTGGTTGTAACTTATCAAGAAATTTCAAGAAAAGTTATAAAACAGTATCATTAGTCAACATTAAGATATTTTTTAAGAACTATAAACTTAAACTTTAATACAAAAAGGGAGGTGCATATTTTGCTTGAAAAATGTTTATAAATTATTAAAAAAGAAGGGTTAAATAAATCAAAACAATGCATTATACAATCATCTACAAAAAATTTGTACATTTCTGAATTACTAATTATTTAAAAAAAATCAAACCTAATCGACAGAGAGAATTAATCATGGAAACGTTTAAAAACTAATTTTAAAGAGATTGATCATAATAATCTAAATACATTTTATTTTAATTAAATTTAAATATATAAAAATCTGTATATTAAAATACGATAGTTTAAAAATAATCAAAAAATACAGCTTCAAATATTCTCCATTATAATATAAAACTCAGAAACTACTGAGTTTGAATTAATACATTCTTTCTGAAAATTTCATAGTTTTATAAGTCTAAGATAATGAATACATTTATTAAGTAACTTTTGGAATTTTATACATTTGTGTTTGTTTTGCGTCTTATTTTTTTTAAATATACCTACAGCCTGATTTTCCCGTACTTAGGGAAGCGGGAATCGTGTTATTTTCATAGCTAATAAGGGACTAGGTCAAGCATTAGCTTGAAAAGGGGTCATTACTTATATTACAACTCCATTTCATGCCAAAATCTATGTGTATGACACGATTACACTTCTTCAAAACAGTTAACTATCTTTGGACAAAATACGTCTAAACTTATTCATCGGGACTGCAGATATACGAATCTGTACGATAAATCTTGCAAAAAAAAAATAATTCCCAAGAGTAGGTGCTGAACTTCGTATAACAAATAGGTTAAGAATCGGGCATACAAAGCTAACTCATCTCCATTAGGGCTTTATCAAGCAACCTGCCAAAGCTGTAATAATATAGAACTTATTGCGAAGCATCTATTGGAATGTTGGAAGCATGAATTAGAAAGAATAAATTTTGATACTGAAACGTGCCTACAAAAGAAAATAATAAACCACAGAGGACGCAGATGTATTTAAAACGCACGAATCTAATTCAAGAAATTTAAGAAGAGCAGCCGTCGCTAATAGCCTCAGCAGTCAAAGCAACTTATAGAAAATAAAACAATAGAATTTTAAAAAAAAAGCAATACCGAAATTATAAAATAGTTCTGTAATAATCGTCATTCTTACAAATAAGCTATCAAAATCAACATTTGTTTGAAGATTTCTCCCCAAATATAAACTAAATCGGATGATGATTTCCTTTATGATGATAAAAAAACGTTTTCTTAAGTTTCCTACCTCGAAATAACGCAACTTAGATTATAAGTGCATTGTCCAGTTGAGTATTCGGTCCGCTAAGCCTAAGGTCACTCCGGACTAGAAAATGATTCCCACGACTTAAAGGAAATGAGGTCGAAAAGCGTCTTAATTGCTGCTACTTGAGAAACTTCAGCGAATTCTACGTGGCAGAATAAAAATGCCAGGGATATCAGAGGTGTGTCCTTTCTTTTGATTGCATCCTAAAAAAAAATGCAGACCCAAAGTATTTCTTTATGATTGTACATTAGTATTTTAATTCATTAAATTTTGAAATCAAAGCATATAATCTTTCAGGAGAGTATATTGAAAACATTAGGAGGTTTACTATATTAAATAATTTAAATATTGCCTTAAATTAAGCAAAGAGCGTTCCAGAGAAAATGTCAGTAAGATTTCTTGACTTTTTCCACATTTTCCATATAAATAAATAAAATTCCTTCTTCTCTTCTTCTTCTCCCCATGGCTCTACAGCCCTTGCAGGGCCCTGGCCTCCGCAAAAACGCCTCTCCAGTCCTCCCTGTCAGCAGCTCGACCTCTCCACTGTCCGATCCCCATCCTCTGCAGATCGTTCTCTACATCACCCAGCCATCGCAGCCTGGGCCTCTTCTTCTTCTGCCTCCTGGTTTGCCATATAATAGTTTCTTTGGGTACCTATCTTCTCCCATTCTTTCTACGTGCCCAAGCCATCTTATACGTGTTGATTTAATAAAGGTGACTAGGTCTGGTGCATTGTATAGGTCCTGAAGCTCTCTATGATTTCTTGTCCTCCATTGGCCTTCATTACATACTGGCCTAAATATTTGCCGAAGCACCTTCCTATCCCAGATCTGCAGCATCTTTTCGCATTCCTGGGTCAGGACCCACGTTTCACTAGCGTACGTAAGAATCGGTCTTAGGATTGTTTTATAAATCAATAATTTTGCCTTCCGTGACAAGTTTCGAAATCTTGATGCTTTTCGCAATGCAAAGAGCCATCTGTTCCCTGCTGAAATTCTTGCTTTAATTTCTGCAATGATGTCATTCTTTCGTGTCACTAAAGCCCCCTGATATTTGAAACTGTCCACTTTCTTAAATGTGCGGTGTAGCAGTTGCACATGAATCAGCTCTTCCTGCCCATCATTTTTTGTGGAAATCATATATCGGGGTTTTTCCTTATTTATCACCAGACCCAATTTTTTCCCAGCTTCTTCAAATTCCTGCAAAGCTCCTGAAAGCGCCGCTTTTGGCCTTGCTGATATCACTACGTCATCAGCATACGCTAGGTTTGTGTCATCCTATTACATATCGTTCCTCCTGGGTTGGTCCTGATTGATCTCGCAGCTTGTTCGAGTGCTATGTTAAATAATACAGGTGAAAGGGGATCTCCCTGGCGCAGACCATTCTCCACCTTAAAATCTTCTGATATCATATTTTGTATCTTTACCCTACATCTGGTGTTTTCCAAGGTCGTCGCACTCAATCCGACTAGCTTTTCTGGGACCCCTAGAGTTTTCATTACTTTGAGCAGTTCATTTCTGTCAAGACTATCGTAGGCCTGGCAGAAATCTATGAAGAGGTGGTGGAGGTCAACATTGTACTCATATACTTTCTCTAGCATCTGCCGTATGGAGAAGATATGATCAGTTGTGCTTCTAGTTGGCCGGAAGCCACTTTGGTATTCGCCAATATTTCTTTCAGCCCATGCCATAATTCTCCTATTTATTGCAACTGAAAGTACCTTGTAGACAGTGGGCAATAGAGCGATACCTCTACAGTTTTGGCAGTTTAATCTGTCTCCCTTCGTATATATTGGGCACAACACTGCCATATTCCAGTCCTGTAGCATCCTCATCTCCATCCACACATCAAATACGAGGTTATATATTTCCTCCACCACCACCTCACCCCCACACTTCAGGACCTCATTCGGGATACCGTCTATTCCAGGTGCTCTGTTGTTATGGAGTGCTCCAATTATTTCCACTATTTCTTCCCTATCCGGTGGCATTTCTTCTTCATCCACGTTCGAAGAGTCTCTTCCATTTTCCAATAATGCTGTTTTATCATAAGTTGATCCTTCTTTATTCGGATTTAATAATTCTATGAAGAACTGCTTCCATCTTTCCAGAATAGATCTTCTATCTCCAATCAAGTTCCCCTCTCTATCTTTAACGAATTCCAGCCTTGGTAATATATCCATTTCGGAATTCTCTGGTGCTTTTATAGAACTTCCTGGTCTGTTTGGCTGCAAAGTCTTCTTGAAGCTTATCTAGCTTCTTTGTTCCCTGCTGCCTTTTCTTTAGTTTACATAATGCTTTTGCTTCCCTTAATGTTCCGCCGTAATTCGGGTCCTTCGTTAGATCATTTTCTGTTTGGCACTGTTTCTTTCCTCTATGGCTTTTATGCAGTCTTCATCAAACCAGTCATTACTTTGTCTTTTCGGTGATGCGCAAAGAATGTCCTCTGCTACTCCTTTAAGAGCACCTTTAAGGCGTGCCCATCTTTCTTCTATATTTATTCCAGTAGATGAGTCGTCGCTTAATCTATCTGCGATCCTATCTCTGAATTGCCGGGCTACAGCATCCTCCTTTAGCATTTCCACATTATAGATGGTGGCATTGCTTGCATTTCCTTTTCCTTGTATGGCCAGCTTCTGTTTATATAAAATCTTGACCAGATAATGGTCTGAGTCACAGTTAGCTCCCCTGTAACTGCGAACATCAAATATATCACTGGCGTGTCTGGCAGCAATGAGTACATGGTCAATTTGATTTTTGGTGATGCCATCCGGGGAGGTCCTTGTTTCATTATGTATTTCCTTATGTGAAAAAAAGATGCTCCTTATTCTAAGGTTCCTTGTCATCGCAAAATCAACCATTCTGAGTCCATTCTCGCTTGTTCCCTCATGATTGCTGTGCTTGCCTATTATGGGGAAAAACATTGTTTCTTTTCCTATCCTACCATTGAAATCTCCCAAAATTATTTTAACATCATGTTTGGGTAGGGAATCGTATAGATTTTCTAGCCTTCCATAAAAGGTTTCCTTTTCCTCTTCATTGTCCTTGCCTTCTATGGGTGCATGTATGCTGATAAGAGAGATATTGGAAAATCTTCCTCGCAGCCTCAGTAAGCACATTCTCTCATCTACTGCTACGTATTTAATAATAGAGTGCAAGAGGGAATTCATTATCGCAAAACCTGTTCCCAATATATTCCGTCCATTGCCACTGTTAATGATTGTGTAGTGCTTCATCTTGGTTAGTACTGTGTCTCTCCAGCGGATTTCTTGTAGGGCTGATATATCTATTTTGTATTTTTCCAGTTCCCTTTCAAGATCTCTCCCAGCTCCAGGTTGGAACAAACTCCTCACGTTCCAGGTTGCCATATTTATTAGTCCAAGTCCATGCCCAAGTCGTTTCCCATTTGATCCATTTCTTTCCGAGGCTTTTGTGGTTTCTTGGAAACACTTACAGTTTTTACGGAACAGGGTTGTTGGCCCCGCGTCCAACCCCCAACCTGGAGGACCAGAGTTTTCTGTCGGGGTTTCCTCCCCTAGTCGAAGGATCCAGTTTTAAGGCGCTGGAAACTCACCTTTGCCCTCTCCCGTCAGCCAATGTCCACCTTGGTGTGCATTGCCCAGCGGTCACTACGAGGAAGTGGGAGTAGGACTTGTTGTCACGTCCACTTGTGGACTAGGGCCATTTCTCAGTTTTTCCTGGGCTATGGATATCGACATACCATATCCCGCTTTCCTTCTTATCTATATAAGTAAAAAAAAAAGTAATAAAAATCTTTTAACTACTACAGTAAGTAGTCACTTGATTCTATTGGGTCGTTTCATATGAAATGTCCATTTTCAATAGTAAGGTTATTTAGTGAATCAACTTTATGAAATAAATAAAAAAATATTCTATATATATACCCTAATTTGTATACATTTTCAATCCCAAAACTGAGTAATTTCAGAGTTTTGTAATGAAATAAATTCTGAAATTGCGTTTCGGTTTGAGATTTATTTTCAAAAAATTTTATTCTTGCTTGATAGTTGCACAAATTTCTGAACAGATGGAAATCTGTATGAGGTAACCCTGGGCGATATAAGATGGGTGTGGGAGGACTTCGTAACCCCAGCTCGTTTTGTTTCTTCACTGTCTGTCGTTAAGCATGTGGTGAGGACTTGTCATGTAAGAGTATAGGTTTCTTTCGATTAGCAATTGGAGGTTGTTTTTTGGTTAGTTTTTGCAGTAAATGTTAAATTCTTCGACGTGGATACGATGCTCCCATCTCTAGGTATATAGAAGAAATAAATGATTTATATTTGAATTAATCTGTGTCCCCAGCTGAAAATTTGTCGACCGTCGAATGGTCCGGTCATTGCAAGACCCTTCCCCGAACGGTCTTCTTGCAGCTTGAGCTCCCGAGTGTCCAAGTTTAAAATCATGACTAAAAATTTACACGAAAGTTGCGTTATATACTTGATATATAACTATATTTGATGGCATACTAAACAGTGTTAGATCCATTGTAATAATAGTAAATATTGTAGAGGGTAGGTCCCTTCCGATTATCCAATGCAAATTCTTAATTACTTTTTATTCAAGATTTTGCTGCACTATGTCAATGTGAATGTGTTGGTTTCACCTCCGAGTAGAAAGCAAAAATGAATTATTCTTACCATTGATCACAACACAGAACCACTAGTTTAAACTAAATTACACAGCACTTCATTTTTTTTTTATTACACATATGTTAAATATTTGCATTGATTATAATATAATAATATAAATATAATATATAATAAATAAGTTTCGCGTAAGGTATAAAAAAATGGGGCGGTTCATTGACCTACCTACAGCAATGCTTAAAAAGCAACCAGCTAATTTTTTAGACGGTTTTACGGAGTATTGAATTTCATATAATATTTTTTAGCCACATGCCAAAGGCTGAATCCCAACAACAGGATTGCTAAAATACTTTTCGTCCACTAAATCATAATTATAGATAAATCTGTAGCGAAAAAAGATAAAACTCAATATCATTCGAAACTCGATAAAATTAAACCTGGCTAAACTTGGTTCCAGTTCAATGTTCATTGAAGGTAACATTGTAATCCGACGTTAAAAGGGTGATGCACTTTAAGGAAAACAATTATAAACAAGTGCTTTTGTTGCATTTCAGTCAATGTTTGTTTGTTATTCCTTCTTGAGTTAGCATAAACATGTAAACATAAATTAAAGGAAAGAATGTAAAACAGATAATCCCACTTGACAGCAATCCTACATAATGCAATGGTTACCATCCTTTTCTAGAAGGTAAAGCATTAAAAGTAGAAAAGTTTTAATTAAACATAAATAAGTATTGAGAATAGAGAAAAATTCTGTAACTATATTCCCGTGTATATACATTGTAATCTATTTCAGAATATTGATTTATTTTTATGGATCTGCAAGAGTAATTACGAAAAATAAAATTATAAGACTAAACGAAAATGAAAGTCGTGGCATTAAGTTGTCAAATTTGCATTATTTAATTGAACCAATTTTTGAACACAGTAATTCTATGCAAATCTGAGTTATCGGCTTTTGATCCTAAACGCCTTACACAACATCAACAAAACCCAATTTTTTACGTGAGCGAAGTTGCTTAGTGGTAGAGCGCTGAGTTGCCATGCCAAAGGTCTTGGGTTCAAATCCCGCTCGCTGGCTGACTTTTATTTAATCTGTTAGCGACCGGAGACGGATTCTGTGAGATCTAGGATCCTCCAGGTGTTCAGCCAGCCTCTATAAAGATGGAGCCCAAAATAAGGGGGGAAACTTAGGCGGTTGAGCGTGACCTAGGACAAATCACCTCTCTTCACAACCGTTCTCCAAGAAACAGTACAGTCTCTACCACTTACTGAATCCCAGACCATTCATGGATTGTCGTGGTATAGTTTTTTTAAAATGATGGCAGTTATCCGATCATTCTGCTAATAATAATTATTATTATTGACATTTACAAGACGTGCAAGTTGGAAAGAATGCATAGAGATGGATGGTCAACGTAAGATAGATTAAATTAGACCTTTGATTTACTACGCGATTTTTCAGATCCTGTAATACCCAGCTGTTATACTCGACGAGAAAGTAAATTGTTACTAAAGACTCGATTACAAAACGAAAATCCTGAGCTTCAATACCAGCTGAGCAGCTGATTTCTTCATTTCCAAAGAGATCTATCAGCGTAGAGTCATAAACTATGACTGAACGAGGGAGATAATTGGGAAGGAGTATAGAGCAGACCCGGGGAGGCGCTAACACTTGTTGGGAAACGGTTTAACGAGTCGTAACTAGTTTGTGAATAAATTAGACTGGGTTCGAAGTAGGCCTTAGGAGCCTAGCGTGTATTGATGGATGTCATTCATAATACCTCCAAGTAATTTCGAAGAGTTCGAATTTTATGTAAGAAATAAATGAAAACGTGGAAGTTTTATTTTTTGGGAGATTGGTATAATTGGATCCTGCCTTCCCAAAAATAAACTAACTGAGTTGAGAACGAAAGTTATTAAATCAAACTTTTTTTTCTAGTCAATTTTAGTTACCCCGAAATATATTTTTTAAAAGAAGTTTTGCTTATAATTTCAATCATTTACTATTTGTAACTATGCGATATCTGAATTTAATTATCTTAGAAAGGTCATTGAGTGTTAATAAAAATTTAATAAAACCAGAAACCTGCCTGAAAGTCGATAATAATTAATCAGTTAATTCAACACGTAGAATCCTATGTCTGTTCCGCAGGTTGAAGCATCGAGTTTGATTTAAAAGTTTTAATCCTTAGTTCGTTTAATTTTTAAAATTTTCCAAAAATACAAGTCATCGTGAGCTTTAGTATGGAAAAGAGAATGTAATTATGGGTAATGAGAAGATTTCGGTAATCATTTCATCAAGAAATAAAAGTTTCAACTGACATTTCGAAGATAGATGATACATGTTTGGTGAAACGTTCATTACTAGATGAAATGATTACCGAAGTATACACATTTCCCATGGCATGCTCTTTTCCTTACTACTAAAGCTCATGACAACTTGTATTTTAGGAAAATATTAAAAATTATTTTTTTATTAGGAAAATTTAGTATTTTTGGAAAGTATTAGAAGGGAAACCAATGACAAGCTTGTTGAGACTGAACTCGAAGTGCCAACCTGCGAAATAATTCCCATTAAGTCCTACCCATATGTGTACTTGTGTACGGGCATTTATTAAAAATGGGAATACACTTTTGAAATACGTTCCAGAATTAAAAAAGCCTGAGCGACATTCTGCAATTAGAAAAATATATTCAAACAAAGCAGCGTATCACTTCCGATAAAAATATGATTGGCCAAACGCTACTATTTTTCTGCTTAATTTTCTGTCCAGATTCATGCACAATGAGGGAAACCGTAATAAAAGGTTGGAAGTGTTTAGGACGTGGGTTACCGGCGTAATCTCAAAGGTTGGAAGTGTTTAGGACGTGGGTTACCGGCGTACTCTCAAAGGTTGGAAGTGTTTAGGACGTGGGTATACCGGCGTACTCTCAAAGGTTGGAAGTGTTTAGGACGAGGGTATACCGGCGTAATCTCAAAGGTTGGAAGTGTTTAGGACGTGGGTATACCGGCGTACTCTCAAAGGTTGGAAGTGTTTAGGACGTGGGTATACCGGCGTACTCTCAAAGGTTGGAAGTGTTTAGGACGTGGGTATACCGGCGTACTCTCAAAGGTTGGAAGTGTTTAGGACGTGGGTATACCGGCGTACTCTCAAAGGTTGGAAGTGTTTAGGACGTGGGTATACCGGCGTACTCTCAAAGGTTGGAAGTGTTTAGGACGTGGGTATACCGGCGTACTCTCAAAGGTTGGAAGTGTTTAGGACGTGGGTATACCGGCGTACTCTCAAAACATCGTATACTGAACACTTTACCAACGCGAAAGTACTACGGTGGATAGGAAAGGAAATAGCAATTACAATTAAAAAGAGGTAGACTGAATCTCTCTGTCATCTGAACCAATAGTTCAGGGAAAGGTACGGAACCGGAAGAAGACATTCATGGCTCCACAACTTAAGCCGGTGGTGTGGACTGACATCAGTACAATTATTTAGAAATATTGCGAAAAGAATTATATTCACTGTGATGATAGCTAACGTTCGTAACCGAAAGGGCACATGGAGAAGAATAAGAATAAGAACAAGGAGTAAGAAAAACGTGAATTACATTAAAAATATATTTATTTTTTGAAACATTTTCAGTACAGATTCTTATATATTGCTGAAAATAATACGTACTACAGATACAAATTTACTTCATAAATGCGAGCATTCATTTTCTTTGACAGATGTATGTCATTATAATTTTCAAGAAGATTGTCTTAATTAGTTTCTCGGATTTTTTAAGTTATCAAGGTTTTTATTAATAATAAGAATAAGAAAATTTGAAAGCTCATTTTCTAATTATTTTTATAGTATCGTGTCTTATGTATGTATATATGTAGATTTTTTAAATTCTCCTGTACTACTACAACCCGCGATGGGTCTTGGGTTCGGTATGCAGGAGAGACGGTATTTTTTCTAGGGCAACAGTTGTGTAGAGTGGTGATTGTCTCAACCGCAAGGTTTGTCCCCCAATTATGGGTACCCCCTTTATAAAGCCTGGGTTAGCCCCAAGATTGTCTCCAAATCCCACAGGGTCCATCCCCGTTTGTCAACTGACAGAATATGTATGTTACTACACTAACATTAATTGCAAATACAAACAGAAATTCAATATATGAGAAACTCGTAATAACAAAAGGACGCTATTAATGCTGTGAAGAAACAAGAACACGGTTCCAAAGCTGGCAAAGAGATAATAAATCGGCCAGTGTGGAAGCAGATTGTTCTGACTTTCATCCTTAGATCGTTAAGTTGGTTGGGCAATCCGAGCCGTTCTCTGCTGCACCTCCACCACCATTAACATACTAAATCTATTGCCACCGCTTCATGATTCCGGAATCTCTTCTCCTCACAAATTAATTGGGTCTCTTATCTATTAATTAATGCATTACAAATAGGAACAACTCCCGGCTCTTACATTAATTCTAGTGTCTATTTCTAGGGATCTAGTGGCGATATAATATTTTAAACAACTAAAAGTTAAAACAACAGAAGAAAATTTGGAGTAATATATTCAGTGGAGAACACGCCGATTGAGTAAGAATATTATTTAAATATTCTTAAAAGAAAAAATAGCTCTCTTGGAAGTACAAAATAGGTGGGAAATGAAGAAGTTTAAAAAAAAACGGAAAACCTGCAAACTAAAGAAGACGGATCAAAATGAAAGCTTTACTAATTACAAATGTTACCAACTTCAAATATCTAAGATCTTTCCTTAAATAACATGGAGTATCCGAAACAAATGTAGAACGAAGAGCCAGAGAAGGGAGAAGAGCTTCTATCGGGTTGCTTGGAAAAAAATGGAGGAGTTTATGTTTTCTTTGAGATACCCAACTAAATTGTAAAATGTTTATGTTTGTCGGACTTTTGAATATGCAAACACTTATTAATCTCCTTTCAAACAAAATGCTTATTTGTCTCTGTAACATTGTGATAATTAGAAATTATTCAGTATTTACTAAGGCATCAAAGCGTGATTTTCGCATATTCTGGAGCAAAGACAGTATAAGCGAGAGGGGGGGTTCTAGACGTTTCGAGAAGAAGACTGGAGTCTTGAAGACAAAGAAGGCCTTGGAAGAAGTTCTGACCTTGATGACGATATTATCCTGGTTTTGGTTGAAGAAAATCCCACAACTGATTTGAATAGAATTGGTAGGGCAACTTGAAGTCAACAAATCAACTGTCGATAACCATCTCAGACGATTGAGAAGAGGAATTTTTTTTTTAAACTGGGTTCCTCACACATTCCACAAATTTCATACCGCCAGAGGTAAACAAACATTTTTGTGTTGAAAGAGGATTAATAAGTGTTTACATTTATAAAATTCTAACAAACATGAACAGTTATGGAGGGGTATTTTGAAGGAGACAAAACCCTGCATTATTTTCCTGACAACCCAATAGTGTACTCAACTCAGTCATGTGGAGTAATAACATCCTAAAAAACAAAATTTTTCCATTCTATTGTAGATCTTATAATGTTATATAGCTGTGAAATATGGAAATTGGGAAAGAGGGACAAAGAAAAACCACTCTTTGCTGAGTTAGGCTGCTGGAGAAAAGCATGTTAATGGGATACCAATCTATAGTGTACTAAAGCTAAAAACAGTCGCTGTGAAAGGATACCTAATACAGGAGTTCGAGAGATAATGGATACTCAAAATACCATTCTCGAAAAATCACCAAGTAATTAGAGTGGTCTGGACGGCTACTGAGGATCAAAGATTAAGACTACCAAAAATGACCTAGTACTGTCCCCCTGAAGAAAAAAGAAGAATGGAATTTACAGCGAAGGCGTACGCGTGAACATTCACATACGAGTAGGCCGACTCACTCGCAAAAATTCCCCGGGTTCCAATGAAAGTAAGTTGGCCTCTGAAGAAGGCTGCCGCTGCCTACGTGGCCAAGACATCGTAAGTTCGAAGTAAGCCTTCACTGTGAGTCCCTTCTCGGGAAATCCACCAGTCTACTTCTTGGGATTCAGTTATCATAAGGTGACGCTAACTGACCTATTGATATGCGAGACAGATATAGCAGTCGCAACCATTTAATGACCAAGCTTAATTAAAATAATTGATTCAAGTAATTTATATTTCCCTCTTTGCAATAAATGCCTACTTCTGTATCGATAATCATAATAATGTAAAATTTAAACAACGATTTGAACACCTTACTTTAATTAATATTAAGATCACTTATCAAAAGCATCAGGTCATTCAACACCCATTTAGTTCATCCCCACTTCTCATTCTTGTTCCTAAACATATTCACTAATGCTCATGTCTCATCGTTCATATGTCATTATATCGAATAAATTCTATTCATTATTAATTGTCTATTAATGAAAGTTATCAGGACCACCTCAGCGAGTATACCTTATCGCTTCCTTCATGCATTATTATTCTTCATCATCTAACCCATCGTTCTATTTGCACCTTAAAAAAATCCGTTTCGAACAGTAAATGGCTCCCGGTTTAAATAATCCTTTTAGAAATAAAAAATAACCAAATAAAATTTAAACGTTTACTTATTTTATTTTTTGGTGCTTAAAATCTAAGCAGAGATATAATGGTCATGTCTGTTAATATATATACATCAAAAGTCATGTTTAACCAAACCAGATAACGATTTTTATTTCATTTATTACTGACAGTGGATAAATAGACAAGAGAATATGTAATTTATGATCCAAAAGGCTACTTTTTTATCACTATGAGAGAAATATGGTGATTAAAATAATTTAATATTACTTTTGGGTGCGAGAATATTTATCAGCCTAATTTGTTTAATAGATCTTTTTTATTGTATAAAACTTACATATTGTTAAGTTTAATTTAATTTAGTTAATATAGTCTAACTAAATTACATGAAACTTTACTAAAAACTGTATACCACTTCTGACAATAAATAAATGAAACATATACACAAGCTTATAACTTTATTACACTCATAACGTTATTATTTTTATATCCATAGGTGCTTTCATTTATTTGTTTTCTCTCTCAGCTTAATTATCGATATTTTAGCTTTTATTCTAATTAGTTTTCTCTACCAAAACATGCATTTCAGTTTATATATATTATCATTTCATTATTTAAATATTGTATTATTCTTATAATAAAGCCCTTCGGGCAGATATATATGTATTAAATTTTGTACACCTCTGTTATTCTTAAGGGATCTGGACCCAGAATAAAATTATTTTCCTATTCTATTCTATAAGATATATCTAAAGGCAGCTGGAGTCAAGCTAATGTGGTTACATGTATTTCCATATTTTCATTTTTTTTCCGCCTTAGTGTTGCCAGCTTGGCTAAAAAATATTCAAATTCCTGCTTGGCAGACTAGATATTGTCTTGGCATAAAGTATATGCATATAGAAATATCACAGATGTATTCAAATCATGCAGTCTTCGCAACTCGCTAGAGGATATATGAACTGGTGATAGCAGAGCATTGGCCAGGTTGAGGAGAGCGTGATATAAGTATTAGTCATCAGCTAACATGAGCTCTCTATTAAAAAGCATGATAGACCAGAGCTCATAAAGTCATTAACGAGAAACACGTAGAAAAAACGGCCGATAAAACTATCCATATACCTAGGCAAGGTTATAAATCCATTGCCTAACATCGTAATCGACGGCCCATAATTAGTAACAACGGAATCTTCAAAAGCCAGCGAAGACTGTGGTCATCAATGTCTTCATTACCTCAGTTTTAATATTATGTAATCCTCCAGTCTTTTTGTTAGGGATGCGATAATTACACTGTTTAGTGCCGCTCCAGCCTTCCCTAAAACACTTCTGGAGATCTAGATAATACCGTGAATTCCTCAGGGAGTTCTTCCTAATAACTAATTAAATATAACATTATAGTCCAGATCGATAATGCCGTAGTACAGAAAATATTAAAATAACCAGTTTCTCCTGAGCTGATGTTAGGGGATTATTCATACAAGTTAAACATTATTTTTCCGTTTTTTATTTATATTGTTTTCTTTTTAGTATGGTATATATTTGGATCTAAAAAAATCGTTTGTTCTTTTAAATGGTTTAAATGATTATTATTTCATAATAAAATTTAAAAGTAACGGTTTAAAACGTCACTCTTTGATCAGTGCTAAGTTATAAAAACATTGCTCATTTGCCCATATTTTTAGAGTAATTCAAATTGAAATCTTATGATATCGCGAATATGGAAAAATGGACTTATACCAATTTCAAATATAACAGCTCATATATATTGCTATCTTACTCACATTGACTGGTAATAAAATAAGTTTTACTTTCAATTCAGTCATATGCCAGTTAAAATATCTTTTGACGACGTTTAGGTGTATAAATTTGGCATAATTATGTAATATCGTTCTTATTAGAAGTATGGCATGAACAATATAGTCCCGAAACGTCACCAGATATGGTTTAACGAGGATGTTACTGAATTTCAAGAACTGAAAGTATCTTATATATTTTGCCAGGATAGCTCAAGACCATAAAGATCTTCGATATGGCCATCTTGCAGACGTTCATAACGTGCGGAAGCTCAGACAGGGGTCACCCAAACTCACATTAATGGGCATTAATTTAATTATTAAGCAATAATTTAATTTTATGGGCATAAAATCATTGAACTGTATACAATGTATAAGTTATATAACTTTATATATTTATATTATAATGCAAATGGAAAAAAACACAAGCAGAGCCTTATGTTTCAAATCTGGTGTAAAATACAAACACTTATACAAACAGTCGACGTTTCGCCCATTCAGGCATTATCAAGACACAATAAAAAGTAAGTTCACTCACATCTCAAAACAGAAGTGCAATACATCCCAACGAATAATCGCTCAAAAAGGCTCATAATCCGGGACCGGGAAAAGAGTTTTGGGTTGAACGTCTTGGGGTGGAGGTGCGGTCCCGGATTATGAGCCTTTTTGAGCGATTATTCGTTGGGATGTATTGCACTTCTGTTTTGAGATGTGAGTGAACTTACTTTTTATTGTGTCTTGATAATGCCTGAATGGGCGAAACGTCGACTGTTTGTATAAGTGTTTGTATTTTACACCAGATTTGAAACATAAGGCTCTGCTTGTGGTTTTTTCCATTTGCATTATAATAAAAATTTAATGTTTCATTTTGAGTTTTGGCTCTATTTTATTGGTTTTATATATTTATAGTGATATAACACGCATTTCAAGTTCAGTTCTACTGTAACGCGATATCTACATTTCTATAGGAATAGTCTAAAATCTCATTTAGAATTTACAATCTACCAAAGCTAAAAATAAACCGTATATAAAAGGCAAAACATTTTACTCTCGATTTTCAACCAAGTTGCTTATTTTTTCAAATATCAAAAATACAAAATTTTACCACGCCTTTCATCTTTACGGAACAAGTAATTAATGGGGTTTTAAATTAAGGAATGAACACTATGTTACCAATCATACAGTTAATAAAAATTATATGAATAAAATTGAAATGGATAAAAATTAAAAAGGTAATCAAGTCATCGCAGCTTCCTTGTTTTTATTATAATATCGCATATTATACACCTTATTGGGGAGCGGAGTGGCTCAGTGGTTGAGCACTGAGTTGCCATGTCGGAAATCCTGGTTCAAATCCCGCTGCGGGCAGTTACTTTTATTTAGTCTGTTTGCAGCCGGAGATGGATCATATAGGATCTAGGACCCTCCTGGGGCTAACCCCGCCTCTATAAAATATAAAAATAGGGTACCCATAATAAAGGGAAAAACCTGGCGGTTGAGCGTGACCTAGGACAAGTCACCTCCTTGCAGAACCGTTGTCCATGAAACGGTATAGTCTCAACCATGTACTGAACCCCCAGACTCGTTCACGGGTCGTAGTGGTACAGAAAAAAAATAATTATACTCCTAACAAATCTTGCTGCTGGTGCCTATGTTTGGTACGTGCGGGTGCTTATTCCAAGATTCCTTCTTTGGAGATGCATCATGGAAGATTTTTTTTTTTTTCCATAACCTCTAGATATGATTTTATTTTCTAAACAGGTTTTTTTCGCTCTTTTTCGTGCACATTCATTTTTGGAGTTTTCTCCTTTTACTGTAGTATAACTACATTTAAAGGAGTTGAGGTTGTAGTAATTTTATTGTTCTTTATTTTTATTTTTGTTTTATTTAAGTCCCGGGGCACACTTAATTTTTGTTTTTCTCTTAAAATTAAAAACTTACATACTAACATCTGTTTACATATATACAATTATATACTCGAGTTTTTACTTTACAAGTTATGTAAATGGTATGAATAATTAATACATAATATATCTATTGAGTATCGTCCATTACTTGTTGCCATCTTATTGGGGCTGGAGCAGATGTAAGAGTTTTGAAGAGTTCGTTTGTTGTGTATTTTAGGGAGTGAAAGAATTTTATGTCTCCGCTTTATGAATTCTGTTGCTGTGGCTAGTGCCGGTAATAGTTTTCTCAGCGATGTAGAACAAACAATTTTTAGAAGTAAAGGGTCTTGGAATAGTAGATGGCGCTACGTTCCGAGTCTAATGTGGGTGAATAGTGGGGCTCCTTATAGTAGTGCTGGCCTTAGGATGCTCTTGTAGATTTTTATTTTCCGGCGGAGTGATGAAGTTGGATATAGCAGTAGATGGTGAAGTCCGTAAGATCTTCTTCTTACCATGCGTATTTTTGAGTAGCAGTGGGCTGAGAGCGTTATGTGGCGATCCAGGTTGATTCCTACATAAACTGGAGTTAGATGGGCTGATAGTGGTATTAGCCACTTGGAGAGTTTTTGGTATTCTGGTTCAATTTTCCTTTTTGGATGGCAAACACTACACAGTCCTTTTTCGCCTTGTTCACCTGGATGTTGAGGTGTCGCAACTATTTCTTGGCACGTACTTTCCGCTTGTTTTAAAGCCCGCTTTGCGGTCATACTGCTGCTATAGATGGCTATGTTGTCCGCGTAGACAGCGATAGTGGCTCTTTTGTAGTTTTTACCCACTATATCAGTGGTATAGATTAGACGGGGAAAAGGACCGGGGGAATGTACTGCTCCTTGTGGGACTCCGCAGGTGAGTGGTATATTTCTTGGTAACCTGTCGCATACACGTACGGCCAGGCTTTGGTGATTTTGAAATGAACCTATGATGCTGTAGAGCTGTTCCAGACACTCGAGATTCACGAGCTTCTGGCGAAGAATT
Source organism: Troilus luridus (assembly GCA_964056705.1). Classification (NCBI taxonomy): domain Eukaryota; kingdom Metazoa; phylum Arthropoda; class Insecta; order Hemiptera; family Pentatomidae; genus Troilus; species Troilus luridus. The sequence continues at coordinate 89,055,482 of OZ057412.1, read as the reverse complement.
CCATGAGATACGGAGTCGAATGCCTTTGTGCAGTCTATTGAGATCATAGCTGTTGCTGCATTTCTGTTGAAGTCACTACATACTTCTGTCTGAATTTTCATGAGGTGTTGTTCGGTGCCAAGGTGTGCTTGAAAGCCGGGGATAAAATTGTTTTCCTCACAAAAATCGTTTAGATAATTTTAAGTAATATTCTCGAAGATCTTTGCGAGGTGCGAAAGAAGACTGATTGACATGTAGTGTTCTTCTGTCTTGGCTAGTTTTAGTAGCGGGAACAAGATGGCGTGTTTCCGTTTTTCGGGGTAGAAGATATTTTGGTCTCTTGTTATATCGTTCAGGTTTCTGCGAGTGGTGAAGGAGTGTTAATTGTTTTCCCAGCTACTATATTTTTCCCCGCTATTTATTTTTGTTTAGTTTCGTTATTTTCCCATTTACTGCAGCTTTGCTTTATTTTAAGGAACTTCTGTTATAGTTTATGTACTTTTCTAAATGTTGATTTTTTGGTTCAAGGATTAAAGGTGTGGGGGCACATTTTATTTTCTATCAGTCATTTAAAAACAGTCTTGTTCTAAAATTTTAAATCTATTAATTTTTGTTCACTTTACTTCGCTACTTTTTACCATCTTTGTTTAGGGCGTCTTAGTGCCAGAAATAATGGATCTGTTTTAAATTTGAAAAAATCCAGAGATTTTACGTTACTCCTTCTGATGAATTCGGGCACTATTGGGAGAAAGATTCTTCATCCTTCTTGTTCTTTCTATTTAGTATCGCCGTCTAGCGGATACCAATCTCAACTACGACCTCTGTGGAGGCGACCACAATCACGGTTCCAGGAAGATATGCTACTTGTAAGCTTCTTTTTTCCAATTCCAATAGATCTCTTCCTATCCTCGAAAACCACATTGGTCTTCCGATTAAACAAGGATTTTCTTCAAGTTCATTAATGGTAAGTTTTTAGAACTTTTTACCTCGATATATTCAAGTTTCAACATTTAACTTATAAATACTTACGAGAACTTTTATAAATCATCAGGTGTCAGGTTCTCCTGATCCCGATTCTTATTATGCCTTTGTAGGTGAAGTTCAGGCCTCTCATTGAAGCGTCGTACGTTAGGTAAATTAGCTTAAAGTGACGTTAAATTAATAAAAAAACAAATATAACGATGTTATTGTAGTAAACTTTTCATAAGTATTAGGAAAACAAAGTAATCTTTATATCCCAAGAATATAATAAATTATTACGAAGTGCTATTGGAGCATCAATACAAAATGTTCAAACACTTTTTGTGAGAAATGTGGCGTATTTACGTGCTTAAATGATTTATGTTAAAATATATTTATTCATAAATGCAAAATGTTAATGCTCAACTCATACAAGAACCGAATGGAACACTGGGAGTAAGAGCTTCCTAACCTCCGGAACAATAATAAACTGCAAATGTCCGATGAAAAAACATCACATATCTCGCCAGTCATAAAGTAAGTCAGTTCCGCACAAACATACAAGTATATTCCAAGGAGATACGTTTGACATATGAATAATGATATAGCATCTCCTGTAAGTTCTTCACTACGTCTTTTTCCAGCCCGGTCGCAATGGTAGCAATGAGGAAATATTCCAAATATCCTTAGCGAGGAAGGCCATGTGTGATCTAACAACTTAGGTTTAAAAATAAGTATAGCAGTATGATAAAGGATCTGACAAATAAGATAATGAAGACAATTCTTCGCTAAGAAATTGCGTCTTTGAAAAGCATGGGAAAAGCGAGAATGGAGGGCTACCTCCATTGTTCATTGTCATTGCTTCTTTGAAGCATAGCCCCAGCTGCAACCAGTAGGATGTCCTAAAATACATAACTCATCTGCCCACTTAATTTTGAATTCAAGCTCATTTTTCACTTTTATTTTTTACATTTTTTTGTATATGCGCATTTGCCATTTGAAAATTAAAAAAAAAAAGTTGTAACGAGTATAAGGTGAATATGACGCCATAGCAAGAGGGTTACCAACAAACAAAGATATTTGACAATAATCTTTTATTTTTTTCTCCTTATTGAACACCGGAAAGTAAATTTATTTAAGTCAAGACAAAAGAATAATATCCGATTGCGAAAATCGTCTGAAAATGTTGCGGATATTATAATTTTTTTTTGGGAGACGCAAAGTACAATAAAAACACAATTGTTCGCATTTTGTGAAATGTTGTTTATAGGATATAAAAGATACTGAAGTCTATGGTTCTAAGGTAAAAAATTACTAATTTTTGAAAGAAAAGTACTCCGCGGAATCTTCGGTCCCGTTAATAATAGAGGAGAATGCTGAAGGAGATCAAATGAAGAGATTTATAATCTGCTCAACGATATAGATATCACCACAGTGATAAAATTAAGTCGTCTTCGGTGGGCAAGTCATGTCGCTAGGATCCTAGCTTCTTCCCTCCTCCCAATATAAATGAAAAAACAAAAAATCAGGTGGTTACTAATCATTTTGGATGACCTCGTTATCGATACATGTTGGAAGGAGGGGACTCTTTGATCAAACCATACATTATGTAGGACAAATATTTGTAAAAATAATTTAGATAATTATCTTGAGATTTGACAAAAAAAAAACCCAGTTAGTAATAAATTTTTGAGAATCATCAAATCGACATATTTTATCATTGCTAACTCTGTTAGCTACCACAATCGAGAATTTTGGCACAGGAAATTGTTGGGCGTCTTAGCGAAACGAAGCTATTCACGAAGATTCAGCTTGATAGTAATCAAGTGCAAAAATGGACCATAGATCCTGGACTAATATTATTGAAGTGCAACTTAGAATAATCGATTTTAATCGGAAATGGGCTTAACGATTATAAAAGGACGATAAGATAGTCTCCAACACCATCTAGTTCCGTGTTTCATAGAAATAATTTCCAAAATGGCTTTCTCCTAAAGTACCTTATTTATTTGAAAAAAATACGGACCTTTATGGGGAATTTGATGTAGCGCCTTGTATTAAAAAACATGAATAAGATGATTGGTCCAAGTAAATCAAACAGATAGAAAAAGGATCCCAAAGCAGATCCAGGAGGAACGTCCAGATAGAGTAAATGGAATACAAGCCTGGACTGCGAAGGCTGGACAATGTGGAGACATACCTTACACTACCAGGAGTATAAACACGGAGAAGAGTCGCGAAGGATCGGTTAAAGTGGAGGAAAATTGTCGTGGAGGCAAGGTCCTGATCCAAGGATAACATCCTCGATAAAAGATAAATAAGACCTCTTTCATTTTAAATTATAAAAAGGAAAGTATAAATATAAACAATGAATTTGATAACTAACTGAAGGAAACCGATAGAAATGTTTTACCAACGTAAAAAAAAACGTAGCTAAATAAAGATAAGTAATTAGAACAGACGGCTAACAAAACACATTACAATAAATTGTGTCAAATGAACTGTTAAGGTTTATGTTGAACGTTGAATTATTTATAACTTTTACTTTAATTTTCCTATGTATGGAAATATAGTTAGGATCTCCATCGTAAATAACTTACGTCTTAAAATGAGCAAGAATTATCCTTGGTTTATGTTCATGAATGAGTTAGAACAACTATATATTGTAAGGATACGAATTTATACCCATGGCTATAACTAGGCTGGTAGTGTAAGAGTGTTCAAGACGGGGGGTAAAATAGTATGTAATATTTCATGAGGATTCGTAATCTTTATGTTTCGCTCTTTTATTTCTACTCTTTTTTTTCATTAAAAAACAAATACAAAAACAAACAGTTAGTAAAAGGGGGGTCCTCTGGTTCTAATGTTAATGCACATAAGCTTATTTGAATCGCTTATTGCAGAAACCCCATAAGAGACAATAATTTCGATATTCATTTTATTTTATTTTTTTGTATATTTTTAGTAAACGCTTCGATGTGTGCAGAACACCCCTATGTGCTTATCATTTAAACGGGACAATATGGTAAAAAAAAATTTTTTTTAGAGCAGAAACCCCACAAGTAACATCACATACGGGGTTTCTGCGCTAAAATCATTGCGTTGGTACCACTGAGCCTAAATTAGATAGGTTACACAATAATATTATGTTGGTATGTTTGTTCGTTATTTTGATTCTCCAGTTATATTTTTTTCGTTTCTGTGTTTTAAAAGTCTGCTGTATTAGTTTTTGTCCCCAACTAACTTATTATTACCTATAAAATATTAAAACAGGGTTGAGTATGTTTTTTATTGCAGATACCCACTAAGTGAATAGGGTTTGGGATTTTTTTTACCCCTTCTCACCAACCTCGGAGAATATATGACTACCCCATGTTGTGTGTAGACCCTTCCTCTACTTTCAGAACAATTTTCAAAAAAAATATCAGCTTTTTGTCAAATGAGAATTTTTTATTAATTTCCAAAATCCTGAAATCCTGGACTTGGGTTTCTGCAATAAGCGATTCATTTCAATTTAATCACATGATGTTTGGCTCTTTATGCAATTTAAGAGATACTAAAGCTAAATAAATGAATTCACTAAGCTGGCTGGGTTTTTATTTCGCGTAAAAATCTGAGATAAAGACATTTAAGTAGATTTAATTTGGTCAATTTAATTTTGAAAAAGAACCCTGCACATAAATTATCTGCCACAGCCAGATTTGAACCCGGGTCCTTCAGCTCTCAATTGAGCCATCCCGCTTACGCAAAAGTTATGTAATATAAATATATTTTTAAAAGAGAGGTTACGTTATAGGTATGATGTATGCACCCACAGGACTATTTATTTAAGTCATAATTAAATGATCATTAAGAGCACTCAATTATCGAGCTCCAAAAGTATAGTTATAGTTTATAAAAATAAAAAAGTATTTTTTATGTGTGAGTATAAAATTACTTTTTACTATAATCACATCTTGTTATCATTTTGGAGAAAATTATGTAATTTTTGAAGAATGCAAGATTAAAAACTACAGAATATCAATGAGAAACGACCTATTACCAGATTATTTTTACATTGCTTAAATCACAGGGATATTTGTTTAATAATTAGTAGAAATTTAATATTGTAAACGTAATGACAAAAAATGAAAATATCTACTTGAAACCAGGACTGGAAGCCGTTTCAAAATATGGCTAGTATCTTGGTATGAATGAATAAAATAAATAAATACCAAAAAAATGTTGGCAGATACAACAGTGTTCCTAGGTCGACGGTAATCCAGGGTTTATATTCCTACCTACTCTATACATGCTCGTTGAGCCCCAGGAATTCTCTAGATCCCAAATAGTCGCTTCACAGATGATAACGAAGTAATTAATTTATCTGTTACATTCGGTATCGATTTCGAGTCTTTGAGATCAGTACTCCTTTCAGAGCTAACCTGCTCCCAGTTGTCTCATAACCAGTTATAACTATTCTATTATAGGGGATGGTAATGATAAAGGATATCAACAAGTCATACTATCTGAAGGCGATGCATCTGAGTAGAGCGCTGAGTTGCCGAGCCGAAGGTACTGGTTTAAAATCCGGCTCTGGGATAATTAACATAACATGTTAACATCCCAGACGGACCTTGTGGGATCTGGAATTCCTCCTGGAGCTCACCCACGGGTAAACCATGCAGTTGGGAGTGGTCTAGAACAAATCATCTGCCTGCACAACCGTTGTCCAAGAAACAGTACAATTTCTACCACGGACAAAATTCTTCAAGGATTTATTATTTTTTTTTTTTGTTTTAAATAAATCTACAGCCGTCAATAAAGCTATTATAAAATCTGTAAAGATTATACTTGACGATTACTATAAATTATATAATTAAACACTGGTAAATGATAAAAATAATGTTTTAATATTTATGCTATCTTGTATATTTAAAAAAGTACCGGTCATCTGTTCCTACATTTAAAAAATAACGTTTGACCGATAACTGTTGCTCCTGGAGCTCACCTAGGAGGAAAGCCTGGGCTGTTGATAGCGATCTAGGACAAATCTCTCTACAACCGTTGTCCAAGAAACAGTACAGTTTCAATCACGTACTGAACCCAAAAACTACACGATATTATAGTAATGGAGTTTTTTGGGTTTTTTTTTCATTCCATATGAAGATGTATAATATAATAGTACAAATGTGCTCGATTCATGTTTATGAACTCGTCAGACTGTCATGGCTTAAGTATCTCGACTGAGACTATACTGGCAGGTCGGCTACGTTTATTTTGGCCCCGACTGACGCTCATAGCAGTTAGCGAGATGTTTGGCGCAGCTTCACTATATTTGGCGCAACCCGACCGGCGATAATACGTGATCGCGGGCACGGGCGGTGAATCACCCTTCTCTAGCTTTCCCGGAACCTAAGGTACCTGAATTCTGATCAGTTGCGTCCATTCCAGAGCTTAGTAGTCCAGTCGCCTATACAGGAGGCGGCTTCCTTGGAGGAAAACCCAGCGGTCCAGTTTTCCTGACTAATGTCACGTAATTTTTACCTTTTTATTTTTAAATACATTAACATAGATTCGAGATTAAACAAGTTACCCTCCCAAAGTAACGGTAACATTATACCGTCAATACAAATGGAAAGTATAAAATGTGATTACTTTTTGATTGATGAAACATAAAACATTCGTAAGTCACCTGTAATAAAGGCTTAAAACCTCTTATAAGGACGTAATTGAAATACGTTTGAGGATACGCTTTGTTTTTTAATGAAACTTAAAACAGCTTTTTTTTACTGTTCTGAAAAGCTGTATTTTTAAATATCGATAGTATACAACTTTATCGACGATACATTACGTTTGGGGAAATATAATGACCCAGTCTTTAGTAAAACAAAATAGCTCCAGCAAAACAAAGTAGTAATTTAAAGATATCATGCCTATAAAATATACAGAGGGAAAACTGTAAATACATTTTCATGTTTTTTTTCGGAGGTCTATCAAATCATTACTTCAAACAGTATCAGTTCCGTCCGTAGGTTATTTATCATGTGATAACGAGTTATATATACGCATTAATTTTGAATGAACCTTAAATCAGTGTTTTACTGTCCTAAAAAGGTATACTTTTCATTGTCGAAACTTTACATTTGTATCGACGATATATTAGTTATGGAAAAATGTAATTACTTCCCAGTCTTAAGTAAAACAAAATAGGCCCTACAAAATAAAGAAGTAACTTAAAGTCATTGGGAGTGGGTCAGTGATAGAGCGCTAAGCTGCCAAGCTGAAGGTCCTGGTTTCAAATCCCGCTCGCTGGCAGACTTATAATTAATCTATTAGCGGCCGGCAATGGGTCCTGTGGGATCTAGGACCCTCCTGGGGCTCAACCAACCCCTATCAAGTATGTATCCAAAATAAAGAATAAAATATTGGTGGTTGAGCGTGATCTTGGAAAATCATCTCCCTGCACAACCGTGGTCCAAAAAACAGTACTGTCTCTATCATGTACTTAACCGAAAACCCTTCATGGGTTGTAATCGGAAAGAACAACTTAAAGACAACTTGCATATGAAAGATACAGAGGTTTTGTTATTTTTGCGCATTTTTGCATGCCTTTCAGATCATAATTTTAAAAGAGTATCATTTCCGCAGTTTGTCACTTCGAATTAAGAATATATATATATGCATGGATTTTGAAGAAATGGTGATAGCTTCACCCAACACACAGCCTTCTCAACAAATATCAATACTACTAATAAGTAAAAGAACAAAAACCAAAATAATGAAATGAACAATAATTTTATAAATTGAGTGCAATATCTCAGTTCCTAAAGGTCCAGAGCTATATATATATATATATATATATATATATATATATATATATATATATATATATATATATATATATATATATATATAAAACTCCGAGTTCAAGTACGGCATAAGCTGACAAATAGTTTATTCTCTTAACAGCTGCAAATATACCCTAGAAATTACCTCCCTGCACATCCGTTGTCTACTATGGCTGGCTGTGGAACAGTTTAGTCAATTCCACCGATTATTGCGGTACAGATTTTTTGTTCACTACCTACCTTACAATTTGGCCAGTGGTAGAACCAGCCTTGTTGACGTTACGTGATTAATTATTATATCAAGAGTCAAATATTCATTATGTATCAGTCAAACGATAATTTAACGTAGGCATTTCAATAAATAAATCTCCCGCAATAATTCATAGCAAGGTCTTTAAAAATTTTTTTTATTCTTTAAAGGTGCAGTATCGGAATCACTCCATTATTCTTGTCTCTTTTATTCCATGAAATGAATAAAAAAAAAGGAACCAGACGCTTTGCTGACGCATACCAAACGCTAATAAATGACTCCTGACAGATTGCTTTCCCGGTCATTAAAGTAATTTATTTATGTATAGCTAATGCAGTAATCTAAACACTTTCCAGAAAAAATTAATTATGCATCGAATGTGATACGGTGGTCTACCTGATAATACTGCATATGCATGCGCCTTGAGGATGGGAAGCCATGTAAGGTCAGGACTTACTGCGCAACACAAATGTGTTATATCGACTTTAAGGTAAAAACTTAATTACTCTCATTAATTCGACTCAATCGTAAATTCGATTTAGCTATCGCAACTGCTGTGGTCTGGTAGCCAACCTCATGCATATTCATCCCTTTAATGTAACTGTCACTGCAAGTTGGGAAAAATGAAGAAAAGAATCAGAAATCGACATTGACGCAGACATTTTTAAGGAAAACATCCTTGCCTTGTAATTCAGATATAACCACAATACAAAGAATGCTAATTAGTGTATCAATAGCTCTTTACCTAGGGTGAAATAGAGTTTCGAACTTAGTATAAGCAGATTGCGTGAAATGATAAGGTGTGCAGTCAATTATTACAGAAAATAAGAATGACTTATTTTATGGTGCCGTCGTTTCGCCCTAAGGCGTAGGCCATTTATCAATCAAATCAAAGATTCTCTTAGAATTATCCATGTCTTAATTAATTAAAAAAGCTTCCTTCCGTTGAGAACCAATGATCATCAACCACGCTGATAGTTTGGATTCAATTAATCTTCTCTTACTTTCTAGACACAATAACGAGTTTACGTCATGATTAATCTTAAGGAGGTATCTTTGGAGTTCTTTCACCCCTTGGATCTTATAGAATACTAAGAGAACAAGATGTGAAGATAAGGGTATTCACCAAACATTACCAGGAAATACCAAGCAGGAAAACTTCAGACATTTGTGATAGCAATTGCTATATGGCATTAGTTAATTGTTATAAATCGGTTTGTCACGTACATGAAATAATACAACTTTGTTTCTATGGATTTCTTCATTTGGCCTTTTGGACCTTAATCTTACAAACCTGTCCACAAAGTTTATTTTTTTCTAATAATACAATTAAATGTCTACTTCTTTCTCGAACCAGTTTTGGATTTCGGACTTGGATATCATTATTCCTTCCCGTTGGAAGTGAAATCATCACCGACGGATGACAGTAATGAATCCCTTTCCTGTTCTGAGGACCACAATGGCGCTGAATGATCTTACTTAACGCCCGGCCACCGGAATGCTTGAATAACTGAGGCGAAACGACTATTAAATTATTCAAACTATCGATAGCAGCTTCATCGATATATTTAGCAATGATTCAGTGGGTCATTGTGCTTCATTACCAACAGCCTTAGATTAGTCTGGTCTACTGGAGTCTCGGTAGAAAGGTTTGGAGACATTCTGAAAATGTTTAGTGGCTCATGAAGAATTTCAACCATATTATCAATTTTTTTTTACTGGAAAACATATTTTTTAAATGCAAACCCCTCATTTTTTCTACTAGACTGTGTTGTTTTCTTTACATCGTTTTATCAACTATTTATACTAAATTGAGGATGAGTTAATTCTGTATAATTTTTACTCTTTATTATTTTCATAAGGGGCGTTGTTTTTCATTCCTCTGCCCTTAATGTTATTGACTATGGTCAAATGGTGTTCAGAAAAGTATCACGAATAAAAGTTTTGATAATTTTTTCATTTGTTCATTTATGTTTTTTGTTTTTTTTTGGGTGCCTATTGATAATTTCAACTTTTCACATTTTTTTTTTAATAATTTTTTTAATGAAAAAAACTCTTGAATTTTGTTCACCTACAATTTATTTTAAACTTTCTTATTGTACATCTATCTATACTAATTTAAACACCGGTTAATACTTTTTACAAATTTTCCTCGTTATACTTTTCGATACAACGGGTCATCGTTAAACCAGCTGAGTTACTGAGTCCTTTAGTATTCACCACACTTAACACCAACAGAGTCTTATCAGTTTAGCAATTTGGGTAACCTAATTGTTATTTACTTGGGTAAACAGCTTCTTTAGGGGTAAACTTTTTGGAAATTATTCTCAATGATGGTAAACATTTTGGATAACAATTTTTTAATTCCATAACTTTGTTTTACTAAATAATCGTTCCTTTGAAAACGGGCATTTCTAATGAAAAGACCCAATACCATAAACAGAACTGATTATGAGCCGTGCAATGCAAAGGGCCGTGATGTTTGGTAATGTTCACGAATTTTCCAGCCTCAAAGAAGAAGTAAAGATGAGGCAACTCTAACGATCATTTATTTCACAACCCCTCGAGGAATAATTTTTATAAAAATTTCATTTTCCACTTAATAAGATGTATGGCAGAATATATATGTCAGGAGGTGACCTTGCCTTGAACGAAGCATAAAACAGGCCAACCCTGAGCAGGCGAAAATACCCGCACCTTGGACTTGTTGTCCTAATTAACATGTTACAAGAAGACAGCGACATGTCCTCCGGAGCAGGATGTACCGCGTCTGTAGAGTATGTACTCCAATCTGGGACAAGAGTCATCACTCTTCGCAACAACATCTTTGCGAGCCTTCCGGCTATCACCCTCGATGCTTATCGCCTCTGAATTTGATACTCTTAAATTATGCATGATCAGGTACATGAAGACAAAATATGAAACATGATAGGTAACGAAACGTATGGCAAATATAAACGACGAAACGAATCCTTAAACAGAGACTTTCCCCCTCGAAATATTTTCGTCAGCTGTGTATCAACCATGTTTTTTACAAGGTTATAAGACATGGTCATGAAATAATAATGAAAAAAGGGAAACTTCTGCAATTTATTTGCCTTTTGTCCTTAACACACCCCAGATTTATTGAAAAAAATGTTTAAATGTTTAAATCCTTATGAATAAAATTACTAGACACAGATGAAGAAGTACTATTGTTATATGATAGAACGGGTATAATTTTTTTTTTTCCTTTAGGTATGGTATCAGGCAGGATTACATTCAGCGATTTCGATCTGAATGATTTTTATTTGTCCTCGATTTGCAGTTATATGAAATTTTTGAACTGATTATTTTTCCAAGCAGGTCTATTCTAGGCCACTTTCTTTTTAATCTTCTCATTCTCAGGAAGCTTAGATATTAGATAGTAGAAAAGATGAAGCACGAAATGATTTCGGCAATGTGTTGACCAGTAGAATATTGTGAATTTGCTATGAATGTATATATGATTTTACATTTGGAATGTTCATGTTGTGTATAGTAAGATTCGAAATAAGCCCAGGAGCATTAACAATTTTTCTTAGAATTAATAGTAACCAAATTATTATAAACAGTTTTATATTTCATTTGCAATTGAGCATCTAGCAACTTTGATCGAAGTGATTGTTTTTCTCTTTGCTTGGCAGTAACATCAAGTTTTGAAAATGATCAATAGTTCTTGAGCAGGTCTCATGGCCATTGTCTTCTTAATCTTTTCCTATCAAGCCCGGATAACAGGGAGTAGGAAAAAGGAAGAACAAGAATGTCGTTCATGAGTGGAATGTCGGATATTTGTTGTGAACATATGACTTTATGTTGGAATGTTTATGTCGTTGTGTGTGGTGTGATTCGAAATAAGCAAAGGAGGATTAACAATTATTCTTAGAATTTTGGACTGTGTTGTTTGTATCTTGTTTATATGTACGTGTTTTGCTGATCCCAGAAGTTCTGTTCTGTGTGTCTAAATAGGCCTTGTGGATTAGTACGATAGTCAAGAGATCTGCAGTCCACAAGATGTGATAGTTTTTTGTCGTGTCTTGTCAGTTATTTTCTTTCTAATTTTGTAAGTAAAACATAAATATTTTGTCCTGCTATAGCTTTACATAGTCCGATATAACGTTTATAAATAGTTTTTAGAAGGTACTAAAGTCCTATTGTTTATTGGTATAGAACAAATATCATGAAATAAACATGCATTTCGGACTTTATGTTGAATACCTTATTTCAAGTGTAACGACTGCCAGTATATAAAAGAAAAATAATTTTATTCTGGGAGTAGGCCCCTTAAGAATAACAGATGAGTAAAAAATGTAATAAATATATATCTGGCCAAAGGGCTATATTATTAAAATAATAAAATATTTAAATAATAACATGACAATAAATATAAAATAAAAGGTGTATTCTGGTATAGAATAAAAAAAAAGGTATAAAAATCTAAAATAATAAGAATTAAGCTGAGAGAAAAATAAATAATAGCACCGAACAATATAAAAAATAATATAATATGAGTGAAGAATATTTACTGTAATTCATCTACCACTTCTGAAGAATATGATCTATTAATTATTACTGATTAGAGGGCAATTAGGAGATGTAGGAATAGCTCAGATTTGAATTATAAGGAAGATGAAGGTGGATAAGGAAGACGCATGACGGACATCAGGTGGGAGTGAGTTTCAAAACGTGATGGAACGGGCGAGAAAGGACGCTCATATGTTTTACTTCTGTAGAAACGAGTATAAAGGTCGGAATGGATTGAGGATTTAAATTTTAGGAGACTATAGATGTAAGAGGGATGTTGTGAGTTGATGATTTGGTATAAGAAAGAACCTAGGAAATAGAGTCAACGGAAGGAGAGGAAGAGTCACTTTAACTCACCATAGAGGTTGGACACATGAGATTTCCTCGGGGCATTGAAGACACTACGGTTTATAATGAGCAGCTCATGATTTGCCTCACTCTATCCTCAAGTATATTCGAGAGGCTCCGATATGTCACAAAACCATAGTCAAGGCGTGGAAAGACGAAATAAGTAATTAAGATTTTACAGATAGTGTACATATTAAAATTAAAAAATTGTCAATAAGTACCGCTTTCGGAAAGCTCATTCTTACGTAAAGTAATACTAACAGTTTTATATATTGGTTTTTTATTTTAACAAGAAAATATCATGTTTTAGACATAATTAAAGGCTTTTTTTTATTTTTTTATTGATATTTACAACTGGATTAAAATAATACATCAAGTTACTGGGCTAAGCGATACATAATGACATGTGAAAATGACAAGTAGAGAAAATACCCACTGGTAGTACTCAAATCACAAGTTCAACTAAGAAGGTCACGGTGCCATCTTCTTTTCAGACGCCTCGTCGATTATCGGGAATTGAAGAGGAAGCTAGGTTTGAAACTAGAGGGTTTGAGTGGAAATGAAGTTTGATATGAAAGGATAGATAGCGGGTTCGGGCCAAATCAGCAACAAATGGGACATTAAGGTCGTTATGGATGACTTTATTCTTAACAAAATAAGGAGCATTAAGGATTTTACGAAGGATTTTGGATTGTAGGGATTGGATACGAGAGGAATTCGATGGCTTAGTGGAGCCCCAAAGCTCTACTCCGTAGGTCCAAATAGGTCGTATGATGGTCATGTAGATGAGTCTTTTGTAATTAATTGGGAGCTTAGAGCGTTTGTCTAGTGAGTGTTGAAGTAGCCTGAAACGTCTAGCGGTTTCTTGTCTTTTCAGTCTCGTATGAGGATTCCAGGGTAATCGTTTGATAAGATGCAACCCTAAGTATCGGATCTGTTCTACAGGCATAAGTGAGATATTATTAAAAGATACTGAAGGGCAGGAAGTCATTGGTTTACGACGTAAGGTAAAAGTGATTTGATGTGATTTTTGAGAGTTTATTTTAATTCTCCAGTTTTGACACCATTCTTCAAGATCAGTGATATGGGATTGGAGGCTTTGGGATGCAATAATTGGATTTGTGTTGACTGATAATACACATTTATCATCAGCATACGTGGTAAGGGTAGTATTAGGATGAGTTGGGTATCAGCTGTATAAACTGTATAAAGGATTGGGCCAAGGATACTACCTTGAGGAATTAAAGGCTAAGTAGTTAATAAACATGTTAGCTACAGATGTATTTTTGGAAAATGTTGAAAGTGAAACAAATCAAAAGTTAAAACTTCTGGCTCAACTCGAAGCGATTAACTTCTCATAAAACACGAAAAAAAAAATTAATAAATTTAACAGTTCATTCAATGAGTAATTTATGATTTTTATATCACTGTGATTTCTATGTTTATTCAAGTCATTTAAAAAATCTAAACACCCATTTAACTCATCCATCATGATCTTAATATCCCATATGTTACTGATTTGGCCCAAACTAGATACCTATCCTTCCATAACAAGCTCCATACGCACTTGAATTCGCTAGTCTCTCAGCTTGCTTCCCATACTATTCCTGATAACCCTCCGAGGCGCCTGAAAAGAAGATGGCCTCGAGATCATCTACTATAGAACTTTATTGGAGTGCTATCGATGGGTAGTTTCTCCACAAGTGTTTTCATGTCATATTCAACATTTTTGCACATTTACTTGATATAATACCATTATAGTTGTAAATATCATTGAATTAAATTAAAAAAAACAAAAAAAAAACACCCATTTGTAATGATAAAAAAAAGGAAGAAAAGTGTATAGCTTTTTTAGAGTAGCATTCAAATCACAAATATTTAACATAATTTGATATACTCAAATAAAACGTTATACGTAATACTGTCATTTAATTATTGGACTGATCCCCCACTTAATGATGGTATTCCATTATTGGTATAAATGGGATTTAGCTCAAGGCCGGGACAGAGTGTGGGCTGAGGGATAAAAAAAAAAGACGATCCGAGACTGAATTAAATAGCGGAATATTCTGAATAAAGCTTTGAATAAATTTAATCCTTTCCAACAGCGTTATAAATAAACTAATGCCAATAAGAGCGCATAGCATACATATAAATGGTGCAAGGTAATTGCATTGAAAATAACAACTATAACTTTATTAGCAATGAATAAGTATGCGTACCAGCTGTTGTTCTTGTTAGAGAGGGAGAACACTGAGTGGCCGTATGGTTCAAATTCGTTTATACCAGATAATTTATTTAATCTGATACAGCCGGGCATAGTACCTATGGAATCTGGAGAAACTCCTGTGGCTCACACAGCCTCTATAAAGTGGGTACCCTAAACAGGAGAAAAACCTGGGGGTCAAGCGTGATCATCTCCTTGCAGAGCCCTTGTCCAGTACAGTACAGAGATCCTAGTGGTACAGGTGTTGTTTTTTTTTAAATCTCTGTGTTCTTTCTACAGACATTTTATCAAAAAATAATCAAAGTCTCAGACTTGTAAAATCAAACTTAACATTCAGAAATCTCGCATCACAAGTGAAAAACCGCGACTCGTCCAAACATTATTAAATCGGAAGTTTTCTGTTGTCAAAGCAAAATTGATAAAAATAATAAACTGCGTAGAATTTTTTCTCAATAAAGATTACTGCGATGATAGAACTCGATGATGATTTAAAGAATTGACAGATAAGAGCAAAGCCGACACATAGCCTTGAACCCGCAGCCAAAATATATCTTGGTTGGGAGATAACCTTGGCACTACTGGGCTTGGGTATAAATCTCCTGGAGAATGTCTGTTGAAGGACAGCAATAATTAAATATTTTTGATATTTAGTCTACTTTAATCAATGCATTCAATCGTTTCATATGAAATGTCCGTTTTCAAAAATTTCACCTTTAAAGAAGTTGTTCAAGTTCCTGAACCGATTGAAATATGCGATAAGTATAGCGCATAAGGTGGAGGTGGGAGGACTTCGTGATCCAGCTCGCTTAGTTTCTTCACTGTTTGTCGTGTTAGAGGTCTCTTCCGATTCACAAACGAAAGTTTTGTAGCTTTTGCCAATATCCCTGCACTGTGTGCAGCTGTGATGGTTTCACCTCTGGTTAGGAAGGATAAATGAATGAATTCCTACCATTGACCAAAAAATATTTTACTTAAAATATACAGATTACTTAAAATATTTGCTTGGAAAATAAACAGTGTTTCGTTCAACTATAGTGATGGTAAACATTATCAAAAAAGAGAAGACTAATAATAGCTCATTACTTTCTTTAAACATAAATATATTGAACAACACGAGTCCACTAACAAGTTTAATATAAGTATACAACATTGGATAAACACTTACAGCAAAGAGCACCCTAAATGATCCTTGGTTTTTTTTTGTTCACTACTACAGATGATTTCATGTCATTTAATAATTTAAATGCGAATTATTGCACTCAGGCAGTTTTTAATTTGTCTCCTTCCAAAAGTTCAATAAATAAAATGAAATTATCTCTACGTAACTAAAAACGTACAAAAATAAATATCATGATTTAGTTTACAAATTCGTTTACAAAAATTTAAAATTTAAATTAAATTAAAATTATCTCATTAGACATAAATAGGCCTTTGGACATTTACTGTCTTGATGAAATTCGCGGGGAATGGGATAAACTTTACAGGGATTTTTTTTTTAGTTTTCTTTGTTTAATAATTATTAAATTAGTATAGAGACCGAATGGGGGGCAAAATCCGACTTCTACCTTCCCGTAGTGCTCCCCGGGTAACTCTAACAGAGACGGTTCGGAGTCATAGCGGTATAACTATTGTGAAGTGCAGGAAATGGCATTTCGGGGGGGGGGGCTCCTGGCCCTAGTGAAAGCAACCCTCCTAGGGGTAGGACACCCTGAAACCAATTTCCCTGGTTCTCCAGGTTCTCCTGGTTTTCCATCATTGGAAAATCGCAAATTAGTATTCAAACCTAATAAAACAGCCTCGGCGACGTATGACGCATTGTTGTAGTAAAGTCGTTTTATAGAGACCTAATTTTTTCGAAATTCTATAAACTATATTCCTGATATAATAAAATAAGGTTCTGACAATTATTTTTTTAGTAAACTCCTGCATTGATTAACTATAAAATAAAACCCTACTTAAGTATTCTTAAGTATTAAAGAAGTACTTAAGTATTAAAGTATTCTTACTACTTTGTTGACGGATAGCATAAAATTGACATGTATGGGGTATAGGACTGAAAAACTAGCTAAGAAAACCTTAGTAGTAAAATTGGCTCGTTGTCGGTACATTTTATCCCTTTATTATCCCTATTTTGACATATTGAAGTAGTAAAACGATCCAAATTTTTTGTAAATCAATATTTTATTTTGATTACCCAACCAAAATATCTTTGAAACTCATTTGCTTCAAAACTTCCAAATTGGAAGGGCTACAGTCCTGAAAATTTTGCAAATAAAAAGTATGTTTTGGGTCTATTGGGTCAATGCACTTGATCAAATTAAGTTCATTCAAAAATAAATGCTTAATTATCATGAGAAATGGATTGACAAATTAAAACATTCCAAATAATCATAGAAACCAAAAGAGGCTCAAAGCTGCCTTGATTCATTTATTTTTAATTGCAAACTCTTCTTAGAGAAGCTTGGGCCTCTAGAAATTATATGATGTGATAAATTCATATTTATTTATCTTTATCTTAAAAAATCAAACATTTTTTCGCCTCTGGCACAATAGCCAGTTCCAAGAAGTTATCGCATCGCATTCCTTAAGTCCAGACGGATTTAATGAATACACTCATAAAACTGGAGCATGAGCTTCAAGGAGTCCGCCCACTCAAGCAAATGAGCTCATTGTTTTAAAACATTTTAGGGATTATAGAAACAGTTAAATAGATTTATACAACATAAGTAAATACATTTATGAAAGTTCATGAAATAATATCTTAATAAATGATATCAGTTCCGCAAGTTGTCGTTTCAAGTTAAGTATGTAACGACAAATAATAAATATTGAAAAAGGGAACGCTCAACAGAGACATCAAATAAATGTTAATACATAAGTGGAAAAATTCCAACTAAAAACCTTAAGTCTCTAAACTAAAACAGGAAATTAAAAAAAACCTGTCCAATATTTCGCCTATTCAGGCCTCCTCAGGGCAGAAAGAGAATAATAGCAAACCAAAAGATGAATAATGCACCCAAAAAACA
The DNA here is from genome assembly GCA_964056705.1 of Troilus luridus. Classification (NCBI taxonomy): domain Eukaryota; kingdom Metazoa; phylum Arthropoda; class Insecta; order Hemiptera; family Pentatomidae; genus Troilus; species Troilus luridus. The sequence continues at coordinate 89,037,320 of OZ057412.1, read as the reverse complement.
CACATCCCACCACCTCCAAGGCTCAAATGCAACTACTGAATCATTGGGAAGGTTACTAGATTCCCAGCTGGCTAAGATTAGATAAAAAAATATTGGACAGGTATTTTTAATTTCCTGTTTTTGTTTAGAGACTTAAGGTTTTTAGTTGGAATTTTTCCACTTATGTATTGACAAATAATAAATTTTCATTCGTTTATTTTTTAATATTCTCGAAAATAAAAATAAATGTGAAATTTAGTATGACAAAATAATGTAAATATGGGTAATGAGTAGATTTTGGTAATCATTACATAGAGATATAAAAGATTCAACTAACATTTAGGATGGGTAGATACAGGAAAATCCTGTATCTGATACAAGTGATACTGATACTTTTCTGTATCTGAAACTTTTACTTGGTACTTTTGTAGTTGAATACAGATATCCCGACTCTTACTCTTCTAATACGCAACACAGAAGCCTTTCTTGGGGTATCAGTTTTCGTTATCATTTTTAAAGGAAAAAGAGTTATTCGCCGAAATAGTAACCTGCACAAGGCTGCATCAAATGATTAAAATCATCTTTTTTATTGGTTAATTATTTTTTGAAAGCTATGGAATTGAACAATAAAAAATAGATTTTAACCCTACCTCAAACTTTTGATATTCACGTTCCAAGACACGTAGAATTTGGGTTGTAATATAAAAATTGTCTGTCCTCCGCCGCACGCTATACTCTTTAAAACGCTACAGCTTTTTTATTTTTTTGCACCCGATTTCAATCATTTATGTCAATTGCCTTTACTTTATGGTATAAATATATCCATTAATGAACCCATATTTGGCCGGACATAGGTCGAGGTTTTTTATGCGAAAGTTGCTCGTGAATAATCATATATTAGGAGGCGATCTCGGAAAATGTTATTTCAATCACCCTTTACTGGTAACTAATTTCATAGTTTATTTTCGTGTCTACATATGTGATAAGTGACTAATTACAGATTATATTGATAATAAGTGAAAACTTGTTCACTATTGTTTTTACTTATTTATTTATTAATTCTAAGGGGAGATGCGGCGAAATTGATCTTTCCATATTATCTATCAAATCAGGGGAGCTTAAATAATTGGTTGACTATTGCTTATTATTTATGTATTTATTATTAAAAGGACCGTGATTAATAGTATATAATTTTTTTTTTAAATCCGTGAGACGATGTAATTTTATTGCCAAAATGAGCTTGGTTTGTTTTGGCGGTTCCCCGTCACGAGTAACGAATTTTCCAGGGTGGCAATTCCAGGTATCTGTCTGTCTATTGGGTATTTCCAAATTTTGTTTCCATTTTACTCTCAGTTTGAAGGTACCGTTCGCCTTAAATGTATCATAACTTCGAGTCTTCGTTTGTTACGGTTGTTTTTGTAGAGTTTACATTTTCGTTTATCGCTTTTTATTAATTTTTTTTTATAATGGATAAAAAAAATCATTTATCTTCAATTTTTTTACATTAACGAACGTAAATATAACGTGCAATTTATGTAAGACCGCGTATTCTAACAAGACAACGACTTCTAATTTGAAAAAGCATTGGAACTAGGGATGGGTAAGGTTGTATCAATCTGACCGTATCTGATACTTGTATCAATTGATACAAAAGTATCAGGTACATTTCGATTGTATCTGATACTTGTATCAATTGATACAAAAGTATCAGGTACATTTTGATTGTATCTGATACTTGTATCAACTGCTTTTTAGTATCAGATTGATAACCTGGTAGATTTAACATAGCTTACCTTTCTTATATATATGTACAGAAAATTTTGATTTTCCAGGTTATGGTTATATTCCATGAAATATAATAAGAGTATAATGAATATACATGTTCTATTCTATCAAAATAATCCTTTAACATGAATATTTTATAAATATCTTACGTGTAAGACAGTTCTTTAATCTATATACAGTTAGTAATAGTTAATAAATACAGTCAATAATAAAAATATTTTTATTCTTGAGAATATTAAAAGGGAATCAAATGAAAAGTTAACTTGTGGCTTAACTCGAAGCGACAGCCTGCGGAACTAATACCGCTATTAATAATTGCTGCATTGAAAAAAAAAATTACTCCACTCAATGCGCTACTGACATCCTTATATGTGACGCAAAAAAAATAAAGTTGATGTATGACAAAAGAAAACAAACATCAATTGCAGAAGTGTGGAGGGAAATGAAGAACAATAATTGCAATGAAAAAATCAAATAATCACATACTGACTTCCACACTAATAATAACGAAGCTCCATGAAAAGAACCAAACGTTAATCCTCCAAATTTTATTCCTCTCTATCCGAGTCAACACAGAGAGGGTGAGTTTTTAATCACTTAATCCTCCTTTGATCTTAAACTATGTCGGCGGAAAAAAATAAGTCGACTAAGGACTCAATAATCTAATGTCATCTCAATTTCTTGTATATTCCGGTAGTTATTTTTAGATCTTTGAGGAATGAACATGGCCACTGTAAACACTTTGCAGGAAAACAAATAATAAATCGCTTATTTAACTGAATGTGCTATGAATATTAATAAAAATAAATAGAATAATTTCTAAATTGCTTGGAATTTAGATTTTAATTGATAAAACTGTTGTCATTTTATTTATCAATTAGAAAAGAATAATTTAAAAAATTGTATATATACAATAATGGACAGACAACAAAAAATGTGTATTACAGAAATGAAAAGTACAGGAGCAAATTGAAATAGATCTCATGTTCCTATTAGGAATATAAATACTTAATTATCTTAAAAAGGATAAATTATAATACCAAAGCTGCTTTCTCACGGGTTAGAGGTCTAAGTAAAATGGTATAAGTAAAAATAATATAATAAGTCAGAGAACATTTGATTTTCGATTCAGTTCCATAAATACCCCAATATATCCAGCCACAGTAAATAAATGGTTAAGTCGAATTTTGTTCAAATAGAAATAACTGTATTGAGGGAAGCGTTCAAAACTCGAACTTACTTTTTCAATATAATGGTTATCAATTGATGGGTATTTTAAGTATTCTACGATCTCCCAATAAGTACGAGTTATAAGGCAAGTTAGAATTAAAATATCGAGCTCTATAAATCAGATTTTTTGAAAATTTGTATTTACTAAAGCACAGTATGTTCCTGCTTTAAGAATTTGCTAAGGAGCTTATATCTGCAGCCCCGGGGATAAGTGTTAAGTCAAATTATGTTCAGAGTAAGTTGTCTTGTGGGAAGCGGAAACGGGTTATTCTCGTAGTTTTTAGGTTAAAACGGAGTTATAATATATACAATAACTCCTTCTAAACCGAATGTCTGACTTGTTCCCATATTCTCAACGAAAATAACACGATTCCGGTTCTTTAAGTACAAGAAATTCATTTTGGAGAAAATTAGACTTAACTACTAATTCACCGCGGCTGTAGATATACTTTATATAGTAATAATTAAAGAAAATCAATATAATAGATTAAGTCTTGTGATGAGGAACATCAATAAGGTTACTTTTTGACCTTCAGAAGGTAATGGAGATTCGCTGTAGAAACATCCCATCTAATGATCCTGCTCCCAAACCACGTAGATCCCAGAGACCTCGCCACGACACGTTGGTACCAGGTACCAACGAGGCAACAAGTGGCTCGAGATAAGAGGCAATGTCTCATGAATACCTTGCCATATCCAAGTTCATTGTCCTTATCGTCCAAATAGGTCGCCCGATATTTATTAGCCCTGGGAAACGCCGCACCTGTTTCACAGACTCCTACAATGCCTTCGATACTGCAATCCCGCAGAGCCAGCTTATCATTCATGTGAGCCTTAGCATAGCATCGGCTTCCATTTCTTTGCGTCCTTACAAGTCATTATTCCTTCGACCATCACTCATATCGAATCGAGACATCATCCTAAACATCTGACAATCCTGTATTATTTTATATAATCATTTTTCTATTATTTTTTCTGATCCAAAAGAGGACTTACGAAATTCAGAACATAAGTGGTTAATATATCCTGCCTTGAATATGAAAGTAACATATTAGTTGGCAGTTAAATAAGCATAGGTTGAAACAGATTAATCTTGAACACATCAGATTAGATTATTTGAATCAGCTAGAAAACTCGGTTCTATTGGAAAAAAAAACATACCGAAGAGAAAGAAAGCAAATAACTAACTTTCTTGAGATAGTATAGATGGTCTTCATACTTAGATCAGGTTTCTTTCAATAGAAAGCTGATTCATGCTCGGGGAAAATATTAATACGTCCATGAAGTCACATTTTGAGGCCTTAAGTGTTCTGTATATAACATAGATAATTTGTTACTTTCCTTAATTCTTAGCCAAATTAGGAAATAGAATGGTGCTAAAATTGCTTATAGAATGTTTAACTAAAACCGTGTGGATGGATACGCAAGTTATTTTAACTTCAATTGAAACATTTGAGCCCATAACTCCTGCATAAGTTATAACTCCGGGGTAATAACTACATTATATGAACATGTCATGTTAGTTGCAAATTGGACATCAATTATTATGAAAACACAGCGCATTTGACAATGTTTTAAAGAATTAGGACGTTGATAGTTTTAATATTTTGATGATAGAAACGTCCCATTTATCTTTTACCTTCAAATTATTCCGAGTTTACTCTTACACTCGTAGCATTAGCTGACGGTATTAACAATAGTGTATTACCATATAACTCACATCTCTATGCACCCTAGAAGCACTCCATAAGTATTATAAATTCCCCGAAGACCGCGCAATTTCAGGAGCGGTTACACAATATCTCATAAAGTATCTCTGATTTGCATGAATTTAATAAATCCTCGAGGCCGTCTCAATCAACCGCAATCAGGAGATAACTGATGGCCCAGGTGCAGAGGATGTCCCGCCGAAGAAGCCCCCGGGCTACCATCAATAACCTCTGCCTCTCAACTGTCTAGCAGAAGGGAAAGTATTTCCCAAGGAGGAAGAAATAGGTGATGAATAAAATATCTTAAATATTTGTGATTTATTTAGTCTCATTTAGAATTGATTTTTTTTTAAATTTAACAACAACGGAGCAACGCTTTTTAATAAAAAGAAAAATACATTAGGAAAGGAAGTTTAGGTTTCACAAGAAGCTAATTCAATTACTCGCTGTTTTTGAGGATAATATCACAGTCAAAGTCCAGTGGCTTCGCATTCTACAAGGATCATTTCCTCTTAAACGGGCGCCACAGATAACATTGCTTATCTGGACATTCGAACACTAGCGCCTATGTTTAGAGGTTTCGACTTAATATAATATAACAAGAAGATTTAACACGTACTTATATATATTCCAATAACATTTAAATTTAAATAATAAAATCCAATTGCTAAAAATAGTATGGCGATAATATCTATTACTCCTTTAAATAAGCCATTTTCCATGTTTCTTTCTCAAAACACCTTTTGACATGTCAAGTTATTCAGAACAAAATTTAAAGTATGTCATTAATACACGAGAAATAGATGTATAACAGAATCTTAAGGCATTAGCAAATGATAATTTTGTCGAATCAAGCTAGGTTCCAACACTTAAACCGCAACACTGCAACTTCTCAAATAACACCTGTAGGTCATTGTTTTAAAACATAATTTAATGTTGTAAAAATCTTCATTACAACACTTTTTCCAATCCGTTTTTTTTTTGTAAGATTGATGACGTTTTCGGAAGATCAACGTTTGTGTCATGTTTCATAAATGAAAAACAAAAAAGACGGCAAACAGAAAACATACACAAACGTCAAAAGGTTACAAGATTCCTATATCCTCCCCCTAAGCTGATTATCATTGTATCATTACCATTGCTGAATGGTGCCCGTATAAGAGAAAAGAACCTCAAAAGAAACATGTATCATGCTTGTTACATATGTTACTAAATAACAGTTGAGGTTTGTTTTTTAAGAGGAATTGAGAGTAAGCATACCTCATCAAACAATGAGCCATCATTTATGGTTGGTTATTGTTTATTTTAACAGTATTTCGTCCAGAATTTTTAGTTACCTTCAGTTGTATGAATTTAATACCGGTGTTGCTGGTACTTGAATCTGATAATAATATTTGGTGTATAATGTCTGGTGTGGTTCCTGCCCTTTCACTTTTCATATTTCACTGGATATGACTGTACTAACACAACAAACATTATTTATTGCATCAAAACAGCCAATTTTGATTAGGGGACATATAAAAACAATATTGAAAATATATTGAAAAAACAATGAATGTCTATGAAGTGCTTTACGAGATAAAAACCTTCAAGTTATACGAGATAATAACGAAAATATCAATTTTTGAGTAATTAATTCGGTAAAAAAAAATTTCTCCTGAAAACTTTAATGACATATAAAGTCAGACCTTGAAAATACATGACTTTTGACAATAACAACAATATGGTCCTACAGCCCTATGTGGGTCTTACCCTCCTCAAGGAGCCTTCGCCAGGCGGCTCTATCTAATGCAGCTGCCCTCCAGTTACGCACGTTTAAGATGCGTCTGGCATCCTGGGCCACTCCATCTTCCCATCGGAGCCTTGGTCTTCCTCTTCCTCTAGCACGGTCCAACTTTACCTCCAGCAGCTTCTTCACGGAATCCTCCTCACTCATTCTGGCCACATGGTCAGATACCACCTTAATCTATTAATTTTTATCCAGGTAATGATGTCGAGCTCCCCAAACATCTCGTAAACTTCTCGGTTGATTCGCCTTCTCGATTGAGCATTTACACAAATAGCTCCGAAAACTCCGCGGAGCATCATTCTTTCGAAAACAGCCAGCTCTTTTTCGTTGGCTTTAGATAAAGTCCATCTTTCAGAGGCGTAGGACAGGACTGGCCTAATCGGGGTCTTATACAGCATGCCTTTTGTTTTCCGTGCTAGAAGAGCTCGTTAGATGCTTTCTCGGCCCAAAATAACATCTATTAGCGTTGATGGCTCTCTTTTTTATTTCCTGAGAAATATCGTTTGACGAGATAACAACACTTCCGAGATAAGTAAAGCTATCAACCTTCTGAAACTTGTAAGGACCAATGTCTACGAACTCCTGTACTACATTGCTTGTAGATTCATCTGTCCTCATGTATTTAGTTTTTTCTTAGTTGATGCGTAGACCCATCTCTTCTGCCGCCTCCATCAGTGATGAGAATGTTATCTTCAGTGTTTCGAATGAGCGAGCGACAATATCTAGATCATCCGCATAGCCTAATAATTGAACTAGCTTGTTATAACTTGTTATAAATTGTGTTGTTGGTCTGGATTTTTGACTTCCTAACAATCTTTTCCAAGGCAATATTAAATAATATACATGCCAAGGCATCTCCCTGCCTTAAGCCTCTGACATCAAGACATCTTACTGTCTTGGATTTAGGAGAGAGATCCCCCTGCATTCTGACAGCACAATATGTTTCATCCATTGTCATTGCTACAAGGCGAATTAAATTTGAGGGTACTCTTAACTCTCTCATAGCCTCACAGAGTTTGGCTCGTTTGATGCTGTGGATGAGAGGTGATGTGTGCATTTTATATAGTCGATTGCCTTCTCCAGGATGGTCTCAAGGCTAAAAATCTGGTTGATAGTCGACCTGCCACTTCAAAAACCTGCCTGGTAGTCTACTATTTCCCTTTCAGCAAATGGAAGGAGTTTTTGATAATGGATATCAGACAATACTTTATATGTGCACTGAAGTAGCGTAATACCACGGTAGTTGGGACACTCAAGTATGTCTCCCTTTTTATGAATAGGGCATGTGCCTTTTGTTCATAAAAAGGGAGATGATTAATTTATTGATCATGGGAGATGCCTTCATATCTATTGATGCCTTTCTTCCATTACCTCAGAATTTTCTCTTTAACCCATATCGAAAGTATAATATTATATAATTCTTTAAACAGGGTTTCTGTTCCGTTCTTGTATAATTCAGCAGGAATTCCACCATCATCATCAGGTGACTTATTATTCTTCAGTCTTCCGATTGCTTTCATCATATCCTCAAATTCTGGTGGATCTAGTTCATTATTTTCCTCTAAAAATGTTGCTCTACCTTCATCCTGCGTCTCTTCGTTCAGGATTGTTTCAAAATGCCGGCTCCATCTTGCCATTATAGCCTTTTTTTCGGTAAGCAGACTTCCATCTTCAGCTTTAAAAATCTTTGTACTAGGTTTAAAGCAAACTGTGGTTCGATTTATTTTCTTGTAAAATTTCTCTTATGTTTCTCAGCTCTTCTATCTCCTCGAGCTGCTTGTCTTTTCTTCTGCCTGTGGAGATTTTTTTTCCCTCCTCCGAAGATTTCTATATTCTTCTGTTGATCCTATTGTATGCTTTCTTTGGATCATAATCTTGTATGCAACATTCTTCGCTTCCGTTGCTTGGGCACAATCATTATCGAACCATGATGATCTTTGAATCTTTTCTTTGTTGGCAAGAACATTCTGTGCTGTTTCTGGCCGTTTGAGTTTCGCAGTATCAATTCTCTCCGCAATTTTAGATCTGTGCTGTATCCCTTCCAGAAACTTGGGTCTGATTCTGGACACAGTTAGGTAGTGGTCCGGGTCAATATCGGCACCCCGAAAACCCCGTGTACCGATCAAATTTGACCTATGAGGTCAATATGGTCAATTTGATTAACAGTTTTTCCGTATGGGGATCTCCAGGTTCCTTTGTAGATTCTCTTACTGGGAAAGAGGATACTTCCAATAACCATGTTTTTGGTTGCTGCAGAGTTAATAAGTCGGTAGCCATTATCATTGGTTTCTTCATGTAGACTGTATTTACCTATGGTTGGTATAAATACTTCCTCCTTTCCAATCTTTGCATTGAAGTCACCACACATGATTTTTATGTCACTTTTCGGAGCATCGTCGTAAGCAGTGTCTAGAAATTCATAAAATTCTTTTCTTTCATCGTCTGTAGAGACTTCTGTTGGAGCATGGCAACTGAAAACACTAATGTTCTGAAACCTTCCTTTAAGGGATAGTGTACATATTCTGTGGTTAATCGGTTTGAAATCGATTAACATTCCTCTTGCTTTACCTCTCACAACGAATCCCGTGCCAAAAGCATGCTGCTTCTTGTGGCAACTACAGTAGATTGTATGATGCCGTTTTTCATTTAGTCCGTTCCCAGTTCATCTCACCTCCTGAAGGGCAACAAGGTCCAATCTGTAAGTATCTATGATATTTAGGAGCTGCCATTGCTTCCCAGTCGGTATAATAAAAGGACATTCACTGTCCAAGTCGTAGGTCCTTATGGCAAATTCCAGGTATATTCCATTTTGACTCTCCGGCTGTTTCTCTCTGAGGATTGATGATGAATAATATTTAAGGAGATAGGGCGATCAACCCTCGCCTCCCGAGTCGGGTAAAGGGAGTGCCTTTTTGGAGCATCTCAACATGCCCCCCCTACCGAGGCGGCTACCTAGGGGAGATGACCCTAGGGTGTGTACTGTAGGTGTCCTTAATCTGCAAGTGTGTAGTGCGTGTAGTCTGCTGTGCATGCGTGTCAGAGTAAACGCTCCCCCAACCTGGAGGACCAGGGGCTGATTGTGGTCCGGTGAAGTTGCCACATCCCTAAGCCACTACTATCCTGAATCTTAGTGTTCTAATCCTTTAGAATTGCTATTATTTTTATAATAATCATCATTTACACAATTATTACAATTGAAGTTCTTAATTGATGAAACCATAAACCAATATGAGAACCATACCTTCACAAGTCCTTTATATCATCATAAATAACAAAAAAACTAATTTATATTTTTCTTTCACAGGCAAATTTAAATTTTCTTGAACCATGTTTTTCATGTTTTGTTTTATGTTTGACAAATGGTTTAGAGTTGAAGGAGAATGGAGTAAGATAATAGTGTGCAGAGGTAATTTTAGGTCTTGAGAAAACCTTGAGCCATCCTTGTCTTTAAATACAATTGGGCTGTGGTAAAAGTCATTGTTCATATTACATTTATTAAAAAATCTTGTGCAGTATTCTCATAGTATAAGAAAGTCTAGATGGTAAGAAAAATTCCAATTGAACATAATTCCTCAAAATTACACAGTTTACTGATAATTTATTAATCAAATCTATTATAGAAATTCATTATTTCTATCAGACTTTTATAGATATTAAATAATTGTGTTATTTATTTCTTAACAATTTTATTAATAACAAAATCTGAAAATCATAATAAGGATAATGCTGAAGATATAATATCCATTTGAAAATTTAAAGTTATTTGCTCAATATACTATATTTGACATTTAAAATGAGATTATAAAAGTAGAGATATTAAATTTCTATATAGAAATATGAATGGATTATATACTCCATTTTAAAGGTAATCATATAATTGTAACTTGTAGCCAATCACAGGAAAATTAAGATAATGTTAAAATAGGGGGAAAGGAAAGGAGTGGGAAAAGTGACAAAGAGAGAAAAAAGGAAAGGAATCGTTCCTTTGAAAGAGTGAGAAATATATGAATGCGGTATGAAGGTTTTGTCTTTAATGTGGCCTGTAATATTGTATACTCATATGTTGTAAACCAAAGAGGTGTGAGACATCATGGAAAGAGACAGTTTATTGACATTCAATAAAAACTGAGAAAAATACTTGGAAAAAAGTTGATAAAAACAGAAAGTAAAAAATACTTAATAGAAAATATGTATTCAATATGAAAAACGGAGATGAAGCGAAAGTGAGATAATTTCAAGAGTAATAAGAAATTTTTAGCAGAGTGAGTTTATCCTCTGGTCGCTAGAGTATGTTTACAATAACACTTATAGCAGTTCGTTGAGAAAATGATCATTTTACTTACATAAGTTTTAAAAGGAAATCTTGGTGATGAAGAATTTATTTATCTGCGTTTTATATGTTTGTTTATTAATTTAACATCACTTCATACTGCTATGGCTAATTGGATGATGGCACAGTTGGAGCCCTAAATTTTGCCTATTCAGTCATGATTAGGATAGGGATCTTAAATGAGATTTCCGACACTGTACAGGCTCCAGACCCCCATTCAAAATTATGTTTTTTATGAAGGACACCATAACTAAGGATTTTTTAATTGTTGATTATTATGCTAACCAGGACTACAGGTGACCCTGCCTTTGTGTGTGATAATTAGCAAAAACTAACCATTAAAATTAAGAAAGTTTTCCAATTGTTGGAAGCAAAGCATAAATGATTTCTAACTAAAATTAGATAAAAGAGGTCTGAAAACAACTCTAAAGTTGAAAATGTTACACAAATTTAAAATATTTCTGAGGTTTAGTGATTTCCCTATATAAACATAAGTGTCTAATGTGTATCAAACTGGAAAATTTTGTGCCAAAAACTTTTGTGAAAATTTGAGATGGAAGATAGTAAATCAACATCTATACCTATTGAAATCTAAGTTATAAATCAATGTCAAGAGTAATATATAAAACATAAAGATACCCTATAAGGAGGTGCAGTTTATTAATGTATTTGATGGTCAGGAGATTTGTCTTTTGCCATAATTTTAGTAGGTTTCAAAATAATTTTACAACTGAATTGTACATTTACTTACTACAAGTTTTGAAATATATTTATGCTACAGTTAACATGAGACTAGTTTAGAAAAGAAGTAACATTTATAAATATTTTTGATTTGAAGAGAAGAAATTTGTCCTGGCCGGGATTCGAACCCGTGATAATTTTTAAATATTTTTGTTTTGAAGATAAAAGATTTATCCTGCCCAGGATTGATACGTATGGGTTCGAATCCCGGCCAGGGTAAATATTTTCTCTTCAAAACAAAAATATTTAAAAATTATCACCATCAAAATAACAATTAATAAAAGTAGCATTTATATTTCGTCGCAAGTTTTTTTTAAATATTATAAGTTGCTGTTAGGAGCAAACTTGGGTTGCTCTTTCATGCAAAAAAGCTGAATTGTAACCATTACAAAAGTCATTTTCCAGTATTTGTGGAGGGATTCAGATCAAGAATATACTTTTAGATTTTAAGTGAAATTTAATTTAGTAATGTATGATGAAGATTGTATGAAAATAATTAAAAACCCAGAGAGCAACAAACTTGTTATGCAAATTGATACAAAATATCATTTATGTATGATAAAAGGTCTTAGCATGAGTAAGCTTTCTGAGATAATAAGTGAAATATGTCTTGAATGGAAACATAGCTATTGACTTAGATTTTGAGGTAATGATACCAAAGGTTTCATTTGTTCAACTGAGTGCATTTAATATATTTTTTTTAGTTTCTTAAATTTTGTGAATTTTCTTGTGGTGCCTATTGCATATTAATTATTGGGTCATTTCATATAAAACGTCTGTTTATATTATTTCTTAAATTCAAAGTGGAATCAGTGTGCTTCTGTTGTTTACAGATTATAATGAGCTGCTGTTAATCACCTCTGTTTGATAATATTTACTATGATTAAGAATTAATGAACATTGTTTATTATGCCATCAAATAAGACCATGGAATCATGCAACTTTTGTGCAAATATTTTTTTTTAGTTTATCAATTGGCAGCCCAAGCTGCAAGAAACATTACCACAGCGTTTGGAGGGGGGTGTTGTAATGAAGGGACCATTCCCCGTTGGATTGAGAAATTTTCAGCTAGTGATACAGATTAATTCATAAATAAATAATTAATAAATTTACATGTAGCACCACCATTATTACCACTGCATTTGGGGAAGGGTGTTGTAACTAATGGACACATGCCAAAACTAAATTTGGATTAAAAAAAAATTATTGGTTTCTGTGTGGCTGTCAATGGCAGGAATAATTCATTTCTCTTTTCTACCTATAGATGAAACCATCACATTCACATCGTACAGGGGGGATATTGACATAATGCACCAAAAACTTTTAAAAAACAGCCTGCATTAATCGGAAAGCACCTTACTCTTCCACGACAATGCCAGATCTCATGTTTCACCGCAGACAGAGAAGAAACTAAATGTGCTGGGTTACAAAGTCCACCCATACCTACCTTATTCACCAGACTGATCACCAACAGATTTCCATCTGCCCAAAAATTGGGACAACTGCCTTAAAAATAAAATTTTTGAAAATGATTCTCAAGTCAAAAACACATTTTTAGACTTATTTATCACATAACCCTGAATTTTTCAGTTCTAGGATTAAAAATTTAATGACATGTTTGGAAAAATGTGTAGAAAATGAGGATAATATTTTAAATAAAAATTTTAGATTTCATCAAATTGTTTTACTAAATAACCTCTCATTTAAATATGAACATTTCATATGAAACAATGATTATATTATATAATATAATTATAAGGATCATAATTTATTTTATCGTTGAAAGTTTTTTTTCTTACAAGTTTTATATTTTTATAATTAACTGTGCTGGATATTGTTTTTATCAAGGGGTCTAAAGGTGAGTTATCACCTTGATTATGCTAAAAACAAACAATAGGTACGATACTTTCATATAACGGGACATGCACAGTTCTATCCATAAAAGAAATGAATGTAATTATTAATAACTAATAAGCATAGATATTTTTCTTCTTCTTCCGTGGCTCAATAGCTCATTAATAAGCCTTGACCTCCTGTCCAGTGCAGTGGCCTTTCAGTTTCGGATGTTTAATAGGCTCCTGGAGTTAATGAGTATACATAGTTAAGAATAATGAGCCAACAACATCTAAAACTTTCTTATTACTTAATCGAACCTTGTTACTAGTACCTAACCAAAGTATATTTGTTATTTTGTAACTTGTTATGAAATAAGGCTCAGGTATTGCTGTTGGTTAAAGATGAACCCAGACACTAGAAAGAGAAGTAAACTGCCATCCTCAGGCAGGATCAAGCAAGTGTACCACTTAGAGATATTGGCGGCCAGAATAACAAGGATAACATCCTTACAATTAGCCATGAGCTGCAAATAACAATTAGATAGATAAACCAAGCAATCATAATTGGTGATATTAATATTTTCTAAGCAATAGATAATAAAATAAAATATAATTAACATAAAATAATACATTAAAAAATAATAGACATTAACAAGAAAAAACAGGTTTAGTGATGGTATATATAAGTTACTTACAGGTTGATGGAATAAGTGATAATGAATATCAAAAACATAGTCTCTGGCAGAATAGTAACCACAAAGATTTTCTTCATCAGATTAAGGTTCTAAACCTTCCTCCCCAATAATTTCTTCAGCTTCATCCAGCTAGGCCTGCTTATGTTTTGTTCTTTAATTTTTCTGTATTTTTTCAACTGTATTTGTAAAGTGCTTATATGTATAATTATTTGAATGATTATATATAATTATGTCCAATAGTTTTTAATGGAAGCAAATTTTCACAGCCTGGGACAGAGAAAGAATTTTAAAACAATAGTATATCCCATCTAAATACATAAGATTTTCTCAGACTTATTTTTTCTCAATTTTTTTTAAAAAGAAGAAAAGAATAGGTGTTGGAAAATAAACCTTCATGATAGGTCTTAAATTTTCTAAGAGATCCTATTTCATCCATATCTAAAAATTTAAGTACTCAATTATTCGAGAACTCAAAACATGAACTTGTCTCCATGTCAACAAGTTCTGTTGTTCCACAATCAAAGTTAGCCACATTGTTGATGAATTCTTTATCCGAACGATTACGAATAGCGAAGGTATCGCCATTTATGTTCGTCCTATTAATTCCGGATTAGAACCGAATATTGTCACTATCTTTCATTATATTCTTTGTATGTTTAAAACAAAATTAAGAAATTTCGAACTGGGACGAACCAGGATGCATCAACTTTAGTGGCAGGGATAATAGGTGAAGGTACGTCTTGCGCATAGTGCTGAGCGCACCTCGCTGCTGATGAAAACTAAGTACGGCAGCAATACTAGGTATTGTACTAATAACAAAAATATTGAAACATTTTCGGGAATTTATTTTGCGACGGGCACATGGAATGAATCTAGACCTTACCGTTCTGGTTGGCATCTGGTTGACCTGAAGGAGTAGTCAGTCCTGTTTGCTTTTGCATGAGTAGGATAGAACGTTAAACACTAGTAAATATAATACTGAAATTCGTTAAATAATTTATTTATTCTGCTTTTATTTAAGTATTTTAATTATTAAAAAATTATAGAAAAAAAGCGATTGAATGCGTTGAAGTATCTACCGAAAATTCCTGTTGGTAATTCTCGAAATCCATGGCTTATTGTAACACAAAGAATTTAATCCAGCGCATACCGGCTTTAAAAAATTAAATAAGAACTATAACAAACGAAAGACCACCGGTTCAAACTGATTTATTACGGTGATTTTAGAGCCAAAAATGATGTAATCATGTACCAGTATTCATTCCTTAGGGATCTAGGAGCACAGAAAAAAATTAAATAAATAAAACACACTTATACTGCTTTATTTTTTATTCCAGGTTTTAAAAAATAAATCGAAGTGATTTATTTCATAAAAACATTTGTTTTAATTCTGTGTACATTAAACTAAAAGTACAAACATTAAAAATGAGCTGCTAAATAAATTTAATCAAAACTGTGCAACCACGCCTCTCTACCGTATCAAGAATTTGGCATCATTAAAATTCAATAATTAGCTAATTTGTTGTAAACAGATTTCCTGTTTTTAATTTTAAATAATCGATATCAAATATCTGCTAGATGGGAAAGTACAAAAGAAGTATTCTTGTGATTTTGAGAAGGTTCTCTTTTTGCCACTGCTACAATATGTGGTATCTGTTCCGCAGGTTGTCGCTTTAAGTTGAGTAGCGCTTTAAGTATTTACTGTTTATTTGTTTCATTTTTAATATTTTCCAAAAATACAAGTTATATTGAGCTTTAGTATGGAAAAGAGGATGTAATTATGGGTAATGAGTTGAATTTGGTAATCATTTCATCAAGTATTAAAAGTTTCAACTAACATTTCAAAGTATAGATGTTAATTGAAACGTTCAAGTCATTATGGATGGTTTTATTTGTGACAAAATAAGGAGCGTTTGGGATTTTGCGAAGGATTTTGGATTGCAAGGATTGAATACGAGAGGAATTTGATAGTTTGGTGGAGCCCCATAGTTCAATTCCGTAAGTCCATATAGGTCTTATAACAGTAACATAAATAAGTCTTTTGTAATTGAAGCTTTGAGCGTTTGTCTAGTATGTGTTGAAGTAGTCGGAAGCGTCTAGCTGTTTCTTGTCTTTTCAGTCTTGTGTGAGGGTTCGAATCTGTTCCACAGGGATAAGTGGAGTACTATTAAAGGATACAGTAGGACAGGAAGTCATGGGTTTTCGGCGAAGGGTAAAGGTAATTTGATGGGACTTTTTTGAATTGATTTTAATTCTCCAATTCCGACACCATTCTTCGAGGCTTGATAAATGTGATTGAAGGGATTGGGATGCAATGTATGGGACGTTATTAACTGATAACACACATGTGTCATCAGCATAGGTGGAGATGAAGGTGTTAGGATGGGTTGGATGTCAGCTGTATATACTGTGTAGAGGATAGGACCGAGGATGCTACCTTGAGGAACACCAGCAGACTGGGAATAGAGAGGAGAGTAGGAACCATTATGATTTACTTTAAATGTTCTGCCAGTTAGAAAGGAGCGAATGATCAAAAAGTATGTAGGAGGAAGGAATTGTCGGATTTTGTAAAGGAGACCTGGGTGCCAGACTCGATCAAAAGCCTGCTCTACATCGAGAAAGGCTCCCGTGCAGTACAATCTACGCTCCAATGCAGAGGAGACAACATCCACCACACGATGGCATTGTGGAGTGGGATGTTCGGAAACCTAACTGGTGGTCTGGGATTATGTGGTTACTATCTAGGATGGGATATAGACGTTTTAGTATGAGCTTTTCGAGGATCTTGCCCATTATGGGTAAGAGGGAGATAAGACGATATTAACCATAAATAGATTCTCTTTTCCAACTTGTATTTTTGGAAAATATTAAAAATGAAACAAATAAATAAACAGTTAAAACTTATTGAAACTCAACTCAAAGCGACAACCTAAGGAATAATTGCCCGATATGTTACAGTAAAGACATATTATTATTATAGAAATTATAAGGCTTAGCGAACGGGAAGGCTCGATGGAAATAGCAATACCGCCAGATCACTATTGACTCAATCCTCCCACCTTCAGGAGTTTACCGGTCGCCACAGCGCTTATTAACTTTTTAGGATTTCAATCACTGCTCAACCCAACAACTTTACAATTCCATAATTCAATTTAAAATTTATTTATAATATAAAATAACTTTATCTCGCTTATCTTAGTAGGTTTTTTTTCGTTTCTGGGTTAAATGCATATTGATTAAAATTATTATGGATCAATAAACAATATCATTTTATCTTTGCAGAGTAAATTTAGCTATGACATAATAATAGTTTGATTTTTTTTTCCGAGACGACTTCAATCTATATTTTTATCCAATATATCTCGTGGTAATTTTATCCAGTTTATATCGGAATTGGAAATGCATAAATTATTTCATTTTTAAGGCTTATATTGGATGCCATTTTATCCATATTTGGTTTTGGAATCTCGTAAGAAATGAGCCAATAATTCTCATGTTTTTAATTGGCTTAAGCTTGATATATGAGGGTACGTAAAAAGTTATCTGAGAACAAGGTCTCTAGGACGATCAATCAGATTAAGGGAACGTTAGTCATCAATGGTCAGAAAAGTTTATGAATTGCCATTATCTCTTTATAGAGGAAATACCATCAATAAATCAATCTAAATTTAAAGGTCAAAATATAAAAATATATATGTAAAAATATTGGTGAATTCTGATGTCTGACTTCTTTTGAAATCAAATAGAAAGAAAATCACGAGTATAACGTTTCTATGCATATTGAACTATGAATCAAATACTCAAGACCTAATCTGAATCAAATCACTATTTAATTATTAATATATTCTCAAAAATTGCTCAGAAGATTTTAAAGATACTCACCAGGAATTTTCTACTCAAATCTCGTTAACTATCCATAAAAGTACCACGTCCCCGAAAAATAAGGAACGAAGTTATGTTGGAAATAATAATCTATTTATGAATAATACAAAAATAATAGTGTTGCCGGTTGTCACAAAAATATTGATTAGAAAGAATTAAATTCAATTGAAAATTAATATAACTAATAAACATCCTTTGATTGGTCTATGAGTTGATAAAATGAATAAATAATTTTGAAACTGTATCGAGTTTGAAAAAGAATATAAACATGATTTTTGCTCTAGCCTATGGGAGTAGACCGAAGGGGTTTGAAACTCATCATGTGTGTGCTAATATTAAGAAGCGAGTGTTGTTACCACTGAAAACTGAAATGGAGGTGGGCTGGACACCTAGCCAGAGTCAAGGACGAGATATGGAAGAAAAGCAGCACCGAGTGGACTCCGATCGGCCAAACAAGAAGCAGGGGAAGACAGTACATGAAGTGGAGTGATGAAATTACCCAAAGAGTGGGATCCAACTGGATGAAAGTGGCCAAGGACAAAGACTGTTGGTCCATAATTGTGAAGAGTCTATAGAAGGGAAAAAGTTTTATTTGGTTTTTGTGGTTTGTAGTCCAGTAATAATAGGGCTTTCACCTCGGAATGAGAGATAGTCGGCTATACAGTTGTAAAAACCTTTATTTTGGCACCCTAAAACTTGTCTCAAAACCTACTTATCGTAGGGTGTCCGCGACTACAGATATTTCAAGGTTTAAGATCAACAAATCGATTTTTACAAATTTATTGAAAATATCTCGTTTCCTATTAGTTTTAAGCTATTTGTATTTATTATGTAGTAGAAGATTAAATTTTCTACAACTTTTGTTTGAACATTTTTTTTATATCTTGAACCATTTTCGAGATAGAGGGCAGAGCGCGCTCACTGTTTAACTGTTTAGAGTATCATTCGAGGTCAACCTGTAGTTCCGATTAAAAACACGCCGTATAAAATTTATAAATTATTGATAAATATATAATTCTAAATAACTTGCATTTTTTATTAACTATTACGTTATAATTAATAATAATAGCTATTGATGAATCTACACGTCAAAAAAACTGCTGTTATAATAGGAGAAGATATAGATTTACTTGTCATTTTAATTGGGAGAACCCTGTCTCATCAACAAGAAATTTTCTTTAAAAAAGTTGGCAAAGGAAAAGTAAAAACTGAAATATACTCTTCCAAAAGTTTTGATAAATATCCTCGATCTAAAAAACATATGTTCTTTCTTCACACAATAAGTGGCTGTGACACGACTTCTGCGCTCTATGGAAAAGGAAAAATTTTTTGTAAAAACACTCGAGATACCTCCGACTTGCTGCAATTCAAATTGTTGCATTTTTTGAAAATTGCTGCAGCATTTGAAGAAAAAAACTGCCCGATTCAATCATTAATTAAGGAGTGCGAACCTTGTTGGCAATCTATAATGCTCCAAAATCTGAGGACTGTATCGATCGTCTTCGCTATGCACAGTTCATCAAGTTAACAAAACTGAATAAAGCTGTGCAGTTATCAAATCTTCCACCAACGCGTGCAGCAGCTCACCAACATTTCAACCATGTCTATTATCAAGATCAGACTTGGTTAGGGCATGATTTAGAACCCTGAATTTTTGTTTTCAGGCAATTTTTTTACCGTTTTTTTTTTTAGGGAGCAGCTATTACTTATTGGTACAATAAATGGCGTTTACAGAAAAGATTATATTTGCAGTTTGAAATACCAAATTATCTAAAATAATTCTGCCATTTTAAGAAAAATAGATCTAATAAGCCATACAGCTCTAGCAATCTTAAAGTGCGCATGGTTGAATCACAATGCCAAAGTGTAACAAAATAGAGATTTAATTTTAATTTAATGAAAATAACTCCTATTCACTGATCATACACGACTTCGTACTCAGTTAGTAGGCAAGAATAAAAAAGCATTAAAAAACAAGTAAAAAATAAAAAGGAACATTAAAACGAGTACTGTGTGAGTTTTATCTACACAAACGTTAAGTGTGTCAACAAGTCAGCATTACCATACCACCTAGGAGATACAAAAGTTAGTTGTGACAGCGACTAATTATGAAGTATTAACAATGGATCGTTTGTTGATGTTCTCTGGATTGGAAGGTAACCACAATCATTACACCGATACGGGGCTTCATTCATCAGGCAGAATTGAAGGCTATTTACAACCGTCCGATTGGGAAGAGTTTTCAAAGCGACGAGTGCTGTAATAAGAAGCATGCGAAGGAACGTTACTAGTCATAAATGTTTAGTTGAATTTCCATTCAATAAAATGATATCGAATCAGGGCACTTTCTTTTATATGGGCCCCACTGATAAGATTACTTAACCTTACATTCCTACGGGAGTGACTCTGCTTAGGAGTTTTGATGTAAGAAAACATTCATATATTATATACAGGTCAAACGGTGGTTATAATATCTAATATTTTCATAAATAGGTCCTTTTCTTTATTCTTTTCTCGAGTCATAAATTCGACTCTAATATTTTCTCCTCCAATTATTAGCACATGACTCCCGAAAAAATATATTTTCCAACTCTGCGGGCGCCTTTTTTGAGATGTTTAGTTTTACTGAAAAAAATTGAACAGATGTCATTCCATCATACCACAAAAACATGAATCAGATATTCTTGCCGAATCAAGCCAGATTCCAACTCTTAAACCACAATTCTGTAACTTCTCAAATAACACCTCCAAGTCATTGTGTCAAAACATATTTATATGTTCAGACCTTCTTGACAACACTCCTATGGAGGTAGAAATACGTATTATTTTTTTAAAATTGTTACCTATCTATCAAGTGTCATGGCCGCATACACAGTTCACTGGTAATAACGCTCCGCATTTGTTACTATTTAAACAATGAACAATTCAACAGCTACAACTGAAAATGTGTAGGTTTATTAACAATATGAACCTATTTTAATCAAGGATTGTGAGGTGAGTGACTATTATAAATAGACAATTATTAACTGGTGGACGTTTCCTGAGGCAGCAACGTGACAACTAATCCTTACAGGACTTAGCATAGTCGCAAATCCAAGTTCAAGGTCAAGGCTTGGTGCATGGCCCTTCCGATCCTCTGATCGAATCCCACGTGAGACAATATTTTTTTTTCTTTCTTTTTTTTTTTAATTAGTTTAATTATGTTTAATAAAGGATGTATGGATATAATTTAAGGTTAAGAATTAATTTGTAATTATTTATATATATTATTTATAATATATATATATATATATATATATATATATATATATATATATATATATATATATATATCCACATATTTTCCTTTTATTATTATTTATAATAGACAATGGATGTTGACAATACGTGTTGTGAAGTGTCGGAGGAAGAAACTCCTTTCTCGGAAATAAGTGAAACGGACTCACAATACTTAAAAAGACAAAGTCTACAGAAGAGAGAGAGAAAGTCTGCACCGGGCTCGGCCGGGAACTCTCCCAATAAAAAAAATACAAGACAACAGCTTTAAAAAAGACACCTACACAAAACAATGAGGTATCAGGGTTTCCTAAAGCTCGCAGTAAAACTACTACAGCCAAAAATTCAATAAACAGCCTGGAAAATAGACCACCATCAGTCTCAACTAGCGGCAATTCCACTTCAAATAACTTAGCTCCTAAACAGGAAACCATAAATCAGGGATTCCTTGATCCGAAGCCACCACCAATCTTTTTATCAAAAATAAATAATTTCTATGCCTTCGGCCAAGAAATTGACGACAAACTTTAGTTGTTAATCCAGAGTGAATGACATCAAAATAAATACTCAAAGCAAAAAACTAATAGATCACCTGACTGTGAAAAAATACGATTTTCACTGTTATCAATTGAGACAGGACAAATCATACAGAGTGGTGTTGAGAGGGCTGCACTCACCCACCCCTACGTCAGCAATTAAGAAAGACCTAGAAGAAATAGGTCACAATGTGAGAAATGTCTAATGCGTATTGCATCCCACAGAGAAATATCCACTACCATTATTCTTCGTGGATTTGGAACCAGCACGCAATAATGAGGACATTTTTCAAGTCTCAAGACTGGTATATTCTACCGTTCAATTCGAACAGCCCAAACAAAGAACAACCTTAGTACAATGCACTAAATGCCAAAACTTGGGTCATGCTAAGAGGTATTGCCACCACGAAGCCAGGTGCGTCAAGTGTGCAGGCTCACACCCAACCGACACTTGCCAAAAACCTAATACCGAACCTGCAAAATGTGCCCTCTGTGGCGGAGATCATCCCCCAAACTATAGAGGCTGTGCGGGCTATAAAAACTTCCATCGCAAGAGAACTTTTAAAATAAAAGATAGAATAGAGAAGACTACGACTCAGGCACCTGAAGTCGACAACGTCACAATCTTCCCTGAATTACTAAAAATGTTTCAACTTCAACAATTTACTAATACAACGTCCACAGAGGACAACAGCACTTCAACTAATCTGCAACTGCCTCGGAGTCGGGCGCCTCAAACCTCCCAACTCAAGCCTCTGACTTCCCTTAACAGGACTCAGGCCTCCCAACCCAACCTTCGGGAATCCCAACCTCAATTCCAGACATCCCATCCCACAGCTGAACCTCGACGTCAGCAAATTCCTCCCTATCATCTACCCTTACGGATCAAATTGCCGCCGCAACAAAAAAATCCGTTCCCATCCTCTCAGAACCCTCAAACAAATTCCCTAAATCATAATATAACAAAAAAAAAAATCCAGCTCCACATATTCAACTCCCAGCCAACCCTCCTTTCCAGATAAATTATCCATCCCAACCTCCGGATGTATATCCAGTCCACCATCCAACAGACATAAACTTTATCTTATCTTCCTTCCTGAAAGATCTTCAGGACACTCATCGTCCTACTCACAATATTTCTTTCCGAAGTTCCACTTAACCTTCCACGATGAGCATAAAGCCCTTAACTATCCTTTTGTGGAATGCAAACGGACTACTCAATCACCGTGACGAACTAGATATATTTCTTCATGACAAACAAATAGATAAAGCTTTGCTGACTGAAACTCACTTTACTCAACGTACGCAATTCTATATACGGGACTACATCACTTATAGATCAGACCACCCAGACAACACTTCACATGCCGGATCCAGCATTCTCATCCATAAAACTCTATCTCATTCCCTTGTTCCCTCTACTCCAACTGATGCTATTCAATCAACATCAGTATCCATAACATCACGCCCTTTCCATATCACACTTTCAGCTGTATACTGTCCTCCCGGTAGTTCCATCTCTCATAACCTTTTAGATTCCCTATTCCAATCTTATGGACCGCGTTTCATTGCTAGGTGAGACTACAATGCTAAACACCAACGGTGGGGTTGCCGAACATCCAACTCCCGTGGAAATATTCTATCTTCTCTCACATCCTCAAAGAGCTACTCAATCCTTGTCCCATAAAATCCTAACTTTTGGCCTACATCTCTCAAAAAACGTCCCGACATCCTTGACATATTTGTTACATCCCAGATTTCCCCCGCACAAGCCAATATTAAATCCCTGGACGACCTTTCATCAGATCATAGTCCAGTCCTCCTTTTCTTGCACTCAAGTTTCCCTCCCAAGCATTCCCCTCCCACATTGATTACAGGACGTGCAACTGGGACGATTTTTGTTATGACTTGGAGGACAAACTTGACTTAAAAATTTCACTTAAAACAAAACAAGACATTGACACACCCATAGAAAAACTTACAACTTCAATCAGAAGCAGTTTACATGATAACATCACAAATCATACAATTAATAACTATCAACAGACTGATTTGCCACAAGATATTCGAATCTTATTAACAGACAAAGCAAGATCGAAGTGGCATAGAACTCGATATCCAGCAGATAAAACTATCTATACAAAATTAAATGACAAACTAAAAGCAGAAATCAAGAAGTTCAAAATATAATTACCTGGACTGAAAATCTTGCAACCAGCGACAAAACATTATGGATAACCACCAAAAAACTCCTAAAGTTCAAAGAATTCAATCATCCACTCTTTACTGAATCAAATAACTGAACAAGATCTGACAGAGAAAAATCACAGTTATTTGGTCAATACCTTTCCAAAATCTTTCATCCACATACTGATATCATTAACCTGACTCACATTGAATATATAAAAGAAGTGTTAGATGTTCCCCTCTAAATATCCCTTCCACCCAAAGCATTCCATCCTACAGAAATATCCACAGATTACTTTCCGGCATAGCTCCTGGGCACGACCTCATCACAATTCATATTTTAAAACACCTTCCTAGAAAAGCCATTTTATTCCTAACCTATATTTATATAAAGCTTTACTCCGCTCCACATATTTTCCTGACCTCTGGAAATTATCCATTGTAAAAATGATACCCAAACCTAAAAAAAAAAACAGAATACCCTTTCTCTTACCGTCCTATCTCTCTTCTACCTTGCATGGGTAAAATCCTTGAAAAACTCATCCTCAGACGATTGTACCCCATCCTTGATGCAAATCACATACTACCAGATCACCAGTTTGGATTCCGAGCATCCCACTCCACTATTCAGCAATGTCATCGTGTGGTGGATGTAGTATCCTCTGCATTAGAATGTGGATCATATTGTTCAGGCATCTTTCTTGACGTGGAACAGGCTTTGGACCGAGTCTGGCATCCGGGCTAGCTCTACGAGGTAGAGCTTTGGGGCTCCACTAAGCCATCGAATTCCTCTCGTATCCAATCACTACAATCCAAAATCCTTCGTAAAAATTTTACTCCCTTTAAAAATTACTAGGGCCACCTGCCGGGCTATGAACTCACCATCTTGAGCTTAGTAGGTTTTTATGCTAACTATTAGAACAAAGTTCACCCCAGTACTAAATGGAACAGTCACATGATAATAATAATAAAAGGCACAGTGAACACAAAGCTCAAAGCTGATACCACAAATCACTATTTACAAACTTCTGTCAATCGATTGCTGCCAAAACCCAAATTAGTAAGATCACCATTAATGCAATCCAAACATCTAGGCCTCCATCTATCCTTACAATGCTTATTAATTGACTCAGTATGTGATGAAAATGGAGGAAGAATGAATTACCCTTAGAAAGGTTTAAGAAAACATTTGGCAAAATTTCAGAACAATATTTGAGGCAAAAAAGAAAGATTTAAACTTCATTCAAGATTTGTAACACCAGGATTGGTTTTCAATTAGTAACATAGTCTTTGAGGTAAGATGGAGCCTTGGTCACCCGTTGAGGTCTTGAGGGGCACACTGGGATTCCAATTTCATTAGAGAGAGAGCCATGAACAGATGGAGTGGCAGAGGGTTCTTCCGGATGTACCATGTTAGAGGGCTCTAATATTGGAGCGGGTTCATCACCATCAGGGCAAGGTTTCTCCAACATCTCATGAGTTCCTTTAGGTGCTAATTGTCTCAGGGACACGGTTGATTCTGATCCATCCTTCTTGCGAATTAGGGCGTACTGTGGGTTAGCTTCAAGTAATTCTACTTCCTCGACAGGGTCTTCATATTTGCTGATTCGCGCGTTCCTTTTGGCAAGCACAGGACCAGGGGTTAACCAAGACGGCAAGGAGACTCCATTGGCTGTACGGCGAGGATGAGTGAAAAATCGTTCATGAGGAGTGGAGTTAGTTGCTGTGCAAAGTAGAGATCGAATTGAGTGGAGGGATTCCTGTAGGACCATTTCCCAGTTCTCTGTCCGCAGTCCTAGAGTCTTCAAAGAGAGACAAATGGTTTTCCACAGAGTTCCATTGAAGCGTTCAATTTGCCCGTTTCCTGCCGGATTGTATGGTGTTGTTCTGCTGGTAGCTACACCATTTGAATGGAGGAAATCCTTGACTTCCCTAGACATAAAGGAAGGTCCCCGGTCTGAGTGGACATAGGCTGGCATTCCAAACAAACAGAAGAGATTTTTGAGACACTCAACCACAGTGGCAGCAGAAACATCACGGCAGGCGTATGCGAAAGGGAAGCGGGAGTACTCGTCAATGATGGTAAGGAGGTAGAAGTTCTGTGTCCTGGAAGGGAGAGGGCCCTTAAAATCTATGTTGATGCGTTCAAATGGAGAGG
Organism: Troilus luridus; assembly: GCA_964056705.1. Classification (NCBI taxonomy): domain Eukaryota; kingdom Metazoa; phylum Arthropoda; class Insecta; order Hemiptera; family Pentatomidae; genus Troilus; species Troilus luridus. The sequence continues at coordinate 89,011,188 of OZ057412.1, read as the reverse complement.
TGGCCTTAACTAAGGTTCCAGATGTTTTCAAGTACCTAGGTTTTACTTCAGCACAGATGGTACAGCTTGAAGTCATCTTCTTGACATCTTCAAGTGAATAGGGGATGTTTTTACATTTGAGCCAATGATACATACGTGTAACACCAGGGTGGCACAAAGATTGGTGAAGCTGGAACAAGTCAGTAGAAGTGGACGCATTACAGACACGGGAGAGTGTGTCTGCCTTGGTGTTGTCCTCCCCGGGACGGTAAGATATGTCATAAACGAACGGAGCTAGCTCTATTCGCCATCTAGTGATCTTCTCATTTTTTACCTTACTCCCATGTTTTCGGTCAAAAATGAAAGACAGAGCTTCTTGATCAGTTATGAGGTGAAAATGCTTGCCAAGGAGGAATGATCTCCAATGTTTCAAGGATTCAACAATTGCCGCAGCCTCCTTTTCGATTGGTGGATGTCCACTGATTTCAGATCTGCTTAGTGATCGTGAGAAAAATGCAACTGGCCGTCCATCTTGACTAAGAGTAGCTGCCAGTGCAAACTTAGAGGCATCGGTTTCTACTACAAGCGGGCGAGATTCATCGATGGTTGTGACGACTGAGTTGGCAATATCCTTTTTTAGATTTTCGAAAGCAGAAGCAGCAGATGGATTCAGCGGAAATGATGTGGCATCAATCAAGACACGGATTTTATCTGAAAATTTATGTATCCACTTCGAGTAATGGGCAAAGAAACCAAGAGCCCGCTTCAGTGATTCAGAGTTATGTGGCAGTGGCATATTAAGCAACGGGGCAAGCCTTGCTGGGTCTGGCTTGATTGATTGGAATGAAACAAGATGTCCCAGAAGTTTTACGTTTGTGAGGTCAAATTTACTTTTCTCTTTGTTGATTTCAATGCCGAGCTTATCGAGTGTCAATATAAGCTTGTTTAGATTTAGGTCATGGTCGGATTTATCCATCCCACACACAGTGATGTCATCGAGGTAAGAATACACTCCAGTGAGGTTTTCGGCAGTTATTATTTGGTCTATTGCGCGTTGGAAGCAGGCTACTCCATTAGTCACGCCGAAAGGTATGCGTGTAAACTGATACAACTTACCCATTGCTTCAAAACCAGTATATTTCTTCTCGTCTTCACATATTGGGATCTGATGATATGCTTGCCGTAAGTCCACAACACTGAAATGTTTGTAATTAGCAACTTTTCTGACAAGTTGGTCAACATTTGGTAAGGGGTAGGCATCAAGTAGAGTATACCTATTTATCGTTTGAGAATAGTCCACCACCAGTCTCTTTTTTTCGTTGTTATTTACAACCAATACCTGAGCTCTCCATGGTGAATTGCTGGGCTCAATTACTCCTTCGGAAAGCAACCGGGTGATTTCTGTCTTAATAAACTGATTGTCTTCATTACAGTATTTGCGGGACCTCATGGCAATTGGATGGCACTTAGGGGAGAGATGATCAAAGAGACGTACAGGGTCAATCTTAGCTACAGTATGCGAACAGATTGTGAGAGGTGCCTTGTCACCGCCAAATTTTAGCAGAATATTTGAGTGTGCTTTGAGTATGTCATGTCCAATGAGAATATCGGAACAGAGTTCTTTCAGAACAGTCAACTTACATTTAGTGTAAGTGTGTTCCGCTATTTCTAGCTTTACAAGAATAAATCCTTCAACTTTGGTCCATAACGACGTAGATGCCATTGATACTCGTCCCTCCTGAGGCATAACTTGAATGTTGTGTTCAGAGACAAAGTCAAGGCTGACAAAGCTACCAGAACTCCCAGTGTCCACGAGGCAGTTACAGAGGATTCCATTTACAAGAGCAGAGGTAACAGCATGGCTTAACTGAGGCAGAAACCCATTATTCAGTGATGCTAAAATAGCTGCAGATACAGGTTTGGTTTTCTGAGTATTTTTCTTAGCTTTCCGACATACACGGGCATAGTGGCCCTTGATTTTGCAATTGGCACACTCTGATTCAAGAGCAGGACAAGCCGAGCGCGGATGGCGACTAAATCCACAAAAGAAACAATGGCTGCCCCTCTTCTGACTTGTTGCAGCACAAAGATCGTGATCGTTCCGATCATATGATCTGGGGTTAGCGGATCGTGCACTAGGGCGGGAGGTACCAGGAATTGAAAGTGATGAATTCGAATCACTGCCAATTCCCGCGCAAGAGAAATCATTTGCACCTTTTAAGTATCCTTCAGCTTGTTTATGGGCCAGCTCGAGAGCTTGGGCTCGTTGGATGACGTCATCGAGGCTCAATGTTTTAGACTCTTCAAGTATTCGTTGGCGGATTTGAGAAGACAGTAGTCCGTTAATAAGAGAATCGCGAATGTACTGATTTCTATTATCTTCAGCAGAAACAGCCTTAAAATTGCAATCCTTTGCTAACAGCCTTAGAGCCTGAACGTATTGGTCAACACTTTCGTTTTGCTGTTGTTTACGTATAGCCAAAATGTGACGTGCAAATATTTCCCCCTTTTCCTTAACATAGATTTTAGTCAGGGTTTCAACTGCTTCAACATATGTTGTGGTCTCTGAAATCAGATCATAAACACTGAATGAAAGAAAATTTTGGAGTACCTTCAATTTGTCAACGTCTTCCAATGGTTCAGTAGATAATGCCGAGCTTATCGAGTGTCAATATAAGCTTGTTTAGATTTAGGTCATGGTCGGATTTATCCATCCCACACACAGTGATGTCATCGAGGTAAGAATACACTCCAGTGAGGTTTTCGGCAGTTATTATTTGGTCTATTGCGCGTTGGAAGCAGGCTACTCCATTAGTCACGCCGAAAGGTATGCGTGTAAACTGATACAACTTACCCATTGCTTCAAAACCAGTATATTTCTTACTTTCAACTTACCCATGAACCCGCTCCAATATTAGAGCCCTCTAACATGGTACATCCGGAAGAACCCTCTGCCACTCCATCTGTTCATGGCTCTCTCTCTAATGAAATGGGAATCCCAGTGTGCCCCTCAAGACCTCAACGGGTGACCAAGGCTCCATCTTACCTCAAAGACTATGTTACTAATTGAAAACCAATCCTGGTGTTACAAATCTTGAATGAAGTTTAAATCTTTCTTTTTTGCCTCAAATATTGTTCTGAAATTTTGCCAAATGTTTTCTTAAACCTTTCTAAGGGTAATTCATTCTTCCTCCATTTTCATCACAATTTTATTAGCTTAAAACAACAACTGTAGAAGAATAGTGAGTTTACAAACATATAACTGGTTATCTGCCAGGTTAGACAATAGTAGGGAAAGTTTCCCACACATGAGTGGGATTAAAAATCACCACACAGTATGTATTACCTTTTCAGAAATTCATTTGTTACCAAACCCAACAACATTGTTAACCTTCATGATGCTATCACTTCAATTACAATCACTGGGTGTATGCTCTGCTATAGAGCATTTTGCAAACTCCTATATTCTCATATATACTTGATTTTTTTTTATACCAAATATTCTAAGCAATACCTAATTTTGAATACCTTGAAATGTTGTTTTCATCCTTCAAACTACCATTACTGATCCTCCTGATTAAACTTCATGTTCCGTTTGTTTGAAATCATAATTATCTCTTTATAACTATGTATTCTGAATACAACTCATTTGAAACCATTGCCCCAACAGTTTAAATGTTATTTTTACATTCCAATTTATAAACTTCTATCTACATTGCATAACAATTGTTTACTGAAAGAAATATTTGAAACATAAATTATGTTGAGGATTAGTGAGAATGCTTAAAAATTTGATTCTGGTTGACAATAGGAAATTATGATTTACACAGAAAAATTGGAGTTGACTGCCTTGTCTGTATCTCTTTTAAACCTTATATTGTACGGAAGCAATACACCTTTCACTTATTTAAGTGGTAATTTTACTGTTTGGGGATCTCTTTACATGAGTAATAATGGTAAATTTACAAATATAAATAAGCGCACAAAGAGAGAATTTAAAAAAAACTTATATTAAATGAAAAACATTAGAATTCTTTTGACACTCTAGTACCCTACTGTGATCAATTCATTTAATAAGCGACGAAGGATATGAAAAATTTAAATTGAAGGATATTATTTTAATTCATTTTTCCTCTGATCATATGGCTTATTGTTTTTTTAAACTTTTCTAATATTTTTTTATTATTTATTTCAGGTTATGAGGTACCTCCTATTGGTATGTTACTAAACATGTCTTCTGCTCTTGCTGATTCTGCCAGAAGAATGCCGCTCTGACATTAACAGGAAACTGTCTCTAAATGTTTCACCTGATGATATATATTATGTACTTTCCTGTTAACAGTTCTGTTCATCGTTTTTATTTTATTTTTGTAAATTTGATATGTATCATTCACCGTAGAAATATTCTCATGATGAGAGTGTTGTGCTGATCAAATTTTAAATATTTAACTCAATTTTTTTAATTGTTACAGATCAAATTATTTATTAATATGTGTTTTGTTGTTATACCTGAAAAGATGTAAATATTTGGATAGGTAATTACTATTTATATAATGTTTAGTGTTTTAATATTGTATATTTCTTTTATTTGTTTGAATAAAAATATTGATGCATTTTACTTTTGTTTTTGTTTTTTACTTTCTATTATCTACAATCCATAATTTATAGTGTGCAAAATTTTCACTTTTTCCGTATTTTGGATGGACGAAACAGTTTTTATATTTATAGATAAAGTTTTATTAACAATATTACATTGCTTATCAGAAATATAGTTTCTTTTTACTTAATTAAAATAACAAACTTAATTAATCATTTATTATATCACTGTTTAAACGTGCGTCATAATGTTTCAATTTCAAAATACTGGCAAATCATACAAAATTATTTTAAAAGTTAGAAGAATATATCTTACAAAAAGTAGCTTATAATTACATTTTAATTTTCCCTTGTTAAAAACAATTTTAAAAATAAATTTTCTCTAAGGAGGATAATTAAAAGGAGATAAATAAGTTTCTATCATTCACCTTAATATAGTGATATTAGTCAGTTTAAATATAATATAGTAAAATATAATATTTATATTTTGTTATCTTAGTTTATAAGGGGCTGGAGGCCGTCTGTCTGGGGGATACATAATATGTACGTATTTGATCAGTTGGAAGAACAGTATTAAAGTTATAACCAGAGGTTAGAATATAAATTAGTTATGATTGCATATAATAAATTGATATAACAGTTAAAAATTTGTAGCAAACTCATTGTGAGCTAGGAGTAGCATAACTGTTAGTAAAGTCACATATGAAATCAAGTTACATAAGCAACTATACTAGCTATTATAATGTGATCTAGTCCAGAGGAACTAAGGACGAGGGTGAGAACGAGTGTAGCGAGGAGGAAATTTCTTGCTGTCCCATTCTGGATTTTGTCATTACTTATTAGTGATTAGATATTAAATTTGATTATGGTTTTATTAATTTTTTTATTTATATTTATTATTAGGTATTTATTAAGAATTATCAAACGATTATATATTAATAGTTATTATGATAAAATTAGTAAATTTTTTAATTAATGTATAGTAATTTGGCAAATTTATTTTTCACCTCTTTAACAAAAACATGTCTTAATGTTTATTTTGATTAAGTCTAGACTGCTCAATGACTTCTTTTACGGGTTAAATAGCTGCTATATTTTGACTGTACAAAGGTAGCATAATCATTTGTCTTATGATTAAAGGCTTGTATGAATGGATGAATGAGGAAATAACTTTCTTTACATTAAATAATTGAATTGAATTTTTTAGTTAAGAAGTTGGTTGAAATCTTTAAGTGGGTCTTGTTTTTGTTTTTAATTTGAGCTGGTCTATTTGATACATCATCTAATTTTCGTAAATTTTAGCAAAATATATAAGAAATAAAAAAATAAAAAATTAAGCGGGATGAGCAGACCCTATAGAGTTTTACTATTAAATTAAATAGAGGATGGAAAAATCCGTCAAAAAAACACCAAATAAGAGAAGACTTATTTGGTGTTTTTTTTACTGCACCCCCCAACTATTTCCATCCTCCATTAGATCTTCCAGTCAACTATTTTCCTCTCTAACATTAAATTAAATAATTGATATTTTCTGTTATAAATAATAATTATTTAGTTAATAGTTTTAATGGGGTGACAATGAGATAATTTAAACTCTCATATTTAATTTATTTAATAATTTTTATATCTAAGATTCTATTTTAAGGATTAATAGATTAAATTACCTTAGGGTTAACAGTGTAATTTTTCTGGAGAGTTCTTATTAATATTAAATATGTGGTTCATTATTATATATGTGATTCATTCAAAATATTAATATTAAAGTTTGCGACCTCGATGTTGGATTAAAATTAGATTTAAATGCAGCAACTTAATTTCTAGTTCTGTTCGACCTTTAAAATTTTACAAGATATGAGTTCAGACCGCCGTGAGTCAGGTCGGTTTCTATCCTCTTATTAAATATAATATATAAATTAGCACGAAAGGACCATTTATATCAAATCATTTGTTTTTCTTGAATATTTTTAAGTATTAAACTATTTTGGCAGATTAGTGCAGTAAATTTAGAATTTATTTATGTAATTATTATTACAAATAGTATTGTTTTTATAAATGGTTATTTTTGTTGTTATTTGTGTATCTTTTGTTATGCTTTAAAGGGTTGGCTGGAATAAAATTTTCAGGATTTCTTAATGTTCAGGGTTCAAATAAAACTAATATAGAGAATAGAAATAATGTAAATTAATTATGGCTCCTATTAAATCCTTAATTGGAAAGTAGTAATTTATCGTAATTTGAATTTAATCCTGAAGGATTATTGCTACCAGATTGGTGTAAAAATAATAAGTGAATAATAACTAATGCTGCAATTACAAATGGCAATAAGAAATGTAATATAAAGAATTGTGTTAAAGTTGCATTTTCAACTGAAAATCCTCATAGTCATATTACTAAGGTTTTTCCTAGGTAAGGACTGCTGATAAAATGGTAATAACTGTAGAACCTCATAAAGATATCTGGCCTCGAGGTAAAACGTATCCTAAAAATGTGGTTCCTACAATTAATAGTAATAGGAATACTTCAACTGATCAAGTTATATGTAATTTGTAAGATCCATAATATAATGCTCGTCCAATGTGTTAATTTTAGACAAATAAAAAATAGGGAAGCCCCATTAGCATGAGTATATCGTATTAGTCATCCATTATTTACATCTCGACAAATATGTACAACACTTCTGAAAGTAAGTTCAATATTTGCTGTATAATGCATGGCCAGAAATAATCCTCTAATAATTTGAATTATTAAACATATTGTTACGGTCAGAGCGGAAAGTAGGACCGGCTTCTGATCTGCCTAGAGCGGATTAGGCAAACAATGGGATTAAGCGGAGGGGATTATAGAATGGCGTAGAACCTTCTAGATCGGTCTAGGTGGTCCTCGTCCGTGTTCCGAGTAATGCCCCACCACAACCTACCTTGCCTATATAAAAAGGACAGCGTTTTCGGCCGCGGCAGTAGTAATAAGACGAGTCAGTAGTAATAAGTGAGTAATAAGCAGTGAAGTAATAAGCCAGTGAGTAGCAGTCGTTAACTAGTGATAGTGCGTGAGTTACAGTGAGTTAGTATCAGTCTGTAATAAGTGCTTAGTGAGCAACAGTGGCAATTAGTGGCCGTGTAATAAGTGTAATAAACTGTGTGGCAGTTTGTCATATTTGGAGAGTCTTACGGTCGGTGGACTTTAGTTAGCGAACTGTAAGTGTTAATTTGTAATTGTAAACTATAGTGTAATATTATTGTATTTGTACAAATTTATATAAATAGTTTAGTTATTTAGTATTACCAATTTCTTATATTGTTTGTATATTATTTTAGAAATTAGATAACATTTAGTAGAATATTGTTATTGTAAATTGATATTAGTTTAATAATTTAGTTGTTTTTAATAATCTCATTGTATTCTTTCTAATTTGTTAATAAATATTAGATTCTTGAATTAAGTAATAGTTTAGTCCATTTTACACCCAGTAGCCCGTAACAAATTGGTGTCAGAAGTGGGATCTTGTGTAATTGTTATTTTGTCTTGCATTTTGTAATAATTGGGCTACTGTTTGAAAAATGGCTTCTCAAAGTCTTAAATTGATGGATTTAAAAGTTGCGGATTTAAAACGGGAATTAGAAGAACGTGATCTGGATTCTTCCGGAAATAAAAGTGTACTGCAACATCGCTTGCGTCAATTTTTTGTAGAATTAGGGGAAAATCCAGATGACGTTCTGTTTGAAACTGATTTGAGCAAGTTGTCTGCAACTTTTAAAAATGAATTAGGCAATGTAGAAAATAAGCTAGGTAATGAATTAAGCAGTGTTAAAAATGAACTAGGTAATGAATTAAGCAATGTAAAAAATGAACTAGGTAATGAGTTAAGCACTGTTAAAAATGATCTAGGTACTGTAAAAAATGATTTAATGGATACATTAGAGTCTAAGTTAGGCACATTAGAGACTAAGTTAATGGAAAATGTAGATAATAAGCTAGCTAATGTAGATAATAAGTTAGCTAATGTAGATAATAAGTTAGCCGATGTAAATAATAAAGTAGCAGATGTAGAATCTAGGCTAGGAGAAAAAGTGAACGAAATTAGGCTAAGAATGGAAGCTCTCGAGGGACGTAAGAGCAACCCACCGACGAACGACACCGACCGTACCTGCGAGGGCAGCCATCGTAATAGCATTCTACCCGCCTATGCTGGGGCGCCGCCAACTCACAATACCATTCCAGTATTCGACGGAAAGACGCCGTGGGAGGACTACATGACTCTCTTCGAGACAGCGGCTTCGATCCACGGGTGGTCACAGGAGACCCAAGCTTCAGCGTTGTGCCTGGCCTTGCGTGGGGACGCCTTGAGAGTGCTGCAGGGGATGCCCATGTCGGAGCGGTCCAACTACGTGAAGCTGATTAGAAGACTGGAAATGCGTTTCGGACACCGCCACATGGACCAGCTATATCGCTCACAGTTAAGAAACAGGGTCCAGAAGGACAACGAGACGCTGCAGGAATTTGAAGCGGATATTGCCCGGCTGGTGAGGAACGCCTACCCATCGGTCACTGACTATGTCTACGAGAGTTTGGCTGTCGACAAATTCCTGGATGGACTTCGGGACCCAGAGACACAACAAGCAGTGAAGCTCGCCCAGCCGAAAACGTTGGGAGACGCATTATCTCAGGCCATGGAGTTTGAAGCTGTCAGGCTGTCTGTACGGGGCAATGCGCGAGTTCGAGCAGCAGGAGCAGAGCCTAATGTGGTAACCAGCGTCGAGGACATAGTGACCAAAGTGTTGGATGCTCTCAGGACCCATAAGAAGGAGATACGCTGTTGGGGCTGCGGCCAGCTTGGACACCCTAGAAGCAAGTGTCCAACCCGTAACGTCAAAGCCCCCAGGAAGGCCATCAGAGTTGCGTCAATAGGAAGCAGGACAAACGGCTTCTACGTTGATGGGATGGTGAACGGGCAGCTGCGAAGCCTTCTAGTGGATACCGGCGCGAGCATGACAATCTTGAACTCCAAGACACTTCCAGCTGAGAAGATCTTACCAACAACTTGGGCATTACGGACTGCAACGGGACAGCCAGCCAAGGTCTACGGGGAGACAGATGCCACCTTCCACATCGGGGATCAACATCTGCAGCACCGCGCTCTCGTGGCAGAGATCGATGAAGATGTTATATTGGGCATGGACTTCATGATCGCATACGGGATCAAGCTGGATATGTCGAGAGGTGTGATGACGCTGGGAGACGAGGAAGTCATACTTCGGCAGGAAAAGGACTTCTGCGCACGAGTGCTGCTACCAGAAGACACCACTTTACCGGCACGGAGCCAAATCGTGACGCATGGGACGGTCGAAGGCCATCTACCCGCGGGTCAATGTGCACTACTCGAACCTGGAAGGCACGAAGAACAATAGGTTGGACGCGGCGTACTGGTTGCTAGGTCTCTCATCAAGATCGGACCTACCACTCCAATTCGGCTAATGAACCTGAACAGCTTCCAGGTAACGCTGAAGAAAGGAACACCGGTCGGGGAGTGTACCACCGCTACCTCAGTGGTTCGTCAGCTGCAACGTCATCCCACCGAGCTTCGAGGACTCCCAGAGGAACTTAAAGGATTTTTGGACGAATCATGTCGCGACCTTTCGCCCGAACAGAGCGAGGAAGTGAAGAATATGATTATCCGATGGCAAGACGTCTTCGAGATCGGACCAGGACCACGGGGCAGAACGGATATCGTCCAGCACAAGATTGACACTGGGGATGCGAAGCCCATCCGACAGGTTCCGCGGAGGCTGCCGTTAGCCAAACGGGAGGACGCCGAGGAGATTATAAAGGAGATGGCGGCTGACAGTGTCATTGAGCCTTCGAGTAGCCCCTGGATGTCTCCTGTTGTATTGGTGAAGAAGAAAGACGGCACAACGAGGTTCTGCGTAGACTACCGTCTTCTGAACAATGTCACCAAGAAGGACAGCTATCCGCTTCCCAGGATTGACGATACGCTGGACACCCTAGAGGGGTGTAAACTCTTCTCTACTTTGGATCTCCGCAGTGGATATTGGCAGGTTGGATTGGCACCTGAGGATAAAGAGAAGACGGCGTTTTCAATTGGCACTGGGCTCTGGCAGTTTACAGTAATGCCATTCGGGCTTTGCAATGCTCCTGCCACATTCGAGAGGCTGATGGAAAACGTGTTAAGAGGTCTCTCTTGGGAGGTATGCCTGGTATACCTAGACGACATTATTGTGCTGGGAAAGTCCTTCGCTCACCATCTGAAGAATCTGGAGAAGGTCTTCGAACGACTGCGTGCAGCAAACCTAAAGTTGAACCCGAAGAAGTGTAATCTCTTCCGAAGGCAAGTCAACTACCTGGGGCATATTGTGTCAGACAACGGAGTTGCTGTTGACCCAGAGAAGATAGCAGCGATCACCGACTGGCCAGTACCTCGAGATAAGCACCAGGTGAGGAGTTTCCTCGGGCTCTGCACCTATTACCGGAGGTACGTGAAAGGATTCGCTAACATCGCAAAACCTCTTACCAGGCTAACCGAAGAGAAAAGGTCTTTCCATTGGGATCACGAGTGCCAGGCATCCTTCGAGGAGCTGAAGAGCAAATTGAGTAGTGCTCCTATTCTGAGCTATCCACATCCCGAGGGCAAGTTCATACTTGACACAGATGCCAGCAACATCGCCATTGGAAGTGTCCTCTCTCAGCTCCAAGACGGAGAAGAAAGGGTGATTGGATATTTCAGCAAGGCACTCTCAGCTCCGGAGCGCAACTACTGTGTCACAAGGAAAGAGCTTCTGGCAGTAGTAAAATCCATAGAGCACTTCCATAAATATCTATACGGAAGAAGGTTCCTGCTGAGAACGGACCACGCGGCTCTAATGTGGCTGCTGCGATTCAAATCACCGGAGGGACAAGTGGCGAGGTGGATCGAGCGCCTTCAAGAGTACGATTTCGAATCTGCTCATCGTTCTGGAACGAGCCACAGGAATGCGGATGCGCTGTCAAGAAGACCATGTGAAGATGAAGAATGCAGGCATTGTTCCCGACAAGAAGAGAAGCAGGTAACAGTATTGAGGACAACGGTTGTTATCGACAGTTGGCAGGACGCAGAGGTGTCAAAGGTGCAAGACGAGGACCCGGACTTGAAACAAATAAAGAAATGGAAGATATCGGGGCGAGGAAGACCGACCTGGCAGGATGTGGCTCCAATGTCGAAGAATGTAAAAACGTACTGGGCCCAATGGAACTCCATTGTAGTGGACAACGGGCTGCTGAAACGGGCATTGGAGAACGCGGAAGGAGATCAGCGTAGGCTACAGCTCATCGTTCCAAGGAATAAAGTGCCCGAAGTGCTTAGGGAACTACATGACGGTGTAACTGGCGGCCATCTTGGAGTTCACCGGACATTGGAAAAAGTTCGTGAACGTTTTTACTGGGCAAACCTTAAGGACGATGTGTTGGACTGGTGCAGGCGTTGTGCGGCTTGTGCGGCTTCTAACGGGCCAACAAGAAGAAAGAGGGCCCCTATGAAGAAGTACAACGTGGGAGCACCGTTCGAGAGGATAGCGATTGACATCGCTGGCCCTTTCCCTGTGACGGACGAAGGCAACCGATATATTCTCGTGGCCATGGACTATTTTTCTAAGTGGGTGGAAGCGTATGCCCTTCCGAATCAAGAGGCAGTCACGGTTGCAGACGTACTTGTGAAGCAGCTCGTCAGCCGGTTTGGAGTACCCATGGAACTTCACGCTGACCAGGGAAGAAACTTTGAGTCTGCAGTCTTCTCCGGGATGTGCGAAGCACTGGGAATACGGAAAACCAGGACGACACCTCTTCACCCTCAATCGGATGGCATGGTGGAGCGCATGAACAGGACAATGGGTCGATATTTGTCTAAAGTGGTTTCCGACCATCAGCGAGACTGGGACCAGTATCTTCACTTGTTCTTGTTAGCCTACCGGAGTTCAGTCCATGAAGCAACGGGGCAGACCCCCGCAAATGTGGTGTTCGGCCGAGAACTTCGTTTGCCTTGTGATCTGAAATTCGGGTTCAAGCCAGGCGAGGAAGTTAACGGAGAGGAATACGTCACGAATCTACGGAAGCGGATGGATAATATCCACGAGAAGGTTCGTGCAAACATCCAGGGAGCCAGTGACAGAATGAAGGAGCGTTACGACATCAGGGCAGAGAAAGGTGGATTCCAACCTGGAGATTTGGTCTGGCTACATGATCCTCGAAGAAGGCGAGGCTACTCACCTAAACTTCAGAACTCCTGGGATGGCCCGTTTGAGATCATCAATAGGATAAACGACGTCATCTATAGGATCAGAAAGCAGCCAAAAGGAAAACCCAGGGTAGTCCATTTTAATAGACTGGCCCCATACAAAGGAGACCATGGCCCGACAAAAGACCAGCAAGTCAGGTACCTCAACAACGTGGAGGCCAGTAAGGTATCAGTTGCACAACCTAAGGTACAAGGTTCCCGTGGAGTAACTCAGGCAGTATACAGAGATATCTTCTCGTTACCCGCGGACTATTCTCTGGCCCATTGTGTAGCCGAAGATCTGAGGACTTCCCGAGGGATTGCAACGGTCTTCAGGAAGAAGTTTGCTGGAACTGAGGAACTGGAACGCCAAGGACCACGCGTCGGGAAAGCACTCCACCATACGCACGAAGGACGACACCTGTTCTACTTAGTTACCAAGTGTGCTACTGATCAGAAGCCCACATATGACGCACTGCGGCGAAGCCTCGACGACCTGCGGAGTAAGCTTCTGAGACTGCGTGTCACGAAGCTCGCGATCCCTAAGTTGGGCTGTGGATATGACGGCCTGGAGTGGAAGGTTGTCAGGAACATGCTTGAACAGATATTCGCCAACTCTGGAGTCGCCATATTGATGTGCACGTTCAACCCCTGGAAAGGAAATGCGTCTCCATCGAGGGAAGCTCATGACCGCCCGATTTCTCCGGACTATGCTCTGGGGCAGAGCACTTTTAAGGAGGGGGCAGTGTTACGGTCAGAGCGGAAAGTAGGACCGGCTTCTGATCTGCCTAGAGCGGATTAGGCAAACAATGGGATTAAGCGGAGGGGATTATAGAATGGCGTAGAACCTTCTAGATCGGTCTAGGTGGTCCTCGTCCGTGTTCCGAGTAATGCCCCACCACAACCTACCTTGCCTATATAAAAAGGACAGCGTTTTCGGCCGCGGCAGTAGTAATAAGACGAGTCAGTAGTAATAAGTGAGTAATAAGCAGTGAAGTAATAAGCCAGTGAGTAGCAGTCGTTAACTAGTGATAGTGCGTGAGTTACAGTGAGTTAGTATCAGTCTGTAATAAGTGCTTAGTGAGCAACAGTGGCAATTAGTGGCCGTGTAATAAGTGTAATAAACTGTGTGGCAGTTTGTCATATTTGGAGAGTCTTACGGTCGGTGGACTTTAGTTAGCGAACTGTAAGTGTTAATTTGTAATTGTAAACTATAGTGTAATATTATTGTATTTGTACAAATTTATATAAATAGTTTAGTTATTTAGTATTACCAATTTCTTATATTGTTTGTATATTATTTTAGAAATTAGATAACATTTAGTAGAATATTGTTATTGTAAATTGATATTAGTTTAATAATTTAGTTGTTTTTAATAATCTCATTGTATTCTTTCTAATTTGTTAATAAATATTAGATTCTTGAATTAAGTAATAGTTTAGTCCATTTTACACCCAGTAGCCCGTAACAATATTCCTAATAGTGAACCAAAATTTCATCATAGTGAAATTGAAGATGGGGATGGTAAATCAATTAATGACCCATTAATAATAATTTTGAATAATGGATGTGGTTTTTACGTATAAGTTTATTCATGCTTTAACTTTTTATTCGTAAAGGTCTTAATAATGTTTGCAGTATTGGATACTACGATTATTGTAAATAATAAATAAATAATAATTATTACTGTCAATTGGGCAGTTGTTATATTTCAAATTTTGATTAGTCTTAAATTATCATTGTAAAAAATATTGTTATTGAAATAATTCATATTAAATAAATATATAAATGTTATTATAACTAATATAAATATAGTGGAGATGAAAAATCATAAATGAAGTTCTGAGAAAAACTGATATTTTTGTCCATTGTGAAAACTGTGCCTGCGGAAAGCGGCCTGTGATGAATTTTGAAGTATTAGAGAAAGAGGTAGACCAAAGCTGTAATAGTTAGATGTAGTGGCACAAGCTGTCAGATTGTTGTTTTGACAAAACAAGATCTTTGATTATCCACATAATCAGTGTGAAAGTGGAAGTGCCGCACAGTGTTGTGTTTCGATTAGTAGGAGCTAGCTGGACAAAAATCATGTTTAAAAATCTAAAAAAATTTATTGGAATATTGCAAACAATTGTTCAAAACCTAGAAATTTAATATTTTTTTATCATGGCACACTTCATCTTGTCAGTAATAGAGCCCTAACTAATGAATCCATAAAAATAGACTAAATCAAATGTATATAAAGCTTCATTTCAACCACACAAAATTAAAATGTTACTAATTTTATATGAATCAATTGTTGAATATTGATAATATATGTACTCATAGGTGCTAATTTTTCCAATTAAAAAAATCTTCTGATAATGTAACTATATATTTTTTTCTAAAAATGCATGAAGGATTTTTCCTCATTTTTGAGCTTTGAAGTGATGAAAATGACTTGTATCCGTTTGTATCCAGGCAAAATTTTATATATTTCATAGCTGCATCTCTCCCATTAATAATAAGATGCATTATAGCCGGCACACTTGAGTAAAACATTGTTTTTTTAATTTTAGAATAGTTATTTTCGAGAACGGTTTTTTTTTAAGAATGGTAGAAACACCCTTATTTTTTTATTTCATAGTTCTTTTCGAACAAATTAAATGTTAGAAACCTTGCAGAGGACTCTGAAAGGAAAATTTAAATGAGATTGGCTAACTATTCCTCCAAAATTTCTGATAAATGGCAGGAAAATCAAAGCAGTGTTTCGATTAGTAGACAAAAGTCATGTTTAGAAATCTGAAATATGTTATTGGAATATTGTAAACAATACTTCAAAACATGCTAATCTAATATTTGTTTAAGTCTGACACACTTCACAGCTTGATGGTTAGATCCTAAAGGAATCATAGCAACAGAATAAATCAGTGGAATTCGAGGCATCATTTCGACCTCAAAAATTTATTGTTCAACTACTTTTATCAAACCAATCGTTGAATATGGATATTAATTGTAATGGTAAGTGGTATTTTTTTAAAATGAAAATGTTTTCTGATAATCAAACTATATTAATTATTTTTTAAAAGGCCGAAGAATTTTTTCTTATTTTGAAGCTTTGAATTGATGAAAATGCCTTTTACCCATTTATATCAGGGCTAATATTCCTATATTTTATAGCTACACCTTTCCTATGAACAATAAGACACATTATAGTTTGCACACTGAGTACAACATTTTTTAGAGTACTTTATTTGGAGAAGATATTTTGTTTAAGAATGGTTGATGCACTCAAAGGAAGAAAGAAACTCTTATCTACTAATTACAATACTTAATTAGTCGAAAGAAATGCAAAAATACAGAAAAATATGTTTGAGCAGCTAATTCTTACTAAGCCAAACACTGTGTGGCGAGAGGGAAAGTTCCGGTAGCGAAATGTAGACGGCGCTGGTTATCACCTACGGCACTACCCCCCTTTGACGTCAAATTGACGTCACGAAACTGGAGGTTATCGAAGGGAGACCTTTTGCGAATTATTACCAAAGCAACAATATCTAACTAAAATATGATAATTTTTTATAATTTGTTGTTCATTGTTTTAATTTTTATTTTAATTTTAAAATAAAAATATTTAAAAATTAAAACAATGAACAACAAATTATAAAAAATTATCATATTTTAGTTAGATATTGTTCTTTTCTCTTTAAAATAACAATATTTACAATATAATAATATGAGAAACATGCCAAGAAACAATTAAACATTCATTACAAGGAATGTTCATTGATAAGAACAATATCTTCGAAAATAACATCAAAAGGGTGGGTACTTGTCTATTTGGACGTCCGTTGACACCAGTTATCGTAACCTTTCTAAGCGCTTTGTTATTGTTTGTGTCAAGTTGAAGGTGAATGTGTTTTGGATTATTTTCAATATGACTTGGAATTTGAGGAAGATTTTCGCAGGGTCACTGATAAGAGTATGCTCTCTTACATACCTATAGGAGGCTGGAGCACCACTAGACGCGGTCTAACTGATAAAAAAATACGTTATGAAGGTGTTGCCAGCGATATCTGACGACCAAAAATATGACTAATTTTTATTTATATTTTTTAATTGTATATTAATAGTAATTTTTTATTGACTATTTTTTAGAAATATTGACTATTTTATTATATTTAAATGTGTATCATGACTATTTTATTATATTTAAATGTGTATCATGACTATTTTATAGAGGGCCACGAAAATTAATGACTAAATTAATGGGAAAAGGTAGGGTGATAAAACAGTAGGATTTGATGTCAAGAGGTCAAAATAAGTATTATAGGAAAGAGACTATAGTAGTAACAGAATGAAAATGGGAAGGAATAACAAGGTAAACTAATTTAAGGTTTATTTAGTAAATTGAAAATTTGTGAGTAGAAAGAGGATAAGTTGTTTGAATCGATCTTGAGGTTAACAGTGGAGGAATCTATATACTATTTGCTTTAAAGATGCTGGACATCACTGATAATTGCAAGTACATCAGCCGTAGACAACCCACGTCCACTCTCAGCAGCCCAATCTAGAGACACAGCTTCTGCAATACCCACGACACCCACATCATCTAAATTGATACTACAAGATATGAATATCAATGTTCCAGTCAGCGTGCTATCTCCAGTGCCGAAAAGAATATATGCGGCTTGACAAGGTAAAAGAAAACCACGCAAGGAACCAACAGTATTGTTGTTAACTTCAACGCCAAATATAGCAAAATCCGCTCCTCCACCTATTCCAAATAAAAACAAGTTGGTAGTGATGGCCCATTTTTCTGAACCATATAATGCCACACTTTTGACAAAGAAGTGGTAAAGTCTTTTCTTTGTAGATAATTTAACTTCCTTACTTCATAATAGAATTATATTATTAAGTTAGAAAAATTTGGTAGTGAATACGGTACTTATAATGCAATATCAACGTAGTAAGTTAACTAAAGAATAAATTATATTTCAACTAATCAACTGAAAGTTTACAAAATGAGGCCTTCTGTAACCTCCCTTGTGTCATTAGATGAAATAATGATTATTCGTATAAAAAAAGCCATTCACACTTTTCCCAAATAATAAAGTGATTTCAATTCTATTTCTGTGAATTTCGTTTTGTATTGGGTGCCCTTAGTACTGCGCTTGTGCGGGCTCGGTCTCAAAGAGCGCAGGTGTAGTGGGAAGGTGATGAGAGAGTTGGTCGCAAGATGAATGTCGGGTCGGTCTTCTGTCAGTCTTTAGAATAAATGTTTTACTGGAGCCTATCCGCGACTACCACGTATCCGCTATTCATTATACCTAAAAGCACTCTTCCGTTCAAATACGTTCTGTAGAGATTTTACCATTTGACATGATGTCTTCGCATTCTTGATATATTCAATGTGCTTGTCAGTGACACACGCTATGATTACAGACCGGGCCTTGGCATCACGTGTATTAGCTTACTTATCCCCCTCCGGGATTTCTTCCATCTTCACCACATCGAGGACTCCTTACTCCACTGGTAAACTCATCAGTCTAAATTTCCCTGTGGAAAAATTTGATCCACTTAAACCCATGAAAGGTCTGGGGTTCAGTAATTGGTAGAGACTGTATTATTTCTTTGACATCGGTTGTGCAGGAAGGTGATTTGTCGTAAATCACGCTCAACCGCCAGATGAAAATTATAAGTAAAATACAAACTCAAATCTTTAATTATATAAGTTCTTAATGAAACAACAATATTTAGGTTTTTTTTTTGTTTTTGTTTTTTTTCGGTTGGCTCTACAGACCTTGTATAGATCTTTCGCCGCCTTTACCAGCCTTCTCCACCTCTGTCTAACCTGGGCCGCTGATTTCCAGTCTGCTACATGTAGCTCCGCAGCATCTTTGTTGACCCTGTCAATCCATCTGGTCTTTGGCCTCCCACGTGGTCTCTTGCCAACTATTCTGGCATTCATAGTTGTGTAGAGGCTTCCTGACGGATCACTTCGAGCTACATGCCCCGCCCATCTTAGCCTTCTTGCTTTCATATCCTGAGATATCGCCTGACCAGTTTCCGTGTGCAATTCTTTATTGGTCCTTCTCCTCCATGAGTTAAGAGTCTCATCCCATACCGCTCCTGTTATCGTGCGAAGTATTTTTCTTTCGCATCTCTCGATTTTGCTTTCTAGGGTGCTGGTGAGAGCCCACGTTTCACAGCCGTATATCAGAATCGGCTTTATTACAGCATTATACACCCTTAATTTTAAATTTCTAGAGATGCTTCGTGATTTCAATACTGTTGAAAGAGCGAAGCATGCTCTATTTGCACTTGTTATTCGCTGGTCTATCTCAGTTAGTAGGGCATTAGTTGAGGTTATTGTGGAGCCGAGGTATTTGAAGGTATCTACTTTCGGGAACGATTTGCGATCCACGCAGATGCTGTTTCTGGGGTGGACTTTACGGCTTACTATCATGTATTTTGTTTTTTCCTCATTTACCTGTAAGCCGATTTGGTTTGCCTCTTTCATAAGCACCTTAGCGAGTCTCTCGATATCCCTTTCATTACTTCCGAGGACTGCTATGTCATCGGCGTATGCAAGAATTTTATGTACCTTCCCGACGTGCACCCCACCATTCTCTCTTGATGTTGCTCTTATCACCTGTTCAAGGGCTATATTGAACAGTAAAGGTGAGAGTCCGTCTCGCTGTCTCAAACCAGTTCCAACTTCAAAGGCCTCAGACACATCTCCCTGTATCAGGACTCTGCATCGGGGGTCGTCTGCACACGCCTTCGTCAATCTCACCAACTTGCCGGGAATACCCAGCTCCGTCATGATCTTCCATAAACAGCTTCTGTCCAATGAATCGTATGCTGCTTTGAAATCCACGAATAACGCGTGTACATCTTGATCTACTTCCCATCGTTTTTCGAGTACCTGTTTCAGAATGAATATCTGGTCTAGCACTCCTTCCTCTTCTGAATCCTGCTTGCTGGTCGCCTGCCGTGTTTTCATAATACGGATATATTCGATTATGCAATATGTTGGTCATTATCTTATAGACAACAGGAAGGAGCGCTATGCCTCTGTAATTCCCACACTCGTATATGGACCCCTTCTTTAGGATAGGGCATATTAGACCTGTTTTCAAAGCCTCTGGTATTTTCTCTTTCTCCCATATCTTCTGGATTAGATCTAATAGTTTGGCTCTTATGATTTCTCCTCCATCTTTGAACAACTCTGATGGAAGATTGTCCAATCCAGGAGCCTTTCTTCTTTTAAGCCTGTCAATTGCTATTTCTAAGTCCAGAATGTCAGGTTTTTCAACCTCTTGTGGGTCAAGATCCTCCTCGTGGTCCATGTCCTCTTCGTCCGTGTGTTCTACTTGGTTTAGAAGTTTCTGGAAATGTTCTCTCCAGATATTTAATACTTCTACTTTGGATGCCGTCAGTTTTCCATCTTTCCCTCGCATTTGAGTGCTTCTAGCTCTAAATCCAGCCTTTTCCTTCCTGATATCTGCGTATAGTTCGCTTATATTTCCAGCCTGCCAGTTATCCTCAATGTTTTTTAGTTTTTCATTGAGGAATTCTCTTTTCGCTTTTCTTATTATTTTATTTGCTTTCGTCCTAGCAGCTGTGTATTTTTCAAGAGTAGCTGGACCAGCTTTTACTGCATAGAGGATCTTCGATCTTCTTCTTTCTTCGACTGCTTTTTCGCATTCCTCCGTGAACCATATTTTGGGTTTCCGTTTTTCCTGAATCCCTATTAATTCCTTTGCTGTTTCTTTTAACTTGGACTCTATTGTCTCCCAATGTTGATCAATTGTGAGATTCTCTAAGTCCAAGGGTTCAAATTTATTTTTCAGCTCGATTTGGAATTTGTCTTTTAGCACAGGGTTTTTCAGGTTTTGGACTTCAAACTTTCTTCTTTCCCTTTGGTACCCTATTTTATGGATTTGTTTCAGTCTCTGACATACTTTGATCCTGATCAGAGAATGGTCCGTATCACAGTCTGCTACACGATAGCTTCTTACGTCTTGTATAGAGCTCCGATGCCTCTTATCTATCAGCACGTGGTCAATTTGGTTTCTCGCCCCTTTCGGGCTAACCCATGTATATTTGTGGATGTCCTTGTGTGGGAACATCGTGCTACTAACCACTAATCCCTTGCTTGCTGCCAGACTAATACATCGCACTCCATTGTCATTACTTGTATTGTGGAGACTTTGGCTCCCGATAACGGGCCTAAAATGTGATTCACGACCTATTTTAGCGTTGAAGTCTCCTATAACTAATTTGATGTCATGCTTTTGAGACTGGTCCACTGCATTTTCTAGTTGATCGTAGAACTCGTCCTTCACCTCATCATCCTTGTCTTCTGTTGGTGCATATACGTTGATAATCGTGGTGTTAAACCATCGACCTCTGATTCGTAGAACACTAATTCTTTCATTAATCGGGGTGAAGTTAATCACTGATTTCCTTGCCGCTGGGCTAACTATAAACCCAGTGCCAGCTGTACCGTTTTTGGTGTTTCTTCCGGTGTGAAACATTGTGTGACCATCAATTTTGTTTTCTCCACCTTCTGGCCATCTTACCTCCTGTATTGCTGTTATTGGTATATTGTACTTTTTGACTTCATTAACTACCATTTGTGCGGCACCTGGTCTGTATAGACTCCGAATGCTCCATGATCCAATGTAATGTCCGTTACACAAAGCCGGGGTCTTTGCCATGTTGAGACTGTCCGAGGCTGCTATTAGGTTTCAAAATAATTATTTTTTTTTACGGGGTAGGGTTATTGACCCTATGCCCAACCCCCAACCTGAAGGACCAGTGGCTGATTGCAGTCAGAAGACTGGGCGATGGGGCCGCCAACTCCCTACGCCTAATATTTAGGTATATATATATATATATATATATATATATATAATATTTTTAACAAATTTTGGTTCAATTGAAGTACAAATTAGTCACTGTAGAATTTTCTTTTTCTTGACCTTCTGGATGTTCTTTCCCCTTCAGAGTCCCTTTTTAGGTTCCAACAGTAATCTGCCATCATGGTGGTATTCTACTTCCCTTGGTATCGTTGCTCGATCACTTTTATATCCTGGTGGAACCTTCTTGTTCTTCACTGTAATCCCCTAAATTTTGGGGGAAATAGTCAATGTGAGAATGAAGAAAATGAACCATTACGCTCATGAGGCAGCCGAGGTTCTGGAAAGTTTTCACCAAGCGTTCCACCAAATTTCGGTAATTGGGGTCCTAGTTATTGCCTAGAAATCCTTCCACCACAGCCTTGAGGCTTAGCTAGGCTTCCTTTTCCAAAGAATTCATGGTGTTTTCGACGGATTGATGACGTGGGAAGCAGGGACTGAAGGTCAAGTGGTTTAATAGGGCTAAACTGATTGCATTAGCAGGCAGCCATTCCTGCTACTGGATTCAGTGATGCGAACCATGCACTATAAAAAATGGGTAACGAAACCACAGGCAGAGTGGTTTGGAATCCTGCCTATCTCCTAGGTAAGTATTTTCTTCTTCTTTTACCTCCTCCAAGTTCCATTTTACTTCGAGTTGTTCTACCCCAGGATCTGCATTTTTCTCTGCACCCCCCATCTTTGTCAACCCCTGGATTCTTCCCAATAACCAATCGATACACTTGCTGTTCTTCTCTTACATATTTATTTTTTATATTCATGAATATGATGAAGAGCAGAGGGCTCAGACTGTCTCATTTGCCCATCGAGAAGTTTGCTTTCACTTTTAAAATTATCTTACTTAAATAAGCTATTTTATACTTGTTTTTAATTTATAATTTATAAATAAATGTATTTTTTATAATTTGAATTAAGTAGCATGTTTATAATTTAATATTATTCAAGATTCGAACCATTCATTCTTAATTATTCGTCCGAATATGTATGCGTTATTTGCCAATTTCGTTTTATTTTCAACCTTCATCATTTTATTTATAACCTTCTTCATCTTCCTCCTTGTGCCTTTCAGCGTGGAGGTGCCTCCGTCCACGCATCCCGGTTCCTGGCCAGGGCCTTCATGGCATTCAGGCCGTGTCCTCTTTGTTTTTCTTTCGACCAAAATTAATTTTGAAAACATTACAGAGGACACTATAATATTTGGTATAATATATATAGTAGTATATATATATATATATATATATATATATATATATATATATATATATATATATATACACACACACACTTATTTTTAAAATAATTATAGTTTTTTGTTTCTTTACGTTCTTAAATTATTTGGTTGTTGTTTCGTTTTCCATAAAATTTGTATATCTGTAAATATTAATAGTTTTCTTTCTTTATAATTATTGTTATAGTATTTATATTTTTTCTTTCATTTAATTCGTTATTGCGAGGTAACTTCTAATTTATATTCATTATTTTTTTTATTTTCATGTACTAATTAAATTGTAATTGTATTCTACTCTAAGACATTATAGTTTAAATTTTATGTTCCGTATCAATATTCTAAAGAAACGTCCCAGAATAAATATGGATTTTTATCAGTTTTATTATTATATATGGTCTTAAGTATACATATATATTTTTTTATTTTCTAATTATTATCCTAGCAATCCTCTTAAATTCACTTGATAATTAATTAAAACCCATTTTTTATAATTACAATAACTAATTAGTCGAAAGAAATGGAAAAATAATTTTGTGCAGATAATTCTTAATAATCCAAACACTGTTTGGCGAGGGGGAAAGTTCCGGTAGCGAAATGTAGACGGCGCTGGTTATCGCCTACTGCACCCCCCGCCCTGTGACCTGAAATTGACGTCATGAAACTGGAGGTTATCAAAGGGAGACCTTTTGTAAACTACTACCCAAATTCATTGTAGGCAGCATAACCTGACATGGTCCAGATAGTTGAGTTAAGTGACACCTAAGCGCGCTGATGTCAACGGACGTCCAATTAGACTAGTACCAAAATCTTCCTCAAATTCCAAGTCATATTGAAAATAATCCAAAACACATTCACCTTCAACTTGACACAAACAATAACAAATTGCTTAGAAAGGTTACGATAACAGTAAGAGATAGTTAAGAAAAGAGACACTTGGGGCGCTGGTGTCAACGGACATCCAAATAGACAAGTACCCATTTTTTCATATTTGCTATTTCTAATAATAGTATTAGATTAAGATTTTTTAAACTTTTAAATGATGGTCTTATTATTTTAAATAAGACGTAAACAAAATACTTCAGTGGTATCTTCTGGTTTAGACCGTGTCACTAACTTTTTCGCCAACGTTTTTCGCCAGACATGTTGCTGACTTCTTCAGGGCAGAAAAGAGATTTTTTATAGTCTCTCTTTAATAGCTTCTCTTTTCTGCCCTGAAAAAGTCAGCAGTATGTCTGGCGAAACGTTGGCGAAAAAGTTAGCGACACGACACGGTCTAAACCAGAGTACCACTGAAGTATTTTGTATAAATAGTGGCCGTGGAAACCTAAAAGAGTACTCAAGATGTAAACAGTTTCAATTCTAATAACAGTATTTGTACATTCAATTGTATTAATTCATACTAAAAAAACATAACGGGAGAGTATAATTTCGCCCATATACCCTGCTTGCACAGCCAGCCGTTGGCTTAGCTTAGAAAGAGTACAGCCCGTACTATCCACTAAATCGCATGTAATTTATTGATTTTGGTAGCTCTTAAAGTTTTTGTTCGTTATTTTTTAGCAACTATGCATTTGTCTGGTTTCAGGTATTGTGCGAGGCCTATTCAAATAAAATGTATACGATGCTAAAATTGTGTACGAGAAAAGTGTATTATTTTTTTAAAACCAAAATTACATCTCACCTTAATTTGATATCATCCTTTTTAATATAAATCTTCCCAGATTTTATATGTTTATAAGTACGAATAAGAATAAATATGTACGTTAATTTTAGCTAGGTATTAACAGCAATTTGGCCGTGGCGCTATCTGTAGTTAAACTCGCCTAACGAATTATTAGCTCACGATCCCCAAGCAAATGAATTTAGAGGGGCGTGGAAGGTTTGATTTCTGATTCAAATGTGTCAACGGTTTTAAGTGTGCTGTTGTAGCATGTAGTGAATATTGAGTTTTTGTTTTTTGTTTTCTAAGCATTCTCGACAGTTCTTGTTTAAGGCCTCGATAATTCTCGTTTAAGATTTAAGTTAATTAAAAGGTAAAAATTCCCACACTATCTAGGTTATAGTTTGTGAAGTGTCTCCTTTCCTAATATTATTTTTATATCTTAGACAAACCATGGTTGCCCTAAAGACGTGTTGGAGCCCATTTATATGGAATAATAATGTCAAATCTGGCAGTCGATGTTGTGCTGTTTACACCATTGTAAGTTATGAAACAAAAAAAATCTTTGAAACTTGACTGTCTATTCTCTTTGCAAAATAGCTTTGTTATTTATTTATTTTCATTTTAGGCCTTCAGTGTGATTCTCATGACATTTACTATTTACATGATGGCTGGTGGTGATTCCACACAACTATATCTACCGCTGTTTGAAACCGATGTCCGAGGATGTAAGTCATATGGATTATTTGTGTCATTCTATGTTAATCATTTCATAATTTTAGAACAAAAACTATGAAACTTATTAGTTGTATATATTGTATATTATTTAGTTTTTATTTTAATGATTGCTGTGCTGGTTTATCTTACTAACAGCCTTTTTAAAAGCAGGTATGCAATGGTCTTTTGCTAGCTTGTGTAAAAAATATATAACTATTTTATGTTTTGGCTCTGTAAGTTAGGCGTGATATGACTATATCTATTCGACAAGGGTAAAAAGCAAAATAAAATTGTGTATGATATGAGTCATTCACTGCATAAATCTATGAACTCCATAAAACAGAAAGTGGAGAAATGCGATGAAATAATGTGCATTGTTTCTTAAAATTCCCTTTATAATATAACTTCAAATAAATATTGTAGAATGCATAAATAAAGATGTAGCTTTCATCTAAAAGTATATAAAATTAATAAGAATACTAGCTAAAAAGCTATCGTTAGAAATTATTACAGATTTAACTTATATTGAAGGCTGAATAGAATATATTGAAGGCTGATCTACATTTTTCAAAGTTTGTGGTCTACCTGCCACAGATTTCCTTTTATTGATGGCATTAAATTCTTCATTATAGTCATTTATTTTAGATAAGGTGTATTTTGGACCTTTCTAACATTATGCAATGCATTTTAAGTCAATTTACTGGAAACCCTGTTACCCATTTACAGTCAATTTAACGGTTACTTTTCTCCTCATGCTGTACGTGCCGTTTAAATTTACCAAATTGAGTTTTATTCTTAATAATAATTAGTTAGACTTCACGAGTACTTGATTCTAGGGCAATTAGACTGTGAATGACTAATATATTTTACTTTTATTCTTATAAGGCGACTCTAAAAATTTACCATTATCATTTACAATTTGTATTAGAGTACGGAGTTAATCAAAAAAGCCTCTGAAATAAATCATTTATTATTCAGTGGCTAAAAAATATTTGTCGTTTAATGGTGTTAACATTTATTGTTTTGGAAAGGTTTTATTAATATCAAAAAGTTATGACTATACCATGTGCTTTTACACTTAAATTTAAGATTTTTCAAAAAGTAGAGTTAGTCGTTTTGTGCAATGAATGGCACATATTCAAGATTTTACTTTTATTTTGTACTTATTCAAAGTTTTTTGCCCAGCTGTGAAACACTATGTATTTCCATTACCTTTCAACCAATACTAAAAGAATGGATGTCTAACCGAATTCATAAATATTTCCTTGATGTTTGAGAATTTTCTTCTTGTTCCTTGATTAGGGACAAGAATAAAACAATACCTAAATAAATCATGTTTATCTCCTACAATAAATTATTACTTGTATGCAGATTGAATGAAATCATTTTCATCTTATCATTCTTCCTTAGCTTAGCTAGTTAAGAAAGTAAAATGTTTGTATATATAATAAGTTTTCTTAATATTTTAATAAATAAGTTAAAAGGCCCTTCTCGAGATATATATTATTTGAATGTACAATTTATTTCATTGTTTTTATCTGTTTAGCTATGCAGCTGTGGGGCTCAGTGTTCATTATATATTTTTTGTTGTTCATATTATCATCTATTTCAATGCTGTATGGAATACATCATCTCCTTCGTGGGCTACTGCTGCCGTGGTTAGCACACATGTTGGTGGCTATCGTGTTCCAAGCTTTATTTGGCTTATGGCTGCTCTATGGATATTACATTTATGTAAGTATAATAATGGTTATATATATCATTCATGTAAATTTGACTGTAATTAGTTTTTTAAAATTAATTTTCTATTAGAATTAATAGTCCGTTTTTTCTCTCTTTATTTTAGTTAGACGTAGTCGTTCCGGCTTTGCTAAATTGGCTATGGATGGGATACAACGTAAGTTATTTCAAATGGTATTTTATTTTTCAATCTTTAATTATTTAAAATAATTGTTAAACAGTATTTTTCAAAGAAAATATTTAGGATTTAACATTTTTTTTCTATATGAACATATTGGATTATATGTAAGGAAGAAAATAGTTGGGGGTGCAGTCAAATAAGACACTAAATAAGTGGTTACTTATTTTAATTACGTGCCGACGTTTCGACCCACTTTGTGGGTCATCTTCAGGGCTAAGACAGAAAAACATACATTACATTTTCTCTGTAATTTTTTATTCAAATATATCCCTCACTTTTGTTCTAAATTTCTACCTCTCTACATATATATTTTTCTCATTTATCATATACTTAGTCTGCAATGTATTTTTATAGTTCTGTTATTTTGTCTGTTTTTCTGTCTTAGCCCTGAAGATGACCCACAAAGTGGGTCGAAACGTCGGCACGTAATTAAAATAAGTAACCACTTATTTAGTGTCTTATTTGACTGCACCCCCCAACTATTTTCTTCCTTACATCTATCATCCAGTCAACCATCCCTCGCTTCTCATATTGGATTATAGTTTAGCTATGTTCCCAAATTATATGGGTTATAAAACTTTATGCCAATCGTCACATTAAAACGTGTTTTTCTTTGTTAAATATCTTTTAATTTTAGTGGAAATAATTTATTTAATCAGAGCTTTATTTCTATTTTCTATAAATAAAATGATTTCTTTCTAGTAGATATCCTGTAAGTATATAAATACCCATTATTATAATTGTCCCTTATATATCATCTATTACTTACCTATCCGAGCATTACTCACTCTGAAAATTTGTATGTATAGAGTTGTAGAATTATATCTATAATAGTAGTCTATTTTCCTTGAGCTTCCTTTGGTCTTGTTTCCCCCAAGAGAGTGCTGGGTAAACTGAGATATCATAGACCCACTGCAGGATATAGGGTATTTCAATGCAGCATTGTAAAATAGCAATTATAAAATTATAATTAATAATAATAATAATTATAATTAAAATAATTATAACAATATCAATCCTCCTACAAAAATATTATAATGTATAATTACAATAATTAAAATGTATAATCACAATTTATAATAATTAAAATTCATAATTACAATAAAAATGTTGAATATTGCACATACCCAGCTTGAATGAAGTCTCATGTCAGTCAGGAAACCATAGGCAAGCAATTTTTTGCCTCGCAGTGGACTCACAGACATTGTTTGGTCTAGGGCAGTGTTTCCCAAACTAGGGGGCATGAAGACCAGTTGAAAATAATCAAAAAAACCCTCTTTTAGTTCATGATGAACTGATGAAGACTAGACTAGAAATTCAAATAGTAGTGTGGTCGCTACACGAGGTAAAAAATGGTGTTCTTAAGCGGTCTATAGAACACGTCTTTAGACAAAATGAGCAACTTATCTAATAATGTAAAAAAAGTACTGGATCTAAAAAAGTACTTAAGTCTTTTTGCTTCTAAAAAAGTTCCTTTCATTTTTTTACATAATTACATTAATGTCCTCTAATTTTACTTCTTTTTTGAGCTACCACAAATAGTTAAATCCACAATGACCTTAACTTTTGAAAGTGATAATAAACTCAATAAGCCAAATGATATAGGATAATTCTGCTCTGAAGATTTGTGTTATAAAATGAAATATAATATTTGTTAATTACAGATTTCTTGTCTTACTTATTAAATCCTTTGCTTACATTTTGTTTTTACAGATCTATTGCTGGTTGTGTGTTTACTCTCAATATGAAATTATTTATCAGATGCAGACACCAAACATAGAACTGTTGTACCCTTGAGCTACAAGTATTTCTCACCATAATTAATTTTAAAAAGTACAACATATTTTTATTTTATATTTAGTAGATATAATAACATTTTGATAAAGTAGTATATTTAAAAATTATTTCTCACTAATCTTTGATAAGTGTTAAGTGCTATATGTATCTAATATATTAGTTGGAAGTCAACAGCCTTACAAAGACTGAAATGTTCCGTCCTTAAGAAGTCATATATATGTCAAGAATGAGATTCTGTTTTTCAAAGTTGTCTTGTTGTATGGTAGGAGTGCGGTAGAACCAAATTGTTATTTAAGGCTTTTCATTAGTGTTAGTCTACTACCGTCCACCTTTGCCTGTTTTTGTTTTTTTGAATTTGGATAATTACCTCTGAGGTGAGGATAATTACCCATATTTCAGCACAAATAAGTTAACCTTCTAAATTTTTAGCATTATATAAAAAAATGGTGGACATCCTAATGGAAACTTATAATATTTTAATTGTTGAATTTAATTATATTTTAATAAAATTGTTTGTCCACTTTGTACGCTCTTTTAGTGTTAAACATTTTATATTTTTGTATTAATTATAAGGACAGTTTTTATATCTATGCATATGTTTTTTTAATAAATTTTATGTATAACTTTAAATTGATTTGCTTAAAATGCCAAATACTATTATAATTATATTAAATATTTTTATTTTGAAGAGAAAAGATTTGTTCTGGCCGGGATTCGAACCATCTCAAGCGTGGTGCTCTAACCATCTGCTACCAGGCCAGACAAATCCATTCTCTTCACCGATCCTATATCCCCGTGTTCTCGCAATTTTGTATAAATATGTTCAGACAGTTTTTTAATCTCAATGGTGGTTTATCAAGGTCCTAAATACTTATCTCAGCCATTTTTATCAGCAATAGCATTTAGACCTGATAGTAGTCATTAAAGGATAAAACATTTTCAATTTTTCTTCTTGTGATGTAATTCTTAAATACCCATCTAATCAATTTATAAACAAATTCTAGCTAAATGCTATTTAACAAATGAAAATTTATATTATAGCATCTAATGTAACAGGAAAACTTTTGACTTTTTTATTTTACTCTATATTATTTGAATTTAATTTGGAAAGTTAACTTTTTATCAATTATAATTTTTTTCCAAGGAATATATATAATTCAAGTTATCACTGGTATATATATTATTTTTGCAGGTACTTATTTGTTACATGTATCTAAACTTTTTACATCTGATAGAAATTATTTTTAGATCTTTTAAATTCTGAAATCACCAACATTCCTGTCAAGAAATTAAGGAAACTATCGTTTCCATTAGACAATTTGGCATCATAAGTTAAAACCCTCTTTTTACATTTTAACAAAATCATTATTTAAAATATGCAAATTTATCCAGACAGGAATTGTCAGCGTTGTAAACATTATGCAAGGGGATGTAAAATAGCGGTCCTGAACCTGTGAGGTGTCAGGTACTCGTTAAAGATCCCTATTCTAATTATACCTGGATAGGCAAACTTCCCACTGTATGAGTAGCATTGTCTGATCGGCCATGGCAGCATAAAGTGACGTTAAATAAAACAAACTTATATTTATTGTTGTCAGTAACTATTTAAATTCATTGCTGTTAAAATGAGTTAAACAATCTCCAAGTTCCAGTAGTTAAGGTAAAATTTGGAAAAGACAAACAATTTTTCCTGTTTATAGTAAATACATAAGTTTATTGTTCCAAAGTGTTTGTTACTGACTTTAAATTATTATTCTGTAATAGTTTTTAACCAAAATCTTAGTTGTATCAAATTATATTTTAAGGAATACTATACTTATAAAGTAAACAAAGTAAAATGTAATTAAAAAAAAAATTTATTGTTTTTTTTACAAATATACTGTTAATTTAATTTATTTATATAACATCTGTTTATAGATTAAATAAAAATATATTCTGAAAAAATTATAACAATTTTCTTTTTCTTAATAAAATTCCTAACAATAACAGGTCATTTGACAAAGATAGCCATTAGTTAAAATATTTTTACAGGATAACAACTATCATAATAATCAGAATCGTGAAAATTAATGCAGTAGTGTTGCTAGAAAATTACTGTGACTATTAAAAGCTGATACATTAATAATTTAGGGTAAGTTTCATTTTAAAGGAACAGTTTTTTTTTTATCCATAAAGATCATCTTTAAGAGATAATGAGCATACCTCAAGAAGGCTTAAATGCAATTCATTATTTATTATTGTACCAAGAGGTATATATAAGAGCATTTAATATATCTGTAGATATAGTATGATATTAATAAAAACAAAAAAGTAACAATCGAAGACTAGAAACAACGGACCACTTTAAATTAAATATTATCAAAACTATTAAAACCAATATTCAATTACAATGCTACAAATTTCAGTTTATGGAGAGGTTCTATTATATGTTTAAAAATCAATTACATTTTTGGCTTTATTAAAGTTGAGTGGCATTATTCCTAATCTTATTTCCAGTCCTCAAATGGGAATAATTAGTAAAACACTTTTCATAAAGTTATAGTACAAAATATGTTTTAATAAATGTTCTCCAATAATCACATGACATTTATAACAAATATAATTATTATAACCACCTCCATAACATTTGTACAACACTCTTATATGATTTTTCAAACTTATGGACTAGTTTCGAAAATAAGTCTTACAATTCAACACCTCAATCTCAATTATGAAACAATTGGATTATTTTATAATATAAGTAGTATAATACAAAATATATATTTGCTCAAAGCAATACATTCAGTAGAAGATAAAGATAAACTTTTTGCATGTAAGGTGAACTGATACACATATGATCGCCAAAACTTCATATATCACATTGAAATAGTTAAAAATGCATGCACATTGAAAAGGTGAATAATGTATCTCATCACAGATTTCTTTGCCATGTGCCACACTCTAAAAGTTCAGTTCATCTGCCACTGAAAAATAAATTGTACTGATAACTAAAAAATGAAATATTTTATGTAATTATGAATATAACTTCTTTTTATTAAATATAATATCCACATAACGACTACTTCTAACTAAATACTTATTAAGGATATTGAAAAATCAGAAGTTTTGAGAGTATTGTTTGGATAAGTTTTACTATTAATAAATCATTTATATTATGTAGTCTTTATCGGGAGACTTAAATAAATTAATATTACATTTCACTCTAATTAGTATGGTGAAAAAATCTATGAATCAAAATATATTCATACATCTCATTTCAATTATACAACTCTTCAATTTCATATTATTGGAATAGAACCCAAGGGGGTAGACTGCCTCAGTAGACGGGAGTCTAGACAATGTTTCTTCAAAAGGGGGTAAAGTAGGGAGACAGCCTAAGTCCTCTCCTGTTCATAACTTTCAGGGACCAAATTCTGAAGATCTGCAAGGAACGAAGTCGGTTATAGGAAGGTTACCCCTATCTTGGCACAGGATTTATATTAGCAGATGACATAGTGCTAATTGCTGACTCAAAAGATAACATTCAGAAAGCTGTTGTGAAATGGAGAGAGAAACTAATCGGAAAGGGGGTGGGGATAAATGGTTTGTAAAGTAAAGTAATGGAAGTGGAGAGAAATGAAGGCGCATTATATAGAACCTGCAATGGAGTAATAATAGAGTTTGTCGATTCCTATCAATATCTGGGTATTTTTAAAACCAAAGAATCATGCATAGGTTATGAATATATATAAATATTTTTTTTTTTTTTGTTTTTTCGGTAGGCTCAACAGACCTTGTACATCTTAGACCACGTTTACTTCTCCACCTCTGTCTATCTTGGGCCACTAATTTCCAGTTTACTAAATGGAGCTTAACAGCATCTTTGTTGATCCTGTCTATCCATCTGGTCTTTCAACCTCCTCCTGCGTGGTCTCATTATGTTATTATAAGAACACTTTATGTAAACAAGATAATTAATAATTTTAAAAAAAAAGGTGTGAAGGGTTCGTAATTTTTTTTTATGTCCTAAAGAAGACACATCATTGAAATTTAAAAATGTCTTTTAGTTGTTCAGGAGTTGAGTATTGGATAATGAACTACCAAGGTTTTAAAAATCAATGAATTAATTAAACCAATAATACTTAATAGTTTTTGGAATATTGATTTGTGGGGTTAACTGAGTTAGTTAGACATTAGGTAATAGGCAACAGCTGGGAGACAAGTTAACATATAAGTATAGTAGTTTACTTATATAAGTAATCATTTCAGTTCCTAAAATAAATAATAAAAGCTATGATATGCTCAGATATTTTTAATATCCCATATACATTGAATTGGACCTCACAATATTTTGCACCCTACCCCTCTTGAAATCTCACGTGAAGTAGTACTACACTTTGATTTTATCAAGTAAGAAATACAAAAAAATACAATCATCGGATATCGAATAAACTTACACGAAGTGGTGCTTCACCCGGTCCCTTCAGAGCATTTTCCCTTTCATATTTTTCTAATTCTTCAGCCTTCTTCTCCATTCTCCTTACCCTTTCTGGATCTTTAATTCCACGGTTCTGATTTTCTTGCAATCTCCGCTCTGCAGCTTCTGCAAGGTGACGCCTTCTTGTTTCCTGTCAAAACAAATTAGAACTAGTAATTTACAATATAACAAAGACTTTGTTTCACGTTATATTGTACGAGAAATAAATGAGTTAGGAACTTTAAAATTAAAATGAACTGTTATTGTATTAATTACCTTGTCAGGAGTTATGAGTTCTTCTGATGTGCCTTTGCAACATGATATAAAAATCCCCATTTTCAAAGACTATTTGGGAAATAATACTAGGTAGCTCAAGAATTAGGAGTTAAACATTAACTGCAATATCGTTCTGAAATAGAAATATCAAATTGGCCAGAGAAGTTACATAAACCCGAAGTAGCTTTGTTTGTTATGCAGAATAAGGTTACTAACATAGGATTCAGTGTTACCCACTCAGAATCATAGAAAGCGCTTAATTCATTTTTATATTTTACAGTAGATGCTAATAAATACGAGTTTTTTTAACGTTAAAATAAAAATATTATAGATAAGTTTAATTCATTCAATAACATTCAATTTAATTCGAAGAATGAAAAATGTTATATATAAATAAAAAATGCTTTAAATCCTTCTAAAAAGCCCATCTTGAATTGTTAGTCATTTATTTCCAATCGTACAGCGTAAGTTTGGTAAATTGCTTCGTTCACAAAATTCCAAAGAAGGGGGGCGTCATACTGACAACCATCACAGTGTTGCCAAAGTGGACGGCTCTGACAACACTGTAGCTAGGCACAGACTCTGAACTGGTCCAGCAGTGTACGCTGTGAGGCCGCCTACTCGGTTTGTCTGTTCAGTTCATAAGTCGTCCCATTTGTTTCATTATTGTACTTTATTTGGAAATCACCATAGATTATCGGATGTATTGCTAGTACATTTAATCTGT
Source organism: Troilus luridus (assembly GCA_964056705.1). Taxonomy (NCBI): domain Eukaryota; kingdom Metazoa; phylum Arthropoda; class Insecta; order Hemiptera; family Pentatomidae; genus Troilus; species Troilus luridus. The sequence goes on along the minus strand of OZ057412.1, from coordinate 88,976,667 downwards.
TCCTTTTTCAGTTTCATTGCTGAAAGTAGAGTACTTCTTATTTTATTTTGTATCTGTGTTCGTAGTTCACAACCATAAGTTAGTTGAATCAGTGTAGAGAATAACCGGATTACGGGGCTAAGAAGAAGAGGCAAACAGGTGAGAACCATAATTGTTTATCAGCAAAGTGCTCTAGTTACAATTTGCACTCAACTTTTGTTTTATTTAAATTTTAATAGTATTTATTTTTTATAAAGAGGACAGCTTATTTTAGTTGTATGCACACTATTTAACGGTACCGAAGGAATTTTGATGTTCTGATCTTAAATATTCATTGTTAGATCTTATCATAGTGCTTTCTAAAACTGACTCTTAACGACGTCTTGGAAATTTCCCCTCAAATCAAGATTCGTTTGGGTAAGTTAATTGTACATTTAAATTTAATAATATATTTATGTTCAAAATTACTGATAACCGATGATCTCATTTCAAACAAAACCGGCTTCTTATAATTTCACCATTTTCATTCATTGAATTAAGAACAAGAGTTACCTAAAGAATTTCCACAAAACAGTTTTGGAAAATGATTTTTACTATAGTATTATATTATTATTAGTTCATTTCAGTCATTCATTATATCATCATACCCTTTCGATGCTACCAATGTCAGAATGAACATCAGTTATTAAGTATCTATTCGCTTTAAAAAAAAGGAAGAAAAGTCAATGAAAAGTTATGTTTAAATCAAACAGAAAGATAGAATTAAAAAAGTCTCAGTACATTTAGAGCTACGATTGAAATAATAAGAACTGATGTTTGGTAACTTTAACGGTGGATTCGACCTAAAAAGTAGTTCCTTAACGAAAAGAAGTCGCTGGTAGCAACCCACTTTTCCAACTATTGTTTTCTATGAATTATTATTATGTGGGCTTCATTGTTTATTAATTATTTATTTAATGTCGTTGATGGTGGATCCTTTTTGATTAGTTCTATCCAAAGTTGGTTTTTGTAGAGATCGAAGTTATTTCTCTACAAAACCAAAATCTAAGTTGTGTTACAATACCAGAAAAATTAATAGAGAATTAATATTTAATAAAGAATAGTTTTTCTACCTGTAATGGAATATTTACTTGAAGATGACTAGGTTTTCAAATCAATTATAAGGCGATGAAATAGAATTTTAAACTTTTGTTAGCTTTAGATTTATATAATGAAATTCTATTTATTGTAGTTTGATCTTAGTTTTTTTTCTTCACGAAACTAATTTACTTTTCTCTTTTTCGTCCTTCTTTTCTCAAAATATTTTCTTATCATTTCTGCGTTCCTTTGCTTCCTTTCTTTTGACCCCGCAGCACCCTTCCTTTTTTTTTTTTTATCATTGTTCACAAGAACCTTGATTTCTGTTAATTTTTTTCCATATTGTTCTCTATCACGTCAGTCTTTGTATGTTATTTTTAATTTTTTTGTTTCCTCTTTAATTGGTTTTACATAGCACACTATGCTCTTTTATTCCCGGATTTGCTCAGATACTTTCTTGTTAAGTCTCCTTCGATCCATTCTTACCCTGTAGAATTTTAGTCTTCGGATTCTTATTTCGGTTTCCACGTTGTATCTTATCCTGGAGCGTTCCTGTTTTTTCTTACGCCCATATATTCTCAGGATCCTTCTCTCTATTGCAGTAATTTTTCTAGTTAGGGAGACAACATGCCTTATCTTAGTTATTAATACAAAATTTAATAATTGTTGATCGTAATGAATGTTCATGTCAATAAAGAAATAAAATGTACTATGGATATGTTAAGATAATGTGACTAGTAAAAAATGAACTTCTCGAATTTTTGACTGAGATTAGGCAAACCTTATTTTACAATTATAGACCTAATTGTGAGTAATAATTATTGAATAAATAAAGTAATAAGTTTTGAATAAAACCTATCAGCTTAGACAAGGTCCTGGGTAAAGTCACCTGGGAGAAGGGTCACCTGCCATGGAGCATATTTTGTGTTTTATTATTTATTCGTCCATGTTAGTTAATAATTGTAAAATACAGATATAAAGATTGGTATTACGAAAGCGCGACTCACTTCCAAGTTATAATAATTGGATTTTATGGTTTTAATTAAAATCCGACAAATATTAAAAAACAATTTAGTAATTTAGTGATAATTATTTTTAAAAGGAATCACTAAATTATTAGTGATAAAAATAATTTATTGATTCATTTTAAAGTTTAATATTTCAAAACTATTAAAAGTTTATACAACAGATGTTTACATCTACTCTTATCACGAAGCCGGTGGGTGATTTTGCCTCCTATCCCAATGGACGGGATTGAATGATATTGTACCTGTTTTTTATTTATTCTATAGCAATTTTAAAATTTTATAATTCTATGTAATTATATAAGGCCAAATAGTATAGAACCTTTATGAGTAGCTCACAAACATAAACAAAAACAATGAAGTTTTTCTGGTTTATGTATTTCATCATGTTTTTTAAAGGCTTTATATTTTTTAATTATACTATTTATTTAGAATATATACATGTTCATTACCATTTAAAAAAAATTGATTTGTCAATTTCATTATTTATTTCCATTTGATATATTGACTTCTGATCAGTTTGTATATCTGTTGTAAGCCTACGTCGCTATAGAACTTATCAAACTCAATGAAGATGAATACGCATAGAAACGGAGAAAACAAATATATAGTCATAAAGTAAATAATTCTTGTTATTTGACCGCCATCCCGACCATCTCCATGTTATCACGTAGGTCAGATAATGAAGTGCAAGCATTTTATTTATTTATATCGTTCCGTTTCAGTAAAAAAATGATACGACATGAAACTGATTAGATGAAAAGGCTTAGCTTTCATGTATTTACTATACTATAAATACAATCCTTAAAGCTATTCCAAGAAGGTCCTCTCAAGTTGTGCTGGAATGAATCTATTATTACGAACCATAGTGTGCGTCAGAGTAGATATGACGTCTACTTATAAACATGGTAGAGAAGAACGCTTAGATCTTTACGATTGCGTTTCCCAGCGACAGCAATTACGAGAAACTTCGAAAATAACCAGGAATTGGCGGTTGAAGTAATAGAATTTTTTCGATTCCTTAAGTTAGTGGTGATGCCAATCATTATATCCACAAAGGGATTGATTAATTTGTCTAAGTCAATGGTGGCTGACAGTTACGGCTTGGGAATGCTCCTAAACATACTAATAGAAGCTGATCATGGTGATTCGAATGTTCCTAAAATATTGATATCAAGAGGTGTATAGACTTTGGTCATTCATCCGCAAACGCGTCAAAAACAGTTGTAATAATGATGTGGTAAGATTTAATATGATATTCCATTGAAGTAAGAGAACCGGCAGATGCCGAGATAAAATCGAAAATATCAGGTTCTGGGAAAAAAATATAAAGAATCTAAAACCTTTAAAAAACATGATGAATTACATAAACCAGAAAAACTCCATTGTAAATACTGAATAAGCCATATGGAAGAAAAGTCGTATGTTTATGAGTAACGTAATACAGGATTTACAAGATCTTGCAACTTGAATAAACATAAATGAATTCGTATCATCCGTTCCACATAACTTAGGACAATGTTCAAACCATACAATATTCGTATATGTTATCTATTATAAAACAAAGTCCTCGCCCGCGTCTGTCTGTCTGTTCGCAGTAAACTCAATAACTACTGCACGGATTTTCATGCGGTACATACAACAGATAGAGTGATTCACCAGGAATGTTTAGGTATATAATTTGTCGAGGTTTTATGAATGTCGGAAATGTTAGAAAAAATATAGCCGCCTGGTAGGTTATTTTGAATGCGATATTTTGACAGCTTTTTAGATGGATGCAGTATTAATCCGTCAGTTTAAATACTTTAGTTACCTTAACCATCTCATTCACATTATTATATTTTACACCATATAGTTTAAATGAGTATATTAGGTGTTATTGCAAACAATTAACGTGAGTGAAAATAAATGTCTACAAAAGAATATTTTATTTTGTTTTTATGTTTATAATATCTACGAAATAAAATACATTAAAATACTTCATGTATTGTAGGCATAAGATTACATTTAAGTTTAATCCAATTATTCGACTCTCCAAAATTATCCGATCCCGGCGCAAACCCGATACCGGATCGCTAGTACTTTATAAAATGTAAGCTTAGGTTTGCAACTTCGAATTATCCCCATATTAACATAATCTCGCGTACGCCACTGTAAGTTCTACACAGATACACTTTCGTGTATAGGATAGAACTACGCGTACACTAAGGAAAATGGGAGACAGGAAGGCTAAGAAACTAGAGGGTTGGTAAGTGTTAATGTCCACGAATTCGATTATAATTACGTCCCTCCTCGCCCTCCTCGTCCAGTGGATCGCCTTGGTTACCAAGGAGTTGTTTGGACATCATTTTGAAAAAAATGAACCAACCATTTTAATAGCCAAGAAAAATTTGGAAATTTTAATAAGTTGATTGTCTTGTTTGTTACAAAACTAATTTAATTCCAAAATGGGATAAGATAATAAGTTCCAATGAAAATAAAAAGTCATTTCCATCATTTTTACGAGAAAAAACATCATATTCTATTTATTTTTTCTTGCATACCTCTCAAACATAAGTTTTTTTTCTATTTGAATTGTTTCATATTTTTTTTTAATATCCTGTACCACTACAACGCATGATAGGTCTTGGTTTCAGTACGTAGTAGAGAATGTGCTTTTTGCTGGAAACGGTTGTACAGGGAGGTAATTTGTCCCTAGATCACGCTCAACCGCCAGATTTTCCCCCCTGTTTGGGTACCCCCTTTATAGGTGCTGGATAAGCGCCAAGAGGGTCCTGCGATCCCATAGAACCCATCTTCAGCTGCGGATTAAATAAAAGTCTACCAGCAGGAGGATTTGAACCCGGGACATTTGGACTGCAACTTTCTACCACTGAGCCACTCCGATCACTAACGAATTTTTTAATTTTTGAATTTTATAAAAGATATATTACATATCTCCCAATCATAACGTTTTATACTGTATTTATTCTTTAATATTTCTTTTTTTAAGTGCCCGCATTCACCGTCGAAATCATCTTTACAACAAATTTTTGCATATTTTGTGAATTCTTTCTTTTCGCTTCATGCTGTCCGTCTACACTTGTGTTTAATTATAGCACGTCATTATAAATTTGGAGCATTGCTAAAAATAAATAAGATAGTATCTTTTTAACTACTTCGGCTCTTTACTGGTTCGTGTGATTTTATTTATTTAGAATGGACTTGTGGGTTTCAGTTCCGCAGGTTGTCGCTTAGAAATAAGTCACAACAAGCTTTAATATATCATTCGTTTTCTTTTTTATATCCTTGAAAATAAAATAATCTTGAGTTTTAGTATGGAAAAATAATCTAGTTATGAGAAATTTGTATATTTCGGTAATCGTTTCATCGATTTAACCAAAATAGTATAAAATCGGTTCTTTAATCTATATACAGTCAGTAATTATTATAATTTTTTTAAATTATTTTATTGAATTGTACAACTGTAATATATACATCTAGTACAAGGGCTATATGACTAACTAGATACATGAAAGGACATGTAGAGGCACTACCCACTGGCAGCACTCTAATCAGTAATTAATAAATTATTTTTATTTTCGAGAATATTAAAAAGGAAACGAATTAAAAGTTAAAACTTGTTGAACTGATACCGGGTCTAGGTATAAAGTGGCAGTATAATACCTATTTCAATACAGGACCCTTAAAACTGTCTAACACGTACAAGGTAATGTACCCGCAACTATTTAATATAAATCACGTATATAACTGGTATTGACACTTTTAGGCCAGCGGTATTATTTCTGTTGTAGTCGCTGGCGCCAATGTTAGTAAACATATCCGGCGAATGTCATTTGTTATTTAAAACATCGAATCGTTATTATTTAAAGAAAGAATGACAACAACATCTTTAGTAATTATTTTCTAAATTAGATATAATTACAGTCGTAAATTTTGTGATGTACAGCCATAAAACAATAAGTCATTTTTGATCCTAAGAACTGTAAAATTTGAGGGTTTGAACTGGCTCCACGTATTAAAGAACGATTCAGCATTAGGTAAGATGTGTTTATAATTGGAGGTAGATATTTTTTTCTCCAATCTTGAGTAACACTTTGTATATATACTTATACAACCATTTTATTTCATCTGCAAAATCCTGTAACTGGATCCATTTCAGGTCAATTCAAATTAAGTTTTTGTATTTATTCATACTAAGCACTTTAGTATCTTGCTTATAATCTTTTATTTTATTTATTTACAATTTTTTGTTTGCCTTTATCTCTAACTTAATGTTCTGCGTCTCTATAGCGCATATTTTTTTTTAAAATAAACAAATTTTATTTTCAGGGAGCTTGTTAGTTCTGTGTGTAGTGTGCTGAGTTGCTATACTGAAGGTTCTGGGTTCAAATTGGGTTGTGGCAGAAGTTATTTAATCTGTTAATAACCACAAATGAACCCTGTGACATCTGCAGAACCTCCTTGGGTTCACCCAGCTTCTTTAAAGAGGGTACCCTATATTTGGGGGAAAACCTGGCAGTTGAGCGTGATCTAGAACAAATCACCTCCATAAACACAACCATTGTCCTAGAAATTGTCAATATAGTCTCTACCATGTACTGAACCCCAATACCCTTTATGGGTTGTGATGGTACAATTCTTTTTAAATAATGTATTTGAAAATGTTCTTTAATTATTTGTAAAATACCGTTGATATATTTTGCTTCAATCTTGTCAAGTTCTGTAGATTGTTTTTGCTTATGGGATTTACCATTAAACTTCAGATTCCGGTATTACATAAGAACTATATAAGCTTAAGCGATTTTTATTGAAACATCAGTCATATTCAGCCATTACGCTGTTTGATTGAAATAAAGGGATGAGAAATAATTAGTGTATTTATTCATTGGATGTTTTGCATTGTTTAATGTTAGCATTTGATATATAAATTTATCTATCAAAATATAATATCTTCTTAATACTAATATCTACTTCATTAAGGCGTAAATCACAAAAAAACGATTTGTTATCATATTTTAATATCTTGTACTCCTTTTTTTTTTTCTTTAAATGTTATCATCGGAGGTAATTCGCAATTTTCCCCATTAATTCTTTCTCATTTGTTAGTTTAATTGTATTAATTAATTAAATGTAATCACATTATAAAGACATAATACTACCCTGTATTGTTATTCTAAAGGATCTTGTCCCAGAATAAATAAGGACTTTATTATTATTATTTTGTATTTCTCGGCTTGTACCGGATAAATACACCAACCCGGACCAAGGTAAAGGGTATGGTTCATTTGAAAGTTAAATTGGAATATTTAAAAATTTTCTAACGATGCTGGAGTTCCCAGCATAACCACTTTCTGTACTTCTTCCAGTCCCCTAATTATTTAACGTCTTCATTGATGTAGTCGTTTCCTGAGGAATTAAACCATTGCTGGATACAATGATTGGGAGTACTTTTACATCCACCAGTCGGTAGAGATGCCTTAATTCCTCGCAGAGCTCTTGGTACTTTTTTTCCGAATTTTTTCGCTCAATGTTTTAGAAACGTCATCATCAGCAGGAACCCCAACTTCGATGATGATGGCTTTTTTTATTTTTTTGTCTAAGAGTAGTATGGTATATTATGGTATATTATGGGTATATTATGGTCAGTGATCATAGTTTGATCCCAATATAGTTTAATGTCATTTTTTTCTAATATTGCCTGTGGCTGGTATTTGTAAAATGGGTGATGACTGCTTATTAAATTATATTTTTGAGCGAGTGCCTGGTGTACGATCTTTGCAGCATTATTGTGCCTAGTTTGATATTCTTTACCTGCTAATGCTTGGCAGCCAGAGGTGCCATGTTGAATCGATTCGTACGTTGCTTTGCATAGGCGACATCTATCTTCGATTGCTTGGTACTCATATATGTTTTCTGTACGAATTTGTTGCCATGACCTGTTCCTGTATAGCCAATAGGAATCCTTCAGTCTCGGGGAACATTTTTCCTGTGGTCAACCGTTATTATTATTATTATCTATTTTTTTCTCTCGCATTTGCGGGTTCAAAGCAGAGATGGGGGACAAGTCCAACCATCTGCAGTTATTATTTTTTTATTTTTATATTTTTCATCTCTAAATATTCTGAAATTTTCTGACGATCCTGGCTGTGTCTAGGAGAAATGCCTGTTGTGCCTCCTTTAAAACCTCGGCCGGAATTCCCAGTTTCTCAATACCCTCCACCGTGGATTTAGGAACCAATCCATTCGTGGAGATTATAATAGGTGTTACCACCACACTTTCCATATGGTATAGCTCCTTAAGCCCAGCCGCAAGCTCTTGATACCTTCGAAGTTTCTCTCCAACAGAATAATAATATTGTTATTATTATTATTCGTTCTTTTTCTCGGTTTCTACCGGAGAATGCACCTACCCGGGCATAAGTCTAGGGTGAGGCTAGAAAAATTAATTAGTAATATTCATAACTTTTCGAACGATACTCGCAGTTCCGCGATACTGATTTCTGCATTTGAACCAGAATATTATAATTAAGGTCTAATTCCTTTATGCTGTTTAACGTTATTTCTGGAATCGGCCCATTCGCGGATAAGACCAACGGTAAAACTTTTGCCTTATGAACCTTATATAATTGCTACTGCAGGCTAATTCCTCTGCCAGGTCCTGATATTTCCTAATTTTTATCGGCGACCACCTTGTGGAGGTTATCATCTGCCGGTACTCGAATTTCAACAATATACTCACATTTTTCTTCTTTTAGAATTAGCAAAATATCAGGCTTGTTGTGAGAAATTGTGTGATCAGATATGATGGCCTGGTCCCAATAAAGCTTCACGTGCCTTGTATAAATTATTGGCTGAGGGCTGCATCTGTAATAAGGGTATATCTTGTCCAGAGTATTAAATTTGATGGCCAATTCTTGGTGTACAATTTTTCCTTCAAAAAAAAAATTTTTTTTATCGAAATCCCCTAAATAATAAATGTTCTAGCAAATCAAAATAGCTATAAAATTAATTGGTGTAATCCTGTTCTTCTAAATAGATTGAATTCTCCAGTGTGTTGTGGTTTAGAATACCGTTTCTTTCGCTTAAGGAAAACTGCCATTTCCGCTTGTAAAAATACAAGAAGAACACGATGTTAATTACCCAATAATTAAGAAGAATTATTAAAACAGTCGGTAATAGTTTTTTGAGTTGAATCGAGAAAACCAAGAATTTATAGATTGACAAGGTACAGAGGAAGATCAGGGATAATATTAACAAGGTCGATAGATTGATTCTAAGGAAAAGGGGTCGTTTAAAAAACAAGCCTTGGTTCGATACTGATTGCATAAACATTTACAAAACAATAAAAATAATACAATGAAATTAAAAGCTCTAAGTATCCCAATAGAAACAACATTCCAAGCTTCCATGTATTTAATAACTAATATTTCAACCCCTTGAAAAATAAAAATAGAGACTATATCAAAAAGAAAATATTAGAGATAGAATGGAAAACAACGTAAGGGACATGTAGGTACTTATAAGATCACCTTTACAGTATGAGGCTACTGTGAATAAAATTAGTGATGAAAATTATTTTGGAAATTTTTGAGTACAGAATATAACAGTCAATCATCTCCTAATCAATATCATCTTCATCATAATCCATTCTCTCCACCGCTCATGCAGTGTGAAGTTTCCTTCTTTACAGTCCGGACCATACAAATCTGCCCTGTGCTTCCCATTTGTTTGCATTTGATTTTGTTTTTCCATGTGAGAGTTATCGGCCCAAACACCTAGGCCTGATATGGGGGCTACGGGGTGTACAGACACACTTCTCTCCCTGCTTCACCTTTTCTGGTGTTTTTGTTGAGGCTACTTCCTGAGACGGTGTTTCATTGAACCCTCACGTTGCTAGGAGAATCCCTCGTCCTTTTTACGGGTTTGGAACCGGCAACTACCTTTGGGAGGAAGCAGGCGGAGTTCCTCATTAATATCATTACTAAAAATTCAATAAAAAAGTTGAAAATTTAGAAAACCGTAGGAATCGAAAACATTCCTTATGAACAACTGAAAGTGTGTGGAAGATAGAGTATCTGAAGTTTCTGTCTGACTGTTGGTTAAATAAATCTTGGAAAATCTGGGAAAGAACCTCCCGAGAAGTACCTCCCGATAAAGAATTATATTATTAACTATTGCGTAATCATACACCTTAATATGTGTTGTAAAATAATATCATTAAACTCAAGCAATGGAATAACTGAATAAGCCATGGAGTTATCGTAGGTAACTATATATTTTAAGACTAATAATCTTAATGGCTTTAAAAATTCGAATGAAGAAAATTATAATTGAAGGTAGATGCTGATTTCGAACTTGGGGATTTTATTACAACAAATCCATGTTCCATACATGAGCAGTGTTACATTTTTTTAATATATAACATTAGTACATGAAATGAAGAAACTTTTGACAACGCCGAAGAGGCCGAATATCATGAGTATACTTTTCTTCTTTTTTGTGACTAATGAATTATCCTTGTATCATATATGTATCCTTACTCAGTCTGTTTTTGCCATAAGAGCTGTGTTTTTAAAAAATTATTTTATATTCCACTTATTAATCAATTTATTATTTTGTGGTACTCATTCGACGCACAATTTAATATTCTTTAATTCAATATGTGAGTTACTGCACTGAAGGTCCCGGGTTCAATTCCGGCTGTGGCAGATACATTTTTTAATCTGTTAACACGGATGGAACCTGTGGGATCCGTAGATCTTCTTGGACCTCACCTAGCCTCTATGACATGGGTACTTTTAATTGGAAGAAAAATCTTGGACAATTCAACTCTGTTTTTCTGTTTTTGCCTTGTTAATCGTTTTTCATAATGATTTTCTTTCATACTAATTAACCAATTTATTACTTTGAGGTACTAATTCGATGCATAATTTAATATCTCAGTTGCTGTTTTCAGGGACCGGATGAATCAAATACGGTTTTGACCAATAGATTATTTAATCTGTTAAACAGCCTTGGATGGACCCTGTGTAATCTGCTTTTCCTGCTGAGATAATCTGGCAAGCCCAGCCTCTATAAAGTGGGTACCCTTAACGAGGGGGGGAGCTGGCGGTTGAGTGTGATCTCGGACAATCATCTCTCCGCGCAACCGCTGTCATAGAAACAGTATATTCTTTAGCGTGTACGGAACCCCAGACCCTTTATGGGTTGTATGGTAACAGTTTTTTAAAAATGTAATATACTGATAGTGTTTATCGTTTATGAAACATAGATGAAAACGAAAAACTGTACCAGAATATCTACTTTTTTTTTGTTGCCATTTTGAAATCCACACAGTTTTTAAGGCAGTTGCTCATTTTTTTTTTTTTTTTACCTTGATCGATAGATTCCATGGAACATCCTATAACGTTTGGCCAAATAGGGCGGGGTTTTTACATTCGGCTGAGGTACTAAAAGACGAGGCACACTGGATATCTTTGTCGGTGGCCGAAGTTTCTGTAAGACGATCGGGAGGATCACTGGCGAGGATTAGCCCAGAAAAAAGATAATGGGCGTGGAAGATTTCCCCCGGCTCACTCCTTGGGTTACCAGGCCTTTTAATAGGCTCGGGTTTCGTATCTCAGAATAAAAAACCAAAACAGATTCGAAAAAGCTGTTTTAATTAAAAACAAATGCTAATTGATGATAAATATAAATAGATCAACAAACAACGTTTTGTATGTCGACAGCCTCGGTGAATAAATTGATATCTCCAAAGGAGTTTCTTTTACGTAGGGAAGGGTTGTTTTCTTTAAGATCGTGGGTTCGTAGCCCGGCAGGTGGCCATGGATTTTTTAAAGGGAGTAAGAAATCCTTATTTACGCCGTCCTTCGGAAGGGACTTTAAACGGGAGTCCCGAGCCTGAACGATGTCAGGTACTTGTTAAAAATCCCTATCCTAATTAAACCTGGATAGGCAAACTTTAGAGCTCCCCCTGTATCATCGTCCGATTAGCCATAGCAGAGACAGTGACGTTAAATGAAGAATATTGGATGATAAATTTTATTTTTCCTCATTAATTTATTCATTGAAATTTACAGCTTTATTATAACAATACAAGTAAACGGCAGAAATGATACATGATAGCATGGATAAAGACATGCAGAGAAACTACCCAGTGGTAGTACTCTAATAACAATTTAAACTTAAAAGATCACGATGCTATATAATTTGATGATAAAATTAAGTTGAAAAGAGTGACATGATTTTGAACTCATCTATGTTAAATTTTTTTATTTGAGTGAATTTGGAGATAAATTCAGATATTTCGAATTGCTAATAAATTTAATTAGTTTAACAATACTGCAATAAAAAAACAAAGACTGGTTTTATTGGGACATTACACTAAAACCATAAGATGTGATCAACTGTGTTATAATGCCGGAATAAAATGGTGGAATAATTGAAATACCTTCGATCATTCAGTAATTATCCACTAACTTTTGAAGATCCAACATTCTGACAAATCTGATTTCCTGCTGACCATGCGTTGTTGTCATGTGTTGTAAATCAATGAGCAAGATGATATAAAATTCGTGAGTCAACTTTTATTTTAAGCCAGCACTCCTCTTTCTAACTGCTACAATTGCCCTTAGGCAAATCAATTAGCGGCTGTCACATCAGTCGTTGCTATTAGTGGCAGTAACTGCCGACGTCCACGTGACACCAGGTAGCGGCAGCCTCGGGCGTACGCTTCATCACCTGCAATTGCTACACATATATTACCAAGAAATTTTCTATTGTAATGCCTTGCAAGTTCTTCCGTTTCTTTCTTGAAATTTCAATCATTTTTGCTATTTTCTAGCTAGATTGCTGATGTTATATAAGACAATGGAATGACGACATACCTCTGGAATTACGATTTCTTAAATTTATTTTATTGTTAAATTTATTATAGCAGTGAGATCATAGAACATCTCACTATTATTGTTTTTCTTTTCTTTACATGGGAGCATCGAAGAATTCCATACAATGCTTGCATCCGTTCTTATCGATATCTTTCTTTTAACATTAAACATCATTGGCACAGACTGCAAGGGGCGAGGTTGGCGGTCCTCCCCTAACATTAAAAGGGAGCCTTCAACTAATTCAAGTAAATTAATGATATGTATAAAAAAAAAATAAACAGAAAAATCAACGACGATGATTACTAAACGAAAGAATAAAATATCTAAATGGGAAATAAAATGAATCTTAGTGGTTAAGAAAATCTATTAATAAAATGCATTTATGACAGCCATGCCATGAATTTTAAAATAGGGTTTTATTTTCATTTCAGTCCTGAAAACAAATTAAATGCTACAAATTTCCGATCCAGACAGGATTACATGATCTATCGAACAAGTTTTTAAACTGTAATAACCTTAAATGGCCCTATAAGAAGCTAAAAGTCCATATAAGATGCTCTACATGACGGCACAAACCGTGACTAGACTCCGCAAGCTATGTCGCCCAGAAGTAGACCTGGAATAAGCTGGGTATATCTAAGCAGTGCGGGGAGTGCCTATATCGATTAAGGAGTTGCTGATTTGTTACTTAAGGGCATTAAATCTATTTTCTGAAGTCGAAATACCCCTGGAATAAAATGAAAGTGGTCACTATTGTTTTTTCAAATTAATTTTCTCCGAAAAAAATGAGACATTAAAAATAATTATAGTGAATTAATTCCAAGCCAATAAAACAATCATAGCTATTTTAATTTCTGTTGAAAATAAACATTAAAAGAATGTTGGTATTGCGACTTCCTTCTAGCAATCATATTTTTCAACTTAGAGGATTTTATCTCGACTTCTTATTTCTGGAGATGAGCAATCAGTTTTCCTAAAAAATAAAAGTTCATTTGTTCTTCATCGTATTTTTAGTAGGATTAATTGATTATTAACAAACTATGATCTGTAGGGGAGGGAGGTAGAGCGCTGAGTTGCAGTCCTGGGTTCAAACCCGGCTGTGGCAGATAAATTATTTAATATGTTAACAGCCGGAAATGGATCCTTTGGGATCTGGGTTCACCCAGCCTCCATTAAGTGCCCACTCTTAAGATGGGAAGACCTGGCGGTTGAGTGTTACCATAACTAAAATCCCCTATATCATCAAAAAGTTATCATTCACTAAATGTGATGATATTGCTCAACACGATCAGAAAGTACCAACAAAAAGTTAAGCTTTGCAATGCTCCAATCGTATTTTATCATTTATGTTGATTATGTTACCGACCAAAATATTTAAAATCCATAAACTAGCTGTTTGTCGCCTTTCTGAAGACTTTAAATAGTCCAAATTACCGTTAATTAAGATCTGACAATCATGTTTCAGGCCGATAATATAATGTATTAATTTATACCGCTAATTGTGAGAACTGAATAACAAATATGTGACTCATACGATGAACTTTTCCGACTGAAAATTATACCTTCGTTTCCGTTAAAACCATGAATATATGTAAATATCTTTCTTTCCATTTCTCTCTGTGTAAAATCTTAAAGTATTTACGAATAAACATTTAACTAGAAAGATAACTGTAGTTATCTACCTTACTTATAGGTTAGCTGTACTACAATGTACTTTCTTGATTTGGGTTTTATCACTCATCCGAAAATGGATCAAAGCTCATCAAATTCTTGTTTTATTTTATAAGACTTTAACGAAGATAACAATGTTTTCCTAACTTAATTATTTATTAGGGGAGCGGAGTGATTCAGTGGTAGAGCATTGAGTTGCCGTGCCGATGGTCATGGGTTGTTTATTCATTTAATGTCACTTTATGGTGCTATGGCTAATCGTGTGATGCTACATTGGAAGTCCTAAATTTGCTTATCCAGGTAGGTAATTGAAATAAGGATAGGGATCTTTAACGAGTACCTGCATCGTATAGGCTCGGGATCCCCATTTTACGTCCCTTCCGAAGGACTGCATAACTAGGGATATCTTAATCCCTTTAAAAAATCCAATGGTCACTTGCCGGTCGCGATAGTAGCTTGTTATGTAGTGTTATCTTGGGACCTCACCCCGCCTCTATGGAGTGGGTACTCTGAAGAGGCAGTTGAGCATGATCTCGTTCTAATCACCTCACTGTACAACCGTTGTCCTAATACAGTACAGACAGCACCATGCACTGAGCCCAAGATCCTTCATGGGTTGTAGTGGTACAGGCTTTTTTTAATTTATTAGATTATAGCTATGTATAATGTATTAGTATGTATGTTTGTGCGTATTATATTGTATGTTTATAATTATTGAGAGTTTATGAAAGTTAACTTGTGAATATAATCCCAAGATGAAGTTGCGCTTTGCATATATTTCATTATTTCTGCTTTGGAAAAGCAAAGTATTCCGCTCTTTGTGTTTCCTTCAAAGCCACAAAAGTTTTTTGATTATGGGCTTGATGGTAAAAAAATGATGGAAATCGGGCTTAATGGTTGATGATTGGAAATGCAGCCCGTGCTGAGTTAGCCAACCCATGCCTGATTCAGAAGCCATGCAGTCAATTAATCGGCGATAACTACTTCCTTAATGGAATTTCGATTGGATTGCTCCCAATGGCCGGTCTGTCCTTCCACTTATTGATGACGTTACAGATTGAAATTGTAATCACATAGCGACAGTCTTCCATTACCCAATAAGCTACATCGTGTTAACTGAGAAGAAATAACAATTACTCCGTTAAAATGATTTTTATGATCAATAAATGTTTATGATTTCTACTGTTGAATGAATACATTTAAATAATTACATACAAGCATTTTACCCTAAGCTCCTAATTTCAGCGGCCTCGTGCCGGTTCGAGTAAAAACCGCCTTCAGCGGACTCAGCCCGATATAACGCCTTAAAATACCGAAAGGTAACAGAAGGCTTTTCTTTATATAGAAGCTATAGTTTTTTACTATTATGTAATTGTAATTTCATAAAATAAAGGAGGTTATGAAAAAAATAAATAAAAAAGCTAAGCTCCCATTTAATTACAAAAGACTCACCTTGACAAACGCTTAATTTGGAATCATAATTCTAATCTGAAACGACAAGAAACATCTCGCCGCTTCAGGCTACTTCAACGTTTAGTAGACAAACGCTCTAAGCTCCCACTTAATTACAAAAGATTCATATACATGACAATCATAAGGCCCATCTGATAGAGCTTTGGGGCTCCACTAAGCCATCGAATTCCTCTCGTATTCAATACTTACAAATCAAAAATCGTAAAATCCTCAATGCTTCTTACTTTGTCACGAACAAATTAATCGATCTTGATCTTAATGTCCCTGTTTACTGATTTGGCCCGAATCCAATATCAACCTTTTCATGAAAAAATGTATTCCCACTCAAACCCACTAATTTCAAACCTGACAATCTTTTTAATTTCTAATAATCCTCCGAGGAGTCTGAAAAGAAATCATGACCTTTTAAGTTGATTTAGTTATTCGAGTACTACCATTGGCTAGTTTTTCTACTTGCAGTTCACTAGTACCATTATTTATCTTTTATTATATTTACTCAATGTATTCAATTATACAGTTGTAAATTTCAATTATTATTTTTTTTAAAAGAATGGTTTTTAGACCCAGAATACTTATTAAATAAATTTTTTTTTAAATCTGTAAAAAAATTTAATTTCTAGTTATAACTTTTATATCAACCTTAAACGATTTATGACGCGTAAAAAATAATAGATTAACAGAAAAACAACAGAACAACACAAAAAACTGTTTCTAATACCTTACTTTTTGCATCAAACAAATTATAGCCCAAAACTATATTTGAAAATGAACTATTTAATTTTAAATATAATGGTTTAACAGTTTTATATCAATTTAAGTTATACACTGTACTATCCGGCACATGGTTGTGAAGATAACTGGGTCGTGTTAGAAACCACCTTACCGTCAATTCATGTTCACCTTCCTCCAGTGTGTTCAGTAGTAGACCTTACCCAACAATATTAAAAAGTTTCAAAATAATTCTTTGAAATTGCTCAAATACGCCTAATTTGATCGAATGATGAAGTCTTTATCTCTTCTTTATTCTGGGACAAGTACCTTTAGAATAATGATACAAGTAATATAATATGAGTTATGGGGTAAAATTTAATTAATAAACTTAAATTATGAGTTAACTCTCAATAACCAGTTTAAAGAAAGAGAATAATGTATAAAGAAGATAATAGCTATGAAGAAAGAAAGAAATTGATATTTAAAAGACTTTAAAACGCGATTTCCCTGGGTAATATTGAGACAAAAAATTAATCTCGATCATAATTCTGAAGTAAAATGCTCCTAAGAGCTTTTAATTACACACATTAAAAATTAATAATATTAAACAATTAATGATAATAGTTTCATTTTTTTCGGAATCTATGTTACAAGTTTGGCCGATTATATCGAACATTCTCATATATTTCAGCCTAATCATCTTATCAGCCTAATAACTACATTAGTATTAAAAAATATTTTAATACCCCTGAGAAATATATTTACCCCTGAGAAGACTTCATTAGCATTAACATACCAAATCATTTTTCATTTCATGTTAAAAATCAAATTAAAATAGGATGATTTTTCCTCATTCAGTCCAAGTCAATAAAATAAATGCCGTCCTTCGGTAAGGACGTAAAATGTGGGTCATGAGCCTGTACAGTGTTAGGTATTCGTTAAAGATCCCTATTCCAATTACACCTGGACAGACAAAATTCAGGACTCACACTATGTAGTATATATGTATATACATTGTATACACTGTAAGTGATGTTAAAAGAATAGCATAAATGAAGCATGGTTAATTTTTGTATTATGAAAAATTTTCTCTGATAATTCTGAATCAATCTGGAAAATTTTGTTTTTCTTAAAAATACTAGTCTAGTGTATGCTCCAAGTTCTAAAATCATAATTATTGATTTATTTCTGTTATCTTTAATCTGAAATAAATTTATCTTTAATCTGTTATGATCGAGGGTGAAGAAGTAGATCAATATTTACTAGTTAATCCATTACTGGTCAAAATATTACGTCAGCAGTATTATCGCCAATATTAAAATATATTATTATTAATAAGGTTTATTTTTTGACTTGCACGTTTCTATTGTCTCACATATCTATTAAATATCATCCATTTTTAATGTCGTCATCATCCATTGTACATCACAGACAACTTACGTCACTGAATGATGCAACGATCATGAATTGCATTGGATTTACGCCATTCTTAGATAGAACTTATTGCAACACATCCAAGCGACCAAGTTCTGGGTTATTTGTATAAGCCATAGCACAAAATGTCAGAAAGAATATCATTATTAAATTATCTGCATTTAAAGAAAAACCACTGCAAATTGTTGAATAATAAAAGCAAGCAAAATAATTGAAGCAATATTTAGGAAGAAATTGTTGAGATTTTAGAATCTTTCTTTAATATTAAAAATACTGGAAAATACTCATTTTTATTCCTACTAATACTTTAAAACAATCAGAAGTTACTTTTCCTGAAAGAAAAGTGTATATGAACGTACAAAGCGCTTATATGTAAATATAGATACATAGAATCACATGTGGTGTTGTGGTTAGCATTCAATAATCATGATCACGGGTTCGCAACCCGGCAAGTGGCGTTGGGATTTTTTAAAGGGGTTATTTTATTTATTCGAACACCCCTCCTTGCCTTATGGCTACGCGGGTTTTGACGATATTAATTATTACACAATAATTCTATTGTCTATAATCTAATTTTCAATGTTTTTCACTGATGGTAATTTTCATGGGTTCTTCTTCCAAGATTGAAGAGTGTTGTTCCCACTTACGCTTTCCACGGAAACAATCAATTGTTTTTATGCCCATTAGAACATTCTAGTGGTAGAGACTGTACTGTTTCTAGAACAGCACAACAGTTAAGTAGGGAGGTGTTGTGCCCGAGATCACGCTTAACCTCAAGGTTTTACACCTTAATTTGGGCACACACTTTATAGAATCTGGCTCAGCCCCAGGAAGGTTTCCAGATCCCAAAGGAACCCGGGACCTTCGGCGCGGGAATTCAGTGCTCTACCACCCCGGTGGTGGATCTCGCTCTCTTAAGTTTACCAGAGTAGGCGAAATTTAGGATTCCCTCTATCTCATCGTCCCATTAGCCAGAGTAGTATAATGTGGCATTTAATAAATAAACAAACAATATATTTACGTATTTACATAGAGTATTTTATAAACATAAAAAGTTCTTGAAGGATGGTGTCAGAATAAAAAAAAGTAAAAAAACAAAATACTTTACCTTTCCAGTTTCACTTTTTTCCTTTGTCGGATTATGTGATGAAACATCACGGTATATTTATCTTTATCAACCCACCAGAATACATTTTTTTTCGTTTACCCACTACCCGAGCGGTTTCTTCCAGTCAGTCGTCAACCGATCGAGTTTGTTCCAAATCCTTGATCCTCCGACATAAGCCGCCGTTGGAGATCGATGAAGAAGTCTGTTTGTAAACAGATCCTGCTTAGTATTCATAGGCTCCTGCCTGCACTGTCGTCTCCTCGTCCTCACGGTCCTCCTCGACATCTCGCCTGATTGACTTCGGTTAATGAGGAGCGAAGAACCCTGCCTGACAGTCAGCTGGAAGACGCCCGCTGACAACCTCAGATGGTGTGTAGGTTTCCATCCCATCCCGCTCCGATGTAATCACCGCTTCACCCTGTCCTCTTTATTTATCCAAAGGCCATTCTAATCCTGACATATAAGAATTTCGTTATTATAAGGATTTCTTTGTTCCCAAACATATGAACAGGTCCAAAGAATTGTTTATGTATGATTGTGTATCAATATTTACTTGGGTATTTTCACATTATCTTGTTGGATTTGTATATCGTTTCTTTTATTGTTTCATCCGTAATACTTGTTTTACCTTTAATTAATCTTTACTTCATAAAAATAAGAATGAGAATTAGCATATTTACCTTCTATTGCTTTTATTAAAATACTAGCACAAAAATAAATAAAAAACAATAGTTTAAAAAAACTTTAATATAAACAAAACAAAAAGTATAAAATAATTTTAAATAAGTGTAAAATTCATTTTATCGTAAAAAAAGCTTGGGGATGCGTAATGATAATGGTTGTAAATATTTGATTGACTGATGTTGGTAAATGTAGAGTCATTATGAAAATGTCTAAAAAAACACCACACTTTTTATTTTTCGATAAAATGAATTTTAAACTTATTGAAAATTATGTTCTACTTTTTAGTTTTGTTTTCTATTAGTGAGTGCTTTTTTAGTTTTTTAAAGCTAATATTTCCTGTCTAGTTTTGAGTTTTTTTTACCTATTGTTTTTTTGTACCGTAATATACGAAACTCACCAGTTCATCCTGTCAGAAATCATAGTTTGGAAGTTTAAACCACGCACGCATTTGTACTTAGGACAAGACACTACCGTGTCTTCGGATATGAAAAATCGTTAATCGTGAAGATCCTGGTCGGGATAATGAGATAAACTTATTGTATCATTGTATTGTCATCGGTCCTTGAAAATCGTACAAAGTTACAGATTAATTCGATGGCCGAAAATCGAGCTCAAAGATTCCGTTACATGCATTCGTACACGCAGGCCAAGCTAATAAAAGTGTATTAATATTCTTTTCGTCGTAGCTTCTACAATCGTTTTCTCGTAGCGAATTTATTATTGCTAAACCACAAAGATGATATAGTACATTTTGATACATTTGAGTACCTATATCAGAACTAGATATACAAAATAAAATGTTTCGACTTAAAAACTTCCCGATTATGTTCACTGATATTCCGTTGCGCCCTGGCCTATAAAACTCCTACACAGCCAATGTTTTAAGGCTTAGAATCTCCTAAAAAGGTTTCATCGAATGCTGGGAGATATTATCACGTCTGGGATCCACTCTTTATTAATAATGAATCTACTTGTAATAAACGTTAGTATTTAATTTATAATTTTTTTAATTACTTCAACATTATTTTTCATTTCTTTTCTTTTTCAATTTCATTTTTTTCATTTCTTATAATTATTTTGTCAACTTCAATTGTTTTTTCTATCGCTTAACATATTATGAACTAACGTTGATAAATTAATAATTTTTTTATAAGCTAATCATATATATTTGATACTTATCACTGTAAGATTTATTCATTTATAAAATATAAAACTTTAACTCATATAATATATATATATATATATATATATATATATATATATATATATATATATATATAATACTTTAATTCAAAATTAGCTAACCCTCTTTTTTTCAGACCGATATAACTATTTGTCATTGATATTTCCAACTACTGTTTTAAAACTAGCGATTAATATATATTCAGCTGTAGAGAGACGAGTTGGCGTGTCGTAATTCCGGCTATAACAGATACTTTATTTAATCTGTTAGCAGCTAGGGATGGATCTTGTTGGACCTGGAGACCATACTGGAGCTCATCCCAACTCCCTGAATATTACCCCCTCAAAATAAAAAAGTGCTGACCAGAACAACAAACGTCATAAACCGTTCTTTCCCGAAATTATCAGTTATTCTTTCCTAAACGACTTGATGGGACATTTCATCAGTGTGTAGTCTATAACGACTGAAATATGTAAGATGTCATGTTTACTGTCTGCTGAAATTGGTCTGTTTTCTATTTATTCTTTAAAAATAATTTAGCTTAAATCCCTTTTTGCAACCATCGAATGTTTCGTCTAGTTACCATTTCACATCGATTCTTATCATAGATATGTTTTCTAGAGAAATTTTTAGAGAATTATTTTAGCATTATTATTTAAGCGTTTCTTAATGACTGGTCGGAATTTTTTTTTTTGGGGGGGGAGTTTGGTATTTAAAATTGTTTATTTATAGAATGAAACATTTTCCTAAAGAATACTCCACTAAAGAGTTTCCTGCCATAATTTTATTATGAAAGTATGTCATAAAACTAGATATTTCGATGACCATAGCAGGAAAATTATGTAAATCGTAATGTTTAGTATCCGCTGAAATTAATCTGATTTCTACTTATTTTACGAAGATACAAATTTTCTTTCTGGAGAGACTTTCAGAGAATTCTATTCTTATACCCCTTAAAAATTTCGTAGAGAACGGATGGAATTAAAAAATGAGGGTTTAATTGATATTCAAAACATTTATTTTTAAAAGAATGAAATATTTTTCTATATGAATGCTCCACCAAATAATTTTCTATACATATTTTATTGTACACACATGTCATAAAACAGGATATTTCGACGACTATAGCGGCTGAAATATGGAAAATATGATGTTTAGTCTCCGCTGAAGTTTCAAAATGTTTTAGTTGTTTCCACCCCAAGCTTTATTATTTATAAATATAAATGGAGATCCTCTGATACATCGGAGAAAAACTGGAATCGAGATACATATGTAGCTGAGTAATTATTTTGTTTATTCCCTAGTGCTATCCCCGTATGTCACCCTAATTAGCTTAAATCCATTTGTGCAACCATCGAATGTTTCGTCAAGTTACCATTTCACATCCATTCTTATTACAGTGGATACGGGGTATTAGGTAACTGACTGAGGAAGCGGTGATCTAGAAGGAAGCTTAGGGTTGGGGAATGAAGTGTTTGGCAGGAGGAATCAAAAATAGTCTGTTGGAGGTGGGCCAACTCGCCCGCTCAGCTGATCTCCACCAGCCAGCTCTTTGGATAAACCTCTTTGGACAAATACCCACTCTCTGTATTTGTTGTTTTATTCCTACTCTGCCACTTGGGCTCAAAGGTATAATCTCTCGATGTCTCTTTGAACCATTTATTCCGATTCCGAGGAGAATGATTAATGCTTTTGAAGTGAGTAGTTTCTTAGAAATAAGGATAATTCAAGTTTAAATTTTTTTGTTCTGTTTGATATTCTGACTGAAATCGAGCATTATACTACTATCAATTAAGTAAGTAATCAAATACCATGTATACTAAGAGTCTGTTTACAAATTGTAGTAGCTAGTTTGAGCTAACAAAAAAAAAAATCGCTCATCACATTTTTTTTTTTTTTATTATTTATTTATTGATATTTACAACTATATTACAATAATATAACAAGTAAATAGGCTAAGTGATACATAATGACATGATATAATGACAAGTAGAGAAACTACACACTGGTAGTACTCAAATCGTATGTTCAACTAAGAAGGTCACGTGGCCATCTTCTTTTCAGACACCTCGGAGGATTATCGGGAATAGAAGAGGAAGCTAGGTTTGAAACTAGAGGGTTTGAGTTGAAATGAAATTTGTAATGAAAGGACAGATAGCGGGTTCGGGCCAAATCAGCAACAAATGGGACATTAAGGTCATTATGGATGACTTTATTCTTAACAAAATAAGGAGCATGGAGGATTTTACGAAGGATTTTGGATTGTAGGGATTGGATACGAGAAGAATTCGATGGCTTAGTGGAGCCCCAAAGCTCTACTCTGTAAGTCCAAATAGGTCGTATAATGGTCATGTATATGAGTATTTTTTTAGTTAATTGGGAGCTTAGAGCGTTTGTCTAGTAAGTGTTGAAGTAGCCTGAAACGTCGAGCGGTTTCTAGTCTTTTCAGACTTGTATGAGGATTCCAGGTTAATGGTTTGTCGAGATGCAACCCTAAGTATCGGATCTGTTCTACAGGCACAAGTGGGATATTATTAAAGGATACTGAAGGGTAGGAAGTCATTGGTTAACGACGTAAGGTAAAAGTGATTTGATGTGATTTTTGAGAATTTATTTTAATTCTCCAATTTTGACACCATTCTTAAGATCAGTGATATGGGATTGGAGGCTTTGGGATACAATAACTGGATTGGTGTTGACTGATAATACACATGTATCATCAGCATACGTGGTAAGGATAGTATTAAGATGAGTTGGGATGTCAGCTGTATAAACTGTATAAAGGATTGGGGCAAGGATACTACCTTGAGGAACACCAGCAGATTGGGAAAAGAGGGATGAATAGACATTATTATGGTTTACATGGAAAGTTCTGTTTGTGAGATAGGATTGAAGGACGAGAAAGTAGGTAGGCGGTAGAAATTTACGGAGTTTATAGAGCAATCCCGGATGCCAGACTCGGTCGAAAGCCTGTTCCACGTCAAGAAAGGCGCCCGAACAATATGATTCACGTTCTAATGCAGAGGAGACTACATCCACCAAACGATGACATTGCTGAATAGTGGAGTGGGATGCTCGGAATCCAAACTGGTGATATGGTATTATGTGATTTGCATCAAGGATGGGGTACAATCGTTTGAGGATGAGTTTTTCTAGGATTTTACCCATGCAAGGTAGAAGAGAGATAGGACGGTAAGAGGAAGGGTATTCTGTTTTTTTTTAGGTTTGGGTATCATTTTTACAATGGGTAATTACCAGAGGTCAGGAAAATATGTGGAGCGGAGTACAGCATTATATATATATATATATATATATATATATATATATATATATATATATATATATATATATATATATATATATATATATATATATATATATATATAGGTAAGGAATAGAATGGCTTTTCTAGGAAGGTGTTTTCAGATATGAATTGTGATGAGGTCGTGTCCAGGAGCGGGAATGTAATCTGTGTATAATGTTGGATATTTCTGTAGGATGGAATGCTTTGGGTGGAAGGGACATTTGGAGGGGAATATCTAACGCTTCTTTTATATATTCAATGTGAGTTGGGTTAATGATATCAGGATGTGGATGAAAGATTTTGGAAAGGTATTGACCAAATAACTGTGATTTTTCTCCGTCAGATCTTGTCCAGTTATTTGATTCAGTAAGGAGTGGATGATTAAATTCTTTGAACTTTAGGAGTTTTTTGGTGGTCATCCATAATGTTTTTTCGGTGGTTGTAAGATTTTCAGTCCAGGTAATTAAATTTTGAATTTTGAACTTCTTGATTTCTGCTTTTAGTTTGTTAGTTAATTTTGTGTAGATAGTTTTATCTGCTGGATATCGAGTTCTATGTCACTTCGATCTTGCTCTGCGTTTTTCTCTTAATAAGATTCGAATATGCTGTGGCAAATCAGTCTGTTGATACTTAATAATTGTATGATTTGTGATGTTATCATGTAAACTTCTTCTGATTGACGTTGTAAGTTTTTCTATGGCTGTATCAATGTCTTGTTTTGTCTTAAGTGAAATTTTTAAGTCCAGTTTGTCCTCCAAGTCATAACAAAAATCATCCCAGTTGACACGTCCTGTAATCAGTGTGGGAGGGGAAGGCTTGGGAGCGAAACTTGAGTGCATGAAAAGGTGTACTGGACTATGATCTGATGACAGGTCGTCCAAGGATTCAATATTGACATGTGCGGGGGAAATTTGGGATGTAACAAATATGTCAAGGATGTCGGAACGTTTTTGAGGGATGTAGGCCAATAGGTAGGATTTTTTGGGGTAAGGATAGAGTAGCTCTTTGAGGATGTGAGGGAAGATAGAATATTTCCACGGGAGTTGGATGTTCGACAACCCCATCGTTGGTGTTTAGGATTGTAGTCTCCTCCAGCAATGAAGCGCGGTCCAAATGATCGGAATAAGGAATCTAAAAGGTCATGGGAGATGGAACTACCGGGAGCACAGTATACAGCTGAAAGTGTGAAATGGAATGGACGAGTCATTATGTTTACAGAGGTTGATTGGATAGCATCAGTTGGAATGGAAGGAATCAGGGAATGGGATATATTTTTATGAATAAGAATACAAGATCCGGTATGTGAAGTGTTATCTGGGTGGTCTGATCTGTAAGTGATGTAGTCACGTATGTAGAATAGTGAGCGGTGTGTGAAATGTGTTTCAGTCAGTAAAGCAATATCAATTTGTTTGTCATGTAGAAATATGTTAAGTTCGTCACGGTGATTATTCAGTCCATTAGCATTCCACAATAGGACAGCTAGGGGTTTTATGTTGGGAGTTTTTGGGCTTGTTATAGGAAGTCTGGGGTTTTTGTTGGGATGTTTGAGGTGCCTGGCGTTGAGGCTGGTGCTGGTTCGTTGTTCTATTTTCCTTTTCCGGAGGTTAAACTGTGGTGGTAGGTTGTTGTTGTGCCAAAATGTTCGGTACTTTTGGCAATTCCGGGAAGATAGTGGAATTGTTAACTTCTGGTGGCTGAGGGTCGTTATTTTCTAGGCTTATCTCTTGTATTTTGTGTGTTCTCTGTCGTAGTGAGCTTTTATACACCAAGCAACCTTTATAGTTCGCCGGGTGGTCCCCACCACAAAGAGCACATTTCGCAGGCTCGTTTCTAGATTTCTGGCATGCTTCCGTTAGATGTGAGCCAGCACACTTGACGCATCTGGCTTGATGATGACAATAGGTCTTGGTGTGACCTAAGATTTGGCACCTAGTACACTGCACTAGAGTGTTTTTCTGTCTGGGCTCCTCGCATTTTACTGTTGAGTAGACAAGTCTAGTAACTTGAAATATTTCAACATTATTTTTGGCCGGTTCTAGTTCGACAAAAAACAACGGAAGGGGATATTTTTCAGTGGGGTGCAACACTGAAGAGATGATTCTGATGGTGTGACCTATCTCTTCAAGATCTCTTTTGATAGCGTCCTTAGGCGTGGTCGAGTGAAGCCCTCTTAAAACTACCCTATATGATTTCTCTTCTTTGAGTTGGTAGCAGTGAAAATCATTGAGATGATTTATTAATTTTTTGTAGGATTCTTTATTAATGGGGTTTTTATTTTGATGTCGTTGACTCGAGAGTAGCATGTAAAATTTGGCTGCCCGATTAAATCCGCTACTTCTCTTCTGAAACTATAAAAATCAGTTATTTTGGTGATAAATATAGGAGGAGGTACCGGGTCATCGTATTTTTGACTTTCTTGATTGTCCTTAGGAGCTTTAACTTTGGGACCAGAGCTGCTGCTGGTTGTGATGCTACAGGTTGTTTGACTGCAGTAGATTTATTGCGGGTTTTTGGTGGTTCAGATGTATTATTCTGAGTGGCTGCTGGTTTTAACATAGCCGCTTAGTTTATTTTTTTGTTAGGCGAGTTGCCCGCTGAGCCAGGGGCAGATTTTCTTTGTCGTTTCTGAAGCGATCGTCTTTTTAAATATTGCGAATCAGTCTCACTAATTTCGGAGAATGGAGTCTCTTCCTCCGACAAATCACTTCCTGTATTGTCCACACTCATCATGGTATTATTAATTAATTAAATGGGGGAAAATTATCAATTATAAACTTTTGTTAACTGCAATTATCTTAATTATAATGAACATATTTTATTTAATTAAATTTTAAGGAAGAAAAAAAAAAAAAAAGTTTACGTAACCGGGTTTTGATTGAAGACCGGAGAAGGTGAACAACCAAGCCTTGACCTTGATCTTGCTATCTATTGTATTAGTCCTGTCTATTACTATGGGATTAAGGCCACGTTGCTGCCTTTAGCAGCCGGTGACTAAATTATTTTATGTCTGTAGTTTTTATTATTATCACTCACCTCACTTATGTTGTTAATAAAACAAAGTAATGTCTACAAACTTAGTTTTGGTAAAGTTTGATGACATTATTTGAACTGATAATATGAAAATATTGTCTCAAGCACAGAACGATGTTAAAGTTACACTTCACTTGCGGCCATGACACTTGGTACCCTCATCACATTTGAAATTAAAAATAAATAATATTTCAAAAAAGTAAAAAAAACACGCTTCAATACGTCACAAAACTAAAAAATAGAAAAAGTAGGAATAGAGTGATAAACGAAACAAAAATAAATTTATCTTAAACATGCGTTGGTTAGTTTGAAAGATGTTATTATAATGACTCTGCTTTTATCAATACAAGTCAGTAAATTATTTACAATTAACATCAAGCAACAAAAAAACACGCTTTTGTTTTTTAGCAAGCTACGAAACTCACAGCTACCTAACTTATAATAGGTGAATTTAGTAAAAACGTGTTAAAATATTTAAGAGGTTATTCATGTAGGAATAACCAAATAAATTTCCATCCTACATTTAAGAGGTTAATACATTTTATCCATCTTTTTATTTTTTTTAAACATTATTTCCGAGATGTATTTTCCGTATATTCCAGTAATTTATTATAAAATATAATACAGTTACTACATTTAAGCTAATTGTAAAAATACTTGTCGTACATTATATTTTAAATTAACAGTATTTAAGAAGTTTACACATATATCTTTTAAATTGTTAGGTTTTAGTTAACATAAAGTATTTTCCGTAGTCTATTAGTTCAAGCTAAGGCTTCCTAAATAAATGTAGTTCCCGAATTCTTCTTCATTCCCTCTGAGACCTTTATAAAATCATGTTTTTATTAAATAGATAAGTAACGATAGAGAAAAAGTCTAGACTACACAGAATTTTTTTTATCGTTCAGACCAAGTTTGCATAATTTGTATTTCCCCCCCTCCTGAATATTTTCATTCTTTAATTTCGTAACTCCTTTGTGATTCTTTAACTTTCGAGATCTTTTTAAACTGCTGTGAACTATTTCGGTTTGGCTTTTCTTATATCTAAATAAATAAATTTTGATTTTTAAAACTATTTGGAATGCAAATTCCAATGTAAGAACCTATTAGTTAACCGTTTCAACAGACTATGTACTTTCCTATGAACTCTAATATCTATTTTGTTCCTTAGTAAGTGAACGGCAAATAAAAATATTGGATTGTTTTATTTTTTTATTGGTTTTTTAATTCCATAATCATGTTCTTGTACCATACGATAAACATTTGGTGAACCACTTGATGGTTCAAAATTTCACTTAAATATTGGATTGTAAAATGTTGATATCAAATCAGTAAACTAGTTGACTATGGGGGAAAAAAACGATTTTTTACATTTATTAATTCTCAATGTTTCTTTATGGGACTAAGGCTCTTTTGAAAAATTTTAGAATTCTGATTTAATTTTGTTTACTAAAATTTTTCCCGGAACTAAAAAAATATATTCTAAAATTCTAAGAAAGTTCTCATGTTGAATGAGAATCTTAAAATTTTTAGAATCTTCAACCTGTACTAAATTAAACATGAGGAAATTTCTTATATCTTTATTGTCTTTATTTTTTTTTCTTAAATTAAAGAAAAATGAATAGCATAATATTTTGAGTATATGACATTATATGGTCGAAAATGGTAGAAATACATGGTAAAATATTGTATATGTGTTTGTAGCACTGGAATGAATACTATAAGAGAATAGCCAATAAAATAAATGCTGTAGGGCATCAAACTCCGGGTCTATTTTATTTTTAATCCATTCAAAAACATCTCTCGAAATTAATCTCTGAATCTCTGCACTGAAATTCTGAACTTATTAGACATGTCATTCTAGTTTGCTCAAAATGATGTAATGTTGAGTTCCAAGAATGTTTTATGTATACTAAAAAAATTTCACGTGTTTCCTCTGTAATCAAGTTTTAAAGAATGGAAAGTTTCGCGCAGGTTTTCTATGCAATAGTTTTGAAAATTTGGAATCTCTGTTCGGAACCCTTCTAATGTATTCTCTACATTCCTCGTTTGTTCTTTTATTTTATGAACTAATTTTAGAATAATTTATATTAATTTTATAGATTCAAGTATTTAGCCTTCCATTTTCTTCTGTTTTTACTTTTTCCTAGACAATATTTCCCATACAATTATTAGCTTCAACGAAGTTTTGAGAGTTCCCTTACAAAGCAGATGCTATGCAACCCCAAATAAAATTACGCATTAGAATTATTGCCATATGTTAATGTTAATGAATAATATTGATATTTGTTTTTTATTTTGGTTGCAGACAAACGCGATGGGGCTGGGAGACTAGCAGACTGGATCGGCTGCCCAAGCTGCGGCTGGGCGAGCGCAAGGGCCGCTCCACGGACCGCCTGCGCCAGCTCACCGAGCGCCTCAAGAGCCCGCCGACCAATGAAGAGAGTAAGCCAGAGCCCAGGCCCGTCGGCTACGTCCAGCGGACCATCCCCTTCCGCAGTGCCTCCTTCAGCCAGGTCGACTTCAGCCCGTCTGACGGCAAGTACATTCGCAACGCTAGGAATATAGCTTTAGCCAACAAGGCAGCCTTGAGGAAACCGGACCCTGAACCGGAGGACGAGGATCTGAAAGATATTGCTGAGGAGGATCTGGAGGCAGAGAAGAAGAGGGCCTGGGGTGATTGGAGCTCGAGTGCTCAAGAGGAACCCCAGAGCCCGGAAGAGCGGCCGTGGCCGCGCTTGGTCTGTCAGTCCAGCGAAGAGAAGGAGGAAGAAGCCAGCTCGAGGGGAAGTCCTCTGGAGTCGGATTGCGAGGCACGGAGCCCACGGCCTCCTAGGAGGTATCCCAAGAGGCCTCTACGAGGACCATACGGACAGATGTTGGAAGCTGAGATGAAGAAACCTGAGGCGCGGAAGTTCACCATCAGCCAAGATCTCAAGTTCTTAGACGATCTGCCTCGGCGGGCTCGCGACGATAGTCACCTGAAAGAAGAGAGCAAACGAGGCGAGCACCAGCGGACGACCAGCAGCCCCAGCCAGCTGGAAGGTTGCAGTCATCAACTTCTTGCGCAACTGCTGAAGGGTAGTAGTGAGCGGTGTGCAGACTCCAGGCTCCTTCTCAACTCACCTAGTCTTTGGAAGGTGAGTTATCCATTTTACTTTTCTTACTTATCGATTATTCTTATATTCCATAATGATTTCATGGAATATAAAAATGAGTATTATCGTCAAAACGTTTCTAGAAAAATGATATTTTCTTGCTTTAGTATTTTGAACAATTCAGAGCTAGGATCACCTGAGGTTAAGTGGTTAACATAACAACCTACTATATGCAAGATCACGGTTTCACAGCCCGGCAGGCGGCCTTAGGACTTTTTCAGATGGAGGTAAAGCTAATGGGGTAAACCGAAGCGTTGATGGGCAATGTTCTGGGGAATGTTTGAAATTACAAAAGTACGTATGTGAGCGTACGTGTTTAATTTTTTAGTTTTGATTTAGTTTTATAGGCGTTCCAACAAGGGTTGCCTCAACTAGCCAGAGCAGAGCTCCATACCTCTCGGTCCATCAAACCTTCTTAATGGGGACCCCTACCGGCCACCTCCTCCTGGACTCCCTCCATCCACCTGCTTCTGGGCCGCCCGCGGACTATCCTCCCTGGTGGAACAACTTCAAAACCCGATTCGGCCAACATTCAAACGCCCTTCTCTTCACATGGCTTACCATCTAAGCGGCGCACAGTGGAACGAATCAACGCATTTGTTGGACATTGGACCAATTCTCAAATAACTAAATTTGTCCTTTATTTTGATCTTAAATTATACTTTATACTTCTTCTCAACAAAATCCATAGATAAATTAATTGTGAAATTAAATCTTATATGAAAAATTCTGAACTGAAATATAAATTTTTCTAAAAACTCATATTTTTAAAGCAATCTACTGCTTGAGGAAATGCATTAAATTAATCGTGCACCTACTGGAAAAAAACTCATCCATAATAAGATATTTTAGGAAAATAAAACTTGGGATTATTTCAAACGTCTGGGAATTTTCGGTGAAAATTGGGGGATAAAACTAAAATAATCAATTGCGAAAATCGCCCAAAAAACTACCTTCACAGTAAATAACTAGAATGTTTGAAGTTTTTTTTCAATTAGTCGGATTCTGCTACTAGGTGCTATTTTCCGAGAAAATGATTTTTTTTTTCTTTTTTTTTTTTCCGGGGCTTGAGAATTAATTTAAAATAATTTCTGTTGATATTGGCGTCTACTTTTCGCAAGTTTTCTTTTGTTTACCAATGTTTGTTTACATTCATTTATCCGAATCCTTATCTAACATAATAGTATTAACAATGAAACTTAGTTTGTGTGTGGTATTTGAACGACATATGTGTAATGGTGCACATAGGTGGAATAGTCCCTACAACAAATCGTCAAGTTTTTAAATTTTTATTTATTAATTTTTAAAAGTTTTATTTCGTTATTTAAATAAAACAATTTTATATAGGCACCTACATTTATTATAATTTTGATGTATCAATTATACCTAGTGCATTAACAAACATAAGTAATTATCAATTATTATATTCATTTTGTTTAATAATTAAATTATTTGGTTTGTTACTTTTTCCTTTCTATAACTTTATTTAATACCTATGTATCTGTATTTCCATAGA
This sequence comes from Troilus luridus, assembly GCA_964056705.1. Taxonomy (NCBI): domain Eukaryota; kingdom Metazoa; phylum Arthropoda; class Insecta; order Hemiptera; family Pentatomidae; genus Troilus; species Troilus luridus. The sequence goes on along the minus strand of OZ057412.1, from coordinate 88,944,425 downwards.
ATACTGTATTGTACCCATTCTAGTAGTATATAGGTACAATGTTAGATAATAAATTATCTAACATCGAAATATCAAATCTAGAATTTTTACATGTTTCCCCTAAAATGTTTGATCCTGCTTATCATATAATTAAATAGTCCATTCAAAAAGCTTTAAAACCGTAGCAATAGCCTTATTCTAGGAGAACCAGAAGCGGAGATATTAATGAATGTCCAGGCCTCCCTAACGCTCGTTCCACTGTGCGGCGTGCCCCTTTCATTTGTAGATATATCCACGTCTAATATTCTGGGATGCTAGCAGTAAGACTTACAAACTGGTTGGAAGAAAGAAATGTATTGATAGAAGGCCAAGCAGGTTTCAGAAAGGGCCGCTCAGTTGTTGACAATTTGTTTATTTTAAGCAATTTAATAGAGTACATGTGGCATTTAGGGAAAAATAAAATCTATTGTTTTTTTGTCGACTTCAAGGCAGCGTTTGACTCTGTGGACAGGAATGCGTTAATTTACAAAATGTACGAAATGGGTTTGTCAACTAAGTTCACTAACGCTATAAAAAGTCTTTACGAAAACACGGAGGCAGTGGTCTGGACAAAAGATGGAGTTACGGAGTCATTCAAGACGGGGATGGGGGTCAAGCAGGGATGTGTACTGAGTCCATACCTGTTTACTCTTTTCATAAATGATTTAGCGGAGAATCTCGGGGGAGGAGTCATAGTGGGGCATAAGAAAGTGAATATGTTGGCTTATGCTGACGATATTGTCCTAATATCAGATAATCCGGTTGGTTTGCAGTACATGATAGGCAATTTAGAAATCTATTGTAAAACATGGAATTTGTTTGTAAATCTGGACAAATCAAAAATTATAGTATTTAAGAAGAATAATAGAGGCAAAATGTGTACAAAAAAAGAGAAATGGTTCCTAAATAATGAGCAAATTGAATGTGTGAAATCATACAAATATCTAGGGGTGGTGATGTGCAATAACCTAAAAATGAAATATGACATTAAAGAAAAAGTAAGTAAGGCAAAAGTTGGGATTAATATGATGTGGAGAGAACTGTTCAAAAATCCAGAAGTGCCATTAGAGTCAAAATTTAAAGTATTTGAGTCAACAATTAAAAATGTCATAACCTATGGATGTCAAGTTTGGGGCCACAAATATTTTGAGGAAATAGAAAAAGTTGAAAGGTATTTCATTAAAAAAATTTTTAAATTACCGGTTAATACCCCAAATTACTTTGTGTACTTAGAAATGAATAGAAAATTAATACACATGTACACACTAAAAATGCAATCCAATTATATTTTAAAAATACTAGATTATAAAGAAAATAGGCTATGTACAGTTATAGCAAGAGAAATAATAAAACAAAACATATCATGGTTTAAAGAGTGGGGGGAAATTGCAAAAAAAATAAATTATAGACTGGATTTAACTTTAAACTCCGTGGATACTTGGGAGGGAGAAATGTTCAAAATGTTGGAGCGGTACAAAGATTATTTTATCCAAGTTTGCCATGCAAAAGCAGCAGAGGGCACACACCACGGCCTCTATAGCTCATTAAATAAAACAATAGATTATAATAGGCATTTTAAAGCAACAAAAAAAATGAGCGTAGTTATGAAATGTAGAGGGGAACTTCTGAATCTAAATTACAAACCATTTGAAATTGATTCGCAAAATATACAGCTATGCTCACTGTGTAATCTGAAAGAAATTGAAAACAGTTTTCACTTCCTGGCAGTGTGTCCCGTCTTAAAATTGTATAGAAAAAAATTCTTAAAATATGAGCTGATATCAAAACAAAAATTAATAGATATTCTGAATGGAGAGAATTTTATAGGTTTATATAATTTTGTAAGTAATGCAGGTCGTTATAGACATTTTTTAATTTCAGAATTTAATTATTAATGTCAAAAAGAAATTTGATTTATTTTTTAGTTTTCTTGTTGTTTAGTAGTTTAATCAAACTCCCGGCAGACGGTATAAGTACCATGCTGTGGTTGCTAATGTAAAAAATAAAATTAAAAAAAAAGAACAGTTGTAAATAATTTAATAAAGAGCATTTTATATCTATCTATCTATCTATCTATATCCACGTCTATCCTCTGTCGAATTTCTTTTTTTAATTTTAATTTAATTTGTTGGATGCGCAATTGCACAGGTGCAAATGAAAATTAAATAATTAATAAATAAATAATAATATTTTTATTAAAGTCTGTGACAAAAAAAAAATGAACATTCCAGATTTAATACTTAACTTTTTATCGAATTCTAATTAGTTAATCTCACTTAAGTATGTTTTATTTCTATTTTACCTAGCGAATTTATTTGTAATGCGTCATTTCAATATTCTTAGATTTTATTAATTTGTATATCTAGTTATTGTTTTATCCATCATTTTTCGTAATTTTTTATAGTGGATGGGAACGAAGACAGTGGAGGGTGAACCCAGATGTGAGATTGAAGCTGGTAATAATAACTTCTGCCCTTGGACTACATAGCACCTCTCGTAGGCTTTCTGTCACAAACCTATTCGAATAGTCTTCAGAATTTCTGTCAGTGTACTCAAATTTAGAATTTTTTTCCAATGCGAGTTTTGAAATATTTTTAATTGTTTTAATCCATCCATTAATCAGAATAATGAATCATGTTTTAATATAGTATGTTCGAATAACATTTATTGGAAATATACAAATATCACATCAAACGAGGTTTGTAATATCAAAATCCATTAAGTAAAATTTTTGAAATTTTCGAGGAGACCAAAAAAACTGAAACATATGAGCTTCTAAAAAAGCAAAATGATTTTTCAGGGCAACTGTAATAATGCTAAATGGGCTTATGAGCAAGTATCAGAGGTCATATTCTCATGTCATCTGAGTTCTAGGGGTCTGAGAAATTTGACATTTTGTGTTGGGCTTAGTGGGTTCTAGCGTAACGATAGCTTCAAACTTATTGAAGTACTTTTTAAAAAATAGCTTTTTAATCCTTGTTTCTTTTTAACATTGCTTTTTGGCGAAGGGAGTGAGACTTCTCTCTCGACTCAAAATGTGGTTTTTGTATCTGCCTGTATGTTTCGAACTGTCAAACTAAGGACCTCCGGGATTTAGCATATTAGGGAATTTTTTTTACCTTTTTTAACCAAGCTTCAGTGGGTTCTGAAACAAATAATTTTAGCCTTATAAAGATACAGAGCATACACAACGATCGTAAATCAATAATATATAACAAAAACATTTCCGTTTTATCCATACAAAGAAATCTCTTCAAAACACGAAAAATAACCATGCTTTATTAAATTTTTTTGGGGGGGTATAGCCGAGAATGGGTCCTTTGGGATCCGAAGACCCTCCTGGGCCTAGCGCAGCCCCTACGAAACCCCTATTTGGAGGAAAATCCTGGTGTGATCTCAGACAAGTCACCTCCCTACACAACCGTTGGCGTAGGAACAGTTCAGTCTCTACTACTGAACCCATGACTCTTCATTGGTGGTATTGGTGTAGTTTTTTTTTTTACATTACTTTAACGGTTAACATTACAGAATTAGTAAATAATTATTGACTTAATTTTAGATGGAAATTCCATCTTCTCTATTTTCGAACTTCTGGTTGGCATGAGAAAGCCAAATACATCATTTAGTTCTCCTCTAATGACCTAAAAGTCCCCTTTTAGGAGAAAAATCTTCAAGCACTTTATTCCTTTCAAAAACGAGACTTATTGACAGTAGAGACGGCTATTTGAATCGGTATAGAGGTTATATTTACTAAAGAGTTAGCTGACGTCATTGGACCCCATTCACTAAATATGTACACACGAGTGGTGACCTCTAGCGGCAGAAATAGCTACATCTCCAAGTCCCAAAGCTGCATACCTCTGTATTCATTCTCTTTTCATTATTTCTAAAAAAACAAATTTTTTAAATTTAAACTGACTCCGATTATGGTGTTGCCAAACATAACTTTAAGTTATCAAATATATTAAGTATTTTTCTAAAATATATATTTATATTAAGTATTTTTCGTTAGGGTCGCGAGTCTGATGGTGGTACAAAGTGGTACACGCTTTCCAACCCCAGTTGATTTCCTTGAGCCTCTTGAAGCTTTTTTAGTTTTTTAGTGGATCTAGCGGAAAAGAATCCACCAAAAAATAAAAAATAATTAGAAGAAGAAGGTGAAAATGAGTTGGTGGTAGTTTTTAAACGGGATTTGTGTTTACTTCTTCACTTGAAAAACAATATCTTAGTCTTCAATGGAGAATGCGAGTTAAAAAGAATGAAGCGTTCAGGATCGAAACCGGATAACTCAGAAATAATACAAAATGGACTTTTTCACATTTCTCGCTTGTTTACTCAAGCAATTTTTTTTTAACTCGACACTTCACTATATTTTTCATGGTTTTAGTATAGTTCTGAACCTGACGTTTTGGGTGCATAAAGCATTCCTTGACTAAGCGAGTAAAAAAGTAAATTTTTGAAATTTGAAGTTATCCGCTTTAGATCCTTAACGTCTCAAATATTCAAAATCCATTTTGATGTTTTTATCTAATGAAAATCAAATCAAATCAAATCAAACTACTTAATGCGCTAATTGAGAGAAATTAATTTTGTAGAATAATTTAAAGTTTCTGGAAAAAAACAACATAAAACGTTTTTAGGTTTGGGGTAGGCATAGGTTTACTTTTGTTGGCATTAGGTTTTTACTCGTAAAACTACGTTATGTTTTGGACTGAATTGGTCAGGGGGTGCAGTCAATGATAACACAAAATATGCAGAACTTATTTTTTAATTGTGCTAACGTTTCGGCCTACGGTGTAAGCCATCTTCACGGCAAATATGGGGGGGGGTGACGTTGGCACAACAAAACAAAACAATGCCGGAAACGTTGGCACAATTAAAAAATAAGTTCTGCTTATTTTGTGCTAACATTGACTGCACCCCCTGACCAATTCAATCCATCATTAGAATTATCCAGTCAACTATTTTCCACTCATACGTTATCTTTTATTGATTAATTTATTTTTCTAATGTGTCTATTGGCTTTCGTGAACACATAAATAAATAAACTGCGAAAAATTAATAGGGGTACCACTCATTTTGTTGTATTTACTTTGCCTAGCATTTTTTAATTATTTTTATTATAAAAAACATAAATATTTATTATAAATTATACTACATTAAATATTAATTAAGTATACAAAAGTAGCAGTATCCCTATTCATTTTTACACATTATATAATGACATCAAAGCCGATCATTGTTTCACTTCTTCTTCAGTTCGCTAATCTCTTATCTTGGAGGTGATGAGGAATATTCTTGAGTTCGATTCCTAGGGAAAGATAATTCTTTTATTGGTCTGAAACAGTTATTTTTAACCTTTCTTTTTGCTTGCGGAACCCGAGATTTAAAAAAATCAAGACATCCTTTAGTTATTTTAAAATTAATGAAATAATAAACGATAGAAATAACTAAAAAAATATATATATCGTAAATATTTTTTTAAAAATGTTTGATTGTTAATTTTAATAATTAAACTCTTTATTTAATGCTTTTTCGGTACCTTTGTGGAGTACTTGGGGCTCCCACGGTGTTACGGTTATTATGTTATTAGTTTGGAGAGGTTTCCTTTCGATTATTTTATTTCTTTTTATGTTTTTATTTTTATATATTACTAAATATTTATACGTACCTATTATCCTTTCCTCTCTCGAAAATATTCTTTATGGCCTATTCTATGTCACTTTCAACCCGAATATTTGGCTTCTATGTTTCCTATACCCTAATAAGAACTTGCTTTTCAAATGTTGAAAGGATCGTAGTGATAACGATTGATAACTATAATTTTTAAAGTATTCTAACAGTAAAACTATTTTTTAAATATTTATTTATTGTGTTATAAACAGAACTAAAACTTATTTTTATTTCATCTCTCATTTTGTTTTTCTCTATTAATCAGAGAAGAGGCTGACCACTAACTGACTTTAATGGATTAAAACCGTTTATATATATATATAAATATATATACATATATATATATATATATATATATATATATATATTCCCCCCCTTTTTTATATATGTTTCTTTATTTTATAGATATATATATATAATAAAGAGAGAGCGAGAGAGAAGTTTTCTTTCCGTTCTTAAGATTCAGTCTATTCAGGATAATGTGGCAGTAAACATTTCGTCATCAATTCGTTAGTGCCATTAATCTATTAACATCGTAAAAGCCTATTTTCCCGCTGTAAGGGCATGATTATGGGAACAATATAGTTTCGAAACGTCGCCAAAAGAAAGTTTAGCTAATTCTTATTTTATTAGCAGTCATGAAAAGTAGATACCAATATATACTGTAATAATTTTTTTAAATAATTATTTTTTTATTCCGACAGAAGATTCTATCGCATGTTCTATATGTATTCTCTTTGTTCTTCATACGATTAGAATGATAAAAAATGCGTATCAAATTCTGAACTTTTATATTGTATTGCATATTCTCATTCTTTAAAAACAAAAGGTATCAAAAAGGAAGACCCTACCTAACCTAAGAAGATAGTGAGACGATGGGAAGAGAAAGGTAGAGAGGAAGTGAGCTCACACATTTAAAATATATCTGGTGGCTCCGATTGACGTCACTGCTCATTGAGCCTGCCCACGCTCCTAGCTCCATTCATGTCTCTATGCACCTCTCTCTTGTTTGTAGAGCTTGTCAATGGCGGCTCTTCCTTAAACATTTTTATTTAAGTATCGTGTTAATTTTTTCTAATTAATTGTAGCTTTTATTACGTCTAGGAGCAGAGTGGCTCAATGGTAGAGCGCTGAGTTGCCGTGTCGAATGTCCTGGGTGGCAGATTTTATTTTATATGTTAACACCTGGGGACAGAGCCTTTAGGATCTGGAGACCCTCCTAGGGCTCACCCAGTTTCTATAAAGTGGTTACCTAAAAATTAGGGGGGCGTTCAAGCACTTCCGTTATCCTAGAAACAATACAGTCTCTACCGCGTATTGAACTCATGACTCTTCATGGGTCGTGGTCCATTTTTTTATTTTATTTAAAAATAGTTCGCAATAAAGGAGTGAATAATTATTGAATTAATTTTAGATATAAAAGCCTTCTTCTGCTTATAAACTATCTTCTCTTTTATCGAACTAGTTGATTGAAAATTGATACCAAAGTTTTCTTCACATAATGACCAGTTTTTCGCACTGCATCTCGAATTATTTGTCCAAGTAACTTTATGGGCCAATGACACATCAACATCAACATAAATCTGCTTCTGAATCGTCTTTCTCTTGGTCTTACTCCACTCCACCATTTAGGTTATTATTCCTTCATATGCTTCCTATGGAGGGAGCGGGACTGTTCAGTGATTAGGCGCTGAGCACCTGATCTCAAGGTCATAAGATAAAACAGCCTTAGATATAATCTGTGGGATCTGAAAATCCTCCTAGGGCTCACTCAGCTGTAATGTGGGTACCCTAAATTTGAGCAAACTGGGTGTAATCTTGGCCGAATCACCTCCTTGGACAACCGAAGGCTTAGAAACAATACAATCCTTACTATGTACTGAACCCTATACCTTTCATAAGTTGTAGTGGAGCTTGTTTTATTTGGTGTTTTTTTTATTTTTTTTATGGTACATATTACCAACCCACTTCAGATCCTCTTCTAAAACATTCTAAATGGTTCTTACCCTTTGGTCTTCTCTTAACTTTTCATTTTTACTGCAATCGCTTGCCGAGGATTTCTTATCTTATTTCTTTGGTAACTGTCTTATATGTGCTTTTAGAGTACCTCCAAATCAGCACGATACAACAGAACAGACAGGAATAGTATTTCAAATTGTGGACTTTTCATTAATTTCTTTATCTTCCATTTTCTTAATACCATTTTTATAGGAAGACGAAAACGACTTCGGCTATCATGAATCTATTTAAAGCCTTCTTCTGATCGGACATTTCGCTGAAGGAAATCGTACTCTAATATTTATAGTTATATAACTTCTTCAGTGCTTTTTTGGTGCATTTTGCTTATATGTTGTTCCCATCCTTTTTCTTTAATGCTCTAAAGATTACAGACCATTGGATTTCTGTAATCTTTGTTGGGGGCAATCAAGTTAGCGTTATCCGCATTGAGCGTTGTACAGAAGAGTCCGTACCTAAAGGGGAATTGGATTGCACATGCTCTTCGTCCATACATTTTTTATCCATACAACCGAAGTAAGCCTATCGCTTGTACGACGATGTTATAAAACCTACCTTACGCTGATTTAAATTCGTTGAGTCGTACAATATCTTAGTAATCTGATACTCCACTGTTCAGATACCATTGTACTGAGTGAGATTGGACGGGGGCTGTTTTTCCTAAGAAACATTCTTCATATTTTAGCTACGAGTAGGATCTAAATCATTAGACATCAATTAATATATTAATCACTTCATAGGATATTTTGAATCGTCCCCGAGATAATTATGGTGTTGTTTTCTTCGATTTTTTTCCTTTTCATTGACTCCATCTGACTATTATTAAATCTCCCGCAATTAACATTTTTCAACAAGTCAAAGCCTTTTAACTCATTAACAGACTCGTCAGATATAAATACTTGTTGTATTTATTTTAATCTTACCTATCGCGAAACGCTCTGCGCTTCAATGGTTGGTGGTTGACTTGGCGTTATATAATATTTTTTGGCCTAATTTGAGTGCATTAATCCCAACAGTAAACAATATTCATTAATTTATAATTAGTGTTTCTTCAACTTTCCTTTTTCGTTTCTCACTTTCCTGTTTGTGATATTTCTCAGTAGTATTCTGAAAATATTGCCTTCATATCAAACAATATGTAATTAAAATGATTTTGGTAGAAATCCAAAAACTGAATACAAAAAAAAAAAGAATGGGCTTAGATGGTAATGAAATTCATCAGCAGATTCATATTAAACGCATCATGAATAGATTAATGAGGGAGATATTCACAACAATATTCAACAATTAATTTTTTAAAGTTTTATATTCTACTTAGAAATAAGCAGGCAATCAATATTCGTTTTTCTGTCTTGCACATATTAATATTCCATTATAAATGAGCAAACCATCTGTATTTATCGCTTAGCAGCTTAAAAATTAGGTAAACATTATTTTTTGAATGAATGGTGGACAACATTATACATTATACGTATTTGTTTGAATATGTTAACCGTAAAGCATTTTTTTATTCATTTTCTTTTAATGAAAAGTTAGTTAAATAACGTTTTAATGTACAGTGTCGTCATGGCTGTGAAATATGAAATATGTTTCACTCTCTTGAATATTGTAATTACAACATTCACTCATCACCTGAAAGCCATATATTTTAACTGACAGATCCTGTAATGCATAAAGAGTAATAAAAAAATAATATTTATTCAACGAGTTCATATTTTTAAAAAAATTTGTTAATGACTCATTACTCAGTTTCATAAATATTTATCAAAATGAAGAAATAAGATACGGTTGAAGTAGTTAAATTTGAACTATATTTTATGTCGCCACATGTTATTATTGTAATATTTAGCCGATTGTTTGTCGAACAAAATTGTTCAAACTACCAGATGTAAAATAGTTAAGTAGAAGCGTTCTCTGAAGGTTTCCGTAGTTATAAATACTTGAGCAGCTGTAACTCGTGGTGTCCGCATTCTGTTCTGGCAGTTTGGTCTTACTACTCGAAGCTTTCAACGATATTTATATTCTAAATTTTTTTTAATTACATTGATTACTAGTTAACTATCTTGGAAATTGCTATAAAGTGGTTGATACGATCAGTCATTAGATAGCATTGCTGTCGCCGTTGCTAGGTGCTGCTATCTGTGATTTGAACCTCTCATTATTCTTTAGTATTTACAGTTATTTCTTATTCGCGATGATTTAATTGATAAAATAATTATTCCAGATTTAATTGTTGATACATTTTTTTTAAATTGTAGGTTCATCCGTTTTCTTGACTAAAATATGTCGAATGTATTTTTTATCATTGTATTTGTTATTATTCAATAACCACAATCGCACATTTATCACCATATTTGTTAAGTTTCGAGGGCTACTTTTCCTGCTGTAAGAAATTAACACAAATTTTATTCTAATATCCGCAGCTATTGACGGCCTGTGATTGGGATCTTTGTTAGATAGGCAATTTTCTTTGGTGTGATATATTTTATAATATAATACACTATGTACTTATATGGTGTCAAAAGAGGGGATATAGAAGACTATCATCCTAAATTACATAACGAACCGAAAAATTATAAAATATTAATAAGCATTAGGGTATTTTATACACTTGTGATTGTGATCACATATGATGTCTTACCTTCTTTTAGAAATATGCCTGAAAAAAAATTGTTCTGCGTATATTACTGTTAAAATTATCATTATGCGTGTATTAATAATTATATGGTGTCTTATGGATAATTAGACTTAGTGTAGGGGCCAGTGAGGTGCCCCTTCCTTTAGTTCAAGAATACCCTTTTAAAAGCGATATTTTAATTTTTAAATTAGTCAAAACAATTTACAACTAAAATACTTTGATGTAATCTAAAACTTAAAGTTTGCTTCATAATTATATTACTCATATGCGTATCTCTTGAATATTGAAGAAAAAATAAATCTACTATCTGTTTTATCCGAATCAATTATCCACAACCACGTTAATCTATAACTTTGTTAAATAAATTCACTAGTTACATCGAATCCCTTATACCTTATAAATACTCTGTTTTTCAGCACTAAATGCTTTGTACATAAGCTAGTTTATATTTTCTTTATTCGACATATTGAATTGTAATAACAAGCTGACTAGTAAATTTTTATTTACATTTTCAGATACATCTCCAAATATATTTTAATTCAAATTTATGCACTGAAATTTAGAACTGCATAATAATAATGATAATACATCAAGTTAACAGAATGAATGGTTCATCATGGCTAGGGATAAATCCAAGCAGAGAAACTACCCATCGGTAGTACACGAGTTCCGAAATTGGAAATTTGATTATATTTGGATATTAAGATATTTTAAATTGATAAAACATGACTTCTACTCTACTTTTTGTACATTTCTAATTTACATTTTTGAAGATAAATGTTCATTTATACTCCCGTAAAAATCAGTTTTAACGAACGAAATTATGACAGGACAGGAAACACACATATTGATCTGAAATTAACCTTACATATTAACTATAATTTAAAGTCGTGGCCGTTCCATCTGTTAGTGGCCGGAGAGGGATCCTATGGGATCAAGAACCCTCTTGGGGCTCATCCAGCCTCTATAATGTGGATACCCAATATAAGGGGGCAAAATCTGACAGTTGAGCGTGATTTAGGACAGATCACCTCCCTGCTCAACCATTGTCCAAGAAACAGTAGTCTCTATAATGTACTGATCTCCAGACTCTTCACGGGTATCGTATACAGATTTTACTAATTAAAAGGAATACTAACTTTTTAGTAGTGAATCATATAATAGACTGGTTATTATATTATGCCTATAACATAAGCAATGGTTTTTCGGTTTTACTGTAAAGCGGCGAGGATATTTTCTATTCTGGCAGTCTATGGCGTGGATATAACGACTCAATCCTGTAAAAAGTCCAATCATATATAACGCGCATTACCAGATGACTGGTGACAAACTTGCTAAAGTTAAATAGTATAATTATCGTCTTAAAATAATACAAAGTGAATAAAACATAGTGGCTTATCAGAAAATCAGCTGGATTAGAAAATAAGGGTATATAAGAATCTGTGAAACCACGGTGATAGATTCCTACACATACATTCCTGTTATCGAAATTGGATTCTGGTAGTCTATAATCAACTTGAAACTACTCATCTTCTTTCTTGCGTGTAAAAACCTCTGATGAACTCAAGAATCTGATGACCATTACCTTGAAATCACAATAAGAAAACACCGAATAGTCTTTAGGGGAAGGAAGGGAAAGTATATAGGGAAAAGAGCAAATATATTTAAAATGCATGTAATAAATAAAATAAATTAATGAGCACGTCCTTTCCTTATATGTGGTAGAGATTTGTTTAGTTTTTTTCAAATTTTTATTCTAAAATATCTTTAGTTGATAAGAAGAAATAGCTATCTTAATCAAGCTAGTATAATTGAAAAAATATTAACTAAGACGTATATAAAATTGTAAATGATATTTTATCTAGTTAATGTATTACTAGCATAATATTCAGATCAAGATATGTTTACATATGTTACACCTCAGTACATGTTATTTAATCAATAAAAACGACATGTGTTCACAATTCTGAATATATACCGAAACATTAAAATTGTCATCAATAACAATTACAGGTAAAATGAGGTACCCGCAGAAGTTTATTTTCCTTTTTTGACATTTTATATTTATTGTTTATTGATGTATGATTATATATCATTATTTTTTATTTATAATTTATTTTATTTTTTAAAGTTTTTCAATTTTTTTGAAAGACCAATTTCGAAGTACTCGAATTGAGTATTCCAAAGTAATAAGCTAATTAACTTTAAGACGTAGTGAACAACGTTTTTTGTCGTCTTTAATTTGATTGTCAATGATTGTTCCGATAAAACATTTCGAATGGTATAATGGTATTTGAAAAATCAATCGAAACTGTAAACACATCCGGACAATCTAATCGGTTCCACTTTGATTATAAATATGCCGAAATACATAAGTGTTTATTTTCGTTAATAAACACGAAATATGCATCAGATTGGCGGATTTTCTTTTTATATAAATCTTAATTGATTTGTTTGATTGTTCCAAATTTGAGGCGTAAAACCGATTGGCCATCAACGCCTTAGTTGAGGTATTTGATATTCGATTTATTCAGATAATTTTCATTTATTGGAAGTCCATCCACCTGAATTTGCCTTTGTAAAATATATCAATATGTTGAATTAATTAATTATATTCATTTAACACCGATGATTATACTTTTTCTTTTCGGTGGAGTCCACGTGCCAATTTCAATTCTTCCCATCCTTTTGTTTTCTCGTCCGTTCCTTCCAGTATTCTTTCATCCTTTCACTTTGATGATCATTCCGTTCTCGTGAAACTCTTCCCAATTTTCTTTTTCACTCTTTCCTCGAATCCCTTTATACTAAAGTTTCCTGTTCCAAAAAACCTCTCGACTTTTCATTCTGATCTTTTATTTCATTCTTTACTTTCTGAACCCAGTCAGTTGTTGACCTTACTTCCCAAAGGTACACGAATATTCTTTAAGTTAATCTGGAATCAACCACTCTGAAAATATGTCCGAAAAATAACAGTCTTCTTTTTCGTTATTTTATTTATGTTCCTGTATTGAAATCATTGGATCTTAATTTCCATACTGCTATTGTTTTAATCTTCCATCATTACAAGTAATGATACTTGTGCTCCAATAATAATTTTAACAAATTTTCATTAGGGTGTTAAGCTTAGGCTCAATATTGAGTGTTGAATTTAATATCAATCGAATTGTGCTCGAAGCCTGAAAAGCTTTCGAACATTGCAGAGGAGTTTGCGAATTTTTCATTGAGTAGCGGGAGTATTTATATTCGCTGGGTTAAGCTTTATTTTGGACCGTAGCTAGAACCCGTCACCGCAAAGCCAAATTTTAATATAACCTCTTGGCTAAGGTCGACGTGTATATTGATGCAAAGCAGCTCATGTCAAGGTGGCATAGGGGGTATTAGGTGGCATAAAGGTAGGGATTTAGGTTGCGTGATATGTTACTTCATAATACATAATTATTTACAAACAATAAATATGATTATTTATTTACATTTTTGATGCATGTAAAAGCACATGCTTTAGGTCTAATAGTTGTAAATATTGACAAAAAAAAGTGATTCTTAGTAAAAGTTCATGATACTTAAAAAGTCTGTTCTGGCGAAGTTTCCTCATCCGACCTCATAAAATTTTATTTTTGTTTGAACAATGCAAAATTTTCAATATCTTTACTGATGAGGATTTACTTATGTATTACTGACATTTAATTTAAGCATTTACAGACTTAAACTTAAACAGACATTTTTAGGTCTCTGATTCCAAAATAAAATTTTATAAATAGCAAATGAATAGGTTTTTTATAGGTTACTGTCCATAAACTGTTTTATTTATGAAGTATACTTATGTAATGCTGAAGGCTCAACTTAAAAATGTCAAATTTAGAGTTGTATCGTTATTCTTTTGAACAGACGATATGTACATTTTAATATTAGATTGAAATCGTCCAAAAAAAGTTCTTTAAAGGTTTTTAACGAAAATCTTCTTGGCCATTTTTAATAAACACTAATGTCTATAAATCGTTGACAACAGAATAAATGATGCATATTCAAAAAGGTTGAAGTTTAAGTTTTTAGTTTATATAAATATTAGAATTTATTTATATTTTAAACCATTTCATTATTTTTAAAAATTAGTTAATATAATTATGAAAATGAGAGTTATTTACTATTATTTTTGTGTAAATAATAATTTTAAGCAGTGGGCAATGTAAACAAGATCAGCCCTTACTGTTTAAGTCTATTTCTTATTTGACATATATACAGTTTTTAATATAATTTCACTAATATGTAATTATTAATTTAGATTTCATAACTAACAACCATCTTCAATCAAGACAACCACCTTTTTAAAAAAAAATGATGAACATTTTATATATAATTGATTATTATAAAGTATGTAAATATCCACTTATGAGAATTCGAAGGAATAATAAGTTATTTAGTATTAAATTATTATGCTCATCATAGTGATTAACATTGCAATTTTCGTCTTATAAAGAATTTTAATCGCGTTTAGATTTTTTTTTATTGATTATATTTTCATATCAACTAAAAATTAATCAAACCGAAAAATCAACACGAGATATTGTATCGACAAAATGTTATTATAACTTTCCAAAAGTAGATATATTGACTTTGGAATTAAAAGTCTTCAATTTCTTTTCTTTTTCCCATCTTCAGTTGTTATATTGAGTGCGGAGCAGCTTAGTGGTAGAGTTTTGTTGAATTGCCAAAGGACCCGGGTTCAAATCCGGCCGTGGCAGATAGATTATTTGCTCTGTTAACAGCCTCGGATGGACCCTCTGCAATCTCCGAACCTCCTGGGAACCCTTAATGGGAGAAAAAAACTGGCGGCTTAACGTGATATCGGACAAATCCCCTCCTTTCCCAACCCTTGTCTAAGAAACAGAACAGTCCTTACCACATACCGAATCCAATTTTCATGGTTTGTAGCGGTAGAGGTTGATATTTTTTCCCACCAACTATTTAAATTTCGAATTTAAAAAAATAAACGAAAGCGAAATAAGTCTCTATCACTTGTTATATATATATCATACATTTTTAGTATATTTGCCCTTTCTTCCGATAAATATTCCGTGTTTTTAATGGCGGTTTCAAGGCCATCTTATATGAAATTATTCTTCATTTGATCAGCTATTTTCACATGCAAGAAGAGAAACAGATATTTTCAGGTTGATTATAGTCTACAAGAATCCAATCTTCATAATTGGAATATATATCTATGTGTAAGAATGGTGGTTTTTCTTTCATATAATCCCTTATTTGCTAATTAATCTGATATTTTGGGGAACCACAATGTTTTATTCATTTCATTTAATATTTAAGAAATTATTTATAATATTTTATTTTAGTAAGTCAGCCATCAGTCATCAGATAATTCGTGTTTCATGTGATGTATTTTTCACAATGCTGTGTTATTTCCACTTCATAAGCTGCCAGAATTAAATATCGAAAATATCGTCCTATAAGCTGTAAGGTAAAAACTAATCACTGCCTTAAAGTCTATTATAAGAATATGGATTCTTTATTATCATGGATATTAGTATGGAATAATAAGTAATAATAATTATAACTAATATATTTTACCAAATAAGATATCTTTTCAGATCTATGAAAATGAAAATGAAAAAAATCCCAAGATCCAATATTTAAATTTAAAATGTACAAAGAGTATAATAGGAATAATTTTAGGATCCCAGAATGTAATTACGATAACAGGAATTGCTGTTAACAGCCTCGGATGGACCCATCTGTGAAACCTTTTGGGTACCACCTTTTGGGGATGGTAGGTAGAACTGCTTATGGACACTCAACATCAAGGGTCTAACCTTTTGGGGAGGTCACGCTCAATCGCCACATCCCCCCTCCTAATTTAGTTGTATACTTTTTTATATGCTGTTTTATTAGTTATAACCTAATTAAAATGTACAAAGAGTATAATAGGAATAATTTTAGGATCCCAGAATGTAATTACGATAACAGGAATTGCTGTTAACAGCCTCGGATGGACCCATCTGTGAAACCTTTTGGGTACCACCTTTTGGGGAGGTCACGCACAATCGCCACATCCCCCCTCCTAATTTAGTTGTATACTTTTTTATATGCTGTTTTATTAGTTATAACCTCCTTATTATAACGATATGTTGTTATTCCTGTGTCAATGAGCTAACATTATCATTTATTGACAAAAGTGCATCTCCGGGTGAGGAGATACCTCGATAGGATGGGACGGAAGAACAGACAGACGGGCACTCGCGCCGCCAACACTATCTATAGCCAGGGCTAAATACAGCTCTTGGTGACGTCTATGTGTCTGTCCTCCGGCTCCTAGCTCTACCGCAATATTCGTACTTACCCTCAATGCAAAAATATTTATTTTATTGCGTAACAAATAAAAAATATTGGTTATTTTCTCTCATAAATTCCTTAACCATTGATCATCCCGTTTTCGAGTTTTTTTTTGTAGTAATAGAACAAAATGGCCTCTAGATGGACCCACTATCTTTATCAGACAATAATTTTATCAGGCACATGATTAAAAAAAATATTAATCATTTCAATTGCCTTTTCTTACTTATGTAGAATGTAGTAGCTCGCTATTTTTCGAATTTTTATATTAAAATTAAAGAATGTTTTCATTAGTGACAAAACTATTTATAGCTTCAAGGCACTCCTCTCTACAAATATATCTTGGAAGAAAATAAAAATAAAACCCTTTCACTGTACATCTGATAGCTTTAAAGATTGTCAACCATTTTTCTCTCACTTTCTTAGAAACTTTTATGATAAATCAACCCCCAAGATGAGATATATTTAACATTTTGATACATTGAATTTTGAGACTACATCGCTTTATGGTGGCTGCCAAATAAAGTGTTGCTTTCTTCAACCGCCACGTGTTTCTTAGATAAAATTGTTTTTGGTAAACTCCCTTAGATTATTTTTAAACTCTCTCATTTCAAGGATTGTTAATGAAGCCTAGTGGATGTATATTTTGTCAGTTATTATAATCCTTAAGTGTCAATGGTGTGTTTGATTTTTATTTATTTAGAAAACTTGAATACTTCTTAATATAGCATTTTAACATCCAGACCCTGATTCCTACAACCTCACTCTCTACAATCAATAACAAACATCAAGCTTACAGGGATTGTGTTTAGATTTTATTGAGTTGTATTGATAACTATGTTAACGAAACCTGTGATCATGGTTGGGAACCAAGAGCGAATCTCCAAAAGAAAATGTATTGAACTATGATATAGAGAGAAAAAAGATGAAAATAAAGATACTCTGGGAAGGCTATTTCTGCTTCAAATCTCGAACTAAGTTTTTCGATTTAATGGTTTTCAATTTATGGCTATTTAAAAAGTTTTACTATCTTTCAATCGTACGAGTTATTTGGAAAGTTTTTTATAATATATTTATTGAAATTTCCATAGGTCTTAGAATGTAATTGTTATTAGAACGTAATGAAAGCCTAACAAAAAAATTCTTTGTATTTAATTGGGAGCTTAAGCTTTTAGAGTTTGTCTAAGTAAGTGTTGAGGTAGCCTGAAACAGTTTAGTTTCAACGGAGCAATTTCTCGTGTTTCACTCAAGTATGAGGATTCCATGTTAAGCGTTTGCCAAGATCTGATCAACACGAATCAGTGGGATATGATTAAACGATACTGTAGGACAAGAAGTCATTGGTTTACGACGAAGAGTGAAGGTGATTTGATAGGATTTGTGGGATTTAATTTTGACAATTTTTACACCTTTCCCCAAGATCAGTGGCATGAGATTGAAGAGTACGGGATAACTGAATTAGTGTTGACTGGCATGTTTCATCCGCTTACGTGGTAAGGATAATATTGGCATGTGCTGGGACATCAGCTTTATAAACCGTGTACAGGATTGTCGTCGGCCCAATCCTACTGCCTTGAGAAACAGTATCAAATTGAGAAAAGAGGGATGAATAGACAGTACTTTATTTGGTTTACTTTGACTGACCAGTTAGTGAAATAGAGTTGGATATTGAAGAAGTACGTAGGGAGTAGGAATTTACGGAGTTTTAAGGTAATCCCAGGCACCAGACTCAATTTTGAAAAAAAATTGAGAGTGGCGAGAAAGTCGGCTATTGAAAAAATGGCAAACGTACATGCAGTTATAGTGTATTTTTTTGGAAATACGGGACGAGAGAAAAAACTATAATGGCATAAAAAATTTAAGGGATGTAAATTGCTTGGTTAGGATTGAATCACGGCAGGGGTATCCTGTGGAAAACAGTTCTAAGATACCTGATCATCTACGAAGAAATGGTTTGCTCTATCAAAAGGATTTATCAAGATTCATATAAATACACATGTAGGTATCAGTTAAGGATCATAGATCATACATTTTATTTGTATAAAAATATTGTGGAAGGCATAGCTTCTTTTTTCCAGCAATTGATAAACTTTGAAGTAATTTCGCCCCAAAGAACGCAACTTTAGGTCTGGAGAGTAGCAACTCCGATCGGCTAGTTGATTTGTTTAATGATATATTTCAAAATGCATACGTTTATGGCCAAAAGAAATTCATTTATAGTGGTTAGCACTTCAGTCTCTCTTAGGACAAAGGAAATTGGAAAACAGTTGCGCAAAGCAGAGAAGACTGAAGACTCTCGGGAGTTGTAGTGTGCGATTTTTGTATGCATGTTCATCCATTCATGCATAAAATATACATTTTTTTTTTGCACAAAGTACATATTTTTATTTTACATAAAAATTCCCTTAATGACGACCTATGAAGTTATTAACTTCATAACTCACATTAACAGCAGTGATTCAGAACTTCTTTTTAGAATTTGTTAGATAAATACTACTACAAAAGTACGTAAAGTATTGTAGGCACTTGAAAAAATGAAACGTTTAAGGCTATTTTTAGCCTTACACATATTACACATAATACAAACAAAATTGTAATCGCAAAAATTTTAATTTTTTAAAATTTGAATAGAGATATCTGTTTAGACTAGATTCATCAAATTATTATGTTCGATTTTTTGCAGTGTTCATGCAAATTTAAAATTTCTTACTTCACCGATTGATTGTTTAATTTCAACTGGGGTACAAGGACAACTCTTGTCCACATCCGAAATTTCGTTAAGATTTTACTCAAAATCTTGTGCATTTATAGCATATAGTTCTATCTATCCATTTTCTCTAAAATCTTTGTTGTTTTTTTCTATAAAAACTGACGGGGTTAATATCAAGCAAGAGCCTGATTAAATGAGGATTTTCGGTAATAATTGTTAAGAAGCAGATGGTTCCATTCTATAAAATTCACATTAAATAATATCACATAGAGTATATTTATAAAAAATAACTGTATTGGGTTCAGTACAGTCTACCAAGACTGTACTGCTTCTAGGGCAAAGGCTGTGTTGGAAGGTGATTTTTCCGTGATCACCCTCAACGACTTTTTTTTTCGTCCATGACTGTAACACAGATTAAATGATTTATGAGCCACAGCTGGATTCGAACCTTCTGCACAGCTACTCAGAGCACCTACCCACCGAGCAACCCCGCTCTCAGACATAACCTATACCATTATATCATCGGCTTGATATCAAAATTTTACTAGTCCATTTTTTATTTAAATTTATTATTTGTTCTAAACTAGTATCTTCTGAGATAAAAACCTATGTCTGTGTTGAAGTTGATTAAATAAGGAATAGAAAATTATGGCTTTTAAATACAATAGTAAGCCGGGGACAATAACATGGATAGGTATTCGAAAAATACCACTAATACTAGTTACGAGAGATTGCATTACAGAGATTTGCACATTTCCAAAATATAGCATTTCTAAAAGTTGGTTGGTACAGTAGTCTCAATTATTATTATCCCCCTAAACGACTGGCAGCGAACAAGTTGGAAAACGAAGTAGTCAAAACTGATATTATCGGTTTCATTGTTTTATATCTTAAAATAGTCCAAATTAAGATTTTTTTTCTCCAAAGGATTTCCTCAGATTGAGGTTTCCTTCGACCAGAAATGTCAACTTCCTTAACCTCCTCTTTAATATGTATACATACCGCCTCTAAAATATTGTAAGAGAAGAAAGCATAGTACAGATTAGTGGTTCCCAACCAGGCAGTGGACTGGGGGGGGGGGGGGGGGGCGTGAGTACAAGTCGGGGGGGGGGGCTGTGCGAGACCAATTGAAAATGAAAAATTCTGACTTAATTTTAGTTATTTTTCTCATACCATTACTTCTTTACCTTAAATTAAAACTTATAATGTTATATCTTGTGACAGTAAAACTAAATATTTTGTTTTCAATGTATTAGTTATAGTTTTTTTTTTATAAGCCCATAGAATTTATTGTGCAAGGGGGGTGGGGGGTAGAAGGAATTTCATTTGAACCAGAAGAGTTATAGTAAGAGTTCAGGTTAGTTTATAATTTATAATGTTAGTCTGTAGTAATGAATAGACAAGTTATTTCGTATCAGGAGATCTTTATATATCTATGTGATATCATTGCGTTCGACAATAAATAAATTTTCTTCTTACACTCCAAGTGTTCTGTTTGTTAACTGATGTAATATCTAGTTTTGCACCGCTCTTTTTGGTAACTATATAATTCCCGGAAGAGATAGATTACTTGTAAGTCGTAACAGATTAGAAAATTACAGAACTTTTAACTGCCTTTGTCTAGGACAAATCACCTCCCTGCACAACCTTTGTCCATGAACAGTACAGTCTACTAGGGTTGTAGTGGTACAGGTTTTTTTTTAAACTGCCTTTCACCGCACACCAAATGATAAGTGGGCAATAGATAAGTACTAATAATAATAAATGATAAGTTCCAAAAATAATCTATCCATGTTTGAATAGATTATTTTCATTCAACATCCATTTTGAATTCCATTGTCTCAGTAAAGGAATAATTTAAATTCCGAAAATATTCCATTTTCAGATTTCAACATATTCATTTATTTTTAACTAATCATAAATCTTATCATAATCCAATTCTAATGTTTTAGTATTCTGTAAATTATCTGTCCACCATTGTTTGTACGTCAGTCGTCTGTTCGAATTGAGGGTAAATAGAATTGCTAAAACTGCTAAAACATCACTACTAATTTTTTTAATTCTAGCATCAAGTATTTTCAAGAGTATTTTTGTAAGAAATGGCCAAATCAAGTACGTAGTTCGGGAGCAGAATTAAAATCTAGAACTAGCCTCAGATTGTGGGAAATTCAGACTACGTATTTTTAAAAAGATGGGAGTATATTTTAGTTCAGCTTTCGAAATTATCAGATCATTATTTGCTGAAAATATTTCTCTCTCTTTTTAAAAAAAATAAATCTGGGAGCTCTTCTGACTATTTTCTTTTCAATTGGATTCAACAGGCTAAAAAAACATGGAACTTCAAATAAATCTACTGCTTCAATTCGTTAAATTTTCGAAAAGGGTGTTTTATTGATTATTAGTTTAACAAAGTACTATGATATAAAGGAGGAAACATAAGAATAATAAGTGTTTATGGTTGGTATTGTACTTCACGAGTTTGTGTCGATATTGTTATCAGCGAGTATCGATTATTCACTTATCAGTTACCTTATCTAATTCTAGGTACGTAAATCATTTCCCGATTGGAATGTTTCTTTTAGGAACTCCTGTAATAAACTTATTTTAAATGTTATAATTGATATATATTAATTCTAAATTCTTTTGATAAAAAGTAATTTATTCTCAAATATTATTTTTATGTAATTCTTATTCAGATGATGGCACGTATGTAAAGATCTAAAAAACGGGGAGGATGATATCATGGATCAGCAAATAATTTTGAGCTTTAAGATAAAATATAATAAATTGCTAACAACCCCATTTCTAAGAACTTCTAACTTAGCCCCTACTTCAATCAATTTTAACTAACATTTATTGTTTTAACATTATTTTAATTTTGTGTTGTTAAAAACCTGCTATTGTTCTATGTATAGCTGCCATTTTTCAATGTACGGAGCGGTTCATATTAATTAGAAATACAAATAACTATGGTTCACCTGTGGGCTGGTGCTTAGCAAAACAACTTACCATGCCCAGGATTGTGATTGGCCTTAGTATTTTTTAAAAGGAGTAAAAATCCTTCCTTATGCCGTCCTTCTGAAGGGACGTAAAATCTCAGACCCGAACCTGTGCCCACGCACAAGTACTCGCTGAAGATCTGTACCCTAGTTATACCTGGATAGCCAAAATTTAGGACTCTCATTGTTGCATCGGCCGCTTAGCCACAACAGAATAAAGTGACGTTTAATGAAGAAAAAATCTATTAGTTGTTATTTTTCCTTTAGAGTTGAAAAATACTACATTAGTATTGTTAAAGGAAAGAAAATGGTCCGGGTGTGGGTCAGAGGAATAATTTCTTAAATAGGTTAAAACTATTTATCTGAAAGCCAACGTTTCGACCCACGTTACAGTACTTCTTCAGGAGTTGATATGCAAGACACAAACAATTTAAAATGATATATAAAGCTTGCAAAGAATAAAAATAGATAAAATAAAATATGGAAATAATGATATTGGACTGAGCCAGTGGGGATAATTTAGTTTATAAAATAAAATAAAGTTGTTATTTTAGATAAATGAACTATTTAATAATTTAAAAAAAAAAACTGTACCTCTACTACCCATGAAGGGTATAGGGTTCAGTATATGATAGAAACTGTACTGCTTCATGAACAACAGTTGCAGGGAGGTGATTTGTCCTAGATCACGCTCAACGGAGTATTTAATATGAATTAGGTAATTAGTTAATTTAAATGTTATCTATTTTTATTCTTTACAATTTTTACGTATCAATTTAATTTGTTTGTACCTTTTTAATCTAATCCTGAAGAAGACCTACAATGTGAGTCAAAAAGTTGGCTTTCCAATAAACAGTTCAACACTATTTAATAAATTATTTCTCTAACCTCCACTCGGACTATTTTCCCATATATTGGTGGCAGGGCGCTGATTTGCTATGTCTAAGGTCCTGGGTTCAAATCCCGCTAGTGGCAAGATTTATTTCATCTGTTCGTAGCCGGAGGTGGATCCTATGGGATTTAGGACCCTCCTGGGGCTCAACCAGCCTCTGTAAAGTTGATAACCAAAATAAGGGGTAAAAATCTGGCGGCTGGTCGTGATCTAGGACAAAACACCTCCCTGCACAACCGTTGTCCAAGAAACTGTACAGTCTCTTCCATGTACTGACCCCCAGACCCTTCACGGATTATGGCGATACAGGTTTTTTTCTTATTATTATATATATAAGGTTAACTAAAAGTATTCATGTTGTTTTATCATAGTTGCTAATGATATGGTTGACAAACTTGATCACTTTTGTCACTTTGGCCAGTAAAACAATATATATAAGATGATATATATACATATTGATGTTATATATTGACTGTCTATTGAGAGAGAGAGAGAGAGAGAGAGAGAGAGAGAGAGAGAGAGAGAGAGAGAGAGAGAGAGAGAGAGAGAGAGAGAGAGAGAGAGAGAGAGTGAGAGAGATGTCCCCATGTGCTGGAGAAGGCTCACGTGCCTTTGATCGAGGCGGTTGTCATGGCTACGCGCGGGCCTGCGCCTACCTCCCGGTTCCCTCTCAGTTCTCCGCCTGCCCTCTCTCTCCCCGCTGTCTCAACAACACTCTTTTCTCTGTCATAGAGTCTGCGGGTCTATGTAGTGTCTGTCCTCACAACGGTAGCAACCTGGTATTGTTATACAATCACTATTATATTACTATTATCAATGTTTATGTAGCTACTTTATTTACAACGTATCATCCATACCATACATTCTTATGTATTTATACACATTATGCTTATGTATATATGTATGTAGTCCCAGATACTGGATGGTTAAGTCGAATGTTATCCAGAGAGAGTTAACTGTATTAAGGAAAGAGGAATCGTATTTATCTTGTATATTTTTGCTTGAAATGGAGTTGTAATGTTGTAACTCATTTTCAAGCTCTGACTTAACCAAGAAAATAACACGATTCCGCTTCACTAAATACAAGAAACTCATTTTGGAGAAAATTCGACCTAACCACTTATTCACCGAGGCTCTACATATAAATCATTTCTGTGTTATCATTTCCTCGATTATTTATCTCAGGATTTTCATCCATATAAAGCCTTCGATCAAACCCTTTTTCTTAATAGTAAGAAATTTACTGAACAAGCTTATCGAAATTTTTTTTTCATAACCCTTTTATGTCCTCCCTCACCCCAACTTAGTTGTGGATATCATTTTTTCTTCTTGCCATGTATATTATCCTGCTTGATCCTACTCCAAAGTACCTCTGTACGCGGCTCATCTCCACAACTACTTACTCCTTAGGTCTTTCCACTCCTCCCTCCACCTCCTGGCATCGATTGCCTCGAGGGTTGGCCTGGTCAGGAGGGACAACAGGTTGCGGGTATCTCCAGGAGCGAGGGGGCCACTGACCTCGGCCGAGATGCTGTTTATCGGGTGGGTCCCGATCATTGGTACCCACTACTTATCGAAATGTTATGAAGACCAGAATTTCCTTAAATCTCAGTTACAATAGCAGCACTTTCAACGAAGTTAGTCTTAGAATTATCCGAGTATATGCCTATTAATTCGCATAAGTCAGAATGTAGAAAATCAAGGCGTAAAAGAACGAAAACGTATATCATCTACAACACGATGGAGGTCTCTACACATAACTACCGTCTCCTGACAAAATATTTCAGAGTTGTTTATTTAATTCGTAGTTCGAATTAACTTTTTTTTTTTGTAATTCCTCAGCTATTTGGTCGTTTTTACGCAGAGATTTATAGGACCAATAGAACAAAAAATAATTAAACATGTGCATTGAAATACAGTGCAATATATCAATGATATATTAGTTATGATACTTATTATTTAGTTACAAATTATAATTTAAATATAACTTGTAGTAGTAATGATAAAATAATCCCTCGTCAGACTCCTTGTTAGCTTTTTTTTGTTAATGTTTGAACCATTTGTAAAAACCGTGTTGAATAAAACTAATCAAAACTAATTCAGGCTTACAATCTACCAAGTGATATTATGAGCAATGTTGAAAGGGGTCGGGGTTTCAGTCAATAAATTTTACCTAAATAAGTTTGTTTCTTCATTTAACTTAACTTTATGCAGCTATGGCTAATAGGACGATGCTACGGTGGTAGCTCTAAATTTCACCTATCCTAGTTTAATTAGGATAGGGATTTTTAACGAGTACCTTACATTCTACAGGCTCCCGTTTATCGTCCCTTACACAGAACGGCATAAACAAGGATTTTTTACTCCCTTTAAAAACCCTAAGGCCATCTTCCGGGCTACGAATCCACGATATTGGGGTAAATGTATAAATAATTATTATTTATAAAAATGTATAAATGCTTTTTTGTTGGTTAATGATTACAGGCGTAAAACCCTTCGGTCATCAACCTGTGGTGCGCTTTACAAAACTTTGTTATATATTATAGATCAAGATCCTATGTATTATAGATAAATAACCTATATATTATAGATCAATACTCACTCACTCAATCCTTGGCACTACGGTCCTACAAGGACCTTGGCCTCGTCCACCACTGCCTGCCAATCACTTCGGTTCATAGCAAGTCTTTTCCAATATCTGATTACCAGCTGGTTAAGGTCGGCCTCCTCATCTTCTACCACCGAGCTTCCCAAACAACAGTCTTCTGGCCATTCTTGTTTCCGGCATACTCATCACATGGCCCAACCATCTCAATCGAGCTCTTTTTACGAAAGACACAAAGTCTGTCTCTCCGTAAAGTTGTCGGAGTTCTGCGTTATTACGGATCCTCCATGCTTCCTGGTCATAGAAGGGTCCATAAATCCGCCGCATTATTTTTCTCTCCCAGACATTCACCATTCTTTCTGTTTTTTTATTCAGGACCCAACTTTCACAACCATATGTCGCTATTGGCCTGACAACGGTTATATATAATGTTGTCATCTTGGCCCTTTTTGACATTTGCCCAGTTTAAAGAGCCTCTTGTATTGCATAGTAACAACAATTACCGGCGGCATGTCTTGAATTTATATCCTCCTCTATCTGGTTGTTGTGTGTTACTATTGCGCCCATGTATTTAAAATTTTGTGTTTGCTTAAAGCTGAACTCCATTAACGGGTCTTGTTCTTCTACCGGTACGTTCCTTCTAGAGGTACACATGTATTTGGTCTTGGCTTCGTTTATATGCAAATCCATTTTTCTCCTGCTTGTTTGAATTCCTGGAAGGCTCCAGCGAGTGCTGCTTTACACCTGCCAGTTAGAACAACATCATCCGTATAGGTTAAATGTTGCGTCTTCCTATTGCGTATTGTCACACTTGGGTTTGTTCGAATCGCATGCGCGGCTGTTTCAAGGGCTAAATTGAAGAGCACTGGCGATAGTGGGTCACCTAGTCTCAGACCATCAACCACCACGAATTCCTCAGAGAGCATGTTCCCTATTTTAATTTGGCATCCCCGGTTTGTGAGGGTCATCCTTATTAGGCGAACAAGTTTTCTAGGTAGTCCTAGCTCCAGCATGGCATGTAACAGTTTGCTACGGTTTATACTATCGTAGGCCTGCTTAAAGTCGATAAAGAGATGATACAGGTCAACATTATATGCGTAGCCTTTCTCCAATACCTGTCATGGAGCGAATATCTGGTAATTTCTTGATCGCCCCGGCCTTAACCCATATTGATAGTCCCCAATTGTTAATTCAGACCACACTGACAGCCTTCTGTTCATAAGTATTGCAAATACCTTGTACGCAGTGCTGAGTAATGCAATGCCCCTGTAATTATTGCAGTCGGTTTTGTTACCTTTTTTGTGTATCTGTACGATAGTTGCCAGGTTCCATTCGTCTGGGATCTTTTCTTCCGTCCAAACATCCCATATGAGCTGATACAATTCTTCCCAAAGTTCCTCACCACCACATTTCAGGAGTTAAGCACTTATTTCATCTGGCTCTGGAGACTTAAAGTTTCTTAGGCTGTCTATAAAATCCTCCACTTCCTCTTTTTCTGGGGGCTCTTCAACTTCTCCATCTGTTTCTGCTTTGCCGAAAATTTCATCCGCGGGATCTGTCTATATTACATGACACTCCTTACCTGAATTCAAGGGATAGCAGAAATCCTGCCTCCACCTTTCCAAGACGGCGGAAGGATCCGCTGCGAGCTCTCCAATTTCCTGTTTTCATATATTTGTTCTGGCCTGAAAACCCTTCTTTAGTTCTTGTATACCCTTGTAAAACTTTCTGGCTTCCTTCGTTTCATGTTGTTGTTGCAGTTTCTTTATTAGGTCATTTTCATATGCTCTTTTTTTCCCTTCTACAGTGAAGCTGTGCCCTTCTTCTTTTTGTCACATACATCTCTGCTTTCTCTTGTTTTTTGATCAAGCATTATTAATCTGGCCTCGTTTCTCGCTTCAATGATTTCGACACATTCCTTATTAAACCAATTGTAATAATATATATATATATTACGAGACGCGGGCTACCCGGGTTAAAATCCTGGAATGGACAAATCTTTTCTCTTCAAAATATAAATATATATATATATATATTATAGGTCAATAGCACACACACATATACACGCAGAATCACTCACAAAGACACACATATAAGTGCATTCAGACCAAACGATGGAGAATTTTTAGATACAAATTGAGATGTTATAATTTAGACAGTAAGCGATGAACTATTAAAACTTGAAATACCAACTTGACGGTAGTATCGTAGTCAACAAGTGCTTTGATTAATTTAAGGATAGTCCTATTTTATTTATTATTGATAGGTAGTGATTCCATTCTTCAAACATAGGCTGTACTGTTAGAATGGCATTGCAACATTGCCATGAATGAGATGGCAGTTTTTTAATAATATGTGAGTGGGTTAGCCGAGTGTGGCCCAGTCTCAAGCGGGCCAGGGCAAACTCTTACAGCTGCTTCGGTAGGATGTTGACCATACACTTACTGTTTTTGAATTATCTTTAATTTGCTAGGATAGCTTTCTCCACACATGGCTTGCATATAAGTATAAATTATTTTATTTGTGGCAACGTTTTGGAATAATTTATAACCCATCGTCAGTACTGGGAATAAAACAAAGGAGAATAACAATATCAACATTCCGGATTTTGTTTTACTCTTAGCCCTGATAATTGCTTTAAAATTGGGCCTCAACTTTGGCTCAAATAAAATAAGTTGTACCTATTTGTGTAAAATCGGCTGCGGCCCCTGACTTTTCGACATTCCTTATGATACATTCAGTCAACCATTTCTTTATCAATATGAAATATCATATACATTCTTTAATATGTTGTAACTATTTCATCATTGATGTATTGTAATGTATTGCAATGCACGTGTTTAATTATTTTTTCTTTACTTAGCCAAATAAGTCTCTGTGTAAACACGTCCAAATAGTTGAGGAATTACAAAAAAATTGTTGACTCGAATTATATTGGCGAGCTGAAGGTTATTCCAGCTTTACTGTAAATGAAATAACTGAGGCACATCGTTATCAGATAGAGTTATCAGTCGAGCAATGCAGCGTATCTTTCCTCAACAATTAGAAAAACTTAATTAGAGGGCGTGAGTAATTTTTTTAAAAACATTTCCTTTGCGCCATCACTCTTTGTGTGTGTGTGTGCATAGGTCTTGTGCTTTTCGATGTAACAGGCGAATGTTGGACATTTTTTTGGAGCGTACTAGATTTTTTCGTTTATTAAACTTTATTTTTTGAAACGAATGTAAGAATTCGAACGAGATATTAAATCCTAAGTAGGATTTCTAATGGAAAAAGATATATTCGAAACTGACGTATCATCCGAGCTGTCAGTATGTAAAGACTACATTATGCATTATATATTACATTCCACATACATTATACTTCATACAGTATGTATATATATATATATATGTACAAGAGTAGATTGAATCTTATAAAATAATTTCGAAATAATATTCAGTTAACAATAAGGTATATCGTTCTAGGATCATAGTATTTTCGTTTTTGCAATGCACTTCTTTCATTTACTTTACAAATTAAGATACATTTTTTTCTTTGATTAACCGCCTACATTGTTAAAATAAGAGTAACTTACATACATCTAAATATTTGGAACTCAACTTAATTATATACAAACATTTACATAAAGTAGTAATCGTTGGCTTATTATATAATTTATATAATTATAAATAATAACAAACGTATTGAGAAAGAAGAAATCATTTCCTACATTATCTCACCATTCAAGTTATGATCTAACAGAAGGACTACTTTCTCACCCATCAGCGATTCCAAGCCGTCCTTCTTTTTCAACTAACACATCACCGTCCAATGTACAATATCTTATTCCTACCCGAGCTACCCGAACTATTCTATCTTTCTCCTACAAATGGCAAACAGTTTAATTGACCACATCTTTAATATTTCACAAATCAAGTAAAACGTTTAAAGTAAAATTGGTTTTATCTTTGCATAAAAATAACTTGTCTTAAAAAATATATATTTTAATTTTCATTATAAGACATTTTAGGTTATACATTATTCATCTATTGCAATTCTAAAGGGGCTTGTCCCAGAATAAATAACAGAAACGACAACAAACAGTAACTTCAATGTTTACAAGACAAACGCTCTAAGCTCCCAATTAATTACAAAAGACTCATATACATGACAATCATAAGACCCATCTGGACTTATAAAGTAGAGCTTTGAGGACTCCATAAGTCCAGATAAGATTAAGACTTTTATTTAATCTGTTAGCTGCCGGGGATAGATATTTTGGGATTTGGTATCCTCCGGGGCTCACCCAGCCTCTATAAAGTGGTAAATAAAAAAGTGTAAAGTGTTTTCATCGTACGGAGATATAAATTAAATAATATTTTATTATAATAAAATAACCACTATGGTTTTTTTTGTATGATATACTGATACTTAGAGTAAGCATTCAACCTCAAATCGCTTCACGTTTCTTCACAATATTATTTATCTGAAAATTGTGTTAATTTTATATTGTATGTTGCATTTTGCTGGATATGGTGCAATTTCTTAGGTTAGCCAAAGTTGAGTAACACATTTATTATGCGCGACAATTTATCCAACATGTTTAGGATATGCTTTGAGAGAAATCTTGATTATTATTGTTTATGTGGTAGGATGATGTTAAAAATAGTTAATATAAATTCCATAAAACTAGAAATCTATGATGTGTCTTAAGACAATATGATTTACGAAAGGTAACAGAGATTAAAAAATTGAGTAATATGAACTGGAATTATTGCTATTAATGAAATTCTTCATGTAAGCAATGTTTTCTAAATTATTAATTAGTACTATGTATTTTAACATAGACTATATATATAGATTCTCCACCATATAACACATAATGGCCTTGTTAAGAATAACACAAGAATGAATAATCCTGGATCAGTATCACAATAAGGGCCGAGGCTCGGTAAAGGAGAGTAGATTTTCGACTATCGATTTCTATACCTCGCCTCCGGTATCTTTCCGAAATCATCTTGTATTATGTCACATTATCGATTTCTGTATGTTACAGGATCGATATTATCGATATTTTTAATATCAAATACCATAATAACATAAATTGTGACATATTTGACATGTTTGAAAAACTACATCATTTATACAAAATACTTCAGTGGTATCATCTGGTTTAGACCGTGTCGCTAAAAATTTACCGACACGGTCTAAACCAGAAGATACCACTGAAGTCTTTTGTATAAATAGTGGCCGTGGAAACCTAAAAGAGTATTTAACTACAACATTATTATCGTTATTCATTAGCTATGTTTAGCTCGTTTAATAAATAGCGAGAACAAATCATAGTATAAACGTTCAATAGTTTTTAAGATAAGTCATAAACCATATTTCATTTTTAATCACGTAGAAGACGTTAATTGTAATTACTACAATTACCCAATTTAATTAAATGATTGCATTCGTGCTAAAAAAATCTGTTGGTGAATTCGAAAATGTTATTCCCTGATATAATACTCATCATATAATCATATAATCGGGCATCCGAGTTAATACTTCCTCCAGTTGTCATTTACGGTGGGGAGGCGCGACCCTAACCAAGCAGCAAAAGGGATCATTGAGTACTTGGGAGTGAAAATTTCTTAGAAGGCTATGTGGACTAAGCAAAGAAGGAAAGCGGGCCTGTAATAAAACGAATAAAGATGGCAGGACAGGACTGCGATGGCTGGACCCTATTAGGCTCCCGAGGGTGATAACATGGAGAAGAGCCGTGGAAGGTCGTTTGAAGTGGTGGAAAATTGTTGAGGAGATCGTCCTTCAAGGGCTATACTACTACTACTTGCAGCGCTACACCTGGTGACGAGTCCTGGCCTTCTTCACCACCTTCTTCCAGTCTTTCCTGCTTTTTAAAGCCATCATCCAGCTCCAGACTCCCACGATATTCTACGCGTCTCTGTCCACATGTCCATCGACCATAGTGCCGATAAAATAATATAACGGTAAACTTGATATACAATTGACTAACAACAAAAAAAGTTAAATGTGATACTTTTCGAAACCAAATATGCAATACAAGAAATGGAATTATAATCTAGAAATCCCAATATACAGTCGATATAAACGTAAAAAAATCAGATAAGCTTGTACAATCCTAGACTTTCGAAATCTGATTGATCCTTTTTTTTTTTTACAAGCCTTCTAGCCCCTAATTCAAAGCTGACGCCCTTGCAACATTATATCTTCGGGGAATGTGATTTTACTCCAATAATTCAAATAATGTCAGTCATGAAATGGACGCAAATAGATTGATATAATCTTTAAAATATTCAATAATCTTTAACCATATTCAGATACATCAAAGAAAAACTTTTTGTAAACGAAAAAGACTATTTCAAAATAAGAACATTTCTGGAAACCAAAGGAATAAAAAGTCCATTTTTAGATATTTTTCATTAAAAAGTTTTTTTATTGTTGAAAAATTTCTTTATGCGAGCAACATAAGAACTGAAATTTTCATTTCGATATTATTAACTTAGTGTGATTGAATAATTTTATTTATTTATTGTTGTATGCACTAAATATAATGCAGGGGTCAACAACATTATATCTTTGTTTTAATTATCTCGCATGTTTACATTGAAAATTATTTATACAATTTCGATTTATGGCGAAATAAGGGAGAAAAAGTATCCAGCACTCATTCCTTCATGAATTTTATTTTGCTTTTTTTATTACAACGACATAATAGTCATAATAAATATTTATTTAAGCAATTACACAAATTCCATTTGGCACATATTTTAATTGTGCACTGCCTTTTAAAACCTCCCCTTAGGGATTCACGTGGAAGCGTGGATGGAGAAACCTCCCACTGAAGGCACATATAAAAACGACACAGATCCGTGATTTTAACTACCACTGTTAGAAAACAAAAACTTCTATCCATGGTTGAAGGTAATGGAACGATCTATGATATTTTAATAGATGGTAACAGCTACAAAAAATGTATATGAAACCTCTGATTTTACAAGGAATAGTAGATTATTCAAAAGTGCATTCTTTAAGTAAATCATATATTTCTATAAAAAACATAGGCTAGTTCCAATCAGATTCCTTGATTATAATTGAGGGGAGCGGATCAATATTAAGTTTAAAGTTGTTTTTTTTTCTTTTAAAGCAATAATAATTCGAATTTAAAATACAACGAAATGAAAATGCAGATATACATGCAGCAACCGATGGCCTGTTGTAGAGGAAGAGTAAATGAATACTTAGTACAGGGCAAATCAAGAATTTTAATTAAAATCAATTTTTTTTTAATACTGAATAATATTATTACATTTTATTATAATATAATATTTGTAGTCACTTGCGATAGGGACGCATCAGAACACGGTAGGTATTGGGACTGAAAGGCGCAAGGCGTTATGCTAACCCTCTATACAGTTAGGACCTGCGGGTTTAACATTTCCTCGATTTGGCTTGCGTTGTCTTCAATTCTGTTTTATTTTACTTTCCTTCAATTTGTCAAGAACTAAAGAATTAAGCTAAACTGAAGTTCATAATTTGCATATTATCAATTATAAATAGTATTAAAATATTGCAAAGGTTTTAATTTTTTCTATAGACATGAACAAAAAGAAAAGTGTGTGTTTTAAGTGTTAATCCTGTCCTCCCGTATCGTTTAATAACATCCCACTGAATCCTGTAGAACTGGTCCGGTACTTAGGACTACACCTTGTCAAAAGATTAACTTGGAATCCTCATACTAGACTGAAACGACAAGAAACAGCACGTCGTTTCAGGCTACTTCAACATTTACTAGACAAACGCTCTAAGCTCTCAATTAAATAAAAAAACTCATATACATGACAATCATTAGACCCATCTGGACTTACGGAATAGAGCTTTGGGGCTTCACTGAACCATCAAATTCCTCTCGTATTCAATCCTTACAATCCAAAATCCTTCGTAAAATCCTCAATGCTCCTTATTTTGTTACGAACAAAGTAATCCATAATGACCTTGCTGATTGACGTTGCTGATCTGGACCGAATCCGATATCAATCTTTTCAGGACAAACTTTATTCCTACTCAAACCCACTAGTTTCAAACCTAGCAATCTCTTCAATTTCTGATAATCCTCCGAGGCGTCTGAAAAGAAGATGGCCTCGTGATCTTCTAAGTTGAACTTGCTATTTGAGAACTGCCAGTGGGTAGTTTCTCTACTTGTCATTTCATGTCATTGTAAACATTCATTCTATTTACTGGATGTATTAATATAATACAGTTGTAAATCACATTGAATAAATTATTTTGTTTTTAAATGTTTTTATTATTATGATAAACAATATTGTAGCAAATGCCTTGCTTAAGTACTATTTAATAACTGATTAATATAATAATAATTTGCAATAATATTATATTGTAAAAAGGTTTTAATTTTTCTACGGACGTATACAAAAATAAAAGTATGTATTTTAAATATTATGATCAACAACATTTTAACCAATGTCCTTACATTCATATTATAAATGCAGTTTAGTATTTACTTTTTATTTTGTAAACTCCAG
Organism: Troilus luridus; assembly: GCA_964056705.1. Taxonomy (NCBI): domain Eukaryota; kingdom Metazoa; phylum Arthropoda; class Insecta; order Hemiptera; family Pentatomidae; genus Troilus; species Troilus luridus. Next base: position 88,909,977 of record OZ057412.1, on the reverse strand, counting down.
AAATGCATTGAAATAAATCCTAAACGTAATATAAACACAGATACATACACATTTTTCACTGTTATATTGAAAACATTAGTATTGTACTTTGACATACAATGGACATTTTCTTTCATTAATTGTACATAAAATAATATTTTGTTTTAATAATTTATCTTTGCAATAATTTTATTATTCTCTTCTCTCATATTTTAGTAAAATGAACAAGTTTTTTCATTAGTATTAATTATAATATCGTTTCTTATAACTTCTTCCCTAAGTTATTTTTATCGAAACGTATTAAAATATTGTGTTTAAAAAAACGTATTAAAAAATTGTATACAATCATTATTATCCTTTTTATTTATTTCATTTATTAATACTCGTATATCAATTTGTCCTTGTGATGTTGGTCCTCCACAAAATTTATTAAGGAAAATAAATTCGATTTTTTTTTCGTTCTGAAAGCCTTCGTGGGTATTACAGAAATAATTTGTTCGTCGTTTAAAATAATTTTGTTGTTTAAACACAAAAAAATTTTAACCGACTCTCAACTACACTCACAACTAGGCCAACAGGCGCTTGAAGAAATGTCACTTGCTTAGAGCGGCAAAATTTAGAGGGTGCCAAATTTCTAGAGATAGTTTTATTTTATTTATTTTTTTTTTTTTGGAGTTTATGTGAAAACTATCTTTATCTCCTTTTCGAATGTTTTGGGATTAATTCCGTGAATATTAATTAATAATGTTATGAGATTATATGTATTATATGTATTATATGAGTATCTGTTCCGCAATTTGTCGCTTCGAGTTTAGTTACAAGTTTTAACTGTTTATTCGTTTAATTTTTAATATTTTCCGAATTTTCAATATTTAAATAAAAATTCTCATGAGCTTTAGTATGGAAAAGAGAATAAAATTATGGTTAATTATTAGATTTTAGTAATCATTACGTCAAGAAATAAAAGTTTCAACTAACATTATAAAATTATAATGTTTCATCATTATATTTATGTATCATGTATCATGTATCATTATTATAAAATGATATATGTTGAAACATTCATTTCTAGAGCAACAAAGTATACTTCCCATAATTACATTCTCTTTTCCATACTACAGCTCATGATAACTTGTATTTTTGGAAAATATTAAACGGGAAACGAATGAAAAGTTAAATCTTGTTGTGACTCAACTCGAAGCGTCAATCGGCGGTATAATTGCCGTAATATTACTTTAATAAATCAATCAACTTTTATTAATGAAGGAAGGAGAAATAAAATAAGTCTCCTGGTAAACTTATTTAAAATATAATAAACTTATATAAACAGATGAAATTGACCTAGTCCATACTGGCTCAATAGTTAAAAATAAATAAATAAAAAACTTATATAAATTTCCTCCTCCGATTCCTGGTGATCTGTTTCCAGGAAAATACGAGATCAACATTAAATTACAAGGAAAAATACAATAGTAATACTAATAACGATAACGGCTAGAACTCGTGGAGACTTTATCAAATACAGTATAATATGTATCTAAATTCTCAGTAGACAAATATACTTTATAAATAAATAAATAAACCATTTTTTAATAAAAAAATAAAAGTTCTATTTTAGGAACTGTTATACTTTTGTTATCAGATACTTACAAAGGCCAAGGGAAGATTGTATAATCGTTGTATAATATTCAGGTCCCCATAAATACCGATGAAGAGGGGGGGTATATAATGAACGGTCCTAATCGATTTTATTTGGATAACTTAACCGTATCGTGTGTATTAAAAAAAAAAAAACGTATTATTTTTATGGTTTTCAAGGTGACGAGAGACTACTACTTAATTATTATAGTAATAATTACAAAATCTGCTGTGTCCCTCCAGCATTATATACCTCCCTCGGCTCCCTGTTTCATATAAAAGCATGAGTAGTTATAAACGACGGGTTGTAGCATTGGAGACTGTGGACTTGACCTTGACAAGGCGAGGGGAAGGGTGCGGGGGGGAAGCCTTGGAGGTCTGAATGCCACATTTGGCAACGTCGCAAGGAATGTGCAAGATTTGGCAACATCGCTTTGTTTACATTAGTGTTATAGTAGAGGTGCAAATGACCTTGTGACGTCACGGGGGCATTGACCCTCTGACGTCATCGAGGGGCCGGGGGTTCCTTTATCAGATTTTTTTTTTTTTTTTTTAATATTTTATCTATATAGTGTGTAAAACTGTGACGGGGGGGCATTGACCCTCTGACGTCATCGAGGGGCCCCGGGGTTCCTTTATCAGATTTTTTTTTTTAAATATTTTATCTGTATAGTGTGTAAAACTGACCTTGCGACGTCAGTTCCATCAGAGCATGAGTCATTGATGGCCTAGCGCTGCCCGGGTATGCTTGATCGGCAGTTTATATTTTATCTCACGGACGAAAAGGTTGACATTGAACTATAGCAGACGACAGGACAAAATAAGATAAGTGAGATTGTCTTACGGATGCAATATAAACTTAAATAATCACCTTGTCTGTGAGTTACATTAACCAATTCATTCACAGTTCTCTATATTTCCATGTCCATATATGGGTCGTAATACCTCCTATTCCCAGTATGCCTAGCTCATCAGTTCATACACGATTAATATCTGGACCGTCAGTTAAATAGTCACATTCGCAGTTCTCTATATTCCCATGCCCATATATGGTCATGATACCTCCTATTCACACTTTGCCTAGCTCATCAGTCCATACTCCCTTTATAAACGTTCCCTCTTCGGCCCACTGGCACTCCGTCACTCCGTCTCGTCTGCGTGTTGTGCTGTCCACCGTCTCTAATCACTGCTTAAACGTAAGTTGTTATTGCTACTTGTTTTAACTAATCTTAACATAATTACAACAATCTGATTGTTATAAACATTGCAGATGTCCCTTTTGAATAGATTAAACGGTCTTACATCCTATAAAACCATAGGAGAGTTGCATGCGTCGCAAGGAATGTGCAAGATTTGGCAACATCGCTTTGTTTACATTAGTGTTATAGTAGAGGTGCAAATGACCTTGTGACGTCACGGGGGCATTGACCCTCTGACGTCATCGAGGGGCCGGGGGTTCCTTTATCAGAATTTTTTTTTTTTTTTTTAATATTTTATCTATATAGTGTGTAAAACTGTGACGGGGGGCATTGACCCTCTGACGTCATCGAGGGGCCCCGGGGTTCCTTTATCAGATTTTTTTTTTTAAATATTTTATCTGTATAGTGTGTAAAACTGACCTTGCGACGTCAGTTCCATCAGAGCATGAGTCATTGATGGCCTAGCGCTGCCCGGGTATGCTTGATCGGCAGTTTATATTTTATCTCACGGACGAAAAGGTTGACATTGAACTATAGCAGACGACAGGACAAAATAAGATAAGTGAGATTGTCTTACGGATGCAATATAAACTTAAATAATCACCTTGTCTGTGAGTTACATTAACCAATTCATTCACAGTTCTCTATATTTCCATGTCCATATATGGGTCGTAATACCTCCTATTCCCAGTATGCCTAGCTCATCAGTTCATACACGATTAATATCTGGACCGTCAGTTAAATAGTCACATTCGCAGTTCTCTATATTCCCATGCCCATATATGGTCATGATACCTCCTATTCACACTTTGCCTAGCTCATCAGTCCATACTCCCTTTATAAACGTTCCCTCTTCGGCCCACTGGCACTCCGTCACTCCGTCTCGTCTGCGTGTTGTGCTGTCCACCGTCTCTAATCACTGCTTAAACGTAAGTTGTTATTGCTACTTGTTTTAACTAATCTTAACATAATTACAACAATCTGATTGTTATAAACATTGCAGATGTCCCTTTTGAATAGATTAAACGGTCTTACATCCTATAAAACCATAGGAGAGTTGCATGAGGGGGTATGCTATTCAATATTGGAGTTGCGGTTTAAAACAACTGAACACGGCCAAGGATTGGAGGCTATTATAGAGGCTGAAAGAGGAGGAGAGCGCTTTAGGACCTTTCTTCCCAAGAGGTACAGTGAATGTTTCACTGATGCGGAGATCAAACATTATAATGGTGAGTTTTCATATTATCAATTGCTTCATTTCAAACAATGTTAATACCTGATTGTTAGAAAAAAAAGTAAGATTGTTTTCTTTATCGTAGGATCATTGAAGATGACATACAAGGGAAAGCAGAGAAATTCATATATAATAACTTTTAGCGAATAAATATATATTAGCAGCGAACATAATGGTCATAGGAAAATATTAATTTTAAAAAGGTATGGATGTTTTGTGTTCAAAATGTGGGCTTTTATTGAAAACATTAAACGCACATAAATGCAAATGGCAATTTCATGTGTGCACATATTGTAGACGTGAATTTAATTCGAAAGTTAGCTGTACACGACATATAATTACCTGTAAAAATAAAAAGCACATCAGTCCCCTTCAAGCATTAGTCGGTAATACTAGTCAATCGATAACAATGGAAAATTTCCAAACTCCGGCTGGACCCTCTTTAAAGCAATCTGTTTCCAGTTCTCAATCGCATTTACCATTCAAAAAACGGATACATTCGAACATTCCACCTTTCTACAACACTAATATTGTAGAAAAAGGAATTAGTTCTCCAAAAAAATATAAACTTTATAATAAGGAACAACTTGATAGGTTAATCACATATGAACAAGGAATTAAAAAGGCTGCATTTGGTAATTCGGTGATAGACTTTTATTTTGAAAATCATAATAATAAAACTACTCCAAAAATTTTTTTAGAAATCAATAAAGAAAAACTTATTGAGATTTTAACTTCATATTTGACACAATGGAACATATTTAAAATTAATTTACACTTAGATTGTACATACAAAAAAATAAATCATAACAACGAGGAAAAGTCCAATATGAATTTTAAGACTAGTCAGAACATCATAGATTCATCAACCGATTTGCACAATTATTTGAAAGAGTCATACGAAAAATTAATTATGGAATTAGATTCCTTTGAAGCCAAAGGTTCTGGTTGGGCCTTTGTTTCTTGCAACTTTCTATGTTTGCATTTTACCAAATATACACCTCTGAGCGGAAAACAATTTATTAATTTGCCAAAAGGTATAAAAAACAAACATGCTGTTATTAATGTAAAAAATATAAACAACGACTGTTTTCGTTTAGCAATACTGAGCAAAACAGTTGGTTCGAACGATCCTACATTGTACGAAAATTTAGAAACCCATTATCAATTCGATTGTATTTCATATCCTACTTCATTTAAAGATATTAAAAAATTCGAGGAAGTAAACAATGTTTTAATTAATGTCTACGGTTTGGATGAAAAAAACAATATATTTCCCTTAAGAATAAGCAAAAAGGAAACATATAACGAGAGATTTGACCTTTTGTTTCTTCAAAATGAAATAAACTCACACTATTGTTATATCACAAATTTAAGCAGGCTTGTTGGTAGTCAAATATCAGGTGACAAATCCGCTAAAGAAATTTGCCACAGGTGTTTAACATCTATTTCCTGGAGATACAAAACAAAAAGTGGAAAAAACGCGGAAGAACGATTAAAGGAACATTTATTATTTTGCGGTGCGCATAAACCAGTTAGGACAGATTTTCCTGCAGATGATAAAATCAAATTTAAAAAATTCGAATCCACCCAAAAAATTAAAATTGTTGCTTACGCAGACTTTGAATCATATCTGGAACCAATTGCAGGTCCTTCCCAAAATCCATCAATTTCTTGGACCAAATCAGTTCAAAACCATAAAATTTTTTGTGCTTCACTTATGGTCAAAACGGATATACCTCAATTTAAATTACAACAGCCATTAATTTTTACCGGTGAAAAATGTATGCTAATGTTCATGGAAGGACTACATGATTTGGCTAAAAAAGCTGATGAAATATATGGTAAAGTTGAGCCTATGTCTGAAATGACGGAGGAAGAAAAGATAATTTATCAGTGTACCCATGTATGCGTTATCTGTCTGAAAACTTTAAATGAGGATGAGAAGGTGCATCATCATGATCATGTGTCATCTAAGTTCATTGGAGCGGCTCATTCTAATTGCAATTTACAAGCAAAAACACCCAATTTCATTCCAGTATTTATGCATAACTTTCAGGGTTATGACTCGCACTTTATTGTTCCGTTTTTAGCAAACCATGAAGGAGATGTTTCCGTAGTTCCAAGTAATACAGAAAAATACATAAGTTTTACCAAAACATTTAAAGATTGCAAAACTAAAATAAGATTTGTAGATAGTTATAAATTTTTAGCTGCGGGGCTTGATACCCTAGTGCAAAACATGAAAAAAGGTTCTTCAAGTCTTTCAATTACATTCCCTCATTTGCATCAGTTAATTCCTGACGAAACGAAAGTTGAATTGTTAACGAGAAAGGGAATTTACCCTTACTCTTACATAGATTCATTACTGCGGTTAGAAGAAACTCAGTTGCCTGCAATAAGTAAATTTTACAACAACTTAACTGCAGAAAATATTTCCGAGTCTGATTATAAGCATGCGCAAAACATTTGGAATACTTTTAATATAAATAACTTAAAAGAATATACCGAAATGTATATACAAACAGACGTAATTTTATTATGTGAAATATTTGAAAAATTTCGTAATCTCTCTATGGATATATATTCACTAGATCCTGCCCATTTTATGTCTCTTCCAGGCCTCAGTTACGAAGCAATGTTAAAAACGACAAATATTGAATTGGACGTTATTAAAGACATGGATATGGTATTATTTATCGAAAAAGGCATTCGAGGAGGTATTACACAAGTTGTCAAACGTTATGCCAAAGCAAATAATTATTATGTAGATGATTACGATCCAAATCAGCCCATTAACTACTTAATTTACGCAGATGTAAATAATTTATACGGCTATGCAATGAACTGTTTCCTTCCATATTGTGACTTTGAATGGCATAATGAAGATTTAGATGTGTTAAAAGTTCCTGACAACTCTGAAGTTGGTTATATACTCGATGTAGACATTGATTACCCTGAAGCCATACACGATATGCACTGTCAACTACCTTTATTACCTGATAAATTAAAATCGCCTGACAGTGATAAAACAACAGAAAAGTTACTTACTACACTCACACCAAAAACCCGTTATATTGTTCATTATGTCAATTTGAAACAAGCACTAAATCTTGGCGTTAAATTAACCAAAATTCATAGGATTTTAAAATTTAAGCAAAAAAATTGGTTGTCACCATACATAAATTTAAATACCCAACATAGAGCTAAGTCAACCAATCCTTTTGAATCGGATTTTTTTAAACTCATGAACAACTCCTGTTTTGGTAAATTTATGGAAAACGTTAGAAAACGAATAGATTTAAAACTTGTTACAAATAAAAAATCATTGAACAAACTAGTTAAAAAGCCAAATTTCAAAGAAAGAATAATTTTCACTGAAAATGTAGTTTCCGTTCAGTTAGAGAAGAATAAAATTGTATTTGATAAACCTCTTTATGTTGGTTTTAGTATATTGGAACTATCAAAAGTTTTAATGTACGAATTACATTATAACATATTTTTTAAAAAATATGGTCCAAAAAATATAAACCTCTGTTATATGGATACTGATTCATTTTTATACCTAGTAAATACAAAAGATATATACGATGATATAAATTATGATTTAAAAGACTATTTTGATACCAGTAATTTTCCAACAAAACATCGCTGTTATTCTGAAGAAAACAAAAAAATAGTAGGAATGCTCAAAGATGAAACTGCTGGCGATCCAATCGTTGAATATGTTGGCCTAAGGCCAAAAATGTATTCATTTATAACCAAAAGTGGTTTATTGATAAAACGATCCAAAGGGGTTAAAAAATGTGCGGTTAAAGAATTCACGTTCCAAAATTACTTAGATACTTTAAGAAATTATGAGTCGATGTACAGCCAATTTCAGATCATTCAATCAAAAAGACATCAAGTGCAAACAGTTTTAATCAATAAAAAGTCTCTTTGTCCATATGATGATAAACGGCATACCTTAGATAACGCAAGAGATACACTTCCTTATGGCCATTATGCATTGTCGCTACATAAGTAAAGCAAATGTTTTGTAATGTAATTAAATTGTTTATTTTATAAACTAATTACATCTGAGATTAGAAAAGAAAAAATAAACAGAATAGTAGCAATCAAAAATGTTTTATTTGAAATATGATAATAAGTAATAAAAACTTAGTGTCTAATTTCATCAATGATATGTATAAATACATGTGTTATAAAGCTACAAATAAATACATTCATTACAAAAGTGCATTATTCTTTTCACACCACTATGCGATATCCTTCCTGTCAATCCAGCTGCTTTCTTTTAGCCCCCACCATTTCACATACAACTTATTTCCTTTCCTTTTCAAAATCTTTTCGATGAGATAAACATCTGGATGTTTTACTTTTTGAAGCTCTTCAGCATAAAAGGAGCCACTGATAGGTTGACTTTTGAGATCTTCAAGTAAATATGTATATGGATCCGTCTTCTGAATCTTGATTACTTTAAATATTTCGCTTGACCAATTTGGCTTGTAGCCTTTTGAAAATGCTGTTTTTTGCTTAGATATCCTCACAAAATCGTCCTCTTCAAACTTCTGCTTTCGCACTTTTGATTTGGAACGAACAGAAGAAGAAGAATACACTTTGTTTAGCAAGTAGTTTTCTGATTTTTTATTATGGGCATCAATTGGTCTCATACCTATTGTTGTATGGAATGATGAGTTATAATCATGTAGAATCTGAGGTAATATATCTAAAAACTTGTAATTTCCACCCAAGCTAAATGCTTTCCACATTTTCGCTTTTAAAGTTCTATTAAACCTTTCTACAATGGAAGCTTTCATATTAGAAAAGGTCGAATAATGATTAATATAGTACTGTTTTATTAGAGATTTAAACTTGGAATTATAAAATTCTTTTCCTTGATCGCTTTGAATATTTCTCGGTGTTTGTTTGCTCGAACGAAACACGCTCTCCATTGCCTTAGTTACATCATCAGCAGATTTCTTCTTTATTGGTACGGCCCATGCATATTTAGTAAAGCAGTCTATAACTGTTAATAAATATTTGTATCCTTTATTTTCTCGAGCATAAGGTATCATTTCTACTAGATCTATTTGCCACAAGTCATTTATCCCTTTCAAAACAGTCTTTCTTCTAGGGTATATCTTGCGAGCTGGCTTATGTAATTCATTTACGATTGTTGTTTTTATTATTGATGAATCCATCTATAATTTTCTTTTTTAAGTACTTTGTTAAGATAGCCGAGTGTGACTGCGTCAGATTCCTCTACGGGCTCACCGATGTTTGTTATTCTTTTCCCGAGACAATCATATATATTGTCAACTAGAGTCAAAGCAACTCTGTCGAAGAATTCTTTTGTAACAACATCATAGTTATTTATAGGTGGAGCGAAATTGACAAGTCTTTTTCTTTTTCCATCTATATAGCTACCCGGCCAATTCTTTAAATCAGTGTAGGTCAGTGCTAGTGTATCACAATATACTTTATTTGCAGCGTCATGAGCAGCGACTGGATTTGCAATATTGACGATCCTTAAATGATGTGCATCAATGTCCTTTTCAGACTTTAATAAGCTGAATGGAAAATAACGTTTTTTGTATTTTGTATGCTTTTTTGCTATGTGAGATCCGAACTTGTTTATTGTCATGTTTGTACTGAATCTAAATATAAAAATGTGGGCATTAATATATTATATTTTCTTCTCGTAGTTCTTCAATTATAGATTCTATTTCATTTTGATGTCCTTCATGCCCGGCATAAGTTGAAGACATTAGCAGCCTAAGGCGATCGACTAGTTCGTTTGGGTCATTCCAACGCTCGTACAGAGGTTTATCGACGCTCATAAGTCCAGTGCCCCGTTTGTAAGAGTGGGAACGGAGTGAAGTTAGCCTGCTCGAAGCTGCTGATGCTGAGGAAGGAGGGCGGGGTTTTAAAGATTGTGTTGGGAATAACTTCGATATTATATTTCTATACTTCTCAGATCTATTTCCGGACACTCCTTGTTCCTCACTATAGCCTTTTTTGTGAGCATTGGTCGAAAGTAAAATATTCTTATAATTATCCAAGTCTGACTCGGTATAATATTTAGGATTTTTCAAGTAGAGTAGCTGCAACAATCCAGGAGTTCCTTCATACACTATGTTGTTTATAGAAATATCATCACTGTTTTCAAAAAGCTGAACATCGGTCGAGTCACCAATAGCCAATCCTCCAGAAGGCATTACTCGAATGCCGTAACGAGAGTCATGTGCCTTATCACCTTTTAACAACTTATCCAAGTATTCTCTTTGCAGGTTTCCAAATGAGGCGAGATGTTCCTTAAATTCGGCTTCTCCTTGTGGAGTTTTAGCGTATTCTTTGACTTGTTCTGATAGTGGATCGCCTGTCACATACTCATCCATTTCTACTTCTGGTGACATGAACTCATGATGGGGATTTGATAAGTGAGATAATGGTGTTAGCGCAGTACTTGGAACGTCAGATGAAATTTGTGTAACTTTTTTGCGATGAAGTGATGTTTTCGGCATTAATGTTGATTTTCTGTAAATACTAGCAGACTCTAACTCGCTTTTATCAGGCGATTCGCCCCAAACATTAGTAGTGACAATTCTTTTTACTTTTCTAGACGTCAATGCGGGTTCCGATTTGGTCTCTTTATTACTTAATTGTACAGATTGTTTAATGTCCTCGAGAGGTTTTAGCACGGGTGTAAAAAACGCTTTTCGACCTTCCTCGATATCCTGGAGACCGCGTTTCAACGATTGAAATTTGTTTTTCAAAATTTCACTAGTTTTTATAATCTCGCGAGTGACTTTTGGATCCATGATCGCTAATGCTCAATTATTGTCATGACTGTTCTTTATATATCTACAATGAACGTATCAATTCCTTTTCTAAAACGTCCATTATTCAGGTCTCTACTTTTGTCAATGACGAGGTAACTAAATGGTTCTTCCCAACATAAAGAACACATGTCTTTAAAAAGTGGAAAACTTAAATCTGGAGTGCTTACATGTTCCTCGTAAATATGTTTCAAATTTAATTCATCTTGAGGAAATACTATTAAAAAGTTAAAGTTACATCTGATAAGATGTCTCGGGATACAAACATAACTCTGTGTTAAATAGAAACAATCAAGATTCATATGACGACCATAACTAAAGTATCGTTTAATTATGTCCTGGTCTTCCATAGTGACGTCATCAAATATACAGACCGAATTGGATTCAACTTCTTGTGGCAATTCTTTCGCATCTTCAAATTCATATAACCCTATTTCAGGGACAAGATTTACGATACTTTTTAAATACTGGTATTTCCGTTGATGCAATGTTTTTCCGAAAAGATACACATTTTTAAATTTTAAACCATTCGGATTTAATAAAAGACCAATCATAATATTAGTCTTTCCACATCCGCTCGGTCCACAAATTGATGATCTTATAGTGCTCGGTAATAATGAACTGTGCCTCCCCTCTGAATCGCACTTGACAGGTGAAAAGTCTGTGGTAGAGAAACGTTGTACTTGTTTAACTAATTTCATCCTGAATGCGAACAACATCATTATTCCTCCGTATATATATATCTCAGTTCTTCATTTTCCAAGTGCAGTATGACTCGCAGGGTTCGAAAAGGAAGAGGTTTGGTGAACAGGCTTATAAACAAGTTACCAATTGAATTACACATACCAGGATATCAGTATTGCGGACCGGGCACGAAATTAGAAAAACGATTAATTGCGGGCGATAGAGGAATAAACCAGCTTGACAGAGCTTGTAAGGAACACGATATAGCTTATAGCCAAAATACGGATATGGATAGTCGTAAACAAGCGGACAAGATCCTAGCTGATAATGCTTGGAAACGAGTTAAAGCTTCAGATTCAACATGGGGAGAAAAAGCCGCTGCTTGGTTAGTTACAAATGTCATGAAAGCGAAAGGAAAACTTGGTTCGGGTATCAATAATAAGAAAAAAAAGAAAAAGAAGATTAGTTTTATTAACTTGGTTAAATCGTCAAAGGTAGATGATGTATCATCGATTCTGAGCGCATCAAAAGCGGCATACAAGAAGGCTAAAATGCATTTGCGCGGTAAGACGAAACCTTCACTGCCTAGAGTTCTCCCGCTGCCAAAGGAGGGAGGCTTCCTCCAATTTCTTGTACCGTTGATGGCAGGACTTTCCGCTGTGGGATCTTTAGCAGGAGGAGCTTCGAGTGTGGCGAAAGCGATTAACGAGGTGAAACAGGCCAAACTAAAATTAGAAGAGCAAAAGAGGCATAATTTGGCAATGGAAGGTCGAAAAGTTGGCGAAGGACTTTATTTGAAACCACATAGGAACGGTTACGCTCTGTTTATAAACCGAGAAAAAAGACTTGGAAAAATATGACTACCAAATAAACCATTGACCGATATTGAATTAAATTATATGTCTAAACTTTTAAATATTAAAAATTTTCGTGGAGTATTTATGATTGATAGTCTTCCTATATACCCAAAAAAACATGAGGCCGCTATTGTAAATTTGCATACGAGTTCAGAACCCGGTTCTCATTGGGTGTGCTATGTAAAAAAAGATAGTCTAGTGAAATACTTTGATTCCTTTGGAAATTTAAAACCACCTCCACAGTTACTTGAGTACTTTAAGGGTTCAGAAATAATTTACAACAGACGTCGTTATCAAAAGTGGGATACACCGATTTGTGGACATCTCTGCTTAGCGTATTTAGCAGATGTTTCTAGCAAATTTTGATCATTCATAATCATGAGCTACACAGTAACGTTGACGGGGAATTCTAGTGTTCTCCTTGCGAACTTTTTACCTCCGCTGGAATTAGGCTCAAGTTATACCGTTGGGTTATTATCTTTTGACTCATATAATACTATACCTAATATCAGGAAAGATGTTAACGATAAGTTTTACTTTGGAAATCTGACGATTCAGATACCTGAAGGATCGTATGATATCGATGCACTAAATTCTTTTCTTCGCGAAGAAATTGCTCACCAGGAACCTAGTGGTGGGTTTATGCTTCGAGGAAATGAGAGTACTTTAAAGGCCGAACTTAGAACAACGAAACCGGTCTACTTCAACTTCCCCGACAAGCCCCATTCTATTGGCCCACTGTTGGGTTTTCATCGTCCTAATCAAGTCATTGACCCATTGCATCGGTACAGCGAATCCGATGGCATTGTGAAAATTCTTTCTGTAAACACTATTTCGATTCATTGTAACATCGCATCAGGGTCTTATCTGAATGGGGATCCGGATCATAGCATACATCAATTCTTTCCGGCTGTAGAACCAGGATATAAAATAATAGAAACCCCGAATCCTGTCATTTACTTTCCAACTAACGCGAGGACTGTTGACAATATTACCGTTCGTTTAGTGGATCAAGACGGTGCGCTTATTGACTTTAGGGGGGAAACTGTTACATTGAGAATACATTTGAAGAACAATGGGGATTGATTTTTGTACCGGTGAGAATCGTGGTACTCATCACGCTTTTTTTTATAAAAGGGGATGTCATGCCATGGTAAGAATTAGTAAACCTAAGTCGACGAGACGGCTAACAACTGCAAACGTCAACTTTTTAAAACAGTGTGGGTTTCGATTAAAAAAAAAAAAAGAACAAAATGCATAACATACTAAACGTTACATCAGATGTAAAATTTGATGATTCTCTTACACAATTCCAATATCATTCACATCAGCCGTATGCGGGGAACACTCTTAACAATTCTGACGAAATCAGAATACCAATCCATCAACAAGATGCTTATACGTTTCCTTCTTTAAGTTTTGTTTATCTGGAAGGACGAATTTCTAAAAAGGATGGGACTGACGGAACAACTTCAAAATTCACTAATAACGCGTTTGCGTTTTTGTTTGATGAGATAAGATATGAATTGAATGGTATTGAAGTCGATAGAGTGAGAAACCCCGGAATAACTACAACGCTTAAAGGTCATACATCGTTTTCACCCAATCAAGTCAAAGGACTAGAAAATGCCGGGTGGATAATCCCAGGTGTTGATAAAACAGTTTCAATAGATAAAAACGGTTTTTTTAGCGTATGTCTGCCATTGGATATTCTCTTAGGGATATGTGAAGACTATCGAAAAATTTTAATTAATCTTAAGCAAGAACTCGTTTTGATCAGATCGAGTACTGACTTGAACTGTGTAAAGGGTAGTGATGATGTACAAATAAAATTAGATAAAGTGGTTTGGAGGATGCCTCATATTCGTGTTTCTGATCAAGAACGTCTAAAGTTGTTAAAAATGGTGGATAAAAACAAGGTCATTTCTATTCCATTCAGATCGTGGGATCTTTACGAATACCCTAATTTACCAGCATCACAGCAAGAAAATTGGACTGTAAAAACATCCACAAATTTAGAAAAGCCTCGCTATGTTATTATAGCATTTCAAACTGATAGAATGAGAAATGCTACCAAAGATATAAGTCAATTCGATAGTTGTAAAATAAAAAATTTGAAACTCTATCTGAATAGCGAACAATATCCTTATGACGATTTGAATCTAGATTTTGCACTAGGAAAAGTAGCTCTCCTATATGAAATGTATAACGAGTTTCAAACGAGTTATTATGGTAATAGACATTCACAATCCCTGTTGTCACGATCCGATTTTGAGACCTTCGCACCTATAGTCGTCATAGATTGTTCTAAACAATCCGAGGCAATAAAAAGTACGACTATCGATATTCGCGTACAGCTAGAGGCGAGTGAGAACTTCCCGCCTAATACTAGGGCATACTGTCTTATCCTTCACGATAAAGTAGTAGAATACGAAGTAGGAACCGGTTTGGTTCGTAAAATGTACTGATGATGCATATATAAAGCTGCTGTAGCGGCTATAATAATATCACTTCTCCGTTGTTCACCGACTAAAACATACGATGCGTTCAGCGGCAATTGATTTTCAGGGGTATCGCACGGCTTCTAACTCATTGATTGTTAAAGAATTATCTGTAGTCTCTATTAGTCACGGCTCATCGTGGCATTGGTGTTTCAATCCACCTCGAGATGCTGAAGATGTTGTTCATTCAAAGACAAACCTTTGGGTTAAGAAACATATTCATGGAATGGGATGGGACTATGGTGATGTATTATATGAGGATATGAGATATTTATTACAACACGCCACTGAGAACTTTGACATATTATGGGGGAAAGGAATGGAAAAGTGCAAGTTTATTGAAGATCTTATTGGTAAACCGGTCTATGATCTACATGAATTCGGTTGTCCTAACTTAAAACAATTAGAAAATTGCAAGATGGTATGTCATTTTCATTTAAACTCGTCTTTTGTCTGTTCACTAAATCAGGCACACCGTTTAGCATCATGGGTCAGAAAAAATGATGAAGCAGTAAACTTTAAAAAAGAAGACGTTCGTAAGCATACATTTGTAAATATTATCTCTCCTCCTCATAATCTGCTCTCATTCGCCGGATTTGTAAGAGGAGTAAAAGATACGGTCAAATGCATATATTGTGGACTGTTATATGACAAACAATCGCTCATCAATCCAATCAAGTACCATAAAGCGAATAGTCCTCAATGTTCATGGTTTAAGGAAGAAGAGTACTTTTGAATCTACTCGGAAACATGCGGTATCAGCATGGAGTCAGTTATACAACGTTTAGGAGAGGAAGGCATTGAAACCACTGAGCACTGAAGAATTGAGTATTTTACCTCGGTCTTTGGTCTATACCTTTTTGACTACGCATTAGACTACATCTGGAACAATTACACCTGAAGAAGAAATGGGTTGCAAGAAGACGAGGAACATGTATCCAGAAACGAAGACTTTGCTACTAAATGAATATATTAACTATTAATTATATTATTATGCTTGAAATGTTTGTCAATCTTTGTTTTTTTAAATAAACTATACATATTTTACATCTTGTTTTTTTTTTTTCCTCCTTCTTTTTATTTAGGGAAAGGTTCATTAAATAAAATTCACAGACATAAAATATAAAAAGTATTTATTGAATATAGTTCAAATTACAAGTTGCGTGGCTATTATTACATATTGTTGAGTTCATTTAAATTGTTAAAGAGAGTATTAGTATTAATATTGAACTCTAACGGTACACATTCCACAGGTTGTGTGAGTTCATTTTCTGTTTCTTTCTTGTAAATGTCGACCATCTTGGTTAGCAAGTCCAGAGAGTCGTTTATTTTTTCAATACTGGAACAAAGCTTCACCGTTTCATTCCTGCTGAAACATGTCGATGGAGATTTCATCTCAAGGGTTAGCGGACTTTGATTGAACATTGCAAAACAATGGTACACTTGTTCTATCTTCATTACCCTGTTTCTACCCCTCATAGAAAATAAACAGAGCACATTTTTACACCTCACCCGGTCTTCAACGCCCACCACGCTCTTGCCGCGTTTGCACTGCAAAAGAGACAGCAACCTAGGAATCTGGTCTGTGAGGAATCTCCACTCCTCCGTGTCCATATAGATGCTCGTCTTCTTGGCGATGATGGCGATAGTCGGCTCATAATCGCAAAGACCAACTCGAACTAGTTTGCTACTTGTGATGGGGTGATCAGTAACTAGTTCCAATCGTCTCGGAGCGACCATCTCACAAGGATTCAACGTGGACACTGTAAGATTTCCGCAGAGTGGAGGGGGAAAGATGAAGTTTTTCTAGATTCTTTATTAGTTGATTTATTTCATTTCTTTTTATTTCATACAAGGATATATGAGTTTTCAAAACCTGGAGTTGATTAATAAAGATTCCAAGTCTTCTGCACATATCACAGCAACATACATACCTTTTGTTTTCACATTTATTTTTTTTCCCCCTCTTCGCAATCAACTTCATTCTCAACATCTATTTTTATTGACAAACTCCACTATCAATCTCATCCACAACACCTATTTTTATCGGTAAACTCTCCAGTTGATCCAAATATTTGATAAATGGACAATTTTCAGACCATTTCTTGTGTTCTAAAAAAGGATCGTCATATAATTCCCATTGATTCAATATTATTCCGCAAAATGGACACCTTGTATGGTCAGAGACTTTCAAGTAATACAATCCTGCTGCGGCCAACTTCACAACACTCACTGGCGATGTCCACCCGACAAATGTCGACAGGCGGTCTTTCTCATACCTCAGGTTCCTACTTGTCTGCCGTACCATTGTAGTGGACTGGTTAACAATGACCTGCAGTTACTCAGACACACAGGCGAGGAACGTATTCAAAAATGTAAAACAACACAGAGTTTATATACAGGTAGAACACGGAATAACTGTGTGCCAGGGACTGGAGAGGAAAAGCTTATAAAGGAGTATGAACTGCTGAGGTATATAGGAGTGATAAGACCTGCTCGTACGGAACTGACGTCACAAGGTCAGTTTTACACACACACACACACAATGTCAACCTTTTCGTCCGTGAGATAAAATATAAACTGCCGATCAAGCATACCCGGGAGCAGCGCTAGCCCCCCTCAATGACTCATGCTCTGATGGAACTGACGTCACAAGGTCAGTTTTACACACTATACAGATAAAATATTTAAAAAAAAATTTGATAAAGGAACCCCGTATTCGTCCGTGAGATAAAATATAAACTGCCGATCAAGCATACCCGGGCAGCGCTAGGCCATCAATGACTCATGCTCTGATGGAACTGACGTCGCAAGGTCAGTTTTACACACTATACAGATAAAATATTTAAAAAAAAAATTCTGATAAAGGAACCCCGGGGCCCCTCGATGACGTCAGAGGGTCAATGCCCCCCCGTCACAGTTTTACACACTATATAGATAAAATATTAAAAAAAAAAAAAAAAAAATCTGATAAAGGAACCCCCGGCCCCTCGATGACGTCAGAGGGTCAATGCCCCCGTGACGTCACAAGGTCATTTGCACCTCTACTATAACACTAATGTAAACAAAGCGATGTTGCCAAATCTTGCACATTCCTTGCGACGTTGCCAAATGTGGCATTCAGACCTCCAAGGCTTCCCCCCCGCACCCTTCCCCTCGCCTTGTCAAGGTCAAGTCCACAGTCTCCAATGCTACAACCCGTCGTTTATAACTACTAGCATGGCCGAACCGCGACAACTGGTGTTCTTGATAGTATAGCTGATCTATGTCTCAGTTAAAATGTTTTTATTTTTTTTAATCTGTTATTTTAAGAACATTCTTGCCCTCATATACTTCGCAAAAATGCGAGAACGCAGGGACTTGGGATCTAACTTTTTAATTCGGAGTATAGCTTGATTGTGAAAATAAATATGGAAGAGGAATAAAATGTGTCTCGTAGTTTTTGTTTTCTTCCGTACTGTAGGGCAAGTAGCCCTAAAGTATATAATGATAACAAATTATTCCTTTAAAAAAAAAAAGTTACGAAAAATGTACTATTTTGCTGTTAACGGGCAATGTTTTGATTAACAGATAATCAAATAATCATAATATAAAACAAATAAATAGTTGTATAGTAAAATAATGACAAGTTATAAAAGATATTACAACGTTACTTATGATTAATAATTTAGTGAATAATATTATAATATTATTACGGCTGTTATACACGACATCAATAAAAGTTTTAGTATAATGAATTTCCTTATTTGTGAATTTAAAGGCGAAACTCTTCCGATAACTCCCTAGTAGACTTGCCATGTTTTCTGGTCCTCTTCTTTGAATGATGGTCACTACACGATGGAATGGGAAGAATATCTTCTGGAGTTAGGCATTTAGTACTAGTCATCTTATTTTCATTAGCTAGAGTGTTGTTCACGGGAAGAGCAGACGATTGAAAGTTCCCGACCGGTGAACCAGTTTGGGGTGGGTCAGGAACCAAACCAGGCGTGGTAGTAGCAGCGGAGGATCTGGGTGAGCCAGGGACAGAAGCTGGTTGGGGCGTAGGAGGGGCAGCGGCAAATCTAGGTGAGTCTGTTTGATTTGGGAGTGAGGCTGCATTTTCAACCAATGGCCTGTCTGTAGTCTCTGAGGGTGCATAGTCATGGTCACTGAAGGTTCCTTGGTTGACCGGCCAAATTCCAGTTTTCCGGAAACCATTGATTGCCGTTGACATAGTTGCTGCTCTTACAAAAGCGTTTCCATATAACTTGGCAATTTGGTAAAATGAAACAACTCGGCCTGGATTCGATCTAAGCCAGCAGGACACTTCCTGGTCATTGAAAGCACTTAAAGGTTTCATGAAACTCACGTCAAGCGGCTGCAAGCGATGGGTGCAGTGGGGTGGAAAGCATAACAAAATCACCCCTTTTGCCCTTGCGTGATCAATTACATCCATGTTCTTAGTGTGAGTGAAATGCCCATCCAAAAGCAAGAGGACAGGTTCCTCTTTCGTAGCTCTGCTCCATTCCACAAACTTCTTAAACCATGTGAAAAAAATATCTGATTGCATCCAACCACTTGGATGGAAAGCGGCCCACCCCTCCTGGTGGACATATAATAGCATCTATAGCATTTTTCATCGATTCAGGAATCCATTCCCCTCGATTAGTCTTCTTTTTGTACGTCCGAACCATCTCTTTTAGGTAGTTCTAACCGGAAAAAAGATAATACTATATTTGGGAAACAATGGGGTAAGATGGGGTAAACCCCATCATGCCCCATTGATATATCCTCATCTTGCCCCACTCATACTTTTTTGGCATTAAGTGGTTCGTTTCAGGTTAGGATTGGACTTGGAGATTTGAGAACGTATGAAATTGAACGGTTAAAAAGTACACTTTCCAATGATACATAGAATAGTTGGACAAGTTGTTGTGGCTTACCTGTAATCAAAAGTAATCTGGAACTGAACAAAACTACTTAATGATGAAATTGTGAACATTCGGCACAAAAACATGTTTACAAGACAAACTATTCACTCAAACTGGCCCCCACATATTGGAAGCTTTCTTTACTATACCCTACTACTAATACTGCCGTTCTCCTCTATGTTACAGTACTTATAAGGTCAGGAGCTCATCTACCCCATCCTACCCCGGTACCCCGTCTTGCCCCACTCTCCCCTATAGATATAAAACATATAATAACATACCTCTAAAAAATATGTATTGAATTAATAAACTGTAACCATTATAATTCTTTGGTGCTTACTTACCCCAGTTGCACTATTTATTTATGAGTAATATATTGAATAGTAAATTGGTAAACACAAGAAGAGATCTCTGGAAAAGAATCCAATTAAGACTAGGGCATAGAAAATATAATTTGAGTAATCATCCTAAATGATTACTCTGGCATTCCAAAATAAAATAGAATGTCCAAAATATATCTAAGGGTAGAAACATAGCAATATATATATATAAAGTTTATGAACTATGTATGTTCTATGGTAAATTAAATCCCAAAATTTGATTCACAAAGTAGATACAAAAAAATAATATACCAGTTTTAATTCGTATGTTATAGTAATCCATAGCATAAGATAGCATGAGGTAGTGAATATATTTGTGAATACTGAATAGCTGATGCTTCTAACTAGGGATGGGTAAGGTTGTTTCAATCTGATTATATCTGATACTTGTATCAATTGATACAAAATTATCAGGTACATTTCGACTGTATCTGATACTTGTATTAACTACTTTTTAGTATCAGATACAAAGTATCAGATTGATACAACCTTACCCATCCCTAATCCCACTATAGAAATTTCATTCATATAACATCATTCTATTTTTCCATAAAACCAGTTAAAAAGGTATGAGTGATAGATTGCCAAGCTTGTTCATCCGTTCAACAACTACTTGTTAGACAACTCTAGATTGAAGAGGGTATCTGCTCAGGGATTCACAAGTTGTGTGGAACATTTCAATGCAGATGTCACAAAAGCCATAGTAGACTCTGGCATTGAATACAGGAGGGCCTTTACAAAGCTAGAGCATCGATACTTGATAAAGACACGGAGGAACTGACTGTCCCTGCTATCTCTTCCACTGTCACCTCCATTGAGGGGGCGCTATCCTTCCAGCTGCTATAGTCTCATGCCTACCAACTTGTGAAATCTAGAGTCAGTTCTATAGCCATGCGATAGTAGATAACATGAAGTCCGTACCAGTGACTTTTAGAATAAGCTCTATATTTTAGTAGTAGACTCATCGAGACTTTAGGATTTTAAATTTGGAGTTGTTGGTTTTAAACCTTTATCCACCATTACAGCTCATGAAGGGTCTTGAGTTAAGTAAGTGGTAAAAACTGATTCTAGGGCAACGTTTGTGCAAAGGTTTCCTCCTTTAAGATCCTATAAAGTTCGTACGTACCTATTAAGGGTACGAACTTTATAGAATCTGGGTAAGCCCCAAGAGGGTCTCCAGGTCCCACAGGATCCATTCCTGGCTGTTAACCGATTAAATAAATTATCCGCCACAGCTGGATTTGAACCCGGGATCTTCGGTGGGGCAGCTCAGCGCTCTATAACTGAGACACCTTACCTCGCTTCATGACTAGTCTTTAACATTTCATTTTATCAATTTATTGACTCTTATTATTTTTTAATTGACAATTCCTTCAGATGAATTGGTCACCTACGAACAAGAATTATGCAAGAGAAATTTGACGGTCATGTACACTTTATAAGATTTTCCTAAAGCATGGAAAACTTGCTTACTCTAGAAAAAAGCGAAATAATTGACGCTGCTAATTGTTTTTATCTTGCTGACACTAACAACTAACAAAAGTTAATGTAATGCAAAAGTCGGAATATCTTGATGTGATTGGCGCCACTGTACAGTCCCATCTAAAACTAAGCGAATTTTTGAGGGAAAAAGTCAAATATTCAAATTAATTTTTGAAATGTTTTTAGTCTTTTCATAACGAAAGAGCTCTGATTTGTCGGGGAAATTTCTGTCCAATTCATTGTGCAGTCTGTGAATAACTTTTTGGGTTGGGTCGTTTCATCAGAAAAGTCCGTTTTTAATTATTTATAAAATTCGAAGTGAAACTAGTGGACTTCTGTTGTTTGATATGTTTGTTACAGATTCTAAAGAGCTGTTATTAATACTTATTTTTTATGATATTCACTATCACTACAATTGAACTACATTGTTTAGTTTGCCATCAAATATGACCATGGAAACATGCGATTTTCGTGGGGTTTTTTTATGAGTTTAAACATGGACACTCGGCAGCTCAAGCTGCAAGAAACACTACCACCGTGTTCGAGGAAGGGTATGGTAGCGAACGGACCATTCGCCGTTGGTTTGAGAAATTTTCAGTGAGTGACTCACATTAATTCATTAATGATTCATTTGTCTTTTTTACACAGAGGTGAAACCATCACATCTACTCTGGGATATATGTATAATGCAACAACTTGTCAAAAACATCCTGTACTGGTTAATCGGAAGGGACCTTACTGGTCGCCAGAACTCATGTTTCACAATAGACAGTGAAGATACTTAACGAGCTAGGTTACGAAGTCCTACCCCAGCCACCTTATACAACTGACTAATCTCCAGCAGATTTCCTTATGTTTTAGAAATTTGGGCAACGTCCTTAAGGTTAAAATTATTCTCTCGTTAAAAACTTTATTTCATCATAAAGCCCTGAATGTTTTAATTCTGTAGCAGACGAAACGCATCACATTTGTTACCAATTTGTAAAGAAATGGTCGGCCTCCCAAATATATGTACTAAGAAAAAAATTCTATAAATTCTAAAATAACAAACTTATACAATATAATTATTTTATAGTGATATACAAGTTTTAAAAAGCTATATTTAAAATTCGCCGGAGTGAATGGCGAAAAATGCACCGTTTCGAAATTATAAATATCGTCCATAACCATAGAACAATTTTATGATAGTACCTTATTAAAAACATTACACATCCACCATTTTAGTTAATGAATAAAAATCGAATAAAGGGCAAAAATTTGCCCTAGATCTCGCCTCTCGACTTCTATAATTTCGATCATATTTCGGGACCGAATATTTTATGTTAGATGCTCAACCTACTTTTTTTTCTTTCCCATCGATTTTATTTAGCCAACTCTACGTTATATATATAAATGAAGAATATATAAATAAAAAATATATTATATTTTTCTTGAAAGAAAAATATTTTCGCTTGTAAGAGACATCAATAAAAAAACTTTAAAAAAAAAATTAGCACCACATCTTGTCTTCCGACCGTCAATTTACACATTATTTCTAGTCGGAATTTAATATAATTAGGTATTCCCTCGAATTGCATTTTCTTTAATTACAGATATAACCAAAGGTTTTATTCATAAGAAGTACTTCGGAATCATAAATCACTAAATGAAAAAGTTCGATTTTTTTTCTTTTTAACAGAAAACTGGTGTATAAAAATAAATTCCCACAAATCCAGTCAAGTAACTTTTACCCTTCATGGGAAACTAGAGACTTCCTGTCCTCCAGTATCCTTCAATAATATCCCACTGTAGAACAAATCCGATACTTATGATTTCATATCGACAAACGTTTAACTTGGAATCCTCATACTAGGCTGGAACTACAAGAAACTGCTCGCCTGTTCAAGCTATTTCTACATTCACTATACAAAGGCTCTAAACTCCCAATTCATTACAAAAAACTCATATACATGACAATCATTGGACCCATCTGGACTTACGGAGTACAGCTTTGGGGCTCCTGTAAACCATCGAATTCCTCTCGTATCCAATCCAAAATCCTTCGTAAAATCCTTAAGGCTCCTTACTTCCGTATTACAAAGTAATCCATAATGACCTTAATGTCCCATTTTATGCTGATTTGGTCCGAATCTGACATCAATCTTTTCATGACAAACTTTATTTCCACTCAAACCCACTAGTTTCCAACCTAGCTACTTCTTCAACTCCTAATAAAACTCCGAGTCGTCTGAAGATGGCCTCGTGACCTTCTAAGTTGAAATTGTTATTTGAGAACTACTAGGGGTAGTTTCTCTACTTTTCTTTATCCATGTCTCTATGTATCCTTCCTGCCATTTACTTGTTGTATTGTTATAATAAAGTTGTAGATTTCAATGAATAAATTAATTTAAAAAAGTATTTCATAGATATTTATGAAAGTATTTTCAGTACTTTCAGTTTTCATTTATAAGTCAAAAATATGGTTTCTAGCGAAAAGATAGTTACTTCTAAAATTAAAGAACATCAAATTAGGGATTCAATGAGTTCCTAATATTAAAAATTCGGTCCCTAATTGTGGTCGAAATCTTTGGGAAAACGATATTTATGGCTTAATGTCCATACATTATTAGGATCGTGTTCGCCTTCCTAGGGAAAATATTAATAATTGAAGTATTAAAGACTATTAGATTTTGCCCGAGCGATGTTGGGGGCTTTATATGGTAAGTTAAATGGGTAATAATATTTATTAATAACATTAACATGCTCATATTATCTAATTTTTAACCCTTGTTATTGTGAATAATGTGTATGAACTACTGGACGCAGATTCCCTGAGGCTCCTTGAACGATAATATCAGTATCGCGTCAACTCGGACGACATCGAATGATGTACTGCATTCGCGGTAGCGTAGTTACTGTCTGACCTCATTACTTGTTACTCCGTATGTTCAGTTATTTATTACTTATTTCAACTATTGTGAACAACAATATTTTAAATATTACGAATTTTGATTATGTATGTATATATTGTTAATTTTATGGTCTTTGTGAAACTTCTTTCACTATTAAATATTTAATCATTCAACTTTTAAACTAAAATTTAAATTTTATGAGCCACATGAGTATTAAGTTTTCTTTTTTCATTTAAATTACGAATATTCGAATAGGTTTGAAGATTGATAAGAATTATTTATGAGTTCTTTATTTTGTTTTATATTATAAAGTTATTTATTTTAGTGTTTTAACACGAGTTGTATTCTATAATCGGACTATGCTACAGTGGGGGTCTTAAATTGTGCATATCCAGGTATAATTATGATTAACTTTAACGAGTATCTGACTACGCAAAGGCTCGAAACTGTCATTTTACGCCCCTTTCGAACGACGGCTTAACCAAAGATTTTTTCATCCTTTTAAAAAATTCTTAGGCCACCTGCCGGGCTGCGAACCCACGATTTTAGGCATAGTAGGTTTTTATACTAACTACTACAGCACAGTTGTTGACCTCTCAAATAGAAGTTCAAATTATTATTTATAAATGTGTGTTTATTTATTGTTTAAATCAATAAATTGTGTATAAGCATTTATAAGTATTTATTGTACATTAATTTTATATTAGAAATAACAATAGTATTTATAATATGTGAAGTAAGGATGCGTTAATTTTACCTTAGGTTTTGGTTGCAGGACACCCGGACGCATGTGGTCGTTGAGTTATATGAAACGGAGCGGTCCTATGTGGAATCACTGCAGACTCTAGTCATGGTAAACAGTTTTACTAATGTCAAAATATTTCATATATATGTGCATAAGTATGTGTGTTTGTGGGAAAAAACAGTGAAGAACATTACCTTTTTTTTTAGTTGGTAGAAGAAGCTACCTGTTTTGTTTCTACATTAATATTATCACTATTCACCTCTCTGCACAACCGTTTTCCAAGAAACAGTATAGTCTCTGCCAAGTACTGAATCCCAGACCTTTCACAGGTTTTAGTGGTACAGGTTTCAGGTTTAATATTATCAGCATCGTCTCTGGTACTTATTTGATCGACTTGTTTTTCGAACTTCAAGATACAATTTAATATTTCATAATTGGATGATATTTCTTAAATAATTGACTCCTTAATTCAGGATTCAAACTGGAAGGAGGAGGATAAATGGATTACTCCTCCCAGGCAACAGAATTAATAGTCCACCTTATCTTGAGTGATTTTTTTTTTTTGTTAAGAAAATATTATTTGTTCCTGTTTTTTTGATTAATTTGGACAGAGTTTAAAATAATGTGGTACATACTTACACGATTTTCGTACGATCTAGTTCTGATCAGGCCTGGTCACAGTGCTGTATATACTTTCGGCACTAATAGCCTAATTACTATTCTACAACATGAGAATATTGAGATGGACTGATGACACTGCTTCTATCTACGCTGAGAAATGACAGAAACTGATATAAATCACATCAGTTTGAAATATTTTTATAGTATGTATCAACAGTAAAAAACTGAAACAAATGCTACTCGGGCGGGGCAAGGTCTGGGCTGTGCAATGAATGCATAAAAAAGCTTCCCAGCCAAGCTCTCTCAATTTTTGCCATAAAAGATATGTGTGGTATAGCCTTGTCGCGATGGAAGACAACGACTTACCTAATGATCGATTCCGGCGTTTTGTTTTTAATCGCCTGCTTCAATTGTATAAATTGACAGATTCGATAAGTTCATGATTAACAATTCCTTTCCGATACCACCAAACACCATTAGGTTCCTCGGAGTTTGTAAAGGTTCTCAGGGCTTAGGCCTCGGGGGTTCGATCTTTTTTACTCATTTTTGTCGTACGAAGTCAAATTTTCAATCGCTTACTTCAATCAATGCATGAGTTGTTGACGGTAGAGAGTTTAATTAATGGTTTGGCCAGGTTCGGGCAGCTTATGATGACCAATTCCTGTTTACCTTAGCATTACCTTCCTTGGCGTTAATAAGGGCTTTCCAAGGGTTCGTGGAGCTTCCCTAGGCTAGGTTCTTCTTTTACATTGAAATTTCCAGAACGAATGCCAGCAAGCTAATTTTGGCACTGCCGTTCAATTAAGCACTTATCATCATAAATATCACACAATTTCGTTGGGCCTGCGCTATTTTTTCCCCTGCTTTTGGAACTAAGAAACCCCAAAATTATGATAATTACTTCTGGAATCTCTATTTTCTATAAGCGCTATTACTTTTGACTAAGTAAACTAATGGTGTTACCAAAATATCTAGATTTTTTTATGGACTGTTGGAACTTTCAATCATGATGTAGCAGGCTTCATTGAATAAGTATTGCTGGGTATACGCGGCTTTAAAGACATCGATTGGGAAAAAACAAAATTACTTTGTTCCCAACCTAATATATATTTATACATATGAGGAGGTGAGTTGCAAAACTCGTTTGTTCCACAGTAACACGTTTTTCAGGAAACTCAAAAAACTTACCTCGTCTCTTAGAGTGGCCAGATAAAAATTTTTTTTTTTGCTTTCGAAAGGTACAGCTTCCCTGTGGAAGTGAGCTTGGAATGAAAAAAATTACTGATTTAATGGTAACAAAAAAAAAGTAACAAAGTATGAAATGAGACAGTTTTGCAACAAAATGTTTAAAGGAAAGACTTTTGCTACACACCACACTGGAAGGAACGAGTTTTAATTCACACAGCATAAGTTGCTCTTCCAATAAGGATAATAATATGAGCTGAAGAAAACAAAAGCGAAGTTTTTTTTTAATAAGTAATATTTATTTAGCTTCACAACCATTTTATTAATAAATTCAGTAACATTTTACAAAATAATATCACCACTGACTTAAAACATTTGACTGAACATTTTTTTTTATGAATTTTTCAAAAATATCAGCGTACTGATATAAAACATCCGAATACAAAAAAGTTACAAAAAGACTAGATCCTAAGGCCATCGTCTTCTTCAATAATAGCGACTTCATCATCCTGTTGTTCGTCGTTTCCCTCGTCTGTGGCAGATATATCGAGAACTCGTGTGGAATACTTCAATGAATCATTGACCCTCCACTCATCACCAAAATGCTTTCTCAGCAGATTATCAACGTCTTTCAGCTTCTCTTGTTTAATACTGACTTCGTTTGCTAAAGGCTGTGGCTTGATTTGGCTTAATCGTTTTCCTTTCTTTAATATCCCCTTTGCAACTCCTAAGTCAGACCTATAATTGACTTCTCCTTGCACCAACACAATACCTCCTCTTTCACTGAAACTAACTAGTAACGAACCAGTTTTGAAACACAATGGGCTATGGAACGAATCAGTTCTGCAACAAACCTCTATTTTTTATAGCTAAAATCCATATGAAATAACAAGTTTTGCTCCAATCTGGTAACATATATTGAAATAGCATTAAAATATCTTTTAGAATCCACTGCCATCTCAATTTTTCAAAAAAATGGAACGAACGAGTTTTGCACCTCACCTACTCATATGCATGCGTGTGTAACTGTGTGTGTGTGTGTATGTGCGCACTTAATATTTTTGTAAATGATATATCACTATTTAATTAAGTTTATTTTTTGCATAGAAATATCTGCAGCCGTTGAAGAAGTCTGAGAATAATTATTTAATCGATGCAGGAATCGTTGATGAAATATTTTATCAAGTATGTGGATCAAACATATTTTATTTTGTTTTAAATTATATAAGTATTATATATGTAAGTAATAGATTTACATATAAACTCCTTGCTGTAAAAAGGTAGGTTTTGTATCCTTAGCACAAATCATTGAGTTATTTGTATAGATACAAAATAATTTTTAAATATGTAATTCAATTATCTAAGAAAAACATTAGTACAGATTAGATTTGCACTTTTAATATGGATGGTGGTAATTCCTAAGAGGATTCAATTTAATGGATTATGTGTATTATTCTTACTTCAAAAATATAGATGCATAATACCTAAAATGAAAAGGAATAACACCAATTTTCATTAGATTTTTCCATTGCTTTTGGAAATAGTGTTCATACAATTGATATTTAATTATTTCAATTAAATATGCGTTAATATAATATGTATAATTCTTGTGTTTTTGAAACAATTTTAATATTTATTCTATGTGTAAATATTACTTTACATATAAATATAAATGAGTAGTGTAAAATGATCAGAGGATGCAGTCAATGATTACACAAAATGAGACTGACTTATTTTGCATAATCATTCACAGCACCCCCTGATCATTTTACACCACTCTTAGAATTATCTAGTCAACTATTTTCCATTCAAATAAACAAATGATTTATTTTAAAAAAAATAAGGACTCTTTAATAAGGTCCCGGGCATGACGTTAAACTGCGACCTGGGTGGACGGGACTCATAGCCATAGTGAAGGCAACCTGTCTAGGGGAAGGGAACCCTAAAATCAAACCACTATCCTTACAGTTTAACAAGGTTGATTGTAGGGCCAGCACCCCTTCATCGGAAAAAATATATTTCTCTTTTAAATCCAAAACAGAAAGAAAACCTGACCGATCAAATTGGCAACGACTTAAGGCGCGGAAACAGAACATGATTTTTTTTACATAGAATGTCCAAGGTTTAAGAACCAATAAGAAGGAGGTGGAAAATTAACTGAAAAAGCAAAACATTGATGTGGCACTCCTTAGTGAAACTAAAATCAAGGGAAGTTACAATGAATTTTCTGGAGAATTTTCGTATATTTACAGTGGAGTAGAAAAAAGTGAGAGGGCTAGAGCAGGAGTTGCAGTGGTGATTAGCAAGAAATTTCTCAGGTGCATTACGAATTATGAATGTGTAAATGAAAGGATAATTAAACTAGTAATGGCATTGTTTGGAGAAGAGATAGTTATTTTTGGTCCAACTGATGACTCCAAACAACCTATAAAAGACACGTTCTTGTTCACGATGATATTTGTGACTTGATAGACCTTAAGATTGTTATCTGTATGGGTGACTTTAATGGACGTGTTGGCAGTAAGTTCAACGATGAGACCGTGGGACATTTCGAAGAAGAGAAAACTAACGATAGCGGTGCAAGATTAATAAGTTTGTGTGAGCATTTAAACATGAAAATATTAAATGGATTTTTCAAGCATAAAGAAATCCACAAACTCTCCTGGCATTAGCCCACTAAAGGCCAAAAATCAATCATAGATTATATAATACTCAGGCGCACCACTAGGATAAAGGTGAACGATGTTAGAGTGATGAGAGGGTCCGAATATGGTTCAGATCACTTTCTCTTAAAAAGTATAATAAATTTTAAGCCTCACAATCTTCTTAGAAACTCCCCTGAATCCAGAGGAAATTCAGACTCTCGAAAAGAAATTCGATTCTTAATTGAGAGTATGACAAATCAAGAATCGGTAAAAGGACAGTTCCAAAACCGACAAATGGAGAAATTGGATGATGAGAGAGGTTTGAATGATCAACTACATTATGAGAATATAGTAAATTGTATACATGCCGCAGCTTTAGAAGCCGTCGGAGAGGAAAGGAAAGAGGTTAGAGGGAAAAACAAACCTTGGTGGAATGAGGATGCTGAGGTGGCTGTCCAAGTGAAAAAACGTTTATACAATAAATGGCTGAACTCTAAAAATGAGAAGGATCTGAGGGAACATACAAATGCCTTTAAGAAAGTAAAAAGTATTAGAAGGAAGGCAGTATGTACCTATTGGGAAAAAACCTGCAAGTATGTGGACACTTACATTGATAGGCAAAAGTCTAGTGCTGCATGGAGGTCATTAAGAAATTTGAAAAATCCCAAAAGGTGTGGAGATAACTTCCCATTGATCAAAGAGCAGCAATGGGTGAATCACTTTAAAGAATTATTCCATGAAGAGCGACCCAAATTGGTTAGGAATAAATCAAATGAAATAACATCGAATAAGGAAGATATCCCGCCAGTAACAGTTATAGAACTGGACTCAGCTCTCAATGAAATGAAAAAATCTCCCGGTCCCGGTTCTATTCCAATAGAATTAATTAAAGCAGGCCCAGTCGAACTCAAAATGGCACTGGCAGAGAGTATGACACTTCTGTTGAATGGTGGCGATATCCCTGAAGAATGGAAGCAAGGATATATCACCCCAGTTTTCAAAAAAGGTCAAAAGAAGGATTGCTCAAACTACAGAGGTATTATGGTTACCAGTTCGCTGAGTAGATTATACGGCCGAATAATTAAAAACCGAATTGAAAATTAATTAAAGGAAGAAATCAGCAAGGAACAGGTGGGTTTTCGAGCTGGAAGATCATGCACTGATCACATCTTCAGCCTCTCACAACTTATAGAAAAAAAGACGGCCCACGACCGTGAACTCCACATGATATTTGTAGATTTACTCAAGGCCTATGATACCGTACCTCTAGGGTAACTGTGGAAGGCTTTGGAAGATACATCTGTTAAGAGATACCTCATTAGAGCAATTCAAGGGCTCTATGAAAACATAACAGGGACAATAAAAATAGGAGATAGAGTGTCTAGAAGCTTCCCAATTAACAAAGCTTTGAAACAGGGCTGCTGCCTTTCACCCCTGATTTTCAACATTTAAATAGAAAAAGTCTTACTTAAAGACTGAAAAGATCATGCAGGGGAATGGGTGCACAAATTGGGGGTTATGTCTTCTACAATTTGTAGTATGCCGATGATCAAGTAATAATCGCATCGGATCCGGATACCACCTGAAAGAAGAAAGCGTGGAAGACCAAAGAAAAAATGGATAGAGGACATGGAGAAATGCATGGCAGCCAGAGGGCTCCGTGAGGGGGATTGGATGGGCAGGGAGAGGCTTTTGGGTATTGGGGATATGACTCCTTAAGTTGTAAAAAACCCCAGGAAAAAAAAAAAGAAGTTTCCACAAACCTTAAAACTGCTACGTCATTAGATCTAATATTAATATTGTTATGGATAGACTTCTTCTTCCTTCGCTACCTCTTTTTGTGCCATTTAGCATAGAGGGTCCTCAATCCATCAGAGCCATTCTTCCCGGTCTTAAGAACTCCTCTTTATTTGAGCCAGGGTTTTTCCTCTTTTACCTCCTATTCTTTGGATATAATCCTCATAGAGGATTCTCGGGCGACCACGGGTTCTTCTGCGTATCGGGCGGGCTTCCATAACCATTCTAGGAAGCCATTCTTTGTCCATGCGACAGACATGGCCGAACCACTTGAGCTGTCTTTTTCAAGGGATCCTTTATGTATATATTTCGCACTCGGTCCCTCCTTGTTTTACTGACCACTCTGCAAAGGTATTTCATTTCAGCTCCTGTTATCCGGCTGATGTGCTTGTCAAGCATGACCCAACTTTCACTCCCATATGTAAGTGTTGGGAGATATGCTGCTTTGAGTATGTGAAGTTTCGTCGCTTCCCCTACATTTTGGTGGCCAACTATCCTATTACAGATTTGGTAATATATCTGATTTGCTTTATTGATTTTATTGCCTACTTCTAATATTTCATTG
The DNA here is from genome assembly GCA_964056705.1 of Troilus luridus. NCBI lineage: Eukaryota > Metazoa > Arthropoda > Insecta > Hemiptera > Pentatomidae > Troilus > Troilus luridus. The sequence goes on along the minus strand of OZ057412.1, from coordinate 88,877,822 downwards.
ACTCAATAAAAAACCTTTATCCAGTCCATGTATGCTTTTAATAAGACGTTTCCACATTAAATGTCATTTTCAATTATTTACATAAAAAATTCTTGTATCCTTTCATCTTAGTTAATAACTTGAACAAGTTACAAGTCATAAATATCTTTTTTTTCCTTATTGTCATTATTAATGTTTAAAATGTTTTACTTAGAGGTCAATTATCCTCCATGGTCATCCTTTTTAAAATTGCCTACTTCTTAATCTACTTTACCAGACCTGCTAATGATTGTTCCTAAGAAGGGAAAGTAGGCCACCACTTCGAGACCCTATGGATAGACATGTTTTGAAAATAATTTATTGATATGATTAATGAATGCTTTCTCTAGTTTAAAAAAATAAAACATAAAACAAATATGTGCAATATGAAACATTTTTATTTTAATAATAGCTAAAGAATATGTTAACAATTTTATTTTAATAATAGCTTAACAATAAGTTTCACAATAATTAGTCATTTGATATTAAGTAACTTAATGAAAGTTCCAATGTATATATAGTTATAGAAGAATATAAAATAAAATTTACATATACAAATTAAAGTTCTTTAAAGAGGACAAAATAAAAAAAAAATTATTCTTACCCGATTTCTCAAATTTTATTTTATTTTTTTATGTATATGTAATGTATATTTTTTTCCTTTAGATTCCAGAGATCCTAATGCACCACGAAATTTTTCTTGAAGAACTTCGGAGAAGATTGGAAGCTTGGGATATTAATCAGAAAGTCGGAGACCTTTTCCTAGAAACTGTAGGTATCTAATGTTCATGTTTTTCAGAATGTTTATAATCATTATTTTAAAATAAATTTTGTTTTTTATTGAATCCAGTAGTTATTCCTTTGTTATACTAAAACCAAAATAGATTCAAACGATCTCTAACTGTAATGGACCTGTACTGCTTCTCAATAATATCCATTCTTATTTTTCAAGATTCAAGATTTTCCCAAATATTAAGTATTTCAATATCTACCGTTCTCTCTAAATCTATAATCAGTTTCACAAGATTGGTTATTTTTTGAGAATATTTAAACAAAATATGAACCAGGAAGGTACTTTTTAGGAAAAGCCTGTTTGTCACTAGAATACATAAAAGCCAACATATTTATTTCCTTTTTAATTGATATAATCAGTAGTTCATAAATAATAAATCCCAACTTTTTTTAATATTTTGGTATTTAAGTTATACTATAAAAATAAATATTTCCTTTCAAAGCAATGGTAAGGGATTTCAACAGAAACACTAATATCTTTTTTTGGATAATGGATTTGTATTGTTACACTTTTGATGAATGACTTGAACCTGTACCACTACGACCCGTAAACGAGTCTGGGGGTTCAGTACATGGTTGAGACTGTACTGTTTCATGGACAACGGTTCTGCAAGGAGGTGACTTGTCCTAGGTCACGCTCAACCGCCAGGTTTTTCCCCCTTATTATGGGTACTCTATTTTTATAATAGAGGCTGGGTGAGCCCCAGGAGGGTCCTAGATCCTATATGATCCATCTCCGGCTGCAAACAGACTAAATAATAGTAACTGCCCGCAGCGGGATTTGAACCAGGATTTCCGGCATGGCAACTCAGTGCTCAACCACTGAGCCACTCCAATCCCTGATGAATGACTTGAGCTATAATAATAATAGTCTACTTCTCTGTACAAGGCAAAAAAGACAAAGAAATGCAAATATTTGTTATTTATAAAACCTTCAATTTTACAAATAGCTACTTGGTAATTTTTTTTAATTTAGAAAATTATTGAGTGATGATAATATATTTTAAATTAGTGAAGCTATTAGATAATTATCATGAAGTCATCACTGCAATATATGTTGATATCATTAGATTGCTTCCAAAACTTGTTGAAAATGAAACTCCTTTGTGAATTTATTTTATTCTATATTTTATTTTATTGAACTATTTCAAATGAAGCATGAGAAATAAAAATAAAAATAAAATAGTATTAAATTTTTTCTAAAAATAGTAAGCTTTAAAGAAAAATCCCAGATGCCAATATTTCAAATTCAGATTTTATTTTTTCATTGATAATAATGAAGCAATTAATAGCAGTTTAGCATAATGCAAACTAAAAAAATTGCTTACAAATCAAAAGCAACAGAAAAGCATTGACCCCTATTAATGTTTTTTTTTATGTATAAAATTACTTTAAATATATAGTGTCATAATTTTATAGCTACAAGTTTGTGAGACAGTTTTACCTGTGTAAATAATTCAACACTGATATATTTATAATTCTTAAGTTTTATTTATTTAGTCATTTATTATAGAATTATTAATAGTGAATTAATCATTAAATCCTAAATATAATCTCAGTTTGTACTTCTATTACATAAACTGTGAAACTAAATTACTACTATTGTTTGTTGGTTTATTTCAGTTTACAAAGCAATCTGTGATAGATACTTACACTGCATTTATTAATAATTGGAAGAATGCAAAAGATGCCATTAAGGCTTCCACCCAATCAAAACCAGCTTTTGCTAGGTTCCTTGAGGTATTTATATTATTTTATACTTAATTAGTGTATCTTCTTTATTGTTATATATTCTCAGAAAATATCTATTTTATAGAACATGGCTAGAGAACATAAAGGAAAGCTGGCTCTCGACTCGCTGCTGATAATGCCAGTCCAGCGAATTCCTAGGTATGAGCTGTTGATACAGGTGAGTACTTCTAGATAAACAATAATTATGTATTACATTATCACAAGAAAAATGTTGCTCAGTTACACAAATTTTTGTATAGAACGCTTTAATTTTTTTTTTTAATAATACAAATTTGCTTTATTATAAAAATTTTTGTTTTTAATACTTTTTGTGTTAGTAATTAACTGTTTCAAAAAAATGTTTTAATTTATTATTTGTTTTTTCATCTGATAAAATAAATATGTTGTGATTTTTATAAGAGAATAAGCTTTTACAACTGTTTTACTCTAACAAAGTACCATACTCTGGCCAGGGAACTGTTTCCCAACCGTTGGTCTGCGACAGTCTTGGAGGTTTGAATGTTATTTAAAAAGTTATGACAGGTAAATGTACTATAAAATTTACATGCTTGGTTTAATTTTTGGATTAATTAGTTACGTTCAGATCTTTACTAGATGGAAATACCGCGCAAGATCATCAAATTTAGAAACTTTGTCATATGATTATACTATGATGCTATAATATTATGTTTCATTCCAAAAAAATTTAGAACCCAGATAAAAAAAGTGTTTGTTCAGCTGAAAGTGACCAGTTTATAGTCATGTCACATTGCATAGAGTTATCCTATCCATAAGTTAAAGGAATGCACTTTTTTTTTAACTTAGAATATGTTTGTTTCTTAGTGTTTCTCCAATAGAACCAATCCTTGTTGTCTACCTCCACCTTAATTCAACTTTTTGTGTAGCTGAGGTTAATAAAAAAGGTTAAAGGATATTATAAAGTATGCCTGCTTTGAGCCTTTCCTAGCCTGGTTGGCTGCTTTCTCATATCCTAAATACTTAAAATCCAGGTACATATTCAATCTTCACCTTGTTTTTTACATTCTTCCACCAGTTTGTATTAGATTGCTGGAAAGCTATTGAGAACACTGGTAACCATATGCCTGTCTATGAGTTCAAGACTAGCTGTCCCTTAAACTTAGATCCTCTTCTAATAGGGTTTGGTCATATATGCAATTAATTAATTGATATTAATCCCCTATATTTGTTTGCCATTTTCCATGTACCAGTTTTCTTATCATCAGTGTAACATTTGACTTTGACGTTCTGTATGAGTTTATCCAATTGATCTTTACATAGTAATGTGTGTTTGTTAGCCTAAATTTCTATCACCCCATCTTCATCAATCCTTCCTGACAAGTCCCTACGTCTTTGGTAAGTTTGGTATAGTAAGTTTAGTTTTTGTTCCTAGATTTCCAAGTCTCTATTTTATTTAAAGGATTTTTAATATTTTCCTCCATGTGCTGTGGTTTTAAAATCAAAAGGATTCTTCTATTATTAGTACTTCTACTTACAAATAGAAATGAATGAAATAATATACCAGTTCAAACAACACATTAAACAGTTTTTAATTGATAGAAATCAAAGCATAATTGTTTCATTATTTTATTATTCCTCCCATTAGTGGAAATACAAGTATTTACCTTTAGTGGGTAATTCCTTGATCATATTCTTGCCATCTTTCTATATTTAGATCCATCGATTTTTTGAGCCTTCCATAGATTCCATAGATAGAAATTATTTGGGATTTAGTTTGGTTAACTAAGAGTTAACAGCCAAACTCTACAATAATAACTTTACTAATATTTCTCATAATAATTAATGCTGCATGGAAGTAGCACTTGTAGAAAGCTGCCTGGAGTATTCCTCAACAACATATTTTTACTCTTATAGTATGCTTTTGCGGCTAAAATAAAAATAAAGCATTAAATTGACATTTGTCTTGTTTGTTACCTTTAGAAATCTGAAAAAAATTTCCTTCTATTTTTTTTCAGAAAATTTCCTTATTTGTTAAATAATGCTTGTAATTTACAAATTGTAAAGCTCTATTTTGAATGGTATGTTATCTCAGACCTTTTACTTCTAATAAATAGTGATATTAAATAGATTCCTTCTTTATTCTTTTTTGCTACTATTTTTCAACATCCTCACTTCATCATTAATGCAACCCTTATGTTATAAACATTGCAAATGAATTTTCTCATTCCTTCATGAACCTCATCTACTATTTTAAAGCTTAAAGTTTTAGTTTTAATTTATTTTATTTACAATTCCTAAAAATATGTTCACAAGCCGTACTTATGATTGCAGACATTGCTGAAGCACACCGACGATTGTCACAGCGATGCTCAGACCCTCCTTGAGGCCCAGCAAGCAATTCATGACCTCGCTGTAACCATCAACCTAGGGCAGCGCAGCGCTGGTCGCGGCCTTAGTCAGGAATTGTGTCAACTTGAGTCATTGATAGAAGGACTAGCAGGCTTAGCATCTCCTGAGCGCACCTTTCTTTCTCATGATCAGGTCAGCAAAAAATCATATATCCATTTAAACATCATTTGAATATTAGAAAGCTCTTAGTTAATATTTTTTTGGAAATAGAAAAATTTATGTTTTGAATTCATATGTTAATAAAAAAAAATTTGAATAATTAGGGTTAAGTATTTTCTTCTTATGAATCTACAATTAATCAACACAGGCTCTAAGCCCAAGTAAGGGGCCTGGCCACATCAAGACGTCGCCTCCACTCTTTTCTGTCTTGTGCCAAGGTCCTGGAAGTTATGGATCTAACATTGCAACCTGCAACTCTCTCGCCCTTGCCTTCCCATCTTAGTTGTTGCCATCCATTTTTTCTTTTCCCATCAACGTATCCGAACAGTAGTCTTTTCTGAGCAGCTTCATCCTACATTTTGGCCACAACCCCAGCCCATCTTAGCCCAGATATTCTTATATGATGCACCATGTCTGGTTCCTGATACATCTGATACAGCTCTGCATTTTGCCTGAGTCTGAATTGATCTTAAACTCTTACAGCTCCAATTCTTCTTAATGTTTGCCTTTCAATGAGCTGTAAACTGTTGCCATCTGGCCTGGACATGGTTTCTGATCAATATTTAAAACAGGCCTGATAATAGTTTTGTAAAGAGCATATCCTCTCTTTCCATTGTAATGTGCTATAATCCACTACTCGGCCTCCTATTGGCACTCCCAGTCTCTTGGAATTGTGCTAAAACCTGGGAGACGACACTCTGAGAATCGCCTACCGCCTAAATAATGTCAACTTACTGGTGACCATGGATGCTCATTCTCTCAATAATTTTTTGGGAACTTTGGGTTCAAGATGATGTTTTTCCATAGTACCATAAAATACAATTGGATTAAAATATAGAAAGTTTTAAAAATTATGCAATTGAAACCTTTTATTTTTCACAATCGTAATAATAGTAATAGTGGAAGCCCGCCTCATTCCCACAACATTCTAACTCAGTTTTAGTATTATAGTGCACACTCAAGAGAGTTGTAATACCCAAAGAACATTAATTATAATTTGTAAATATTAGTATTAATCATTAAAAACAATAACAGGACCATTTTAGTAGTTCAAACATTTATTAAAGTATGAAATTCATATGACAAAAAACTATAACGGTCAAAAGATACAAGTATAATAAAAAAATCAATATCAAGAAATGAAAGACATAAAGAAAATCTTATCCTAGGTGATGTCGGAAGTTATCTATGAAAGTATCTATATAAAACTATTTTACTAAATTTCTTATATTTAGTTAATTTATTTCAGATCTTAAAATTTATTTTATTGATTATCATTTATTCATAATGTTGTGATTTGCAGGTATCAATTACAACTTCTCAGGGTCGTAAAGATCGAGCGCTGTTTCTATTCTCTGATCTCCTTATTATAACTAGTATCAAAAGGAGGAGTGGTACGATTAAAAGGCCAATGCAGTAAGTTTTTACAATTATGATTTTATAGCTTTAATATTTCTTAAATTTGAGAACATTAATAAAGTTTTCAACAGTTTATGAAATATAATTAAGATTTTAATGTTCTGTTTGTTTTCAATTCTTAACCTACAGAAAAAAGTCTTAAGGTTTGATATTACTCCTTTAGTCATAAAAATTCTTTTAGCTTAGGAGTTTAAGGTAGACATTCCACTAATAAATAATAGTATCATCTATAATTCAAAACACTTTGTTGTTCAGATAGATAAATCAGATAGACATTTATTTCCAAACCAATATCTATAATATGATAATACTTTTTCCAATTATATGCTTTTATTTGTAAGGCCCAACAGTTTTTCCGTAGAGTTGTAATTATTTCCTGACTGATACTACTTCAATATTTTAGAACATTCAAAATGCTTTGTGAAAGAAATATTGTTTCTCTGTTGTAAATGTTGCCCTTTTTTTAATTTAAAAATATTTTATTTCTTATTTTCTTAACTTATGGTTCTTTTTTTAAGGCAGAGATTTCCATATTATATACCTACTATATGCACACTATATATGTAATTTATCTGTCTACTTGTGATGCTCTGTTGGTAGGAATGCTCCAAGCAGTGTCATTAGCAGCCTGGAGGGTAATAAATATAAACTTCTGATGAAGATAACATTAGATGAATTGGAAATTGTAAAAGGTGAGTTAAAATTTTAGAATAATACCAATAGTTCTTTGACATTGTAGACCTAATGAATCCGCTCTTTATCATTATTAAACTAAACTTCATACTCTGTTTAGTTTTGATTTTGAATCTTAAAACATATTGTTGTATATTTAATAGTTTATACTTAATTGATAGATTAGGATAGTATTAGAAAATAAATTGTAATGCACTTTGAGGGGCATGTAAGGATTTCTTATTAATATTGTATAAAGAATATATAAGTAAAATAGTTTCATGATCAAGAACTTATGTAATTATTTAGTATGTATTAAATTTTTAAAGAGTTAGTATATTTGTCCCACATTTCAAGACGTGGGGATTTTAAGCACATAACAGCTTGGTTACATTTAACTGAATGACAGAACCTGTAAGAACATTATTTATCTGCATGTTCTAGACTAGTTTCGTTTTAGTAGTGGGAAATATTTCTAGTTATTGGTGACAAATGGTTTTTTTTTTTTTAAATAATATTCAACACAAGTATAATTGTATATTTTTTTCAGTGTTTCCATTTGTAGATAGATTTTATCATGGCAGTACACAAATTTCTAAATAATTAATTGATATACTACTAGCACAATTTTATTTCATCATATATTCCTATATTTATTTAATTCCATAGATGAGAATGTTCGCCGGTTACTGAAGGAGATGGAGCAACTGTCAGCAGATGTAGGGACTCTATCTCAGATGTCGGAGCTGTGTGCCAATCTCCATTGCCCTCATTCTCACCTCGAAGAAACAGTTAGAGACATGCTAGCTGCGCTCAACCGCCAGCTTTGCGAACGACACTCCGCTGATTCTCAACTTAGTCATCTTGATCTCAATATCACCACACCGTGAGTCGTTCTTTTCATTAAAAATTACTTGTTTGCAAAAAATATTAACTATATCTAAGTATTGAACTCTCCACTTCTTATGTAAAAAACATATATATATTTCTGATACAAATAGATCCTCACAAAATGATTTCATATTAATAAGATATTAGCACTAAGAAAAATGGTAACATTCCATTTATATCTCACAAGTGTTAAATAAGGCATGTTGATCCATCAAACATCAAAATGGAGAGAAGTAATCATCTCACAGGGGTTAAAGCTTCTGAAGCTGACTTTGGCTAGGAGCCTGGTTACTATATCATGAATTTGTTGTTTAATGAAAGGCATTAGTAATCTTACTCATGATATGTTTAGTCTGGAACTAAATCGAACACATTTGTTTATTGATGTGTTTTGAGTCTGTTTTAGATTAGATTGCCCTATTTAAGCTCTCTGTTTAGATAAATTCCAATCTTTTTCTTTGTACTATAAAATCTTAAATAAATTTTTTGAATATATTATTCTTCTACTGATTTAGACCAATATAGTTGTTGACAAGCTTCAACATTTATTCCAACAGACTAATATCCCGGCAATGAATTTCTACTTGTCGCATAACCTCATTCTCCATGCCCTTGGTCATTGATTTCCTCTACTTGCAAAAAATCTCTTAATTTTATCTGCTTTACCATGTTCCATATTTAAAACACCATATTATTTATAAACATTTCTCCATTGTATCTGCCATTCTTTCGAGTCTTTCACTCATGGTCTTACTGAGCAACCAGGATTCACCTTAGTGTGTACCAATAGGTTCGATTAGGCTTTTGTATATAAAAAAGTATGTTGGATATACCTGACTTTCATCAGAAAATATCAATATCTGGTTAGTTTATGGTTGATAAAAAATAAATATTTTTAAAAACAAATCACTTTAATCTATATAATTAAACAATATATATACATAGTTTTTATTTTGGAAACTACTACATCTACGAGGGCGGGTCAATAAGTCCGTGATTTTTTGAATGAAACACAGGTTTTTATATGAAAAGTTATTTTATTTTTCAACATAGTCTCCTTTGAATTCAATACACTTAGACAACGTTTCTTCAATTTTTTATCCCTTCCAAAAAATATGATTTGTCATCAAAATGTGCATTTGTTTGTGAGATGACTTCGCCGTTGGAGTCAAATCCCGCCGAGCCATTTCTTCAAGTTTGGGAACAAGAAATAGTCACTCGGGGCTAAATCTGGAGAATAGGGCGCATGAGGGAGCAATTCGTAGCCCAATTTGTGGATTTTTGCCATGGAAACTGGAGATGTGTGCACCCTTGCATTGTCCTGGTGGAAAAGAACTTTTTCTTGGCCAAATGCGGTCTTTTTTTTTTTAATTCCTCATTGAATCGACCCAATAAGTTGGTATAATATTCGCCATTGATTGTTTTCCCCTTTTGAAGGTAGTCAATGTGATTTATACCGCGTGCATCCCAAAAAACGGTCACCATAACTTTATTTATTGGCTGACAAACCCACCTTTGCCTTCTTTGGCGCCGATTCACCCAGTGAAACCCACTGTTTTGACTGCTGTTTGGTCTCCGGTGTGCTGTTGTGGATACACGTTTTGTCCACGGTTATGAAATGGCGCAAAAAACTTGTCCATATTGCGGTTGAGCAACGCCAAACATTCCTGTAAAATTGTCACACGGTTGTGTTTGTAGTCAATTGTGAGCAAACGCGGCACCCATCTTGCGGAAAGCTTTCTCATACCCAAGTGATCATTCAAAATAGAAACCACTGAGCCATGTGAGTGCCTATGGCTTCCACAATCTCTCTCAATTTCAATCTCCGATCGGCTAAAACCATATCGTGAATTTTTTCAATCGTTTCGGGTGTAGAGACCTCAACTGGGCGTCCAGAACGTTCGGCATCTTCCGTGCTTGTACAACCACATCGAAATTCAGTAAACCACTTCTTTACCATGGAAATGGATGGTGCAGAGTCCCCATAATATTTATCAAGCTTAGCCTTGGTTTGAGTGATGGTTTTTTTTCCACGAAAAATAATGTTTAATGAGCACACGAAATTCACTTTTTTCCATTTTCTTCTCACAACGCACGGTAGTCTGCTATCAATGGCTGCCGATCACAAACTAAATGACGCAGCTTATTCAAATTTATACAGGAGTCAACTGACAGTTGCCTGTTGACAGGAGCAGTGTTGCCATTTCAATTATGAGGTGAGAAATTCAAAAAGTAACGGACTTATTGACCCGCCCTCGTAATATGTCACTTCTGGCTTTAAAAGCTTTTATAAAAAAATATGTTTAGAAAAATGGATATAACCAATTTTGAAGCCAAACGCCTTAATTCAATATTATCTCTGCCTAAGTTGTAGCATGGTTGGACTGTTGTAAAATCATTCTCTTTTTATTTCAAGACCAGTTCTTCTAGCTTTAATTAGCAGAAGCCTCCTCGATATCCTGCCTACTTCTTTCCAATATCATATCATCTGCATATGTCATTATTTGCATTGATTTATGTCAATCATGCAGTTACCCTTTATACTAACATTCTTATCTACTTAATCATGTTCCATGTTGAACACCAGAGAGGCTGGGGTGACTCTTTGTCCATATATATTCTTTATTTCCATGGGTTTTGACATTTTTGTATTCATTCTTACTGAACAATTGGTGAGCCTTATTAAAACAATTTTATGATTAAACCCATCTTTATTACAACTATTAATCTAGGAGGGTTTTTTATTTTTGCATTACCTTATTTCCAATATATCTGTAGATTGTACCATATGTAGCCTTGAAATCAATAAACAGCTGTCATGTTACTGTACTCTTCTTCCATTTTTTTATTATTATTATTGGTTTGCCACTACAACACATTGACCGGTCTAGGCCTCCTCAACCAGCTTCTGCCAGTAGTCCCTGTTGAGTGCTGCTGCCATCCAGTTGCGGACTCCCAGGTTCTTGGCGTCCTTAGCCACACAGTCTTGGTCGGCCGACTCTCCTCCGTCCGTGGATGAACTCCGTCAGCACACACTTTGGGATTTCCTCCTTGCTCATCCTCGCCACATGTCCAGCCCATCTTAATTTGGTTGGCTTTGATACGATATTCACGCCCCCTTTCCAATATTGCCCTTTGGCAGAACAACTGGTCCGTTGTGGATTTGCCTCTTCTGAATCCGCTTTGGTATGGGTCTATTTCTCTTTCTTGGAAGCAAGCGTTGGTAGAGGATGTTTGAGAGCACTTTATAAGCATTGGGTAGAAGAGATATGCCTCTGTAATTGCTACATCGAAAGGGATCTCCCTTTTTGAATATAGGACATTCTAGCGTTTTTCTCCATTCCCCCGGGATAGCTTTATTGACCCAGATGTCCATGATGAGGTTGTGGAGGGCCTTCACTAGGCTGTCTCCACCATACTTAATAAGCTCTGCTGTTATGTCGTCTATTCCTGGCAATTTGTGGTTCTTGAGCTTCTCTATTGCATCATACACATCTTCATCATCAGGTGGCTCAACTTATTTTTCTGGGAGTGTTTGCTGGTTTTCTTCATGCACCTCTTCCATATCTCCTCCATAAATATGAGCGATGTGTTCCTTCGACTGATTTAAACAGGCCGCCTTTTCAGTAAGGATGTTTCCATCACGGTCTTTACAGGCTGCGTGGGTTGGTTTGAAAGGTTTTCTGCTACTATTGATCACTGCATAGAACTTTCTTACCTCACCGCATGCTTTAAACATTTCAGCAGCCTCTATCTCTTTTCTTTTCCATATCCGCTTTTTACTTTTATGAAGTCGTTTTTCCAAACTTCTCGTCCTTCTATATTCCACAGCTGTTTGCCTGGTCCTTTACGCCAGCATAGCTCTGTATGCTATATTTTTGGGTTCAGATGCATTTGAGCATTCTTCATCAAACCACAGTGACTTGGTTGTTCTTTCTTTTGCTCCTAAAATGTTTTTGGAAACTTCGGCCACTGTTGAGTGGCTCTTTCTCACTTGGTCATCTATTTCGCCCTCTTCACAGTTAGACATAGTTAATTTTTGGTTCATTGTGTCCACATACCGTATCCTTTCTGCAGGGTCAGCAAGCTTTTCTAGATTATATCCCTTCCTTTTCTTATTCTTGTTTCTTGACTTTGATATATTAATTCGGCCTAGGATTAGAGCGATGCTTAAGTTATGATCCGAGTCCACATTCGCCCCGCGATACACTCGGACATCTGTGAGTGAGCTGGTGTGCCTTTTGTCGATCACAATGTGGTCTATTTGGTTCACAGTATTTCCATCTGGAGAGTTCCAAGTACCTTTATGGATGCGTTTGTGGGGGAACAACGTGGTTCCGATGACCAGGCCTTTGGAGGCAACGAGGTTGATTTGCCTTACTCCATTATCATTGCTATCCTTGTGGAGACTGTGCTTGCCTATTGTCAGGGAATAGACTTCTTCTCGCCCCACCTTGGCGTTCAGATCACCTGAAATGATCTTCATATCGTAATTAGGGCAGGAGTCAAGAGCTTTGTCCAGTATACATAAGAATGAATCCTTTTCATCAGAGGAGGATGCTTCAGTTGGTGCGTGAACACTGAGTATACTATAGTTATAAAACTTCCCCTTTATACGCAAAACACATATGCGAGGGTTAATTGGCTAGGTCACGGAAAACTCCTCTTACAACGAATCCAGTCCTAAATGTATGCTCTCTGTTGTTGCAGTAGTATAATGTGTGTTTTTTCTTCTTAAGGATACCTTGCCCAGTTCATCTTATTTCTTGTATGGCAGTAATGTCAAGTTTATATCTGTCAATTTGTTCTAAGAGCACGTTTAGCGCTTTCATTATTCTTCCATATTGTTTTGTTAATCTCCTTAAGAGCAAAGAATTGATATGTGGAAGATCTGCTTCTTTGGAAACCGCATTTTTATTTTCCAACCACCCATTAATAATATGTTGCCCTTCGATTTTAGAGTGAAAATTAAAGATTTTAGAAGCAACATGTTGCACCATAATACCTCTGTAGTATTAGACTAATGCCAATAATCTGTTCTTGAACTGAGGCTATTTCAATGAGCTTTCATAATAGTGTTATTGGTTTTGATATAGATGGAATTGTTAACCCCAATCTATATAGAGACATTTTAAATATATAAGTAATTTATATATTTGTATTTTGAGTGTTACAAAATTTTTACAGAGGAAATAAAATTTAAATGTCTTTATCATTTGTCCAATATGAAAAATCAAGTAACCTCCCAGTATTATTTATAGATAAGATTTATAGTAATTCTGATTCAATGTTTATTTGCATAAGGAAGGAAATAGTTGGGGGTGCAGTCAAATTAAACACTAAATAAGTGGGTATTTATTTGCATAATTTAATAAATTAATATTTAATGTTCCTCTATAATATCATTTTACTTATTATGATTTTTTTCACTTTATCCTTTTAAATGTCATTTGATAAATAAAAATAATGCTTAGGAATGGCATTGAAAATATCGGACTGATCTTCTCTAAGCCTGAAAAGAGGACAAATTGGGAAGAAGTTTTTACAGAAGCTAAGAATCGCTTAGGTGAGAAAATGAATGCAAGGCATAATATTTGTATTCTTATTTTCCTATTATAAACAAAATATGATGTACTATAAGATATAATTACTGATGTTTATATCTATTATAGCTGCTTGTGGAGACAGAAGAGGATGCCCAGAGTTAGTGGCAGCAGTGCCAGTTCGCAAAACACGGGCAGGCTTGACTTTTACCTGTGCAGGTCCCACCCCAGCGTCAGCGGAAGTTTGGGTATGCAATAGTGACGGCTATGTTGGACAAGTCTGCGTGCTATCTTTGGCTCGTCCATCAGAACCTACAGTTACTTCCTGCAATGGTGTGTGTAATGCCAGGATCCTCTGTATAGCCCCAGTCCCTGGGTCAGTGTCGTCACAGTATGTTTCTCTTATTTTAATATTTAATTCTTTACTGATATGAGTACAAATATTAATTTATCTGAAAAATATGTATCGAATATCATTAGTGGCATATTCATAACATAGCTAGGAACACATGTAAGATCATCTACCTCTAAAAGTTTGAAGTTGATCAGAATCTTGAAACCATTGAGATTCCTGTATTAAAGAAAAATAATCCTGTACTACCACAACTCATGAAGAGTCCAGAGGGTCCCAGACCCCAAAGCATCCAACCCCAGCTGTTAACAGATTAAATAAAATGTGCCTCAGCCAAATTTGAACCTGGGATCTTGATTGGTTAAAGTTATCAGTTGATTGGTTATTGTTTATTGCTTATTAAAGATACAAGTAAAAAATTATTTCACTCAACTTGAAGTTGCTCAAATGAAGTATTATATTTCTAACAGAAACAACTATATTAATTTTGAATATCAGTTTACACTCAAATAGCATTTTTTTTTTTTTTTTTTAGCCAATCAACAAATGACAGCACAGCATGCACCAATTGCAACAGTGGTATTATTAGTATATCAGTGGAAGATACAGACAAGTCAGCTGCGAGTATACATTTAGATAGGTAAAAAGCTTTACTAAAGAAGTTTTAATGATAAAGTTATAAATATACAAACCTCTAAAATGTGTTAAAATATATCAAAATCTTTGAGACTGGAGACTGCTAAGCAATATATTACTATTAGCACGATTAGGGAATGATAGAAAGATTTATCATTTAGCTCAGGTTCCTCAATGCTTAGAAACATATTATAAAAATAGGAAAAGGGGTTTACATTCAAAAATTAAGAATTAGTTGTTTAATGATAAAATTTATCATACAGTAGAGGCCTTGTTAACTGAAGACAATAGGATTGACTCTCAGTCCAGGCCTTTTCCCATTTTGGATGGTTATTTCAAAGTGTGATGTGAACAGAAATATAGAATATCACTGTTTATATTGAATTTATTGGTATTTGTCTGTAAGGTCGGCCCCACTACTGATACACTGCAGGATATAGAAATCTTGTAACCTTTTGACACTTGTTATTGTTTGTGTACGGGTGTGTTTATGAATTCCGCATTTACCGCGTTTTTTGTTTTTTAATTTATAAAATATGATGCAAATGTGTGGTGGGATCTACCGAAAACAGAGATTGAGGCAGTTGCATTTTTCCAGGAAAAAGGGATTTTGCCTTAAAGAAGTGTTGTCAGCAGGGTCACAACATGAAATTATGTAAAAATCAAATTATTTGAAAGTGTCAGTTAAGAAATTAGATCATTCCAGACATTGATTAGTAAAATTGTCGAGTATGTGAGGGATGGTTCGACAATATATAGTGATTGCTGGAAGTCGTACAAGACCGAAGATTCTAAGAGGCTTGGTTAATCATTCCTATAATTTTATCAACCCATCAAAACGCAACCTATCGAAAGAATGTGGGGAAGTGCAATGTGACGAAACAAAAAAAAAAGAGGACAGAAGAGACTATTTACAATCATATTTCACTGATTTAAATTTCTTTGGTTAATCAAGCCTTGACGTTCCTGCTGGTTTTCAATTTTGATTATGAATAGCCAATGGCGAGGGATATCTTTTTATGTTTAAGGAGTTAAAAGAGCTTTTTTTATACTGTTTTAGACAAGCATCTTCAATGCCTTCACCAGTGTTTGACTGCAATTTTACACACATTCGACTACTTCCAGAAATGTTTAAAACAAGAGCAATCAAAATTTTTTTCAAAGTTATTTAAATAAAAATTGCATATTCTGTGATCTATCATTAAAAATCTTTAAAAATATAATTAAATTATATTATTAAAAATCCTCCTATTTTCTAGCCACCTATGAATAATATTTTGAAAGAAACAATGTTCTGTGCGATGAATGCTGATTTGTATTTAGTAAGTTAGCCATCCTGAGTGGTTATTTAAAATAAAAAGACTCATAATTTTATGAAAATTAAAATTCGTTTTTGGTTAATATTTTCCTTAGTTTAGCTAAGTTACATAAAGAAATAAATTAAAAGAGCATATGAAGTCATTTTAAGCCACTTACATTTTAAGAAATTATAATAAAGGAAGAAAATGAAAAATACTTGCTAAAAAATTTGGCAATTTCATTATTCCTGATTTTTTCTACATAATTTTAATTATTATTATTTTATAAATAATAAAATTATATTCTTAATCATAATGTTTATATTTATCAGTCTTAAACTCATATTAGTTATATTTAGTTTTTATTCTTTTATTCCTACAGTAGTAGCTCATCAAGTGATAACGAAGATCCCAAAGAGGATAACAAGACAGATTCTAACGAAGATTTAGTGTCAGGGACAATGTGGCTTGGCACAGAAGATGGATGTATACTTATATATAATTCGACAGACAATATACGTACCAAAAAGAATAAGGTCAAGATTCAGCATACATCTCCAGTTCACACTATCATGTGAGTGCCACATCATTTTTGTTCTAATGATAGATTTATTTCTTTACATATTTTTAGCCTTGATTTTTCTATTTTATAGACATTTGGACAAGAAAGTTTATGTTGCTCTTGCAAATGGGGATGTTATGGTATACCAAAGAGATCTGAGTAAGTTTTCTTTTACTTTTATTTACTGTTATAATTATTTTTCATAATCTGTCTAACGGTTTCATGTACAACAATGGCAATTCAGTAGAAATAATATTTCTAATTATTTATCTTTCCTATTTTGTGAGAGTAATGTTTTTTTTTCTTAATAGTAGTATTTAATTATTTTAGATGGAAGCTGGAAGACGAGTGATGGAATAACAATAAATGTTAGCTCGCCTTCAGCACCCGTAACCAAAATGGTGCCGATATCAGGAAGGCTGTGGTGCGCATGCCACACCTCTTTGAAGATCTTAAATACAAATTCTTTTGCTATTGAGGTAACTTACTTTAACTTTCTTTTGAACTTTTGAATTTTAGTTTGACAGACACGTTTGTGCTTTAAACAGCCATAAAATGTCAAATCTACTTCTTACTTTTGCCTAATTAACAGTTAAACCTCCAATAATTCCAGTAATATTAGCAAAGTTAGTGAACAACATCTTTTCTGGACTGAATGGCATGTAGTTTTTAATTTCATTATAAGCTGACTTAGTTAAAAAAATTCACTACATCGTAATAAATTTATTTAAAGTCAAATGTATTTAAAAATTTTTGTTATTTACATGAATAGCATTCATTGCCTGTGAGTGGGGAGGGGAACAGGAGCATAGCGTGCTTGGTCGGTGCAGGACTCGGGGCGTGGTTATCATTACACAACTCTGCCACGGTGCGCCTTTACCACGCTACCTCTTTTGAATGTTTGGCTGAGGTCAGCGTCGCCCCAGCTGTCTCAAAGATGTTGGCTAGTAGGTATCATTGATAATAACTTTTTCACTATATAATTTATCAAAATTCATTTTCTTTGTGTGATGTGTAAATATATAAAAATGGTGCTATCAAAACTCCATTTACTCAATAGTCAGGTACTTTGAATGTATGTAATATAAAATATAAAATAATATAAAATTCTGTCATGACTGCTAGAGGAAATACTTGAAATTTACTTAAATGTTCCTCACATATTACCAGTATGGAAACTGCTGAAATACTGGATACTCATCGAGGGACTGCAGACCAGATCTTATAGTAAACCAGATACTAGAGAAATACTAAGTGCGTAATACTGATCTCTTGCTTTTTGTAGGCTAAAAGCAGGCTTTTGATCAAGTTTTTAGGGTTTGCCTTCCAGGCTCTCGAGGATGATGGCATTTTTTATAAATTAATTATTGAGATAAAATGAAAATGGCCCAGATCCAAGTGAGTGTCTTGGATGGTAACGTCACCAGCCTCAAAATTAATAATAGCGCTGGGGTAAGGCAAGAAGATGGAACTTGAATAGAATGCCCTCTCAACTATACTTTTCAACCTAATCCTTCATAATCCTGTGGGAAAAAGTTTTCTGAGTACTAAACTTTCTAGCTGTTCCTACAAAAATTGCTGGCCGAATTACTAATTGAACTGAATAATGAAAGCAGGGAAGTTGGCCTTGTAATTAGTGAAGCAAAAGCCAAATATATGGTATTGTCTGT
Organism: Troilus luridus; assembly: GCA_964056705.1. Classification (NCBI taxonomy): domain Eukaryota; kingdom Metazoa; phylum Arthropoda; class Insecta; order Hemiptera; family Pentatomidae; genus Troilus; species Troilus luridus. The sequence continues at coordinate 88,859,691 of OZ057412.1, read as the reverse complement.
GTCCACAGCTAAAAGAAGGCCACATGAATTAGAGGTGGGGTATTACCTCTTTGAAGCTGTTGATTGATTCACCTACCTCGAAATGGAATTAAACTGAAAAAAAACAAATGAAGTGGTGAGGTCAGAAGTATAATCATGGCAGGAAAAAGAGACTGTAAAAAAAAATTTTAAAGTCTCTGATAAGACAGGTGGTGTGTCATGGTGCAGAAACGTGGATTCTGAATTCTCAGACCAGATAGCCCAAGGTGTCATCAATAGGAAAGTATTAAGATGAATTTTCGGCCCAGTAGATTCTCAAGGCACTCGAAGAATCAGAAAGAATGGAAAAAGGCCTATGGGGAGCTTTATGACCTCATAGGGCGTGAGGTTATAGTTGGATTTATTAAGTCAAGAAGTTTAAATTGGTATGATGAAGAAAATAAAGCTGGAGGTTCTTCAAAGGAAAAGAAGAACAAACTGGCTGAAGGATATGGAACGAGATCCATACAAACTTGGACTGACTGCGAGGACAAGGTGATTTTGGAGATTGTGAATTGGGATGATTGGAGATAGGTTGTGAAGGAGGACAAGGTTTATACTGGACTGTAGAACCAGATGAAGAAAGAAAGAATATATATATTTTGAATTTTTATTTTTATTTTTTCTCCATGAAAAGGCCTTAAGACCACACGAATATCACAACTAATGCTTCCTCTTCATCTGCTTCCTATTTTCCCATATGTCCCTCATGAGCTCTGTGTGCCTAAGTTTTTTATTTTTTATAAACGAGGAAGAATGTTCATTGAACATTACTTTTAATCTTAGGATCTTTTTGACATATGTCATTATATTATTTATAATTGTTGAAATTATTTTGATGAAATAACACATTAATTGTTACAACACTAAATCAGGAAAACAACTTCCATTCCTGTTGATATTTTTTTAACACTTCAACAGATGGCGCCACGTGTATCACTCACACATTCATCCATAAGATTACAAAATTTACCTAATTACATCACACCTCCTTAAATTTATAATCTTATAACCTTTTACATAACTAAATCAATCTTAACTCTAATCTGTTCTTCAAAAATTTTGTCTTATCCAGACTTTTAGTTAACATGTCTGCCAAATTACATTTTGTAACAATTTTATTATTATTTTTATAGTTCTCATTTATATAATGATACTGCACTTCGATGTGCATTGAATTTTTTGTAAAGTTGCCGTATTTAGCGATTGCTATTGTACCTGAGTTATCTACATACAATTTTATTGGATCACAAAATTCTACATTAAATGATTCACTAAGCAAGTTCCTAATAAAAAGTATTTCAGTCACTGCCTCTGACATAGCAGTATACTCTGCAAAGTTGAGCATTTAGTTACTGTATTTTCTTTACGTGTTTTCCAAAAAATTAAGTTTCCAAATAATTTTATAATAAAACCAGTTGTGGATTTTCTATCCACATTATCTCCTGCATAGTCAGAATCTACCATACAATCTAATATTTCAGTATCCACATTATCATATCTAACTTTAGATCCTTAGTTTTATACAAATATTTTAAGGTTCTCATTGCATATTTGTGATGTGTTTGGTTATAACAACTTTGGTATCTACTTAAATAATTAACACTATATGCTACATCTGGTCTTGTGCCTGTACTAATATACAATAATTCACCTATTATATTTCTGTACTTTATTCTTTCATCTACTTCTCTAGCTTGTTCTAATTTTAAGTTTGTTTCCATAGGAGTATCATACAACTTAGTATTCTTCAGATCATATTTTGCAGCCAAAGATTCAATATATTTTGTTTGGTTTAGAGTCATTTTACTTCTATCGTCATTATAATCAATATCTATTCCAATGTAGCTTTTAATTTTTCCCAAGTCTTTCATTGCGAATCTTTTCATTAAACTAGTTTTTACGTCTTCAATTTTATTTTTATCTTTACAACAAATCAAAAGATCATCAACAAATATTAATATATATATTGGATCTTTGCTTGCTCTATTAACATATAAACAGTAATCATAGTTGCTTCTAACAAAATTCAGTGTTGTAATACTTTTTTTAAATCACTCATACCACACTCTAGGACTTTCTTTGAGACCATAGAGTGCTTTTTGCAATTTGTAAACTTTATTGTTGTCAGTTTCATAACCTTCCGGTTGATTTACATATACTTTTGACTTTATATGTGCATTTAAAAAAGCTGACTCTACATCCATCTGTTCTACAAATAAATTACTTTTACAACCGTATGACAATAAAATTTTAAATGCTTGCATTTTTCCTACTGGTGAGTAATTTTGCTGGAATACCCTTATAACTAACCTAGCTTTATAATCATTACTGTCTTTTCTTCTAAAAACCTACTTTACATCAATAATCTTTTTATCTGTTGGCTTTTCAACAACTTGCCAAGTATTATTTTATTTAAGCTATTTATTTCCTGGTCCATTCCCGTTTGCCATTGTTTATGATCATTGGAGTTTATTGCCTCCTCAAATGTATTTGGTACATTTGCATCAATATAGTTAACATCTATAATATGGGAAACTGGATTACCATATCTAGAAACTGGAATTCTCTTTCTTTTTTGTGATCCTACTATACCCTTGTCATTACTATCATTTACATTATCATCATTTACAAAATCCTTCAAAGCATTATTAGAATTATTCTCATCTGCATCTACATAATTTTCATCACTTTCATAATTTGTTTTAACTATATCATTTGAAGTTTGGTAAACTTCTAAATCTTTGTTTTTCTGATCATTCAGTTTTTCTAAGCAAATCAGTTCAGTATTTTCTTCGACTACCTGTACGTGCCTAGCATTCATAATTCTATTATTTAATAGAACTCGATAACTATTTTCATTATATCCTACTAAAACTCCTTCTTGTGCTTTATCATCCCATTTACTTTTTCTTAAAACTTCAGGTACTCTGACAAAAACCCTACTTCCATAAATTTTTAAATGCTTGACATTTGGTAACATAATCTTCTTATGTTCTTATATGTTCTTTGTTCTTCTGGAATCACATCAAGAAAATTCCAATATAACTATAGTTTGGAGGAAGTGCTCTGAGTAGGTATCTTAACTTCTCTCGTTCATCTATTTTTCCTCCGGCCACTTTGAACTCATTTGTTATTTTCTCGAAATCAACAAAAAAATCTTCTACTGTACTGTAATTGTTTAATCTGATCTCTTCAATTTTTCCTCTACATATTATTGGCATAGCGGTAGACTGTGTTAAATACATCTTGTCAAACTTCTTTAACATTTCATATGCTGTTTTGCATTCACTAATATATTCCAGTTGTTTATCTGAGATTGTACTCATTATTATAGTCCTTGTTTTTAAATCCTTCTTCTTCCATACCGCTCCTGCATCTTCATTTTTGACAATGACGACCTCATGGCATTCTTTGTATTCCAACAAAGTTACCAATCTTAATTTCTAGCTTGAATAGTTTGCACCATCAAAAATAGGTATTGTAATATCTTCTATTTTTGCTTGTTTAGCCATTTTGACGATAATAAAGTGTTATTAGTGTGAATTTATGTATTTTCACGACAATTATTTTCGTCGCGCGCCGGTCAACCTAACTTCAAATCTCAAACGTAATTATAAATCTTCATTGCACTTTATTTTTACTTATCACACTTAGTTTTTCTTTTTAAACACGCTCTGCTACCATCTTGAAATGATTTTGATGAAATAAGACATTTATTGTTACAACACTAAATCAGGAAAACAACTTCCATTCCTGTTGATATTTTTTCAACACTTCAACAGATGGCGCCACGTGTATTACTCACACATTCATCCATAAGATTACAAAATTTACCTAATTACAACAATAATATATTATAAGTTTTTAATCATTGCTTTAATTTTTAAATATTTTTATTTTGAAGAGAAAAGGTTTGCCCCCAGCCGGGATACTATCCCGGATCTCCGCCTCACCGTCGCAACGCTCTAACCATTAGAGCCAACGGGGTCGCTCCCTACCTAGGACAAATCTGTTCTCTTCACCGATCCAGTATCCCCCGTGTTCTCACAATTTGGCTATGTGTACACGAGGAAGAATGTTCATTGAACATTACTTTTAATTTTAGGATGGCAGAGCTCTTACCATTTGAGCTACCAGGGGTCGCCTCTCAGTCACACACTACTGCCATGGAGAGGCGGACGACCTGGGTACGAATCCTGGCCAGGGCAAATCTTTTCTCTTCAAAACAAAAATATTTAAAAATAATAACAATTAATAAAAAAAAAAAATTACAAATAATATATATCGACGTAAGTCAACAAGACCCTGATTAAAGTAATGTTCAGTGAACATTCTTCCCCGTGTATACATCGCAAAAATTGCGAGGACACAGGGATATAGGATCAGTGAAGAGAACGGATTTGCCTGACTTGGATGCGACCCCTGGTAGCTCAGTTGGTTTGAGCACTGCTATGGTGAAGAGGACAACCCGGGTTCGAATCCCGGCCAGGGCAAATCTTTTCTCTTCAAAACAAATATATATATTTTGTTTTGAGCATATGTTTAAGGCCTCTAACTGTTGTAATTCTTACTGTTTAATCCCTAATTGTTAGATCTGTAATAAATTGAAAATAAATGTTCAGGCTGCGACGACATTATACGCCAACACAAGGCAGCCTGCCTCAGAGTGACGGCCCTGCTGGCTTCCAAAGAACTGCTATGGGTAGGAACCAGTGCTGGCGTGATTCTCACCTTGCCGTTGCCTCATTTATCTGCGGCTACGGCTAAGTTAGCAGCTCACCCTCAGGTCACAGGTTAATTGCTTTCTCTGCCTATAATCTAATTAAATAAATTTTTTTTATATTAAAACATGGCTTAAGTTGTCCGTAAATGAGTAACAAATATAATAGATAATATTATCATATTATAATTCAGCTACAAATATTAGTGTTTACTATCTTGTGTGTTTTGAGTATTTTATAGAAGGATTCATAAATACAAAATATAGGTTGGAGGTGAAGTACTATATTACATTTAGACTGATAAAACAGAATTAAAAAAACAAAAAAAAATCTAAATAGGCAGTCATGAGAATTACCTAATAATAAATTTAATAATAAATGTGTTATTTTTTAATTTATAAATCAATTGTAGTCTGAATTATTTAAATTTCATAATTTATAAATTGAAATTATTAAAATTTGTCTGGTTTTTATATCTATTGCCATGCCAAGCAATATACATTTCCGAGATAACATTTTCAAGTACTTTATTTATTAATCAAAAAATATGATGGGCTGGTCCAGCTTAATATAACTTAATGGAAATAATAATAATATACAGTTATATTATTTATACTTTGCATTTCTATTTACATAGATGTAAATGAACTTTATTTTAGCATTATTATCATTGTTAAGTTTAATGATAACAAAAAGTTCAACTAGCAATTAATGTTTTAAGTTGTTATTAGTATGAATTGCACAACTATTAACAACCTTTTAGTTAAATACTATTAATCTTATATCAATCGAATTCTAACCTATAAACCAAAATTGATTAAAACAAATTGTATAGCTCATACATAGGCCGCTACATATCACCAGTATCGTGCAATACGTCACGAGCATGTCACTCGTATTGCTGATGTGAACCCATAAGTTTTTCCCCTACCAAAAATCACTCAACACGACTAAAGAAGCTCCAATTATTAATATACAAATCTTAAATTTTCAACACCTGCCATGAAATCCCTGGAATAGTGACTCCAAAATCTTCTCGGACACAAGGCTTCTAATATTTTTTAATCATTTGAATAGCATAAGGAGCATTTCTTGCTATTAAAATTTAGATTGATCTCCAGGGATGTGATCTAAGCTTATTTTTTTTTGTTGACTAACTTGGATTATATTAATAAGCATCTCATTGTGTTTATTGCTGTAAAATAAAGTCTGGTTCTCCTAGGAAATAATAATCCAAGAGTTTTGAACTGTTCCGGACCCATTGGAGAAGGAGGTCCAATAAACTATACAATATATAGTGTCATATTTCTAAATAACATATCTAAGTAAGTAACCACTTCATCCACAGTACTTAGCTTAAGACTGGGATGCAGTGATTTTGAAAAGAGGTGGGAAAGGTTACATGATACTGCTTCAAGCCCTCCTTACCTAGTTAAGCCTTACCTAGTAATTTGTAACTTTTACGGGATCTGTAACTTTTATTTATGCATGGCTCTCTCAAAAGCTTCACTTAAAATGTGCGAAAGTCGATTCCGGTGATGCTGAAATCTTTAAAAAATGGAAATGTCCTGAATGTTCTCTAGGTTCAGATGCTTTCCCAGTTTCAGATCCTAATATTTTAATAAACATGATACCGACACTTTCCGAAAAATTTTAAAGAGATTAAGATCAAGCTGCAACCTATAGATGAACTTAAGGAAATTAAAGATACTCTACATAAGCAGTCTGAAATTTCTTTAGAAAATAATGACAAATTATTAAAAATATAAACCCTCATAGAGGAGCAAAACAAGCAACTTGAAAGGCTGACATTAGAGAATAAGTCACTAAAAGAAAAAGTGTCCGTGCTAGAGGGTTGCTTAAACCATGCTGAATAAGCTCACCTAAAAAACACTATTGAAATAAGAGGCATCCCAGAGAAGCAGGGGGAAACAATAGTTGGCACGATTGTAAGCGTCAGGGAAGGCCTGGGTGTGAAGCTGTGTCCGGAAGATCTTGGCCATGCAATACGGCTCAGGGCAAGGCAAGAAGGTACCCCTGGCCTCATCATCGCCAGATTCGTGCGACAAACTCTTAGGGACGAATTAGTTCGACAGAAGAAAATAAAAAGGGACTTCTCTAAACGACACCTAGGCTGGGGAGACAACGAAGCGCACCACGTCTACGTTAGCGAAGCCATGACGCCCACCAACAAGCATCTTTACTAGCTAGCCAGGCAGAAACAGGTTTCCTCAAAAATCAAGTATGTTTGGTTCAGTAGAGGTAGAGTGAAGTGCAGACAATTAGACGGTTATCCGGCAGTAACAATTAGCAAGCTTAGTGACCTAGACGTGTTCAGCTGAATGCCATGCAATAGTTGCCTGAATACTTCGCATATATTTTCTCATATTTTATTTCTTTCATTTATATTTCTTTTATATTTTTATTATCCTTTGGGTTCAGAAGTTGCACTAATTTATTTGAAACTTATCTTTTAATTAAGCAGTTTCCTTTATTTTAACAGTAACTATTTATTTTTACTCATTTTATTTATTTCATCTTTCCCCAAGAGTTTAAGTTCTATTTCATTCGAAACCATCTTCGCAATGTCGTTTACTCATTATCATTATCATTCATTTTGTTTTAATTCTGAAAACTACTTGGAATGTTTCTATTCTCTACCCCTCAATCCGTATCCCATTTTCCTGCCATATGTTTCTCCACTCCCTCTGTAATGGCTAATATACTGAATAGCAGTTCTTTGTCGCATTAACGCTCAACCCCTTAGTGAACATTTTGATGAATTTCAGAAATATTTTCTTGATAATTTTTACCATCTCATAGTTGTATCCGAAACTTGGCTTAAACCTTTCATTCCTTCCATCCAAGTATCCCTTCCTAATTATTCTCTCATACGTCACGACAGATCTGACCGCAGGGGAAGAGGCGTTGGATTATATATTCACGAAAGTCTTAAACCTAAAATCCTTCTTCAATCTCCTAACCCTAGCTGTCCTCACCTAGAATACATATTTGTTGAAATATCAACTTTATCCTCTCCTCTTCTATATGCCGTAGTGTACCGACCTCCTCATGTTCCATTCAACAACCACTTCGAGTCCTCCCTTTTCCAACTAGTTTCGAACTACTCCAATACCGTTATGTCTGGTGACTTTAACATCAATATGGTTTAGAATTCCAGCAATAAAACCTTTTTTACAAACCTAATATTTTCCCTCAATCTTTACCTCGTTCCCTACTCCCCTACTCATCACACCCAATTTTCAGATACCTGGTTGGACCTTTATATATCTGATTCACCTCTTAAAATCCTCTTGTCGTCCCAACATCCTGTTCCGTTTATTTCTGCACACGATCTCATCCCAATTTCTTATGATCTACCTGTCAAATCCTTCACTCCAAAAACCGTGTCCTATCGCAGTTTGGACCTGCTTTCATTCGAATCTCTTAAATCCGATTTAAGTTCCATCAACTGGAACGTCATCTACTCCTATAATACTATCGATCAAATGGTTTCCACTTTGACCTCTAACCTGAAAACTATATTAGATATCCTTTAAAAACCCGAACCTTATGCCGTCCAACAGCTCCTTGGCTAACCACCGAAGTAAAAGATATGATGAGGAAAAGAGAAGCAGCAAGAAGAAAATTTCGTCGCACACGCCTATTAGTAGACTATGCATGTTTCAAAATCCTTCGCAATGAAACCGAATCTGCAGTACGTCGTGCAAAATCCCATCACATCCATTCCATCCTCTCTAATGCAAATGATTCCAAATCCAAATGAAAAATACTCCGTCAACTATCACCAACATTATCCGGTAACCTCAGTTCACTACCAGTCACTCCTGACGATCTTAATAACCACTTCGTATCCAATACCTCTCCTAAACCCTCATCCGCTGCAGACATTGATCATATAAACTTTAACCCTGACAACTTCTTTTTCTCCCATGTAACATATGACGAACTACTAAACACCATTCTGAAATCCCACACCAATGACTATGGTCCCGACAACGTTCCTTTAAAGCTAGTAAAATCCTGCCTTCCAGCCATAATGCTCGTATTACATCATATTTACAATTTCTCGCTACAAAACTCCATATTTCCTACTCCTTGGAAAACCGCCTTAGTGCGCCCGTTAAATAAAATTGAAAATCCCTACTCTCCAAACGACTTCTGACCTATCTCCCTCCTCTCTAACCTCTCAAAACCATTAGAACGTTTAGTTCAGAACCAAATTTCAAACTTTCTAGAAGAACGTTCCCTCATAAGCCCTCTCCGATCCGGCTTTCGACCAGGTTATTCAACCCAATCCACCCTCAAAATAACCCATGATATGGTTGCTTAATTGCTTCGTTCGTTTCATCTTTGGGATCCCGAGAGATGCCCCGGTCACCCAATATTACAAAGAGTTGAAGTGGTTCTACCCTTCCTATCGCCGTAAGTACTTCCTAGCATCCTTTCTTTACCAAGTTGTCCAATCCCGCCGACCATCATACATCTTCGATCTCCTTCATTTCAAAACCACAGTCCACTCCCGTAACACCCGTTCTCGGCCCTCAGATCTATATACAGTATCCCACCGAACAGCAGCTTTTGACAGAGCTTTCCTTATCCGATCCTCGTCTCTTTGGAACTCAATACCTTCTTCTATTCGTCATTCCAATAACCTTTCAACATTTAAATCCCGTATATTCAATCACCTAATTTCCTTAGAATCCCCAAAAAATCGGAAATAGTACGTTTAGTTTTGAGACTATGGTTCTCTAAATGATGGATGAATGATTTATTTTATATATATGTGTGTGTATCTGCATAATCGTATATGTGAATTGAGGTGCACATATATATACATTTGCTTTCTCTGATAATTTGGCTGTTCAGACTTCCAGACACATATCTTTATATTTACTTATTTATAATAGCTTTAATAGTTATCATAATTAGTGTTGGTTATATTTTTTCTTTCATTATTTTATTCCTTGTTTTGTTGTTATCTTGTTTTTCAAAAAATTGTATATATAAATGACTATCAATTGTTTCTCTCTCTATAACCATTGTTATCTTATTGCTATTTTCTTTTCTTTTCTTTTTCCTTTATAGGAAATAGTTTTCTTTAAATATTGTTTTAGGAGGTAATTGATAATTTTTTTCAATTATTTTTTTATTTATTCCTCATTTATTAATTTAATTGTAATTAATTAACTAAATGTAATCTACTTTACTCTAAGATATTTTGGTTATACATTATTCCTGTAATGTTATTCTAAAGGGACTTGTCTCAGAATAAATAAAGTCTTTATTATTATTAAAAAAAGGCTATTTCGGTAGAAAAAATATTTTTTATTATCCATTTTTTCAGCGTCTTACTAATTATCTTGTATAATAAATCAGATTGAAAATTAATCTTACTATCACATTCTTATTTCAACAGGTGTCCCTCATGGTCACACAGGCCATGTCAGATTTCTGACCACAGTGGACTTGGATGTAAGGCGAGGAAAGACCTCTGACAAACCTCTTATAATATCAGGAGGAGATGGCTATGAAGACTTCAGGTCAGCCTCAATATCCGAGCTCGCTGGGCGAGAAGACTCGACAAACCACATTCTTCTTTGGCAGGTTTAATTAACTCATTGTTTCAAGCTAATGGGTTTCTTCCTTACTGACTTCATTTAAAAGCTGGATACTTTTTTATCTCTATTGTTTTGTATCCTAGCTCTAGTCATGTAAATATTAAGTTGATGCTGCTATATTTTGAACATCACAATCTTTTTAATATTTCAGCATAAATCAGATGATTAATAAATGCACATCGCATTAGTTTTAGATTGTCTATGAATGATTCAATAATGAATACTAAATCTTGATTACCTGTCACATTGTAAAAATGAATACAAAGCAGACACTCTGTGATAATGAAAGGAAGTATTAAATTATTATTTCCACTTATATAAAATAGCCTTACCTTTGTGTTAATATTAACTGAATTATTGTTAGATAGATTTTACCCCTTCAATCACAGAAGAGTAATGTGATTTTCTTAGGTTATCGTAAAGAAAATGCTTTTATAAACTTTGATAACTGAAATTTATTTTGTATAGATAAAGATTATATGTACGTAACTCTAAACTGCAAGAACCCTGTAAGGGAGAATTTTATTATGATTTATAGATATTTATAATTTAAATAATTCCTCCGTGTCTCTGTATTTATTGCCTCAAATTATTTTGTTTACATAAATTGAAATACTATGGAAATAATATTTTGGAACTTATATTTGTATTTAAAATTTATATTGAACTAATATATTTACTGTTAGCTAATGAAGAATGTTTATTATGGAATTGCAATTCCTGTGATTTTCTGCGTAGGAATAATTAAGCAAATATTTAGCACTCTAATAATTAGAGAAATATATACTATTCTTTAAATAATTAACAATGATTTCTAATACAATAGTAGGATAATTTTGATTTTATAATATGAATCTGCATTTTTTTTTTTTTTAGTTAGAGTTTAGATTTTGTAATGAAAAAAGAAAAGAAAGGAAGTTGTGATTTTAAAACCAAAGTTCATGTTTATGTATTTATATTTCAACATTACAGTAGTTTATTAGAAAAATTGTATCTTTATCAAAGAAATTTAATTTGTTTGATAACTTTACTTTATTTTAAAACAATTTATTTGGCTATACCTCTTTTGTAAGTTTGTACCAACTGGTGGAGATTTTATGCACAACTCTCGCCAGTTTAATTCCTGAGTTGTTACTAAGTTAGTTGTTTTTTTTCCATTCTTTAAATAAAATAAAATAAAAGTTCACAGTTTCTCTTACAAACATTCAATGTGTTAGTGCTGTAACAATCTAGGGATTAGAGAACATTCATGCTTTGTTTTTTTCTAATTCAATAAAATGCTTTTTAATTAATGGTATCAGTGAAAATGATTGATAGCAACTTGGATTAAAATCTTTTGAAAAAGTCAAATTAAATAAGAGGTACCTTGTTTATACTAATACCATTATTAATACATGGTACTTTATTAATAAATTGGCTAATTACTAATATATAAAATAATAACCTAACCTCTTGAAGTTATAGAAACTTCTAAGATACTGATTAAGAGTTTAATCCAATTAAATAATCTAATTTTTTTAATGAAATCTTCATTTTATTAATTTGTATTATGAATTTTTCTTAAGGCATCAATTACTGCTTCAGAAAGGCTGAAATTTTGTAAATATTTAAAGCAAATTATTCAGATTATTAGATGTTAATTAATTCTACAAATTGAAATATTTACATAAAACATAGGTGTATTAAAATTAAACTTCATTATAAGTAGATCTAAAAAGTGTTCAATTATTGGCAAAACACCATATCAGTAGTATAAAGTATAAGATATTTAAAGATAATATATATTGTATTAAGCTATTATTTCATTAATATATTTACATTATTAAAAGGAAACTGTACATACTAATAGAAGAGTTATTTGTACTCTTTTGAAACAGAAAAGTTGTAGATTAATTATGTTATTATTTCATGGTCGAGTACCATGATTGCTTCTAGTCTTTGAATTAAAATACTGTTTGCACATTTTACCAGAGAGATAGTTGGATTATCTGCAAATGTGTTTTAATTTTCAGGTAAGCAAAAGCTACCTGCTGATCAAAGCTACCTAGTAGTTTTAGTAAACACTTATTTCTCAACTGCAAACAGTTAATGTAAATTTAATAATATTTGAACATTTTTGTAATATATAAAATATATTTGTAATAAATACATCAATGAAATAGCTCGTTGTATTTTTATATATTATTATTGTACACACTTATTATCCTGTACATTGATGTATATCTGTCTGTTATTTTGTTCTTTTAATTGACTTCATATTTATAGGATATAATTCGTAAATTAAAGTATGTACAATAATGTTTATGTTCCTGATAAGTCACCTACTCCATAAGCATTCTGTATGAAATTAAGGGTTTTAATTTTTGACATTTTGTCAATATTGGAGTAAATAGATATTTATTTTCCTCAAGCATTTTTATTTATTTTCTTTTTAATTTAAAACGAATCCTACTTTATAGTGATGCTGACTATTTCCTTCTCGAAAATGGTTTAGAAATCTCAAAAAATATGTTAGATAAATTAAAAGTTATTGTTTTGTAATTTCTATTCCATAAAAGACTTTACTTGTTTCAGTTTTTGTTTATGATTTGTAAATATTATAGATTATAATGATTTGTATAATAATTGGTATCTATAAGTATGAATGTTTTAGTTAATTTATGAAGGAAATAATTGAAATGCCGATTTACTTAATAATTTAGACATTTGTATATTATATCGTTTATTTTATTATAATTACTTATTGTTTTATTTTGATTTCAAAAATATTTATTTGCTTTAAATGGAATTGTTATATACATGTATACATTTCAGACTATCTGTGTCAGATTTTTCATGTTTATAGTGAAATAAAAGATATTGTTGTTCATTAAATGATTATTTGTAAACTCTATTGCTATCATTTATTTATCAATTTCTATTCAAAACACAATGACTTTAATTATTATTTCTATGTGGCCTTGGGACCATGGAATTATGTTGCGTTAAATAATCTGGTCATAATCTGATTTGAAAAAACATTATTATTTTTTAGTTGTTTTGAAAAGAAAAAAATTTTCTGAAATGATTTGATTCGTGTTATCAAAGGCCTACCTTCACGATTGCAAAGAATGCTGGGTCATGGAACTCACAATAGCTCCTATTCATCTTTTAATAGTTATACTATTAACCTCAGTAATAGGTAGGTTTTTATTGTATTCAATGCTCTTAACAAAGTTTATATGTGTGTGAGTCCTTTTTTTTTTTAGTAAATTTTTCACTACTTATAAAGTAATTTCTATAATAATCTTATTTACAATTCAGAGATTTTGTTTGTTATGGTGTATTTAGCTATTTTATTATTATTTATTTTCTAGTACTTTTGTTACAAAAAAAAAAAAAAGGTTATCTTTTAATAGTTCAAAATTTAATAAAAATATGATTTTTTAAAATTCATAATAAACCAGGTAACAGTTTAACTATATGGTTTGTATGGGATCAAACAGAAATATAGCTTAAAAGTACTAATTATTCTTTATTCAAAGAACTTATTTTTCAAAAACTAAAAATTATTTTTTAAAACAGCCAATTCAAGGATTTCAGCATTTAATTTTAGTCCTTCAAAAATGAGTTGATGAAATATTACTAAAGCTCAGAACAAAATTCAATACAGACACATTAAATCACTTTAAATGTTGATTGTTGATCTCTTACTTCCATTAAATCAGTAATCACTCTAATGTAGATCAGTTTACTTTTTACAACATTTGTGTTGTGAAATATCAAATTTCAGGATATGTTATCATAATTGCTCAAAGGATGTCTTGTAATTTATTTTTCTATTTTAAATTTTTCGAAACTTTCCAATTAGTTTAAATACCAATAAATTATTCTAAAGTCAGAAAATAATTTTAAATTAGCTATCCAGTTTAAAACCTAAATTTAAAAATAATCATACTTTTTCATTATATGTTGAGAGAAATAATTAGTTATTATAATTTGAAAAAATCATGATACAATAAATATATTCTGCAATGTTGATGAGGCCAATAGCATGCAATTCTATATTGTTTCGTATCATATTATTTTATTGTTTTCCACTATGGCTTGCGGAAAAACTATTCAAGAGATGAAATCCTCATTTCTGAATCCGCCAAAATCAAAATCACTTTCAGGCAATGGTCTCTAAAAGCATTATTCTCTAAATTCTAAACATTTGAAACAATATATGTAGAATCCAGGCCTGGCTTTCAGGTTATGTGAATATTATAACATAAATCGACATTATTCAAAGCTTAAGATCTCAACAAACCTGAAAGGGCTTCAAATCTATAATTAAGAATTAATATGAAGCATAGGATAATCAAAACATAATAATGTATAGTTTTAAAAAGTATTAATTTACTATTACAAATCATAGCTAATTTGATATTTCTGTTCTAGATTAAGACTAAAGCAAACAAAAACAATATTTATTTATCATTTTCTATCCTAATTACAAATGTGAGTGTATTTAGTTAAAAGGATACAAACAAATAAGAAACTGTATATGTTCTTTGCATTAAAAATATGGTCAGTTAGTGACAAATTATGGTCAATCAAAACTAAGATCATGTTTCATCTTCATTAAATGCATATAAAGACTAACTATTGTTTCTAAAAAAATACTAGTGCAACCATAAATAAACAATTTTTTTAAATTGTAAATAAACAATATATAGTATAAAGCTTAAAATTGTCGGTTAAATAATGCTAAATATCAAATTAACCAAGATACATTTATATGACTATGCTTAATTACTGAAAGTAAAATTGGTATCTCACTTTGTAACAAACATTCATCTAATTTTTTTTTTCAACAAATATATGTTAAAATTTTAGGTAGCACTTAAAAATATTCCTCATATTTAAATATAAAAAAGAAACCTAATTGTCCAGCATGTGATATATTTGTACTATTGCCCTGTCAAGCAAGCAGAAACAGTTAATAATCTTTTTTTTTACATAACTCTTAAAAAATCTGTTTGCCAGCAAACAATGATTACTACATCGAAATTGTGGTCTCGCCAATTGTAAGGGCTGATATTATTGGCGAAATCAGGCTGATATGGGAATCACGTCAGTTTGTACTAGGAGATCGGGTTGTCCTCTACAGGAATGGGGATGTGGTGTTCCAGTATGAACCACAAGAATGCAGTGGTTCTATAGATAGTGGTTCCTTTGTCGGAGAAACTAACTTCACACAATCTTATTCAACATATTGCACCATCTTCTCTGGTGCATATGTACAGGACAATCAGACAAGTAAGTTCCTAATGATATAATTCGTGACTTAAATAAATTATCTGAATTTAATATGTTTGTTATTCACATAGTTTTCATTTTTTTTTTTTTCCAAAGCATTCTAAACCTGCAAACTTTTGTGACTAAGTCATCTTAGTTGTTATAATTTATAAATAACCAAATTTAACTTTCACCTATTAGTGTAAACTTTGGTTAATAGATAGTTTGGTAATTACTTCGCAGTTTGTCGCTTCAAGTTAAGTCACAACAAGTTTTAAGTTTTCATTTGTTACCCTTTTAGTATTTTTCAAAAATACAAGTTATCATGAGCTTTAGTATGCTAAAGAAAATGTAGTTATGAGAAATGTGTATACATCAGTAATCATTTCATCAAGGAATGAACGTTTCGACAAACAAATACCATCTATACTTCAAAATGATAGTTGAAACTTTTATTTCTTGATATTTAAATATAAAAAATGAAACAAATAAACAGTTAAAACTTGTTGCAACTCAACTCGAAGCGACAACCTGCAAAACAGATACCGATAGTGTTAATAAAGTACAGCAAATCAAAAAATATTAGTTTCTTACTATCAAATAAACAAAAAAGTTATATAAAGGTTATCAAACATTATTTTCCATGTCATAGTAATAAATTTAGAGTTTATAGGTGTAAGTATTATACTAGTTCATAATTCTGTAATGATGATAGACATTATAAGTAAAAAGATCTTTTACATGTTAGTGTTGGTTTTTTTATCTTTGTTAAATTCATTTGTTACAATTCCCATATTGATTTTCCTCCTATCGTGTAAAATGACTCATGAGGTTAGAAAATAGAATATTTGAGGCACAGTGAAAAGGAGCGAAAATTGTGGAAGAAAATGGTCCGGGTAGAGGTCAATAAATTTCTCTTAGATGTGGAGAAAAGTTTATTAATTAGCCAACGTTTCAACCTAATTTGCAGGTCTTCTTCAGGGCTGTCGTGGGGGGGAGGGGGGTCCGTAACAAACTCTATTCACATCACTGTCTAACGTACTGACAGGAGCAGGAGCAAAATTTGGTTTAATGGCTTTTGTTTTTGTTTTTTTAATAATTCTAAGCATGATTTTTTTTTTTAATTTCAACATGATAAAAAAATTTCATATTGTCAGTTTGTAAACTCTTGAGACAAGGCATGTATTACGGCAGAGTTTTAAGTTCCTTAGTTGTCTCCTTGTCTATTAGGGCTTTGTCATCATCTTTTTGCACATTCCATGGTCGGACCTAACTGAACAAGATGAAACCAACATCTTAACATCGTTTTATTACAAGTGCAGTGAAAATCTTTATTCCACTGTTTCATTCTGCTTTTGGAATCAAAGTTAACAAATTTGAGGCCACATAATTGTTCATAAAGTAGATTTTATGGATGAATTTTTTTTTTTACTTTTCAATATATTTCTCAGATCTCCTCATGTGATTGTTTACAGAAGAACAAAGTGTTTTGGTTTAATAAAAACTAATGGTTCAAATTGATACTTCTTAAATTGATTCAAAAAATTTATATGACAACTACAATATGGCTGGATAATTTATACCACTATAAAAGGCTTAACTGACAGCTATCCTGATACTAATAGCGAAAATATTTATAAAGAAAACTGATATTTGAGAAAATACTTATAGAGAAAATATATAAAGAAAACTAAATATACTTATACTAATGAAATACTTTTACAGTTTATTTTAAGCTATCTCTTGATTTAATGATATAATTAATTTGTTAACCATGTTTTCCTTAAGATTACAAGTAACTCTTTAAAACTAATGAAGATCATAAATGAAAAAGCTTTAGATTAATATGTAAAAAAAAAAAATTGATTGGCTATGGTTTCTGCTTCAGTGGCTTACTCGTGCTTACAAAATTCTCCAACGTGGATGAATGACTTAAGAAATGACATTGAGAACCTGAGCTTAAGTGAGATTTTAATACCTGGCACTCATGATTCAGCATCATATGTGATATCAAAGACAGGATATTTTGAAAATATTTTACAGAAGTACGTTTACACACAGGTAAATCATATCTGATTTAACAAGTATTATTCTCGATAAAATAATCAAATTTTCTATCTGAAAACCGTTTATATCTTTACCATTACTTTACATTTTTTTCATTTATCATATCTGGTCAATAGTAATTGTAATACGAAATGTTTGCTGATTGTTTTAAATGTTTTGAAACCTGTGTAAATTATCTCATGGTTCTTCTCAGAATAGACAAAAACTTAAGGGAGAATCAATGAAGGATGGAAATAGTTGGGGTGCAGTCAAAAATTTACACAATAAATAAGTGGAAACTTATTATATTTTACAAATATAATATATTTATTATATTTACAAAATATAATAAGTTTCCACTTATTTATTGTGTAAATTTTTGACTGCACCCCCAACTATTTCCATCCTTCATTAAGGGAGAATCTTTTGAGCATAGCTTAGGCCAAGAGGTTATGTTCGTGGGGTGGTCACCCAATAACCCCCTCCAGTTTTGATTACCAAAAAGTAATTTCCAATATTTTTATCCCCTTATAAATCCTAAGCCCACCTTCCGAGCTGCAAACCTGCGCTGATGGGGATAGTAGGTTATCATGCTAACCACTAGACCACAGGTGACTCCCATCTATTAAATGAGTCCCCGGAGGTAAAGAACACCATGTGACATGCTTTCATTTTTTGTAATTTTTCATGAGAGCATATTTTCTATAACCTTGAACTATTAAATTTGTTTCTTCGTTAATTATAGAAACAGCTCAAAGAAAATTCTTCATACTGTTATTGGCATTGACAAATAATTGGAAGTATTTATCATAGTAATTATTTATGACAATGTATATAAAATTTTACCTATGTAGTGGACATGGTGTCCTTAACTTCTGGGAGACACATATCTAAACATAAAATGTCACATGGACTCTACAAAACCTTGATATTCCAGAAAAATCTGAAAATTATGTGAGTATATATATATCTTGCTAATATATAGTATCTAATTCAGAATTAGAAACTGTATAAACAATAAACTACCTTTCTCTTTAATAGCAATACCTAAAACTACCTGTAGTATTTTTCATTAAAATAATGTTAATAGGATGCAAGTATACTGGAGCAGTTAATGATGGGTGTGCGATATTTGGACTTACGAATCGGCTTTTACAATCACACCCTAGGAGAACCACCATTCAATTGGTGGTGTAATCATGACTTTATGCCAGTACAGCCCTTATCAGGGATCTTCAAACAGATGAAGCAATTTCTGGACAACACCAATGAGATTGTTATAGTCGACTTTCACCACTTCCCTGTAGGTAATAAAACATATTAAGAAAAAAAATTACAAAATAACAGATATTTAAATGAAAAATCAATCTATGATATATTGTAAAGTACGAGAAAACAAGTACTTTTTAAAAAAAAATATGAATTTTTTTTTTTGGTTACATGAATATGGATGCATATATGTTTGTATTCATCAGATTTTTGTTCAGAATAATATTATGCTATAACAGTCTTTACATATGCTTCAGTTCAGTCCTCTTTTATTTTTAAGTTACTAGCATTCTTTTCTCTTTTTTATTTTTTTTTATTTATCAACTAAGGTACGTACGATTCAATTGTTAGGAAAGTAATTAATACTCTCTCCTTAAATTGATTAGTAAATAGCTTATTTCTCATCAAGATTTCAAGTTATAAAATTTCCTTTTGTTTAAATTTTTACTAAAAAAATAAAATAAAATAAATAAACATTATATGTTTCTGTATCGTTAGTTACATGAATTTAATTTTCGCTACAAGATATAAATATTTATATAATGGAATAAGTTATTGATTTATTTAACTGTGTTTTTTTTTATTTGTAACTTGTTTATATCGTTTCAAGAAAATTATTTTACACTTTTATTATTCCTTTTATTTTATTACATAAGGATATAACATTTTTTTTTTATACATTATTGTACATAGGGGGGATTATTATTTCTTTGTGGGAATGAATAAATAACCTAAAATATATCGCTCCTTCAAAATAACAATGTCATAACTCAAAAAACCTACTTTTTCAATAGAGGTATTTGAGAGTTCCATGTGACTGGTAAATCAAAGAATTCTTATTGTAATGATGGTATTGAAATTCTTTTATTAACCATTAGAAAAATTTTAAAAGCTTGAAACTTTTCAACTTGTCATTATTCCCATAAAACATCAATTTCAAACATGATGCAACTCAAAATATTACTTGATAAAAAAAAACATGTTGGAAATGTAATATCAGATATGTAAATTCCTGAATTAAAGACCTTTAACCAATACAATTGCTACTGAAGGCTGAACTCAAAAATGCCAATATTTGAATGCTGTTGTCCTTTTGAAGAAGCAATAAAGGTGTGTGTGTGTATATTTTTATACACACCCAAAAAGAAAAAAAATATATATATTATTCATTTTTTAGGATTCAGTGATATTAAAATTCACCACAGGCTGGTAAAGTATATTCAAGATGAATTAGGAGACTTGATTCACAAGAGGACTGATCAAGAGCTCGGAGTTAGTCTCAGAAGTATCTGGAATTCGGGAAGAAGATTAATAGTGTCTTACAATAAAGAGATCATTGCGAATGCTTATCGGCTCTACTTACCAATTAAACAACATTGGGGCAACAAGCAATCCCTCAGTGAATTATATCCTTTCCTCAATGACCTATTTGGAAGGTAAACTTATAAATAAATAATTTATATCAAACAACATTTCTAAGATTTGAATTCCAAATCTTTAATTTGATGTAAAAAAAAATTAAATTAATGACATTACTTTATAATGTGGTTGCATTATTGGTGTAGATCAGTCTGCACCTGAACTAATCTGAAGGTGGTGAGCTTACCTTAAGTGCTAAATACTTTGTAATCAAATGTAAAATTCAAAAAACCTGAGAATTATTAAAATTATCGGTTTTCTTTAATTTGATTTCTTACATATATAAACAAGCCAATTTTATTTTATTTCTTTTTTTTTTTTGCAACATACATATATGCTATAAACCTTTTAAATGCAGACTTTAATATTATTTGTTTTACTTTAACATGACTTTTTTGACTGGATGCGTGCTTTGGAAAGTTATAAAGGAAAAAAAAAGTTTGAATTTCAGTTACAGTTTTGTTCCTAAGGCTAGGAACTTAACAGAAATTTACTTAAGCAAGTCACATTTTTAGCAATTACATGCCTCTTCTAATCGTTCAAAGCTCCCTTGAAACTTTATAATATTAAATTATGTTAATCAAAATATGTTAACTAATCAATAAAAGCCCTTATTTTATATGTATAAATTGTATATATGTGGTACTAGTAAACAGTTTTCAAAAATTTAGTTTTTTGCACTTACCAGAGGGGCTGGATGGGTAAAACTGATGAGAATAGTACCTTTATCAAGAATTATTTTTGCATCGGATTATGCAGCAGTCAGCACATAGGTGATCAGAAAATTTTTATTATTAATTTAATTATCACCCAGTGGGATCTAGAAACCCTACTGGGACTCACCCTTTCTCTATAAAGTGGGCTTAATTAGGGGAAAAAGCCTGGCAGTTGATGATCTCAGACAAATCATTTCCTTGCCTAACTGTTGTCCTAGAAACAGTACAGATTCTGTCTGTATCCAAGACCCTTCATGGGTGGCAGTGGTACAGGTTTAATATCATTCATAAAGAAACAATTTCTGATAAAAAAATAAAAAATCTAATGGCATTTCCAAGCTTTAAATAGTGACAATATTTTTGGTTATTAAATCCATTGGTTATTAATATTTCTTGACATCATATTACCACTTCCTGGCTAATAGATAATCATTATAAACATGAACTAATTATGTTAATAATATTAAATCATTTGTTGATAGATGTGAAAGAGATAACAAACGAGCGTGGGCAGCAATGGCCGAGCTGACACCCTCAACACTCGGAGTGCTCACTGATTGGTATGGAGGCCTTAGGAGCATGGCCAACCGCATCAATACCAACCTCACCCTCTCCATGAGATCATGCAGGCAGTGGGCAACCTGCTCCAATATCATAGCAGCCGACTTCTTCAGGAGCACCGGCCTTGTCAATGCAGCCATCAGGCTCAACAGGGAACGGGGGAAAGCTTGGAATGGAACCATGGCGGTATATGGATAGTTCTTCAACTATCGATCATTGTAATAAATAATCTATTTGAAAAGTGGCAAACATGTTTCCTATATTACCTTTGAATTCTCATAACAAATGTTTTTTATTGTTATTTTTATTTTTTTTAAACAATTTTTACAACAACAAGAAATAGTAAAGTGATGATTCTGGCAATCATTTAAAATTTTAATAATTTTTTTTTTAAATATATTTTGGTAATAATTATATTTAAAAAAGAAATATATAATGATAATAAAAACTTTAAAATATTTAAGAAGTGCCCATTTAATGATTTAAAAAATATATTGAAAATAGAACCACATTTTATCACTATCTAAAACACATTCTATTATGAATGATGTCCTCATAAGAGATTCAGAGGATTGAGGGAAAGAAGTACGGCATGACTCGAGAGAACTCATTAATTAAGTAAGTAAACTCATAAATGGGCGACAAGTAAACTAAACAGTTAACTTACTTATTGGAAAATACAACAATTAAAAACTGCAAATGTAACTCAAAATTGTTTTTATTATAAAGTTTTCAATATGAAATCCATTATACACTAAAACTCTGTACTTACTGTATTTCAAAATGAAATTAGAATCTTATTTTTGAAGGAATGAAAGACCAAGGCCAAATTTCATCTATGATGATATAAGATCAAACCACAATTTAATAAAAAAAAAAAAAAGTAAAAATTTCAATTCAATACAGAAATACTAAACAATGATAGAATCAATAAAAGGGTTGGTTCATATTGCTTTACATTTTTCATATAAGTGATAATATGTTGACCTCTGTTAATTCCCTTGAACATAGCAAATAGAATTTAAATGTAAACATATTCAATTTTCAGATTTGATCTTATATACTCAGTTGTAACCATCCCTAAATCTATTTTGATTAGTTTCTCCATGACATCAGTACAAACGTCACATGTTCGCCTCTCACACAACTGCAGAAAGTTGATATTTTGTCCTAATTTCATTTATGAAATCATTCAGAGCTTTATAATCAGGAAGAGGGATTGTCTTAAAGGATAAAGCTTTTTTACAGAAACCACTTAGTTATTAAGTGGGAATTTATAAAGAGGCATGGATATATAAACAAATTAGGTAGCTAATTGATCAAATTGAATGAAGTCGGAATCTTGATTGATTTAGAATTAAACCAATTTTTTTTTTTAAATATGATATTTGCCTCAATAATAAAAAACAAAAGTTAGTACCTACAAATAACTTTCAAAAAAAGATTTCAGAGCGTAAAAATTATCATGAGCATATAAAATAAAAATACTAATAATAGAAATTGGATTTATGAATAAATAATGCCAAAGAATAGGTTTCTTAATATTTTATTGGTAAAATATTTTTCATATTATATTCGCTTGTACCTGTACTAATAAAAATACCAGCATGAAAAAGTTTTTAGAATATCGAAAGGTAATCACACAATTCATCAACAGTCGTTAAATCAGATGACTTTATAAGGGTTGAGAATGCCAGTTGGATCCAACTGAGCTTTTAAAGCTGACATCACACCAATAACTGATGGGCTCTTCCCAAGGCTAATGTACTTCTGCTTTTTGAAGCCTATTCCATGCTCGGCAGATATTGAACCGCCGCGCTCCACGATCCATTCAAAGAGCCATGGCTCGATAGCATCGAGTAATTTCCTGGAGAAGGCCTTGTCTTCGACGTTTAAGTGGAGATTTCCATCACCTGCATCAAAGTTCATAATGTTCATTAGAAAAAAAAAATGGAAATATTTAAATACTATTACAACCTTCATTCATGCAGGAAAAGAATGTTGAGAAGAGCCTACCAAAATATAATACTGGGTGTATAGAAAGTTTTATGGAGAAATGAAAAATAAAAAGGTATATATGTAAATGTTTGGTGAAAAAATGAACAAAAATCAATTTTCTTTGTTATGAAATTTTTTATTTAAATTGACAATTAGGAAACAGTACTATTCACCTTAAAATAATAATCTTATTGGAAGTATTATGATTATAGAAAAGAAATTAGATAAATTATTTTTCAGATTTTAACAATATTATTACAACAATGAGTTAGTTATTTTTGTATTTTTTCAAATTCAATTAGTTCCACCCTAATAAATATCGCAATTAATAAAAACAAAATTCTTACCAATATGCCCAAATCCTGAGACAATGGCATTTTTAAACCCTGTTTCTGCCAAGTGCTCACGAGTAGCATCCACAGCTTCATAATAGTATTCCAAAGGTAGTGAAATATCATATTTATAAACATAGCTGAAGCGGACGAGCGATTCAGAAATTCTCTCTCGTATCTGCCAAAGGTTCTGTAAATAATTAATTTTTATGATAATCTTTATAATTATAAAAATAAAAATAAAGTAAGTATAAAGAAAACGGACTCGGAAAGTTTATTTTTTATAATCCTTATCAAAACATAATACAGAAAAACCTCCCATTAAGAGACGCTAATGTCCGATAAATTATTAAAGCTGATCATGGCAATGTTTTATCAAACATCTTTCTTAACTTTTTAATAATTTCACTACCTCTGATATTAGAAAATAAATTGAATACTGCCAAAGGGTACAGAAAGATAACTTACATGTATTGTGGATGGTTGAGAGGTATAAGTACCATCAACTACAGCCCCAGCATCCATTGCTTCGGACACAAAATTAGACATCTTCTCTTCATCATGACTGCTGTTGGAACCATGAGTTTCTACTATCATGTAGAAACTGTAACAAAATAAATGTCATAGAGTTTTCTTATAACATTAATTATATAATTAAGATAATTATTGTAGTTGATGAAACAACAGTGGCTCAGCTCAACCGTGTATTTGCCCAACTGAGCGATCTTTATGATTTTATAAATATTATGAAGATTATTTTTTATATAAATGTTTTTATTTTATTTTTATTTTTGTAATTTGTTGTTCCAAAATATTGGCAATGAATAAATAGTTATATCATCGCTGTCAAAACAATAATGCCTATCTACAACTTTTGGTGAAAATGTGTTAGTACGGTAACGCATTCTACAGGTTGAATTACACAATATCAATATTAAATAAAGTTTTCAAGGTTAAACGCAAGGCAGTGCTGTAATTAGCAATTGAAAGATAACCGATATCCATAAGATAATATAACATATGGCGTGATTTTTTTTTTTCTCCTGTAAAATCGCCGAAAGTGTACATAGGTGGTACTGTTTTGAGAGCGACGATATACTACTTATTATATAGACATCTGGTTTATAAAAGGCATGTACAAAAGTCAGTATACATTCGTCTACATTGATGGCCAACTATTAGAAAACGTCAGTATAAGAACAGACGTAAGAGAGGGGTGTATTATGTCGCCCTCATTATTTAAAGACTTAATAACCTAAGATATGTGGATGGCGTAGTGCTTCTAGGAGACACTGCTGAGGGTCTTCAGCATCTCCTAGATCTACGGTTCCTAACCTTTTTAACCTTTTTAGTTGTGCGGACCGCAAATTTTGAAAGGAAAACTTTCAGGCCCACAAACTAAATATAAATATATAATAAATGCACAACACCAAAAGAAGTTTGTAAACATTTGACAGAAATGTTCGAAAATTACATTTTCGAATTTCATACTGAAATGATGATGTATAAAAACAACAGCTGTATTTTATCTACAGATGATAAAAATCAATCAATGGAATTTTTGACATTGTCCCCAACAAGTAAGTCGATATACTGGAGAGTTTCGGTCTCAGATCACCTTTGATATTCAATTTATTTAGGTATTTATTTTTTATAAAAAGTATTGGAGTGCTATCGATGGGTAGTTTCTCCACAAGTGTTTTCATGTCATATTCTACATTTTTGCACATTTACTTGATATAATACCATTATAGTTATAAATATCATTGAATTAAATAAAAAAAAAATAAATAATAAAATAAAAAGTAATGTTGAAAAGGCTCATTCACACAGATAAGTTATAGTAAACCCCATCAAATGTCTCAGTGCAATAATAGCTATCGCTGGATATTCTTGCCCAACAGTAATCCAAAACCAATTGTGTTTTTTAAACATTGACTTCACAGTTTGGTCACATGATAGCACAATCAAAGAGTTTCCTTCACATGAAAATATTTGTAATTTTTTTTTTATCTCTTCTGCACAGCTCTATAATGGTCCTGGCCCTTTGGTTTGGAGCCGCTGTCCTACATAATATACTGCTAGAATGCAATAATTATGAAATTAATAAGAATCGTAAAAAAAACACAAACAATGATCATTAATAAAAATCAAAATAGTGACACTGAATTCCAAGAAAATAATCACCCCTTGAAAAGAACTGATCAAATTACTTATGTTTGATGTAAAATAACTGATAACTGGGATCACTCAATTGAAATCAGGTCTCGGATCGAGAAGGACAGGAGTGCCTTCAACAAACTCAGGATGTGGCTACAAGCTCTGTACATCCAACAAAATTTAACCTCCTCATGTTGCCATCATGAGTTATGCACACATCATTTTTCTCACATTATTCACACATCTTCATGAGTTCCTGAGTTTTTTTTTTCCCTTTGACATAATTTTTTTTCGTTACCATTTTTATTTATTTGTTAATTTCATTTTTTTCTTTCAATTTTTAAATGCTAATAACATTTTTTTCTAAATAAAATAACCCTTACGCTACCATCTATAGGACTTTATCTTAACTAAAAACAATAAATATAAAGAGCATTACTTGTTCTTATTTATAGGGCAGGTTAGACCTAGCCTCTCTACAGATTCTAGGGCTCTAGTATCCATCATTTCACATGATGACAAGGTTTCGCTCAAGTGTGATTTAGCAAGCCTATAGGTCTTAAGAACGTCTTCATAACTTTGAACACCTGAAATAAAGATTATGAATTAATTGAATCAATAGATAATTATCAAAAAATAGCGACTAGATAAATAAACCAATTTCAATGGATTAAGCTCAAATCTTGGGACAGACACAAACAATAATCCCAATAAGCCTGCACTTACCTAAGAAAGCTAAAGTCACTGACTTAGGCCTAGGCGGGCACTGAACAACAGCTGATGTAATAATTCCAAGGGTACCCTCAGAGCCAACAAACAGCTGCAAATTTAAAAAAGAAATCTGTTGAAGATTGTTGATCTTGAGACCAAATTTCTGAACAAAGAGCAAGTAGGGTATTTTTGTTTTGTTTTTTCATCCAGTAAAATAAAGCCTAAATAGTCATTAACTTCAGACAACACAGAAAGGGAAAAATTAATTTCTTGCAAACACTGACTACAGGAGCATAAAAAGTCACTTTAATGAATCAAGATAAGAAAATGAGAAAATTATTACCTTAATTAATTATAACAATTAAACAATGACATTCACTATCTATAACTAATTAATAAATGAATATAAATATAATATCATAAATTAATATAAATGTTCTTCCTCTTGGCTATTATGTAGAGTTATAGAAAATTAATTAAAAATTGAGATAATCATCAGTACGATTTTAGTAATTACTAAATTTTTTTTTTTTAAATATACAGTTATGACCAATTATTATTATTATTCTATGGCGCTACAACTTGGTGATGAGTCCTGGATTCCTCTACCAGCTTCTTCCAGCCGTCTCTATTTTTCGCAGCTGTCATCCAGCACCTGACTCCCAGAATATCCCTCACATCTCTCTCTACACTATCCGGCCACCTCAGCTTCGGTCTCCCCCTTCTTCTCGTGCCGTACAGAGGTTCTGTAAAAGCCTTTTTTGGAATGGCCTGTCCTCCTTTCCAGCCACATGACCAGCCGATCGCAATCTTCTAATTTTTAAGGAGTAAATAACATCTGCTTCGTTGAAAATTGAGTAAACTTCGTTGTTTGTTCTCCTTTGCCAGTTTCCATCTAGGTGTTGTTATAAAAATAATATTGTATATTTGTATCAGGGAGTCACAGATCATATGTTTATAAAAAATTAATAGAAAAGCTTGGAGGTTACCAGAATATAATGAGTGTTTTAAAACTGGAATTGCATTTCTTGTTTTAAATTATTATTCATAAAACAGGTATACTCCACCGAAGATTCTTCGGAGGATCTTTCTTTCGAAGACTAAGAGATCATGCTCAATCAGCTTGGTCATTGTCTATGTCTCCGATCCATACAACAAAACTGGGCGGACTAATGTTTTGTACGATGGAGCTTGGTCTGCCGTGATAGAAGGCAAGGAGAATTCCTTGCGTAGCCCAAAGTAGCACTTGTTAGCCATCCATATTCTTTTCTTAACCTCAACCTCAGGTGCATTATTCCGTCACTATTAAACCCAACTGGTGAATTGGGCAACTTTCTCAAAGTTAAAGGGGCCAATATTGATGGTCTCGCCAGGATGAGGCACTTCCCCTGTGATCATCAACTTAGTCTTCCCCTCATTCACCTCTAGTCCAAGTGTTCTGTCGGCCACCAACAGGGCTAGAAAAACCTCTTTAACTGAGTCCAATGACCTACCCACGATATCCACATCATCTGCATATGCCAAGAGCTGGACCATCCGAGTGAAAACTGTATCTTTGGTTTGCAGACCAGCATTCCTCACTGCCTTCTCAAGTGCCAAATTAAATAGGAGGCATACTAACGCATCTCCTTGGTGCAGTCCTTTTCTTGAGGGAAACTCTTCTGTTCTTTGCCCTCCAATCTGCACAGTGCAACTCACATTTATCATGGTCACCTTTATCAGTCTTATTAATTTGTTGGGGATGTTGAACTCCTTCAGTGCCATGTAAAGTTGTTTCCGGTTAATGCTGTCATAGGCTACCCTGAAGTCCACAAAAAGATGATAGTTCTTTATATTAAATTCATGTCCTCTCTCAAGGATTGTTCTGAGGCTGAATATTTAATCTGTGGTAGATCTTCCCCGCCTAAATACACATGGGTAGGGTATAAGCTTCTGCTCTGCAAAGGGTAGGAGACGTAACAGAATGTTGGAAAGGACCTTGTGTCCGCAAGATAGAAGAGAGGTTCCTCTGTAGTTATGGCATTATAGTTTGTCACCTTTTTTGAACACACGAATTATAATGGTTTTTTTTCCACTCTTCAGGTAAAGTCGCTTCTTCCCAGATGTTTAAGATAAGTTCCTGTGTTTTCTTTATCAGTTCTTCAACCCCGCACTTGAAGCGTTCGGCTGGCAAATCATCGGCTCCAGGCGCTTTTTTGTTTTTTAAGCGATCAATAGCCTCCCTCCATTATTTCTTCATCATTGGGTGGTTCAATGTTTGAATCCAAGTTGCTAACTCCCAAGTTCTCTTCCACGTCTGTTCCGCTGAGGACTGGGTTGAGTAGTTCCTTAAAATGACTCCTCCATTGCCATAACACATCATCCTTGGAGGCAAGTATGTTTTTACATGTTTCTGGGATATTTATTCAGGGTCTTCTCCTTCTATTGACGCTTCAGAAGAACTCTCTGGTTTCTTTCTCCTTCCAGTGTCTTTCTAGCCTCTCCAATTCATCTCTTTCCATTTGCCTTTTTTTTCTTTGGTGAAGATGTTTTTCCTCTCTCCTTTTACTTTGGTACTCTTCTACAGCTCTCCGAGTCCCTTTCTTCAGCATATTCTTGTATGCCACATTCCTAGTATTAGTGGCTGCCTCGCATTCTCCATCAAACCATGGGGATCTCTCTTCCTTTTCTCAAGGCAATAGCACATTATCAGCCGTTTCTTGTATAGCGACCACCATGCTGGACCAAAGAAGTTCTATGTTTTCCTTATCTATAGCATAAGCACAGAGCTTTTCATCAAGCTGCTTGATGTACCTCTCTTTGATATCTGCCTCCTGCAACTTCTTAAGAGGGCAGTGTTTATGTCTTTCACTTCTGGACCCAACCTTTTTAAATAAAATTTTAGGCGTAATATGAGGGATATATAAATAATGGTCTGAGTCCACGTTAGCACTTCTAAAGGTTCTCACATTCTGAAGGCAGGACTTGTGCCTTTTATCAACAAGAATATGATCTATTAGGTTGACATGTTTCCTATATGGCTTAGTCCAAGTCCCTTTATGTATTTCTTTGTGAGAGAAAAAGGTACTTCCAATGATCATGTCTCTGAGTTATGACCAATTATTAAATACAATTATTATTGTCATATATTTAGCTAAATAACAGGGATAGATTGAAAAGGTTACATGATCAACTTTATATTATGTTCACGTAGGCTTCCACGGTCGTTAATATTC
Organism: Troilus luridus; assembly: GCA_964056705.1. Taxonomy (NCBI): domain Eukaryota; kingdom Metazoa; phylum Arthropoda; class Insecta; order Hemiptera; family Pentatomidae; genus Troilus; species Troilus luridus. The sequence continues at coordinate 88,829,618 of OZ057412.1, read as the reverse complement.
TTCTTATATTCTACTTCCGGGATGGACCGTGTCATCTTGGTGCTATAAACCAACCTTTCACTCATCGTGCTGTGAGCTTCCTCAGGGTTAGTCAGTTAATGAAGAGCAGATGGTTGGAGTCGGGGTATTTATACCCTCGAGGTAATGCTTTTTTAAGTAGGTAACTTTTTTCATATCTTTCTCATTCCATATTTATAAAATTATTTATTTATTTATGGGCTCTACAGTCCTTGAAGAACCTTGGCCTCTGCTATCTAAAGTTTTCTAAAATTTAATAGCTGTTTCCCCCCAAAAAGCAGTATCTGATGAAAAGGCATAACCTCTGGTTACCCTTGAACATTTTTTAGAAAAAATATTTCTGATTCATGACTAAGATCTAAGAAATAGTTATCTAAGAAATATAGAAATACAATAATTAATTATAGTAACAAAAAATGAAGTTGGGCCAGAAATAAGAACATTTGCCACCCTTAGATGGTTATAATAAAACTTTATAGATCCAAGAATTTTTGCCACTATTTTTTTTAGATTTTCTTCAGTATCTCACTTCCAGTGTGCATTACAGGTAAAACTGTTTCATAAGAAATTTTTAATTTATCGTAAAAATTCCTTTAAGTTTTTGATGTAATATTTTTTTTTTAAATCAGAACAGCTAATGGGGCTGTGAACATTTGGCAAAATAAAGAAACAAAGATTTAAATAGTCAGAAGTTCTGTTTTAATAATTATTTTTCACAATTCAATAGAAATATCTTCTTTTTTTTTGTCTATTTAAGTATGTTACCTCTCAGTTTTGCAGTATATAAATTCTAGTTTGTCTATTATCTTTAGATATTATGCTTACAGTATTGTTTTAGCTACATTTTAATTTGATTATAACTCATGGAATTCAAGTAATAATTTATATCTGGCTGTAAGGAATAAACCAATGCAACTCACATAGGGGAAAAAAGTTAACAAACATTTTTTTATCATGTTCTGTGAATATGAATACCAATAAAAATAACCTGCTTATAGATATGAAACAGAAGTTATGAAGATAATGTGTGATTGACCGCCAGTTACAGCAACATAACAATAGCGACCATGGTAACCATGGTAACCAATTAGTTCATTGACAATGGCAACATTGATAAACAATTTATCCAAGGAACATTCTTATTTCTTTTTGATGAGATGATGAGTTCTAAATGTAGTTTATACAATAAAAAAAAAACACTTGTAGAATTAAAAACAATGAAAGATAGATTAAAAAAATGTCACAAACATAATTTTAAAAATGTGGTAAAATGTTATATTGTGAAAACATCGTTAATAGATAACTATAAGTACAATTATAATAGTATAATTTTTTTTTTCAATATAATTAAGATCTTAAGCAAACTGTTTTACAACCAAATACCTCTGTTTTTAATTTAATATGTGGTTAATGTTATTACCTACCTGCCTTAAATGATAACCAGTATTATCCTTCTTCATATGGTTCATCATCGACAAAACCTCCCCATTAGCTAGAACCTATTAAAAAAAAATAATATAGTGCCTGTAAAAGAAAAGCAAATGATAAAAAGAGATGATACTATTCAAAGAATATTATTATTTTAACATTAATATCTGTTACGAATATTACACGAGTATTAATAATAAATAAATTATAAACAAAGCATGTAAATTCTAAAACAAATAAACAAAAACTAATTAAGAAAATTTGAAACTGTATAACTTTAAATGATTATTATTTCATACAGATCCTTAAATTAGTAAACAATCGTATTTAATAATGATTAACTATCCTAAAAATAATTTTAAGTAAATAAAATATATATTTATCATTTTCGAATTATCATATTGGTCTGTAATTGAAGTTTTATTGTTTCCTTTTTTTTCATCCAAATTTTAATTAGTATGAACAGTAACAGTGGACTGTACTATAAAAACTAATATAATGCTCAGCATAAATAAGATAACTTTTTTAAAAGAAAAAAAATAAAAATAAATAGATACACTACTGTTTTCCTTTTCTTTTATGACCACACTAATTATATCCAAGGTCATTTGAGAAATGTTGCATTTGTACTACTTTAAAGCATTTCAAGAAATTTTAAATGGTTTCCTACTTATTAAATTTTCTATTTTCACCTTGAAAAGCACCATTCTGAGAACCTTTACTCCTCTAGTTTGGAATAAAATCTCAATGAATTGTTGAGGGTGAATAAGAATAAAAGCAAGTCATATTTAAACTATAGCTAACAGTGTAAATCAAAATTTAAATACAGTGTAAGGAAACAGGAAAATCTTAAAGGCTCTTCACCTACCCTTCTTTACAAAAGGTAAAGCTTGGCTTTGCTGGACAGGAACTGAAGTAGAGCAATATCCGCTGAAATGAAATATCTCTTGGGAGTGTCCTGAGATGAGATGAGATATCACCTTGCTAAACAAGGAGAAATGAGGACAGAAATATATGTATTGTAATGGGCATTGTAAAAACAAAGAAAGCCTCAGGGGACGGTGGCATCCCTGTACAGGTTATAAAAAACCTAAGCAGGAAAACCATCCACCACATAGTGAAAATATTTAATTCAATATTAAGGCTTAATTACTTTCCCCCCGCTTGGAAAATTTCCAAAACAATCGCCATCCCAAAACCTAATAAAAACCCAAATAATTTTACAAGTTACAGACCAATCAGCCTGCTAAACATTTTATCCAAAATCCTGGAAGCCTTCCTTTTAAAACGAATTCTTAAGCATGTAAATCAGAACAAACTGATCAAAGATGAACAATTCAGTTTTAGAGAACACCACTCCACTGTCGACCAACTAGCTCGTCTTACCGACTTCATAACACAAGGATTCAACAATAAAAATCATACAGGCATGCTTATGTTAGATCTCGAAAAAGCTTTTGATACAGTTTGGCATTACAGTCTTATTTACAAATTAATCTTGCACAAATTTCCTCCATAGCTAATACATATCATATATTCCTTCTTCTCTAATAGACAATTCTATGTTCAAATAAACACTTCTAGCTCCAAAGCACTTCCCCTACTCGCCGGACTTCTGCCTATCCCCAATCCTATTCAACCTGTTCATATCAGATCTCCCAAAACACACAAAAGTAACCACATCGCTTTATGCAGACGACACCACTTTGTACACAGCATCATACCGAATCGATGCCATAGTTAACGGATTATAACAATCCTTTAAAAAAATCCATAAATTCTGTCAAAAGTGGAAACTAAAAATCAATCCAATAAAATCGGCCACCATAATCTTCACAAAACGCAGACCTAACATAGATCAGCACATCATCTTAAATTCCGAACACATCCCCTGGTCTAAATCCGTAACATACCTCGGTTTAATTCTAGATAAGTCCTTAACATTCACAGAGCGCATCAACAGGAAAACCGAAAAAACAAAAAAAAAATCTACAAAATGTTTCCCTATTTTAATAAAAATCCAGGCTGTTTGAGCAACCTCGAAATAGTTATTGGACCTTTCGATGAGAGCTCCGAAATGGATAAGGAAAATAAATTTCTGATTCAATTATACCTTTTGTATATTTACAAATGTACAATTATATATTTTGAATGTAACCTTTTATTAAACTAATAACATAAAACAATTTTCATAAATTAAATAACTAATAATTTTGAGAATGAAAAACAATTAATTAAATTAAAAGAACAATTTAAACGCTTTTATAATGAGAAAATGAAGTTACTAATATTAACTAAATTATCAACAACTAATTAATAACAAAAAGAAAACAAATATTATTTAATCTTACGATAGTAAATTTAACTCTATTAAATTACAAATAAAATCTATTACAAAATAATGAATGTTTATGCGGTTTTCTGATTGCAATGATATAATAATGAAAACTCTTATCTGTCTGTCGAAGTAGTTTTCAGTAGATGGTAGATTCTCGGCAGGGCGAGCTGGATGTTAAGACGACAGAGGATTTTCGTCGGCAGGGCGAGCGAAGATGGTGAAACAATAGAGGTTGTGATGATCGACTGGGTCAATTCGAATTGGTCGAATCTATGACGAAGTTTAAACTAATTAGACCTGCAGGTGGGCAGCAAATTAGTATCTTCTTCAAATTCACACAAAACAATTTTGGGCTCCTATAGAGCATACGATGTGCACGTCAAGAGGCTCGTGGCAACACTGTCTTAAAATTCACAAAAACAACTTTGGGCTTCTAAAGAGCATACGATGTGCACGGCTAAGGGCTCGCGTCAACACTGACTTAAAATTCACAAAAACAACTTTGGGCTTCTAAAGAGCATACGATGTGCACGGCTAAGGGCTCGCGTCAACACTGTCTTAAAATTCACAAAAACAACTTTGGGCTCCTAAAGAGCATACGATGTGCACGGCTAAGGGCTCGCGTCAACACTGTCTTCAAATTAACAAAACACAAGTTTGGGCTCCTATAGAGCATACGATGTGCACGGCTAAGGGCTCGTGGCGACACTGACTTAAAATTCACAAAACAACTTTGGGCTTCTAAAGAGCATACGATGTGCACGGCTAAGGGCTCGCGTCAACACTGTCTGCCCGGTCTCGCCGGGCGAACAAAAGCCGCTCGACTCTCTTTTGTTTTTCTCTCTTCACTTTTATAACATATGTTTTCACACTTACTACAAATATTACACTTATATCTAAACCAAATAAAATTACCTTTTAAAGTTAAATTATTCTAAACAACTATGAAATAAACGTTTAAATTATTATAATAAATTAAAAGGTGAAAAATAAGTAAAGATAATGTTCTTTCTTTTAAGAAAAAATGATTTAATTTTTTATGATTAAAACTAATAATACTTTATAAGGTTACTACTTCATCTGGCCTTAACACACCGCCCACCAATTTTTGTCTGTGCACAAAAATTCAAAAGAAAGATATTTAGAGATCTTCCAGGTAAATGTTAGTTCCCACGAAACCATCGATGCATAGAAGTTTAATTGACAACCCTAGTCGGGAAACAAGAAACTATTGATTGGGAGGCAATATATAAATGCCTTGGTGAGTGAAGCTCCAAATTTTATTCTACTCCGCTGCTCAATTGTGAACGTGCACATGTCAGAATTTTGCCTATTGCCATTGGGTTGCTAAAACCAATTTTAAAAGAAAACGACCACAATATTCTACGCTAGTAATGGCATACGGACTTCCTGCTCAAATCTCATTGTGATCCACTACTACCTGAAAAAACATTTGACATAAGTCCGAGGGCAGAACAAATCGAAAGCGTCAGAAATTAAGGGACGCGTGCCTAATATCCAATTGAAACTTAGCCCCAATCAGGGAATGGTCATTTAGAAATCCAAGCTCCATAGGCAATGATGTGTCGAATACCAATTGAAGTTGTCTTCAAATACACAATGATGATGTAAAATATCGACCCTTGCCAGCGGTTGACAAAACATGGTAGTTGTCGGTCAATTTGGAATAGTTTCCTGTCAATAAGGGAATTTTGTTAATCCGGTGCGCCAATTTTGGGAACCGAGGTAATGCAGTGTAATGAGAGCAATTCAGATCTGGTGGAGAAAACTCTTTAAATGGTGATTGGACCTTGTAAGGCCCGCTGTACTCCCGAGCGTGATTTGAACTAAAAGGTCTCCCTGCCTTAACATTTGGATTAGGTTTGACAACTGGAGCAATCGTTTCGATTTCCTGAAGTGTTTTTATTGGTTTGTCCAATGCTCTCTTTTGCGATTGGTCGCAAGATGAAAAGAGCGAAATGGATGTATTTTGTACGGTGGAATGAGAGTGTATAGGTCCTATGATGACCCATCCGAAAATAGTTTTGAAAGCGCTAGGATATCCGTCCCGTCTCACGCATTTACCCAATAAGATATGTCCGAACAAATCGGCTCCTAAAAGGAAATCGATTTGACCTGGTTTCCCAAATGAGTTATCCGCCAATGGGTATTGTTTGAAATGGTCATTTATATAGACCGGTACTGGACCAACGGGTACCTTTTCTGTAATCTTGGAAATAATTACAGCGTTACTCTTAAGCCGAGGCTGTTTACGATCTCTAGGCACTAGAACACACGAGGTCTCGTACTTCCCTCCTTGTATCGGACTATCCGCAAAACCCCTCATAGACTGAGAATTAAGTCTTGTCCCAAGTCCTAATCTTCGTACGCAAGCCGAAGAAATGAATGATCGTTGTGATCCACTATCGATCAAGATACGAATTGGGACCAACTGCCCATTACTGTCTTCTATTCTAGCCATTGCTGTCCCCAAAAGGATGGATACATCGGTTTTGGAGGAGGAGGATAAAACCGAGCCGTTGAGAGATTCGTTATTGTCGGTATTAATATATAATTTTTCTTCAGTTTTCAGCATACCGTTGTTCACTGAATTGGGAATGCGGTCTGAAGATTGACTATCGGACCCACCTCTCGATCTACTTGTTGATGTAGGGAAATGCAAGAGTGAGTGATGCCGTTTTTTACAGTGGTAGCATGACCTAGGAGAGGTGCATTTACCAACATAATGGTTTGGCGACAAGCAATTAGAACAAACCTTAAGCTGCTTTATTTTATTAAAATGTTCTTTGGGCTTTAGGGAGCGAAAACGGGGACATCTATATAGATTTTTTTTTTTTATATATAAACGGTGTTTTTCCTGACACAGAGGACAAATATTTTCTGTGCTAGAACTACCCGTTGACATAAAACCATGTTTGGTAATATTTTGGGGCCTACTAACTGAAGGGCTTTGAGAATTATGCCCAAAATTTGAGGTTATCGAATCTGCTTGAAGTTGAAAACATTGCCGATGAATAAACGATAAAAAATCGTCGAAAGTGGGGACTTCAGATTTGGATCCAAATTCAGTCTCAAATCGCTCGCGAGTTTTCGCATCGAGGAGCCTCAAGCAATAGGTAAACAATATGAATCCGGAAGGGTCCTGAAGATTCAATTTTCGGAAAGCAACTGCACTTTCCAAAACAACTTCGGAGAAATTTTCCAAGGAACGTAAATCGAATTTGGTACCAGGTTTGTAATTGAACATATTGACTAGGTAGTGTGTGGCTTGGATCCGCTTATTATCATATTTCTTTTGTAAAGCATCCCAAGCCTGTTCGTAACCTTCAGAGGTCAATTCTATTGCTGAAATCGTTTGATGTGCCTGACCCTTTAAGGCTGACTTCAAATAATGGAACTTCTGAATATTACTCAGATTCGTGTTGTCATGGATTAATGATAAATACGTATCTTTGAAGGACACCCAATTAGAAATAAGACCACTAAAAGAGGGAAGGTTAATGGTTGGCAATTTAATAAGAGATTCGACACTGTGCTGACTGTGGTCAGCACTTCCGGATTGGTTGGTGACAACTTCACCCTCCCCAGCGACTCCAAAAGACAATGCTTCGTAATAATTATATCGAGTTTCGGATCGGAGAGACTCAAAACGATCTATCGATTCGTCGTCCAGAATTTTCGCGAGAGATTTAGCTTCATTAATTTTTTCTAAAAATTTATTGAAGGTGCTATCTATTCGTGATAGACGAGCATTTAATATTTTTTTATCCTGAGGGTGGGTAGAAATATTGGACCCGATAGTTCGCGTTTCTAATATGTCTTGAGCTAAATCCTTGAGTTCGCCTTCAATAACGTACAATTTACTTTCGGGTTTATTTTGATCTGATTTAGGGGCCATTATTAAATAAAATTTAAAAAAATGGACAAAACCTATAAAAAGTAAAATTAGACCAAATAAAATGAATAAGAAGATAGAGAAATTATATTATCAATTTAAAAGACGGTGGCAGTAATGACGTGCGATCCGGCCCGGAGGACCAATTTTTATGATTGAGCAACCTCGAAATAGTTATTGGACCTTTCGATGAGAGCTCCGAAATGGATAAGGAAAATAAATTTCTGATTCAATTATACCAGATCGCATGTCATTTTGAATGTAACCTTTTATTAAACTAATAACATAAAACAATTTTCATAAATTAAATAACTAATAATTTTGAGAATGAAAAACAATTAATTAAATTAAAAGAACAATTTAAACGCTTTTATAATGAGAAAATGAAGTTACTAATATTAACTAAATTATCAACAACTAATTAATAACAAAAAGAAAACAAATATTATTTAATCTTACGATAGTAAATTTAACTCTATTAAATTACAAATAAAATCTATTACAAAATAATGAATGTTTATGCGGTTTTCTGATTGCAATGATATAATAATGAAAACTCTTATCTGTCTGTCGAAGTAGTTTTCAGTAGATGGTAGATTCTCGGCAGGGCGAGCTGGATGTTAAGACGACAGAGGATTTTCGTCGGCAGGGCGAGCGAAGATGGTGAAACAATAGAGGTTGTGATGATCGACTGGGTCAATTCGAATTGGTCGAATCTATGACGAAGTTTAAACTAATTAGACCTGCAGGTGGGCAGCAAATTAGTATCTTCTTCAAATTCACACAAAACAATTTTGGGCTCCTATAGAGCATACGATGTGCACGTCAAGAGGCTCGTGGCAACACTGTCTTAAAATTCACAAAAACAACTTTGGGCTTCTAAAGAGCATACGATGTGCACGGCTAAGGGCTCGCGTCAACACTGACTTAAAATTCACAAAAACAACTTTGGGCTTCTAAAGAGCATACGATGTGCACGGCTAAGGGCTCGCGTCAACACTGTCTTAAAATTCACAAAAACAACTTTGGGCTCCTAAAGAGCATACGATGTGCACGGCTAAGGGCTCGCGTCAACACTGTCTTCAAATTAACAAAACACAAGTTTGGGCTCCTATAGAGCATACGATGTGCACGGCTAAGGGCTCGTGGCGACACTGACTTAAAATTCACAAAACAACTTTGGGCTTCTAAAGAGCATACGATGTGCACGGCTAAGGGCTCGCGTCAACACTGTCTGCCCGGTCTCGCCGGGCGAACAAAAGCCGCTCGACTCTCTTTTGTTTTTCTCTCTTCACTTTTATAACATATGTTTTCACACTTACTACAAATATTACACTTATATCTAAACCAAATAAAATTACCTTTTAAAGTTAAATTATTCTAAACAACTATGAAATAAACGTTTAAATTATTATAATAAATTAAAAGGTGAAAAATAAGTAAAGATAATGTTCTTTCTTTTAAGAAAAAATGATTTAATTTTTTATGATTAAAACTAATAATACTTTATAAGGTTACTACTTCATCTGGCCTTAACACAGGCTAACCCCCAAAAACAAACTAATCCTTTACAAAACAGTAATCCGCTCATTGATAACCTATGCCTCACCTGTCTGGAGTTCAACCTGTGCCACAAATTATAGAAAGTTTGAAAGGGTACAAAATTTATGCATGAGGATTATCAATAATTATCCCCGCTACACGAAAATATCGACTATGCTTAGAGATCTTGAACTTCCCACAATAAAACAATATCTTTCAGCCCAAACAAAAGCATACTTCGGAAAAACTCCAGGTTCCGAAAACCTAGAAATCCGTAACTATGATAAACATTCGCTCCGATGGTACACGCATAAAAGAACAAAACATATACTTCTTACTTAACAAATCACTATTTGGAGGTATTGTAATCTAGTTATCTGTATTTATTTTATAGTTATTTTTAATTGTTTCTTTATTATCTATTTAATTTAATTTTTCTTCTCAGCATTGCTGGTTGATATGTCTTAACCGGACCATGGTCAAGGTCAAGCTTAATCGTCTTATTTATCGATATTTAGAAATTTCCATACAATACTAGCAGTTCCCAACAACACTCAATAACAATTATTATTATTATATTTATTTACTTTACTATTATTATTTTTAATTATTCATTTATTATCACCTATTTTTTTGTCTCGCATTTGTGGGTTCAAAACTGAGATGGGGGTCAAGTCCAACCATCTGCAGTTATTTTTTTTTTTTATATTGTTCTTCATTAAACATTCAGAAATTTTCTGACGATTCTGGCTGTGTCTAGGAGAACTGCTTGTTGAGGCTCCTTTAAAACCTCGACTGGAATTCCTAGATTCTCAATTTCCTCCACCGTGGATTTAGGAACCAATTATTATTATTATTATTATTTTTATTTTTGTTAAGCGTTTTTTTTCTACATTTTCCTGCTATTGTAAAACTAATTTATAAAAGATAACTATAATTAATTAAAATCACTGTTCTTTAAACATGTAAAGGAAGTCCAGAACATGTATTCACACTTATGCTGCTTGTATATCTAAAATTGCAAATAAAGTTTCTTTCTCTGTAAAATGATAGGTATTAATGATTTTTAAGATCAATTTATCACTTTCATTTTTATGTGAGGGTTAAACAGAGGGATTAAAACTTATTTAAGGTAAAACTTACTTTTTACATCTATTTTTTAGCTATTAACCAAGAAATAAATAAAATAGGTAACCTTTTCATAAAATAATCACACTTCTCTGGGTTAGCTTCTCGACTAATAACGCTACTAAAAAAACTGAACTTATATATTCACAATGAAATTCAAAGAAAATGTTAGATACCTAAGCCGAAAACAATGCCTTAATTCATATATTTATATACATAAACTATACTTGCTACTTCTAGGCCGAGCAGGTTGGCAGCGAGGGAGCCATACCTTATAAGGCGTAAGCCACCAGCACACGTAGCGATGTTGCCTCCTATTTGGCAGGTGCCCTTCGCTCCCAGATCTAGAGGCATCATCAAACCTTTCTTGGCAACCTCATTGTCAAGTCTCTCCAGTACGCAGCCAGCATCACACGTCACCATTCCTGTTTAGTAGAGGAAATTCTATTTATCATGGCTGGATTTGAATTTTCAATAGCCGCTACTGCAAACTTTTCAAGCGATATAAACTTTGAATGAATGAATTAAGCCTATATTATAAAGAGAAATACAGTAAAACCTCTATTATCCGTCATTCTATTTACCATCACTCTCTGTAAACCGTCACCTCATTTTTGAAAAAAAAAAAAAAAAGATGTGTATATATTGTTTGGTTGCTAAAGCCATAGGAGCCAGCTAAGAATCAATTGTTGTGTCATGACATCTGTTGTTTACTCAGACCTCGCACACATTTCTCAGAAACTAATTATCTCCTCATCTCTACCTAATGTAGCTTCCGTAGTTGAACTACCTTCAGTCTTCATTCTTGTCTTATGGGTAATTGTCGTTTTCTTAAAATCTGGTTTTGCAGAATGACTGTGATCTTCCAGGATTTTTGAAAAGTTACAATATTAAGCGTGCCATTTATAACGTGGCAGAAGCCTAGCAGGACGTTACACCTGTCACTCTCCAACGATCCTGGAATAAGGTTTTACCAGCAGAAGAAAACCACACTGAGGCTGGACAGCTTGCTAGCACAGTGGAACTGTCTGACCCTACCAATCTTAGTTATACTATTCCAGTAACAGGGAATCTTACACAAGATGATATTATCGAATGGGTAAACATCAATGACCTGGATACGGGGTATGATAACGTAGTATGTTCCTTCTATATAATCATTTAATGATTATTAAGAAGGGGCATACAACGTTTGTGCACGAGGAAAGAGCCAAACTCCATCTTTAAAATTATATTAATTTCTCAAGATGGAAAAAATGGACATACAATGATTGTGCTTTTAGCCATCGATGTACGCAATTATTATTATTTAAAATAAATATTTTTACTACATATGTATACCTTATTAGTAAATAAATAAGTTACGAGTACATATATAATGTTGAATGTTTGAAATATATTGTTCAATGTATGTGTATATATGTATAACATATATCTCGCTTTCATATCCGTCTATTTACCAAATCTGTCACCATCTTGATCCCATACCCTGATGGATAATTGAGGTTCTACTGTATAAACAAAATAAAATGGTTTACAAAAAACTACTAATATTTACAAAAATATGTACATATTTGCTCTTTTTAGGCCTTCCCTTATAGGAGTAAGGTCTAACTTCCCGGAGTGACCAGCTCTATTGGGAAGTGAAGTTCAACATTAATTCCTGTCACTTAACTTTATTTAACATATATATATATAATGACTGCCACCGTATCTATCTGAGCGAGGAGATGACAAAAGCTAACAAGCACCTCTACTGGTTAGCCCGTCAGAAGAAGGCAGCGGGAAAGATAAAGTATGTGTGGTTCTCTGGGGGCAGAGTGCGCTGTAGAAAAGAAGATGGTCACCAGGTGGTCTTCATAGATCAGGCCCAAGATCTAGACGTCTTCGGGTGACTACTAAAGTTTTGTTTCCCCGCTAGCTCTATGACAACCTATGGCGCTCACCACGGAATTTTGGATTTTGCCCACGCCCTCTCTATACAGTTAATTTCTTTTTATTGGTCCATATTTTTAGTTCTTAGGATCTTATGTTCTATATTTTTAAGTTTGTTCATGTTCAAGCAGCTATATATATTCTATTACTTTACTTCTCTCATTATTAATTCATTATTTTCTCTTTTTACATATTTTAACAGTATTATCATTTCTATACTATTAATATTCTTATATGTTTTTTGTTTTATCTTGCATGTCTTCAACTATCTGGAACATTTCATAGCTTTTTACCTAATCTACCTGCTAAAATTAATTGCACACAGCATCTTCTCCTCTTATACTGGGATCTTCTCTCCTACCTCACCATCATGTCCAGTATCCTGACATCCTGTCACGTCAACACCCAATCCTTACCTGCCCATTTTGACGAATTCCTTCAATATTTTACCCAAAACTTTTATCATACCATTGGAATTTCCGAAACATGGCTAAAACCCCACATCCCCTCCTCTGCAATATCCTTACCAGACTATTCATTCCTCCGCCACGACCGGGTAGACCGGACTGGTGGAGGAGTAGGTCTTTACGTACACAACTCCCTAAAATCACGTATCCTTGATTCCTCACCCGCAACCGGTTATCCTCACACAGAATTCCTTCTGGTTGAAATCTCTTTTAACCCAAACCCTCTCCTGTATGTCGTAGTATATCGCCCTCCTTTGGCCCCTCTTGATTCAATTTTTGAATCTACCCTTTACGACTACATTCCTCTCTATAACCATATCATTATCTCCGGTGATTTTAATGCCAATCTCCTTGTCCAATCCTACAATCAACTATACCTGGAAAATCTCTTTTACTCTCTACACCTTTCCATTGTCCCATTTTCTCCCACCCATCACACCTTTCAATCCGACACCTGGTTAGACCTGTTTGTCATTGATTCACGGCAGAACCTCCTTTCTTCCTCTCAATTACCCGTTCCCTTTCTGTCCTCTCATGATCTCATCCATATTTCATACAATATCCAAACTCCTGTTATACTACCTAAAACCGTAACCTTTCGCAACTTAGATGCTCTCACCCCAGAGAACATCTCACCCTCTCTTGAAGCCTTGGATTGGAGAGAGATTTATTCTTGTGCCTCTATTGATTCGATGGTTGACATACTTACTTCCAATCTCAAATATATCCTTGACACCCATGCCCCACTGAAAACCTCAACCTTCCGTCACCAGCCTGCTCCCTGGTTGTGTCAAAAAATTAAAGATCTTCAAAGGAAGCGTGATGCGGCCCGAAGACACTTCAGACGGACAAGGTTAACTGACGACTATCAAGCGTTTAGGGCTCTCCGCAATCTGACACAGTCGACAATCAGGCAGGCAAAAACCAAATACTTCCACGAAGCCCTTTCATCTGCTCCCGATTCTAAATCCAAATGGCATCTCCTTCGAAAGCTTTCTCTTCTTAATTCATCTTGTTCTAGGCCCTTTCCAGCCTCTCCCAATGAAATAAACTCATATTTTTTGTCCACCTCAGTTAATACTTCTAAATCATCCTCTCCCGTATTTTCCCTACCACCATCTTTCAACCCTGACAACTTTTACTTCGCTGACATTTCACCCAACGACATTATTTCCTCTGTTCTGAAATCCCACTCCAACTCCACAGGCTTCGATGGGATTCCTGTCAAACTGCTAAAATCCTGCCTTATCGATATTATACCTGTCCTACTCTTTATATACAATTTTTCACTGCAAAACGGAGTATTCCCAGCCTCCTGGAAAAAAGCCATAGTCCATCCTATTAATAAATCCTCTAACCCTGTCTCACTCAAAGACTACCGCCCAATCTCAATCCTCTCCAACCTTTCCAAGCCTCTAGAAAGAATAGTCCAGTCACAAATGTCAAATTTCCTCGAACAGTCCAACCTCCTTGACCCACTTCAATCTGGTTTCCGTCCCGGTTTCTCCACACAATCGGCACTTACCAAAATCACCAATGACATACATACCGCTATGGACGACAAAAAACTAACTGTGCTTATCCTTCTTGATTTTACTAAAGCTTTTGATTCCTTGGACCATTCTATCCTTTTTAGCAAACTCAAATCAATGTCCTTTTCTAACAGTTCCATCCGATGGTTCCAATCCTTCCTCTCTGATAGATCTCAAGCAGTTTCTATACCTAATCATCCCCTTTCCTCTTTCCTCACTCTTTCCTCAGGCGTGGCACAGGGCTCAAGTATCTCTCCTCTTCTTTTCAACTGCTATATCAATGATCTCCCTAAATCTGTTCACCACTGTTCCCATCATCTATATGCTGACGATTTCCAAATATATCTGTCCTTTCCCCCTTCCGAGCTATTTTTTGCGTTCGCTAGTATTCAGGAAGACCTAGATAGGATCTGTGCCTGGGCAAAGCTGAACAAACTGGAATTGAACACATTGAAAACTCAGGCCATTGTTTTAGGTTCCAATTCCCTCCATACATCCATCCACACCCTCCCAACATTACTCCTAAACGATAATCCTATCACGATTACCTCCTCGGTGAAAAACCTAGGCATCACCATCGACCAAAACCTTTCCTGGAAATCCCACATCGCCCAAATATCCCGACGGACAATTAGTTCCCTGAAGTTGTTCCATCGTTCTCGTCATCTCCTTACACAATCTTCCCGTAAGCTTCTCGTATCTTCTCTCATCTTCCCCCACTTTGACTATTGTAGCGTGGTATATGGAGGCCTCTCTAAAATGCATGAAGACAGATTAAAGAGAATAATGAATTGCTCTCTAAGATTTGTGCTTGGTACTCCGAAGCGATCGCGCGTCTCCCACCTCTATGATGGGTTAAAGTGGCTCTTCCCTCCCTTCCGAAGACAATATTTCCTCTGTTCATTCTTATACCAATCCATTCACTCTCAACACCCTTCATATATCTACAGTCTCCTCCAATTCAAATCATCAGTGCAACACCATAAAACAAGATCCCGCCTTTCTGATCTCTATATACGTTCACACAGAACTAAAGCATTCGAACGTTCCTTTCTCGCCCGCTCCACCACAATGTGGAACTCAATCCCTCCTAATATCCGTCATACTCCCTCTCTATCATTATTCAAATCCTTGCTGTATCAACATCTATTAGCTTCCCAAAAGGATAGTCTCTAGGTAGGTTAGTCATTTGCTTAGAATACAATGTATATAATAACTCATTGTGTTATCTAGTTCTTTTAATTCTGCTCTTTGAAAAGCTGTACATCATGTAAACAAATTATTGAATGCTAGCTCATGCATTCAATTTCAAAAGCTATGGATTTATCTATTCTCTGTAATTGCTTAATATCCTGTCAAGATCTGTACTATTTATTTACTTACTATTATTTTTGTTTATATATTTCTTTTTAAATTGTTTTCTGTCATGTTTTCACGCTTTATGATTTGTAACATTTAGCCTTCTGGCCAGATAAATATTATGTTTTTATTCCTGTTCATATCTGTTATTCTAAAGGGACTTTGTCCCAGAATAAAGTTACTTTTCTATTCTATTCTATTCTATTCTATATATATATATATATATATATATATATATATATATATATATATATATATATATATATATATATATATTAATTCAAATAAATTTAACATATATATTTCTAAACTATGAATTTAGAAATATATATGTAATATATCAATTTTAGTTTTAGTATTTTAGTATATATGTAATTTTAGTTTTACTATATATGTACTATATATTAGTTTTAGATATTGATATATCTAACATTCATATTTCTAAATTATCAAAAATTAGTTTTAGATATTGGTATATATAACATTCATGTTTATAAATTATCAATAAATAACATTCTGAAATCCCCATTATGTCCCAATTGATTTTATTTAGGCATTTTCTAATTCCGTTAATCTGTCTTCACTTGACAGAGTCCTCACTTTGATCGTCCCTATAAAGATTGAGCTATCTCTTCTTTCCTTGCACTATGGTTTCTGCCCACTGTTTAACCTATCTCTACTGCTATCCTTTGAAGAGTTGTTTGAATTTTGATTCGTTTTGGGGTAGTATCTATCCATATAGTTGCCTCTTAGTTTCTTTGGTTTATTTTTCTGTGACTTCTTGCCGGTTTGTTAATATACTAAAAATATCTATATTATCAATTAAAAAAACAACTTGTATTATTATAGAAGATATAATGAAAATATTAAGTAATGTTTTAGGAATTTTTTTTTAGATTTAAAGAAACTCAGAAAAGATATATACTTTTCATTGCAAAACTACAGCAATCCAACACAATGAACCTTCATATACACAAATAATTAAGGCAGATCAATTAATCAACAGTGAATTTATAGACAAGAAGAAAAATGAATTATACTTATAAATAATAAATTATAAATTATAGCTATAATATATATATATATATATATATATATATATATATATATATATATATATATATATATATATATATATATATATATAAGTTATAAGTTATAACTTCCATGATATTTATAAATTATTTAAAAAAATTACCAGTGGTTTCATCAATCTTATGGATTTTGTTCATTAATGATAGTGATATTATAACTTCATCAAATACTGGAACAGAACCACCGACAAGACCTGTGTTGCCACCTTGAGGGCACACAGCAAGGTTTTCTTTGAAGCAGATCTTCATTATTTCAGACACCTCATCAGTAGTCTTAGGCTTAAGTACAATATCACTATAGCCTAGAAACAAAGAACATTAATATAAACCATGAAGATTTAACAACAGCTCACACACAAGGATATGTTAATCCGAGGGTATTCTTACAACAGAGAAAAACTAATTTTGTTTTTCTAATCCAACAATTTAATTTATACATTCTTCATTTAAAATTCTTTTGTTAATATGCATTTAGTAAATTTAAATAAATACTATATCAAATATTTAGATAAATTATGATGCTAATTGAAATTAAATATTCTTTTCAAACTTTTATATATAAAATGCCTATGAACTACAGTTAATTCTGTCTTTATGTTAAATTTTCTTGTATATAAAATGAATTAACAACAGGTAAGCTCACCCAAATGGGATTGAATCTTTAATTCTAATTCAATCCAATTTAGTTTAACAGTTCACTAATAATTTTTTGAAAATTTAATGTATAACTTAAATTTTGGTATTTATAACTGAAATTTGATTAATTAATTTCAATCTTCTTGATTCTTGGTTATTAGTTTTTTATTTTCTTGTAAATAAAGTATTGTACTTGCAAACATATTTGATTTTCAGATTTTAAACAGAAATATTCATTTTGACCATCCCCGAATTTCTTTTATCTAGTTTCTAGAGAGTGAGAGGGGGAGAAGGGAAGAGAGGGCGTGGGAGGGAGAGAGAGAATAAATTATGTATCAAATATATTTAAATATGTATATTCGGAGTATCAAGACTATGAATATGCATATATGTATGTATAAATATGGGGAGTGGGCTACGGTACTTGCAAGAGGTAATAAAAATGGAGATATCACTTGGATGGGCGTATAATAAAATAAAAATATATATATAAAATCAATAGACATCATCATAATAACTACATTAATCATATAGTCATAATAACCAATAATGTATATATATATTATTCATTTATTTTAGGGAGCGGACTAACCACTTTGTGGTAGGGAGCGGAGTGGCTCAGTGGTAGAGCACTGAGTTGCCATCCCGGAAATCCTGGTTCAAATCCTGCTGCAGGCAGGTACTTTTATTTAGTCTGTTTGCCGCGGTAGATGGATCATATAGGATCTAGGACCCTCCTGGGGCCCACCCAGCCTCTATAAAATATTATAAAAATAGGGTCCCCAAAATAAGGGGGAAAAATCTGGCGGTTGAGCGTGACCTAGGACAAGTCCCCTCCTTGTAGAACCATTGTCCATGAAACAGTATAGTCTCTACCATGTACTGAACCCCAGACCCTTCACGGGTTGTAGTGGTACAGGTTTTTTTTTTTGGGGGGGGGGGTATTCTTTGTGTTAGTAGGTGAAAATATTTACAAGTTGCATCATATTAAAACATACAAAACATGAAGAAAATACTTAAAAATAGAAACAAAAAATTATATCCCTTGCTGGGCACTAACCATCTACACCTACCCAATATTTTAGGAGAGGAAAAAGATTTTTAATATTTTTCAAGTGTCATTCTTGATTATTGATTACTAGAATGAATATGAATACGAATCGTATGAGATTGTATTTATGCCCTATTATGCTGAAAATTTAAGTGCTTAAGTGCCAAAAACAATCTATTATTATTAAAATAAGTACCTTATAACTAATTAGTAAATTTGAACATAAAACTAATCAAAATATTCTCCCTAAAGTTGTCCTACGCATGCAAACAACCTATCTTCTACTACTCATGCAGTGTACATAGCTGGTAATATTTATATATACCTGAATTATTATTAATTATTTTAACTTTATCTTTATCATTTTCATTTGGTTTAAAGAAAGGTTTCAAATAACAATATTAAAAAAGCTTCACAGCAATAAAAGACAAAAACATACCACAAACCATTTTTAGCCAATCCATATTGTAACCAACAAGGTCATCTTTGTCGGTTATAACTCTGTCTTTGCCAAGTAAACGCTCAAATATTTGCACATGGCTAGATGTTAGCTTAGCAAAATTACCACGTTTGACATCTGGGTAAAGATCTTTGGTAAGGAACTTATTACTTGAATACAACCGGGCAAAGCAAGTACCAAGTTGATGAATTTTTTTATAATTCATTCTACAACAAATTTATAAAAGAAAATAAATAAACAATATATTAGAAACTGTATTATCAGATAACAAACATAAAATCTTACAACTAAAATTGAAAAATAAAATTGAGTATCAATAAAAAATAAGATTAAAACAACTTAGCAAATTATTACATTATTTACATTTTTAAAACAATGGCATACAACCTTTAAAAAAATAATGTTCAATAATTTAATTATTATATATTACTGCTTCATCAAACTTGAGATATGACTGACAAAATGAACATTGACAATGCATGATGACAGAACTCTCAAGTCTTGACAAAAAATATTGATAGACAACAAATACACATAAAATCGATATTGAGAAGTTCACAATGTCATATCTTTTTTTTATATTCTCATCCCCACCCCAATACTGATATCAAGTTTTAAAATTACCAAGATTAAAAATAGATAATAGAATATTACAGTTCAGTTTCCAAGCTTCATATAATAATTTTAATTTTTAGATTTTACATATTCAGATGTAAGTAGTGTCAGGTATTTGTGTTGATTAAGTCTGGTATCAAAAATCTAACTTTTTAAAGTTGGAAAAATCTTTAAAAAATATATTGCATTTAATTTTTTCTCAGTCAGATGATAATTTGATTTTAACAATATTTATAAAAAATGAATTCTTATTCATTCAGAATTGAAGAGAGAACTAAAATAAAAATCTAATTATTTCACTTGAAATATTTTGGCAATAGGAATATTTTTAATGATGTAATTAAGTTGTTATTACAAGTAACCCATAAAAAATATTAACTCTTAAGTTTTAAGTATGATAGAAAAAATTAATTAATAGATCAAACAATAAAAACGATAGCACTTTAGAAGTAAGAAATCTTGATTCGTTGTAAAATTATATTAATACTTTAAATTATTAATTTATGAACAATAATTTTGAAACTTTATTTTTAACATTAAAATGTTCTTTAGGATGGTTTGGAACATAAAATTCAAAAGTAGATTATACATTATTATTGTAATTAAAAACATAAAATGGACAATTTGTTTTATGTTCAACATTGTAAAGATTTTAAAAAATTGTAATTTAGACAATCGTAAATTTTAGCGAATTTTCCTTCAAACTTATCAAGCAAGATAAATGATACTACTTTTTTTAAAAATTAATAAATAAATAAATTGGCTTTAAGTCAATCAGAAGCCAAATTACGATGTTTGTAAGCACTTTTGCTTTAAACTTTAACAGCTACTGTGTGCTTGGAAAAATCTACTTTTTCATTCATCTAGAATAAATACTTATACAGAGGAGACTTACTCCAATAATAGTCACATTAATAGCGTAAAAGTAAATCTTATACCTCTTTATTGATCATTGATACTGGAGCAGTGGCGGATTATCCGTAAGGCAAACTAGGCACTGCCTAGGGGCGCGTAGTTACAAGGGGCGCGCGAGCTCAGAATTTTTAAATAAATAAAAAAAATAACATATCGACAAAGAAAGAAAGAACTAAATGCTGATCTATAATATAATACAAGCATGATGCTATGATGCTGACAATCAGTTAAAATTAAGATGGCCATTTATGGCCGGTACAGGGGCGCCGATAAAGTTATTGCCTAGGGCGCTCTGGACCTTTAATCCGCCACTGTACTGGAGTTATCAATTATTTATGGCAGCAGATTAATTATTTATTACGTAAACAGCCGTGAATCCACCTTGTTGGATTTTGAGACCTTCCTCGGGCTCACCCAGGCTCTATAAGGGGAGTACCGTTAATTTAAGGTACAGTTTTTTTCCCTCCAATATCCTTAAGGAGATATGAATGTAGTTTTTTTAAGCTAAGAAACAATCTATTTATTTAACTATAGTTATACAGCCTCTATCCCTACGTGTAATTAGCAAAATATCAATACACGCATAGAAAAAACAAGCTGAAGTGTAATACAAAAAAGATCATGGACATACAAAAACTAACACGCAAGAGCTCAAGATCGCGCAAACAAAAACACCTCATTCACCAACACTTATATACATACACGTAAGCACTTACGTACATACACGAACGCATTCATGGACCAATCAAACATACTATGTTTTATAAACATTATTATTCAAGAATTGAAAAACATAGCTGTATATTTTGTTAACTATTCTTTTAAACATTTTAAATTTGCAGCCTTCCGAGGTAATGTTCCGTATTCAGTATATAACCTACAATGCTTAGGCCACTTAAAAACATTTATAGCATTAAATATCTTGCTTAAAAAATTTATAATAAATAAATATTTGGACTGTAGAGGCAGTTTTGTTGCTTTTCTCCCGATGTTTGTTTCTAAAATAACTGAAAATATATTTTGATAATACCTATACTTATTTTAGGCATGAATGGAAAACATTTGAATATTTTTCAGAAACTGGGCTAAATAAACTATAATAAAACATCGGTGCTTGTCAAAACCAATCGCTTTTTTTGGTTTCCTCGTTACATTTTCACCGACTCATTTATTTATTTTGTAATCGCATCAATAATACCGCACCCGAATTCCCAACATCACATGACACTCCACTGAAGACTGGAGCATGTTCATACTTATACTGGGAAATGACTAATGGGTGTAGATTTCTTTTGAATAAACGAGCTTCGTTGAAATTAGCTCCAACGTAGTTTGGGTAAATTGCGCTCCAAGACAAGGCTAAATATATTATTTGAAAATCTTCGCAACTACACCATAAAAATCAAACAGTCCTTAACAGTATAAAAACAATTAAAATGGGAGGAGAATACATTTCAATTCAATGTTATATTAGTATATATTGAATAGTTTGAACTCAGAGATTTATTTTCTAAACTGGTTTAGGTACAATATTACCTATTTCCATCGTGCATGGAATGGATTCCATTTAAAATGTGATTTCCTTCACCATTTTTTCGAAGTTTATCCATTAACATATCCTAAATATATCTGTGTGTGAAAAAAACATATTTTGGTATATTTATTTCTTAAGAAGTATTAGGGAAAACCTGTATTGTTATCAGAGTGTGTCACCTAACACAATAATATTTCTGTTATTCTTATAAAACAACAATACACAGAAGAGGTTTGAAATCTACGTTTATTTGCTAATGCAATTATCAAGAACAGTAAAAGTAAACTCTTAGTAAAATTTGGCTTCTAATTATGTTAAAACCAACTTCTTTCCTTTTTTACCCCTTTAAATTTGTATTTTTTTTAAATTTATAGGAATACCACCACTAAACGAGATTCATATTATTTTCATTTGTTTTACAATTTCATACCATGAGTGTTAAAATATGTGGAAAATTTAAAAATATTTTTTTATGTTTAAAAATATCAAAATGTAATATACTTCTTAATTTTAAACAGATGTTAAACTAAACTAAAATAATTTTATTTTATTTTTTATTAATTGTTATAATTTTTAAATATTTTTATTTGAAAAGACAAGATATGTCTTTAAAAGATATGTCTATATATTTAAAAGAATTTAAACTTTTGAAATAAAGATTTGAATTTTTGTTACATAAATTAATAATTAAAACAGATATACAGTTTTTAAATGAAACAAGACTTATTATGTTCGAATACAAAATTTATAAATTCTAAAACAATGATGAAAAATGTTCCTCATCAATGGAAATTCAATTGTTTGCTATGGATTGATGAAGCAATTGTTTTCTACAACAGCCTTGGCACCAAGAACATCATTTATTTTTAATTTTTGCAATTCACTAGTCATTAATAATTAAATTTCTCATTAAAAATGATCTCTTATTCAGGTCTATTTCATGTGGAAAAATTTTCTTGTTTTTCTCTACTTCTCTCCAATACAAAAGAAGAGATATGCGCAAAAATCTGAATAATAAATACACTTTTCAGTTGGTAAAGTATTTAATGATCAGTTTACTGATCGATACAAAAATATTTTTTCAGAACTCTAGAGGAAAACCAGCAAATACATATTTTTCAGAATTTAGTGAATTTGTCTCAAAAATGTAAATTTTCGAATCCCTTATACCTGAAAAATATGAAACCAAGCTACTTTTAAATAGGATTAAATAATTATCAACATCCTACTTAATTATTGTTTTTGCTGCCATTCATGCAAAATTATTATTAGTAATTAATGCTATGATATGCATAAAGTAATAGATTCAAGTTTGCAGAAATAAAAACATTTTCAGTAATTAATAATGGGTTTTATGCCAAGAGAGTTATCCTCTTCCAGTCTGATAATAAAAAAACTTTTTCATAGTAATGTTTCTTCAGTATGTATTATATGTTATTGGCAGTATTAGTAAATAAGCAATTACTGATCATTTAATGGTTAATCATGTATGATAGTATGGTCCTAGTGTAAGAAAGGGGTTTTAAATTGGTTAAGCTTAATATTAATTAATAAATTAAATGAAAAACAGTTTTAACAACCATAATCATTTCATAATCAACACCTGGATGATCTTATCCTTAATCATAAGTTTATAATTTACTTAATAAATAAACAATCCCATTTTAACAATTAGTCTTAGGCAATTTTATTTTAATATATGAGTCTTTTTATTGTTAGTAATTTGTCCGTTTTTGTTTGTTTCATTTCATGTCACTTTATGCTTCTATGGGTAATCTGATGATGCTACAGTTATAATTAGTATAGGAATCTTTAACGAGTATCTGGCATCACACAGGCTCGCCACCACCATTTTACGTCCCCACAAAAAGATGGCAATAATAAGGGTTGCTACTCTCTTTTAAACAATCCTAGGGCCACCTGCAAGGCTGCAAATCCTTGATCTTGGGCATTGTAGTTTATTATGCCAACCACTACACCACAGGTAACCCCTATGGTCCATTTTTTATTGTGAACCAGTAAATAAACTATTCATTCTGCATTTAAAAAGAATCAATGTCACATGTAAGATGTCAAGATTTATAGTCCGTAGTATCTAAGCCCAACGTTCATTTAAAAACCCCAAGTTTACAGAGCAGCTGTAGTGAGATTATTAAAACTTTAATAAATATATGAATACAAAACATAGCTAATTATGTTCCAAACATTCATATGAAATCCTTCAAACTAACTTGAGTGGACCTAATGAATGCATTACATTAAAAAAGTTTATTGAATTAAGACTAAATTTTGATATTCAAGGAACTATAGTTGGTTTTTTATGAAACATTAGAAAAATTGGTTATGCATCACAAATAAAGAACGTAATGAATAATTATTTGATGCGAACATTTCAAGTATACAAAATTAATGAGAAAAAGTATAGTGAAATAAAAAATACTACGCAAATTAAAATTATAATAATAAAGAAGGTTGATAAAGTTTGCTACTTCATTGGCTATGTGATTACAACCAACTTTGTTGCTTTATTTTCTTTAAATATGACACAAATTCACTCTAAGTCAGAAAAAGAGATGTCAGTGTGGAAATTTCTAATTTTTTTCAAAGTGCATAAATCGTTTTAAGGTCCTCATTTTATCAACAATCTCTTTAAACACAGTTATTCTCAATAATTATTGAAAAAAATTGTTGAGCAGTCGATATCCAGATTAGATTTCTTAATGATGTCTACTGTTAAAAGAAAAAATAATTAATAATATAGCGTGTAATGGCAAGAGATAGAGAGAGGATAGGGTTAAGGAGGAAAGGAAGCAGAAAACATAAATATAATATAAGCCCAATTTACCTTATATTATATTTAGGTATTTTCTGCTGTAAATCAAACACCGTTTGTTGGGAGAGAAGGTGAAAAGAAAAAATACGTTCGGTTAATTATCATTTTGTATTGATTATGGAGAATCAAAAGGTCTATTAATATTTACATTCATTACACAAGTTTGTGTCACATGTTTATCACATAAATTAATTTATCATAGCAGATAAAAACCAGGATACACAGCCTAAAATGACTGCCCCACCAAAAGCTCGGTCACCCTAAGTATGTTTATGAGGGATGAATGTGAAAAAATAAATATTAACACAATATTTTTCAATAAATATTATTTCTGACCACTTACTCATTAATTCCCCTTTTTTGATTTATATGAATTAAATTCAAGAAATAAAACCAGTTATTGTTATCAGTTGATAATAATTTCTAAATAAATTATCTTAAATATTAATATAAAGCTGTTGACTTTTATAGGTGAGAGGAGTGAAAGGAGGTTACAAAATTATGCTTACCTCTCTTTAGGAGATATACTTGATTCAACCCTGAAAAAGGGCATTAATGTTAAAAGTTCACAACCAAGTGACTTTAAAAAAAAAAAATATATATATATGACAAACCATTAAAATGAACAGTTCATAGTAATAAAAACCTTGTAAATAATCTCCTTAATACTTGTTTCAGCTTATTAAATTCTTTAAAATGACAGTTGTTATTATATTTTAAAACAAAGCACTAATAGAAATTTGCTGTAACATGTTAGCTGTGAGAAGAATATAATTTGATAAGTATGATGGTAAGTTAAATTCAATGGACAACTATAAGCATACAATGACATTTTTAACTTCACACACAATATAGGTTTGATGGAAATAAAATAAACAATCTAATTAATCGAAAATGTTCCAATTAAATGGCATAGTTAATAATAGCATATAAAAGGCTAACAACTGAAAATCATTAAGTACACTAACCTATAATTATTAAAGATAAACAAAATGTTTACAATGAAAAAAAATTGCAATAACCGAACTACAATCGCCAATAAAATATATTACCTGTTTTTAAAAAAAGCTTAACTAATATCTCCAGTCTTTCTATGAAAAAAAAAATCGTCTTGTATTAATGGATCATCATTCTAGGAAATTTCATAAATACAGCTCATCTAAAAATCAATTAAACAGACATCAGGTGATGGCTAGCAACTAATCACAGAAAAATTCCACATCAGCTATAACTGATTACGTAACCACATCACCCCATTGATAAGGGAGATAAAGAAAGGCGGGCGCGGCCGTTGGTGACGTCATACATCAGGTGATGTTCTAAAACGGTGATGGAATAACTAATTCAAGGTTGTGTTTAATTTTCTTTCCTTAATAATGGTTCTTCCATCGTTTGCTATATAGAATGAGTTTATCTACATTCATATACATGATAAAAACTCAAGCAATCAACATTTAAATGGAAAAAACAATTACAATTTAAAAAAATTTGAATTTAATTCCTATTTTAGATTGGATCACCCAATTTTAAACTTCTGAGTTGAATTTCAACCAAAACACAAATTTAAACGTGATTCATAGTAGAAAAAAAGTGTTTCAAATATATTACCAAACAAATGAATAAACATACTTTCCTCAAAACGTCTCATAAGGCTTCTACAAACGATAATTAATAACTCAAAATTACCGTCATTGTTTTAATTTAAAATCCTTGACGCTTTTAATAACATATTTAAAGTATTTATTAAAAGGTTAATTTTTATAGCAAAGCCTTAAGCTGTGAAGAATGCAGACAGGCTCGTTGGAAATATTTTTCTATAATTAGCCAATTTTTTTTAGAGGTTTTATTTATAATAAAATTTTATACTTCAGCAATCACTTTTTGTTATTAGGCATCTCATAGAAATTTTTTTTATCAAACTCTTTAATTATTTTATATCATAAAAATTAATAAGTTCAATACTTCAATTTGAACTAATTTTCATTGTGAAAATAAAAATAATGATTTTATTAACCTCCTTTAGAATATGTGCCAAAGGGCATTTTTATGATTTCTGTCATTAAATTTTTTTACATTATTAACCTCCAGTCAAATTAATGAATTAAGTATTAGATAAATAAAAATAGGAAATATAATTTTTCATAAACAACACACTTTTTTCAATTTGTCTTTTTTTATTTAAAACATAGTAAAGTCATGGTATTTTACAAAAATTCAATAAATAGAACTTTTTACAAAATAAATAAGGTACAAAAATAATTTAATACTAATTACAGTTCGAATACTCAAAACATTTTCAAGCCAACATTTCATTCATAACAACATAATATCCACTTCAATACTGTAAAGTTTACACAGTGCGTATTAAAACATACCACTAATACTTTATTTACATAACACTGCTTTGGTACTAATAGTTTGAGGCTATAACAACTAAAACGCCATTAACTATCGCGTGATGACAAAAAAGGCATCTGAGTTAATTGGACGATTTTGATTTCAATTGGCTGGGGCGCCTGCGATGATGAAAGTCAAACAATATCGTATGATCCTGGCCTCGTCAGGGGAACGCAAGCTTCTTCCTTCGGCAATTCCTGCCGCGTCCCTTGTGATTGATAATGATTTTTCACTATAACGTCGTCTATAGATTTTTGGAATAAGGGGTGTTCAAAATGAATGGTAACATTTCGGTTTAAACAATAACGACAAACAATGATAGCAGTAAGAGAAAGTAAAATCAAAAACACAGCTGCACAAGAAATAATAATTATAGAAACAATATCGCCCTTATTTTCATTACCACTAGGTCTAATGTCATTGAAAATAATCTCTACTGGCTGTGAACGGTTATGGATATGATATTTATCCCTATCTATTTCTTCCTCAGAATTCTTTTCTGTACACTTGTACCCATCTTTGGACAAGTGTAACCCGTCTGGGCAAGCACATCTGAATCGGAGAGAAACTTCATTTATCTGTGGGGTCGGCAAACACAAATGTGAACACCTATTGTAGGCTTCTTGACAGTGATTAACACCAACGGGTTGTTTGTAGGGATGATATACATGTACAACCATAGGATTCTGGAGCATTCTGGAGTCAGTTATCGCAGAAACATTAGTACCTTTAAACTTATTAGCTCTGAAAATAGCTTGGGTGTCCCAATCAGACCAGTAGACATAATCCTCGAAGACTGAAATAGAAAATGGGTGATGCAAAGTGTCTGGAGAACGTAAAATCAAAGTTCTGTCCGAGCCATCATAATTGCATGAAGAAATGGAACTAAGCTTTGCGTCTACCCAGATAAGACGTCGATTGACCAAATCCAAAGTAATACCATTGGGCCATTTGATGTCATGCGAGACAATAACTTGACGATGCGAACCATCCAAACCCGCTCTCTCGATCCGACCTTGCTTGCCCCAGTCACTCCAGAACATCCAGCCGTCCAGTGGATTCAAGGCAATCGAGCGGGGCTCGTCCAGGCTGCTGTTGATCAAGGTCTTTCTCATTTCTCCTTTGTAATTAGCCAATTCGATCGTGTTTTTTCCTGTGTCAGTCCAATATATATGCCCATAAATCCAATCGACAGCTAATCCATCACATACACCTATACCGTCTTTGACAACTTCCATGTGCACTTTACCATCATTGACATAAGTTTTTAATATTTTCTTTTCAATAGAGTCAGTCCAAAATATGGTTTCGTTTTTGTAATGATAATCGAACGCTGAAGCTGATTTCGTGTCAAAAACAATGCTAGATGATTCGTGATGAAGTAAGTTCACCTTTTGGATACTATGTCGCCTTGAGAACAAAAGTACGGAATCACCTCCTTTCGCTTTACATGAAGTCGGATTTTCAGGATCTCTCTCATAACCATCATGACAATGGCATTTGAATGTTCCCTTTTCATTAATGCATAGTTGTGAACATGAACCCAATAGATCACATTCATTGATATCAACACATGTGAAATTATTAACAAGCTTATACCCTTTGTGACAAGCACAGTGAAAGCCTATTTTAGAATCTATGCACAAATGATCACAACCTCCATTGTTGACTGTGCATTCATTGACATCACACTTATCATCAGGCTCATCTTCTCCGTTAGGACAATCATCAATACCATCACACACACTCGAAATTGGTATACAGCTCTCATCACATTTAAATTCATCTTCTTTGCAAAAAGATGAGGGATTTTCACAACTTTCTTCATCACTTCCATCCGAACAGTCTACTTGTCCATTGCAGCGAAGGTGTTGAGCTATGCAGAAATTGTTGTTGCATCGAAACTGGTCCGAACGGCACGTGACATTGACACAGAGAGATGGGCTTTCGTCGGCTCCGTCAGGACAATCCGGATCTCCGTCGCAAACCCAGGTAGAATGAATACATGTTAACTTGTCGGAACATTGGAACTCTTTGTTGAGGCACACTGAAGAGGGAGAAATCGCACGAGGGCAATTCCTTTCGTCTGACATATCTGGACAGTCGTAATCACCATCACATCTCCATTTAGATATTATGCACGAACGATCCTGACATTGAAAATCTCCTTTTTGGCAAGTTCTCTGGGGACAGTTTTTCTCATCAGAACCGTCGCCGCAATCGTCATCCATATCACACACATTATCCTTTGGAATGCAGTTGCCGTTTTTACAGGTAAATGAATCAGGGGCACAAGTTTCGGCACAATGCTTTTCATCTTCACCATTATCACAATCTTGCTGGCCATCGCATTCCCACGAACTCGGAATACATACTCCGGGTCGACACTCGAAATGATCGGCCCTACACTCAGATTTGGCGCATATTTCACTTTCATCACTTCCATCTTGACAATCTTGTTCTCGGTCACATTGCCAGGATTTGGGTATACATCTTCCATTGTCACAGCGAAATTGATTTTCCTTACAAGATTCGACAGGTTTGCAACGGTCAGGAGATTCATCTGAGTTATCACCACAATCATCTTCCGAGTCACAAACCCACACCTGTTGAATACACCTGCCGTTATCACATCTGAATTGACGAAGAGAACATTCCACAATTCCTGAAGTAAAGTTTTGTCGAGCCCAGGCGGATAACGACAGAAACAAGACGATGAGAGGCTCGAGGCGCACGGTAGACCACGTGGAAACCATCCCCGATCACGGTAGCCGGTGTACTGAGGAGCCGTAGCTGTGTACGCGGCTAGTACCTGCTTTCAGTATCGATAGCATATCATGCCACCACTAATCGATAGTATCACGCCATACCAGCTTTACTCATCCATTAACGTTTTAATTCACTGGAACAACTGTTTCATTCCTACATTGATATTTTTTAAATTTATTACACTTATAAATTTAGTTTAAATTACTTCTTTCAATGGGCAGATGGTGATTGGAACTAATAATTTTTATTCATAATTCCACAACTTCAACAAATAAGCAATAATAAAAAATCAATAAATATTAATTTGTAATACGAAATTTAATATTTGATATCATATTCAGAATCGAATATAGTATTTTCAATCTCCTGACAAGGTGACAAGGTAAATTTAATTCTTCTACGTAGTTAGCTATTAATAAGCCTTGTATTCTGCGTTGTATTCCTTCTTCAAAAGATTAGATAGCCTGCAGATACATTATTTTAATTAAATACCTTCCAAAAAATGTTACGTTATTATTAATTTTATTTTAAAATATAGACATTTGTAACAATATGATTACATATTGTTACAATTGTCTATTAGGTCTCAGAATTAATTTACATTTTAATTTTACATTTGTTTTTGTAATTAATTAGTTATCAATATTTATAATTATTTATTATTTTACAGTTTGACACTTGAATTGTTTTAATTTACTTGAATTGGTAGCAATAGGATTAATGAGTAATAGGAGATGCATGCTTTATCAAATTCATTCTTTATCTAAATGAGCATTTTCAACTCATTGCAATGGAGATTAAAATATCTTTCTGACATATGGAATGACACACCTCCAATAACAATTGATTGAGACTTATATGAATTTTGTGTTGAACTTCTCAGAAACTGTTGTTCATTTAAAAAAGGAGCTGTATAATTTTCATTATTAAATAATATAAAATTGCAAAACTAATATTATTATTATTAATTTATTTAAAATGAATAATATTTATTCATTCAATTAAGAAAAAATTACATATAGTTACATATCTTTGTTTTAAAATTTGTTTGATTTTAGTTATTCTCAAAATATTATTTCCTTTCGCATACATACTTAATATGATAATTGGTTAATGATGAGTAAGTATTTTTCTCTAAATTTATCTTTTTGAATACATTTTTTATGTTAACTAATTTTATAGTTGAGGTGATTATAAGGTATGTGGTGGTCCATTAAAGAAGGTCAAATCCACCATGTCACAATTTTTATGATACACACACAGAACCCATTTATGACTACCCATAAAGTAACTATAAATATTTGAAGTACTTATATAATGATTCAATAAGACCAATGAATTGGTTTTCCCTAATTGCGTACAAACTGTTTTAATAAAATGTATAAAACTGTGATAAAAGTTCTCCAAGTTTATAACTTCTTAAAACTTTGTATTTCACGAGGATTCAGTATAACATTGGATCAATTGAACTTCATAAACTTGAGGATAATTTTTTTTTTTATGCCTTATGATAATATATTTTTAAGAATAATATTGCAAGTATTGATCAAAACAAACCATACTGTTAAAAAGATTTCATCAAGAAGTATTGTTTTGATGCTAACTATTAGAAAAAAACATTTATAATTATCAAAGATGTTTCGGTTTGTAAATAAATAAAGGACAAATTGTATTCAGTTGTATGGAATTTGCCAATAAATAAACAGTCCTTTCAAAGAGCTCATAGTAACCCTTTACAAGTAATCCTTTGAAAGTTAAAAAAAATGCTAAACTATCCAGATATTCTGAGATATTCAAGACTGAATACCTATATCTAATTTTAAAAATATTGCAATACTTGAAAACTAATACAAAGGAAATAACTCTGAGGCTATAAATTAAGGGAAAATACGACTACTTTATAATAAGTCATTTTATCCAGGAAAAAGGGGTAGTACATATTAGTTTAACAACATTTTTAATTGCTAAGAGAAAATTTTCATTTTGAAAATATTTACATTTACCTATATTTATTTTTTGTTTATTTATTATTAGGTTGGGGTTTGTATACTGTACAGAAGATAGCTTAGAATTAGGCAGGGAACTGGAAACTATACAAAAGAATCTCCTTAACAGAGTTTTTATTTGAGGAAAATATACCTATAAATAATTACTTAATAACCAGTATTTTGGCATTCATTTAATTATAAACAAATAAAAAAGTAACTAAATGTTTTCAAAATAAGTATTTTCTCTTTTAAAATTAAAAATCTTGAAGATAAGGCTAATTGTCGCCTTAACTTTTTCTGTATAAAACAAAAGTTTCAGGTATGAGATTTTTAATTTCTGAATTTAGCTAGTCCTTAAATATTTCAATTTTTTTATAAATCAAGAGTATTTAATCCAAAAATATTGAAAGGGCACATATTAAAAATATGGTGTTTTCAGAAAACATTTTGTATTGCTTCATTATTAGCAATTAACATTTCATCACTAAGTTTTGTTAGTTTTATTTTTATTTTTAATTACCAAGAAAAAAAGTTTAAATGAAGAACTAATAAAGTTTTAATTATGAAATTTTAACCATGAACTACCATACAATAAAATAATGTTTTATGAAAATAAATTATTTGTAAAGTGTTTTCCGTCTGAGATATTTAAAATACATGATTCTAAAAAATTAGCAGTATGTGAAGGTGATCTAAAAACTATGGCTTTAATTCTCACGCCTGAAAGATTTTAAGGAAGAAGTATACTACCAACACATTAATAAAAAATAAATAAAAAGAAAACAAGTGTAAGAAGTTAAGACTGTTTTTTTTTAATTTCTTTAAAAAATAGTGGCCCCCTACATAGTGGATGATCATCCACCGTTTTTCCAGTTGCATAATTCTCTTAATGACTACAATTGCAATAATTCCAATCGCTACATTGTATCTATTTTTTCCTCAGAGTTTTTTCTTCAGGTAAATAAAATTTTAAAGTTGTTACTACACAATTTTCAACTTTTTTTTGTCAACAGTTTTAAATTAAATATATTTTTTTTATTGTAAATTTTATAATTCATATTTTTGGATTTTTAAAGCACTATTTTGTTTTTTTATAGTAAGCTAATTGTTAATTTACCACCCAATAATTTGGTCTAGAGTTATAACCTCATCTGAGTACAATACCCCTTTTCTAGATTGTGGCTTTGTAATGTACTACCACACAACACAGCAGTCTTATAAATTTCACATAAAGTTTCTTGACAGATCATTTTAAATAAATAACATAATAGTTTTTTAACTCTAAGTTACTCATACATCCGAAATTTCTGATGTCTAACTTCAAAACTGATGGATTCCATACAATCTTTGAACCCCTATTATATAAAGGGGAAAACCCTTGGGGGTGGTCCAAAATCCTTTGTTAGTGCTGATATAAGCTATACAAGGAACCTATCTGCGAATTTCAAGATGCTAAGTTTAGTAGTTTCTGATGTGCGTTGACCGCTGGGTGTGCTAGTCAATCAGGTTACAGTTTTATATAAACTTCGCCTGTGTGGTGTGTTGATAAAAAGTAGCCTATGTCCTTCCCCAGGCTTGAGATTATCCATATCAAATTACCCCCTATACAACAGGCGGATCAGCACAGCCGTGAAAGATACATTGACACTGATTAACAAACGGGACGGACAGAAGTTTACTGTTCTTCGTGTCAGTAAAGGATTAGTATGTAATGTTATTGAATTTATTGAAAAAAATTACTTAGTATAACGGTTTCACTTGTCATACAGCAGCAGCGAGAAGTGAACTATGTTACTTGATTTGTTTTGTTCAGCGGAACAATGTAGATTTTGCGAGCAAGAAATACGTGAGCAATCATACAAACTTTGCCCCCCTTTTTTCACCCCCTTAGGCATAGAATTTCGGAAAACCCTTTCTTATTGGATGCCTAAAAAAAAATGATATTGGGGTAGCTCAATAGTAGAGTGTTGAATTTCTGGACCAAAGGTTCCAGGTTCAAATCCATCTGGGGCAGATAAATTATTTTATTTGTTAACAGCTGAGGATAGACCCTGTGGGATCACTAGACCCAACCTAGGCTCACTCAGCCTCTATAAAGTGGGTACCCTTAATTGGGGTAAAAATCTGGCGGTTGAGTGTGATCTTAGACAAATCACAAATCACCTCCCTGCAACAGTTGCCCAAGGAATAACAGTTCAGTATAGTGGCTACCATGTACTGAATCCAAGACCCTTCACGGGTGGTTAGGGACTTTTGTAAAATTGCAAAATCAGCTTACATAAAAGTACAAATAGAGAACTAACAAAAAAAATGAACATCTAAAAATACCCATTTCCATTCTCTGGAAAAGCATACACACACACATTTGTGGATTAATTCACTCTAAAAATTGTTTATACAATTTAATACACTTTATAACGTAATGCCTCATCTTTAAAAAGGCTAGATCATGTAAAAATATTACTTATCTCGAGCAAAAGTTTTTTAAATATAACTAAATAGTTTAAAAATTACTCTATTAAAATTAGCAAATTTACTACTCCAAACCAGACTTTTTGGTCCAAACAAGTGAACATGATATAGGCTGAAATAAAATGTGTAACAAGATGAAGATTAACAGGAAACAGCATTTATAAAGAGTAAGGAGCATAAAATATAGGGAATAAGTGAGTCCATTTTTTTTATTGGTTCTAGGTGATTATTCTAGAAACATGCTAGAGCTAATCTTTAGGAACTTAGTAGCAATAGGTGAAGTGAACAATTAGAATAGAATTTAAATTAAAACATAGTGAAAGAATAATAAATTTTAGATTTATTTAAAATAAAATTTATTAAATAAACAATTAAATAACTCTTATTTAACAAAATAAGGCTACAATTTGAGATGGCAAAAATAATGGAGAAAGATGGTGAAATTACTTCTTTGTCTGTTTTGTGTTTTATGCACCCTCCCATGTTACAAATTCATAAACATCAAGAAAAAAACCCAACAACAAACAAGCACGATGATTATTGTCTATTTTTTCTCTTCTTTTTTTTGTAAAAACCTACCCCTAACGACACCGCTCCCCTCATGCATATATTAAGCATAAACTTATTTATATTACATTGCTTGTTCACAGGAACATATTAAGGATTTTAAAACTCCATATAACAGTCTTAGCAAGATCTAAACAGTTACATTCTTATCTATAGGTTGAAATTTTGTTAAATATTCATGTACCAAAGCTCTAGGTCCATGAGCATAACAATGTATTTAGCATCAGACTGAACTGAAGATTATGATCGTCAATACATCAATATGACTAATATTCTCACTCTGTTTGTTTTCAAGAGAGGAGTGCATTAGAAGCCTTGGAGGAAACCTACTGAAGGAAGCAATGTAGCACTTGTCAAAGGTAGTATAGTGCAAATTATTTGCATGTTGAGAAAGAAACTGAAGAGTGGTCTTTAATTTTGAGTTGGGTGTGCCTTCTGTATTAATAAGGGAAGAATTTATTATCTGATGGCAAAGGCTTCTGATGAAGTAGGTTATTGTCTGGCATCAACCTGAACACATTTGGCATAGCAAGTTTCAGTCAAAGCTTACTCTGGGTGGTATCAGACCTTGGTTGCTGAATTTCTTGTTTCAGCTGTAAAAATATTAATTGTGAGTCTTTGGCCTGTTGGAAACCTCCTTTTTTCTTCAGCCATTTTGGGCAGGTTACTTTGGTAGCATCTTGTGAAGTGCTTTGATTGTCTAAATCTATGAGTCTAGAGACCTTTCTACAAACATTAATTCAACACACCACTTCAACAACGTTTTGATAGAGGAGCAAATTACTCTTGAGCATACCCTATGCAATCGGTTAAAAGAGGTTCGATAAATGATATCGAAATTAGAGCGTTGTTTGCAATTTGTAGTTTGATTTCTGAAGGAGTTTAAGCCCTTTTTACGAATGCACTTCAAAAGTTGGAGTTTATTTTCTAATAATATTTCAATAAATATTTTGACATGGTATAAGTAAAGTCTCAGTTTTTTTTATCCACTATTTGATTGTAGCGTTGATGTGCTACATCCTTTTTAAATTTATACTTCATGAATGGTACTGTTGCGTCGGCAAGAAAATATTTTCGGTTCTATAGCGTGAACTAAATTCAAAAGTAAAGAGGGTTTTATTTCGATGGGTTTGCGACAGTAAGCTGCAAGGTGTATATCCATCATTTAAGGCACATATTATCAATACTAATGTTGAGTGTTTGGTTATTTCTAAGAGGATAACTTTCCAGTATTGTTAAATAACGTGAGAATCGATGGATCTCGGATGCCTCCAATGAATTAGAAGCATACGGAAATGTTTGAAATAGATTTATTGCATTCACACCAAGAATTTCGATATATATTGAATTCCGTGAAAAATTAAAAATATTTTGAGATTAGCTCAGCAGTCTCTGACTGAACACGTTACAAGAATATGTCACTATGTGGGTTGAGATGCCTCTTCAGTACCCCAACAATTTGTCCATAAGAAGTCAGTTGGATCATCGACACAACGGGAGGCGTAAAATGAGTGTCATTTCTATCTAGCACCAGGCGAGTTAGCTGTTATATTCTTAACCGTAAAATATATATAGAAAATGTATACTAACCAAGATTAATTCCGAAACCGCAAAAGATATTGCGAAAATGTATTATTATCTTTAAGTA
Source organism: Troilus luridus (assembly GCA_964056705.1). Classification (NCBI taxonomy): domain Eukaryota; kingdom Metazoa; phylum Arthropoda; class Insecta; order Hemiptera; family Pentatomidae; genus Troilus; species Troilus luridus. The sequence continues at coordinate 88,792,976 of OZ057412.1, read as the reverse complement.
ATACTTCAAATGTCCTTTCAGGTCATTATCAAAGCTAGAAATAAACCTGCTGGATAATAAAAGTGCTGGATAATGTTTGGAATAAGGATCGATAGTGTTTATAAATTGCAATTAAAAAATTAATCTGCTTTCTGGTATAGAGTTGATAAAATGTGGTTATGAAGTTCATTTCCTTCCCAAATGTGTTGAGCCTCATCTTACTGGCTCTATGAATAATCCGCTATTAAATTTTGTATTGAAACTATGCAGTGTATTAACAAAATTAACCAACTCACTTATACACGCACCCGAATAAATACTCACATACGCATTTCTACATATATGGTTTATTACAAAATAATTCTAATGCCTTCTTCTAACTGTTCTTTTCTGGTCCATTGCCTCGTTAATCAAATGTATTGTTGTAATTAATAAATTCTATTACAAAAATACGATCCAACCATATATCTACAATTTAATAATATTCCTGTTGATATAATTAATATTTCATGTCAGTTATAGATTTAAAAAAAAAATAGTTGAAGAAAAATAATATAGGAGAATAAACACATTTTTCAACTCACGTACCTTCGCTTACAGAAAACTTGGGGGGGGGGAGGTTCCTGTATGCTTTCTAGCAGTGTTGTTTACCAGAATTAATCATATTGGAGCTGACCATCATCCAAAAAACTTTTTGCAATCAGTAGCTAAAAATTAGTGTTTATTTTAAACCAAAAAGAGGCACTGTTTTAAGTTATTTTTAGTATGATGAGGGGGGATTATTGCTCTCACCTCTCGGTTGCAATTATCAAAATTAAAGAGATGTTTTACATTTAAAATTTATAGGTCGAATTATTATAACAATATTTTGGTGTTAGTGCTATGGACCTTAATTGGGTTTTAGTACAATGCGTTAATGGATTGGCATACAATTTTTTTTAGAATTACTGTAATAAATACAAACTTAAAATATTTTATATAATTTACTGATTAAATTTTGATTTTATAAATAATTTTGTATCGAATATATTTGAAATTACAATAAATTTTACTTTTTTTTGTTTTTATCGATATTAACGATTAACGTGGCAACATTGTTCCCACTGAAGCCTTCTCCAGTACCAGCTTCTCACGTTTCGGTCGTGTGGATTGTTTTTTTCAATTATTAATCATGGGTCGTATGCATGCTCCTGGGTAATTTTTTTATGATATTATATATATTTTAATCTGTAAATATTATTATTTAGGTTGATAAAAAACTATAATTAAAACCTAAGGTTTTAGTAGAGTACGGAAGAATTGTTCACTGCAACGTGGTTGAAAACATTTACCAAAATGCATATACATACTATTTTTTAATAACTATGTATTGATATATGCTCAGTTTAAAAAAAAAAATTTACGTTTACTCTTTATTGTTTAGTTAATTTAATGTTAATAAGGTTGGATGTGTTCCTGCGTGTTGGTTGCTATTTACTAGTCAATTATTTGCCTTATACTATTAGTATGAATATGATTTGTAATTTTTTTTTTTAGTAAGGGTATATCCCAGTCTGCTTTACCTTATCGAAGAAGTGTCCCAACTTGGTTGAAACTATCACCAGAAGATGTCAAGGATCAGATATACAAACTAGGAAAAAAAGGCCTTACACCTTCACAAATAGGTACTTTTTTTGTTTTAAAATATTATCTATTTAGTCTTACTGTACAGTGACATTTTGGCATTTTTTAATGCAAAGAAAAGTCTATAAATTTGTATTCTTAACTTAGTAGGAGCTTTGATGTTTCTTTAATTAATATCATTCTTCATGTTAGTATTAGTATTATACATGTTTAAGCTGCATGTTACCTTTATTGCTATCCATAACCTGTTCTAAATTTTTTACTGTTATTTATTAAAAATACTTGTATTTTATGAGTTTTATTTATTAACTTTAGATTAGAACTTTTAGAATTGCTCATTTATCTGATTTTCATTTACAGTTGTTACTTTCTAATAATTAAATAAAAAAATTCTTTTCAGGTAATCTTTTGTTATTAGATCATAACTTTTGACTTATTGAGACAGGGGAATGTTTTTTAGTTGAACTCGTGGGCATACTGTAGTTTAAGTTATAAGTTATTTAGTCAGATCAATTTTCAATTTTATTGATTATAATCATTTTTGATGTCTGTATTGTAGTTTTGTTCTTATTTGAAAATTCTAATATTATGTTTGGTATCAGTTCTCTGGGTTGTTGCTTCGAGCTATGTCACTACTAGTTTTATCTTATTATTTGTTTCCTTTTACTATTCTTAAAAATGAAAATAATTGTGTGTTTTAGTTTGGAAAAAAGAGTGTAATTATGTGAAAGGTGTATAATTTGGCAATTTCATCAAGAAATTGACATTTCAAAGTGTAATATATAGTTGATGGTATTATCTAAACCCTATGTTTAAGTCAGTTCTTAAATCTTTATAAAATCAGTAATAGTTACTATATACAGTCAGTAATGAGTTTATTTTTATTTTTGAGAATATTTAAAAGGAAACAAATTAAAACTTGTGACTTAACTCGGAGCGACAACCTGTGGAACTGATACCTCATTTTTTTATTATGTTTTTATTATAGCAAAAATGTACAGTACAGTAAAGCATTTTTTGGAAATTACATATATACAACTCATTACTTCCTTGTACGAATATTAAACTTTAAATCAGTGGTTCATAAAAGAGATCTTAAAATGATTATAAGATAATCTATATATACAGAGAATCAAGTATTTTTAAATAAACTATTACATAATGCTAAATGAAAAATATAAGAGAATCGGGATGGTCATTATGACTAATAGTAACTATTCAAAATGGATTTATCTGTAGAAATATGAAATTTGAAAATCTATGTGGTTACCATATGTTTGTTTTTGCTCAAAATGGAAGTAAAAAATCTGAATTACTATTACTCCAATACCATTAAATGTAGTTTAGAAGTTCATGCGAACTATCATTTCTAATTTTAAAAAAAATCTTTTTTCAAGAAAAGATAGTTTTTTGTAAATACTATTAAGATCTTAAAGTAGTTGTATGCTTATGTATTGAATATACAGGAAGGCACAGAACAACTAGGCATTACTTCAATCTCAATTAGAAAAGGTAAACTTTCTTTGGTGAACCATTTTTGAGTTACAGGATAGACATAACAACCCACATATTCAAAACATCAAAAAGGATTCAAAATATTAGTAGTAACTCGTTAATTGAATTAAATTAGGCTAAAAAATAGTGAAGGTAGATTATAAACAAATCCTGGTTCGGAAATATATCAATACAAATTAATAGATTTCTATTTCTAATGCTTAACAATTTAGGAAAAGAAATAAAGAGAATTATTTCATAGTGTTAAAATATAAATATATATAAATTCACTTCTAACAATTTTTTGAAAACAACATATTTTTGATAGTAAATATAATGTTGCTTATCCTTGCATTATAGCTTTATTTAATATGCATTGACTATCCGATAACCACGCTTATGATTAACTTTAAAAAAAAAATACTTGTATCTGTTTTGACTTCTCACCCCTTTATTTATTTTATATTTTTCCAATTGCATGCACTATGTATTTATTTTTAGCTGTGCCATGTATATATTTTTTTATTACTTCTGCATTTTTGCTGTTCCATCATGGCATGGTGGGTGCGACTTGTATTCAAGTCTTATAGCTAGCTCCTGTTAGAGACTTATCTATGGCCTCCCTCTAGATACGTGCATGGATTAACTTATTAAAATATACTTCATTTATACATTGGTTAACACAAAAATTTAACTAAAAGATTAATTTTATGTTTTCACTAGTTAGTGATCTTGTAAGAATGTATTCAGATGTCAGTTCTTTTCATGATGAATTATTACTGACTTTAGGTGTCATTCTTCGAGATTCCCATGGCGTGGCACAAGTACGATTCGTCACTGGAAACAAAATCCTCCGAATCATGAAGGCTATGGGATTAGCCCCTGATCTACCAGAAGACTTGTATTTTCTGATTAAGAAGGCTGTTGCTATTAGAAAGCATCTCGAAAGGAACAGGTAACCTTCTGATTAATTAAGTTGACAGTAATAACTTGCGAGTATGATATGATAATTAAATATAAATAAAAACCTATTCAAAAAATAAAATAATTTCTGAGAATTAAGAACATTACTATTGAGAAAGCAAAATTTTGATTATAATTATTCCTTTTGTAATTTTGCTGTTTATGTAGTTTAAAATTAATTATTGCTTTCAACATTATTGATAGTGAAAATGGTTTCTTATGTATTTTAAAAGTAATTTTTACAAGCAATTAATGAAAATTAAAAATTGTTTAAAATATGTGCCATACATCTTCAAAACTTATACTTCAGTGGCATTTATGAGGTTTTGCTCATATATTATCAACAAGTCTATTGTTTGAGGTTTTATTATTTTTTTTAAATTACGTTCTGCAACTTATAGGCAATAATTTATTTTACTTATTTGTTATTTGCAGGAAGGACAAGGACTCCAAGTTCCGCCTTATCTTGGTAGAATCCAGGATTCACAGGCTTGCTCGTTATTACAAAACCAAGGGAGGTCTCCCACCAAACTGGAAATACGAGTCCAGCACTGCTTCTGCTCTTGTTGCATAATTTTTTTATTTAAAAAATAAATGGTTTTGTAAAATCTTATTGAGTTTTTGTATCTGATACATTCTTATCCACTTATTCATTTTATAGGACTATAATCGTGATCTGTGTTATTAAAGTTTAATTGTTGTTATACTAGCTTTTAATTTGATAAAATTCAGCTTATAATGAAAACTAATTTACTTTTTTATCACTTTAAATAGTAGAGGCCATAACTGCATATGTTTAGTATGTGTAAATTACGAGGAAGGACAAGATTATATATATTTGGGGGTAAGAAAATGGTCTGGGTGGAAATCAAAGAAATAATTTCTTTTAGACTATTTATTTGAAGGCCAACTTTTCAACCCACATTATAGGTCTTCTTCAAGGCTTGATATACAAGATACAAAGTAATAGACATATCAATCAACTTAGTTAATACCCTCCTTATAATTTTAAATTAGAATAATTATTGAGGAAGATAATGGATCGAGTAAAGGTTAAAAAAATGCCCTTATATAGGGAGGACTTTATTGGAAAGCCAACTTTTCGACCCACATTGCAGGTCTCCTTCAGGGATAGATATACAAGATACAAACAAATTAAAATAATACATTGTAAAAAAAAAATTTTAAATACAAAAATAGTATTAAAAAAAAAAGAAATGTAGAAATTATTATATTGGAGAGAAAAAAAAGAGCAAAAGATATACAGAAGTGGGGATGATTTAAAATAATATTATATGATTAGTAATGAAGAAAGTAATAGAAATTAATCTTATAAGTTGTATTTGAAATAGAGAGAGATGGTGTAATATATAGAAATATTAATGATTAGAAAAGTTTTTTGATAAATTTCTTTTGTTAAGTGTACAATAGATAAAATAAAATATAGAATCGCGGTTGGAGGATATAGAATTAACATAGCAGCATTATTTAAAATGTAAATTATAAAAGAAGGGATTGAATTATAGAATAACAGTGGTGTTATTTAAAATAAATGGACTAGAACAATGGGATATGGGTAGAGACACTGATTCATAGCATTAACGATATTTTTGCGAATTAAAGGGATTAATATGTGGAGAAATATTTGCTTTTGTCGAATATTTCTGTTATTAAAAATATTTTTGTTAGTAACTAAAACTAAAATGGCCTTCCTTAATCCTCGAAAGATGAAAAGTGTGTACATATATTTCTTAAAAGAAAATTATCCTGAAACAAAAGCAAAACTTTTTCCTAGTCCTGTCATAACTAGATGAAACAGTGGTTCCATGCAGTTGAATATCTAGCTGAATACAAGGATGCTATCCATTTCATGAAGGAGTATGAACCCCAAAAGTCTAGTATTGATTACATTTTAGAGCAGTTTGCAGATAGTAATAAGGCAACTTTGATACATATTCATTTACATTTGTTGACAAAGTGTATGGCCTGTTTATCAAATTGGTAAATGTATTAGAAGGGTCAAAATATCCATATACTCATTTGCTTTGGGAGGCCTTACTTTAAAAAAATTGAGTGATGGTGTTTTCCCTGCCAAAACCTTGAAGGCTGTGCAGGAGGTAAAGAACCAGGTTTTCTTTACCCAAATAAGAGAGAGTTATCAGAAGAGTTCAGTGAAACTGGCTTCTCATATGCTGAACCGAAGACAACAACACTAATCTATTTCTTGAGCATGCAGGTAAAATGTTCAATCCTCAGATGCTGTCAGAATGTCCAGCGATCAGATGCTATTCTTTTAGCAAGTAAAATTTTCACAACATTCAAATCTGCTGATGACAGTAAATTCCAGAAAGGTAACAGCTATTTTCAAAGACAGCTTGTAGAGGAAGTGAGGGATGGAGCCACTGTGGACATAATTCAGTTACTCTTAGTTGTAAAAATTGTCCACAGAGAATTTGCCGAGGCAGCTCTGATGACTATGTGGCCCCTGTGAATAGTATTGACGCAGAAAGATTTTTTAGTCGCTATAGTCTTGTATTGACATATCGTAGAACGAACATGACTATCAATCAATAATACAATAAACATGTTTCAAGTGATTTTTCTAATTTGTTTCCCCCCTCTTGCCAACTCCCATTCCTTGACATTATCCTATTTAGCTGTAGACGCTATGAAAACGCAAAATTTAGCTATTTTTTTTTCAATAATTAATGCTACATTTCTTAAAAATTAAAGCTATGAATCCGTGTCTCTAGATTTGGGTAATGAAACTAGTGCTCAATCATGTAAAGAGATATAAAACAAAGAGAATAACGAAAAGTATTGTAGGATAATTTGACAATTAATGTTAAAAATGAAGGGAAACAGTAAAACTAACAATGAAACATAACAAATGAATTTTTTTTTTTCTGTATAGACATGTATACCTAAATACTATGGAAAGCGGGATATCACAATGGTAGATCGCTGAGTTGACTTGCCAAAGGTCCTGGGTTTAAATCCGGATGTGGCAGATAATTTATTTAATCTTTTAATAGCCACGGATGGAACCTGTAGGATCAGACCCTCCTGGGGCTCACCCAGCTTCTATGAAGTGGGTACTCTTAATTGGAGAATTACAGGACTACTTTTAATCCATGAATCGTCTTTGACCCAGTACATTTTAGAGAATATACTGTTTATAAGTCAATGGTTGTGAAAGAGGTGATATGGCTGAAATCATGCTCAACCGCCTGGTTTTCTTCCTACTTTAAAGAGACTGAGTGAGCACCAGGGTGGATCTATGGTTGTTAACAGATTAAATAAGTTATCTGTAATAGCTGTATTCAAACTCGAGACCTACAACTCAGCAACACTACGCTTTACATACTTAGCTGCCCATCTTACCAATAAGATAAAAAATAAAGCAATAATCTTTTTTTTTTTAATAATTTATGAATTCACCCATATATTAGCCAAAGTTAAGGCATCGTTTAGGATCTTAACATAACTTGAATTTGATGTTTATTTACTTTTTTTTTTTATTAAAAAGGAAAAAAAAATACAATTAGCCACTCTTAAGTTCAATAAATATTGCAATCCATTAAAAAAGTAAGGAGAAGGGTGAGTGATAGAGCATGGAGTTGCCCTGATGAAGGTCCCGGTTGGGCCTAATAATTTGTTTAACCTGTTGACAGCCAAGGATGGCTGATTGGCTACCTTAAATCACCTTTCTGCAAAACCGTTGACCTAGAAACAGTACAGTCCCTACCACGTACAGAACCCAAGACCCTTCATAGGTCGTGTAAAGGTACAGGTTTACATATGAATACATACACATACATGTACCGTAACATGACTGGCGAATAACTAAGATTGCATTCCTTTGCATAGACAAAAAAAAATAAAACAATATTGCGAAATCTCTAATTTCCTTCCAATTCCACACAAGTTCTTGAACACAGGAACTTAAGGGGCTATATGGAGAACCTGATATAGTGTCTTGTATAAAAAAGCAAAGAATTAATACAAAAAGGAGCTGATCGTGGAATTGGGATGATCATCCCAAAGCTGATCATGGAGGGATATCCAGATGGAGAAAGAGGAAAAGGCCCAACTTAACAGCTTTTTCCCATTCATCCCTGTAGTTAGCATGTTTGATGGATAAACATATTCTCTTCAGATCCTCGGCAACAACATCCTTCCATATTTGGTCTTCCACAAGATCTTACTCCTCACCCATCCTGATTACGTGCCCCAGCCATCTGATACGCTAAATCCTCACACATTGGTCATCATAAAGTGTGTATAACTCTTTGCTTTATTACACGACCATTGAATAATGCTTTAATACAAAAAGTTGAATGCATTAGTATACTAAAATAAATCAATTTAATAATTAAAAAATTCTGTAAGCCAGGACATTATGCCAGAGAGCACTAAAACACCAGAATTGTCTCATGGATGATTATGTATATGTTGTAGCCCTAATAGCTTATCAGAACAATGTTGATCCTGACAAAGGTTTGTGTGAAATCTTATATATTTATGTGAGAAAGAAATAGTTGACTGTGGGTACTATAATAGGATGTTGATAGTTGGGGGTGCAGTCAAGAAAACACGCAAAAATAGGTGAAACTATTTTATTTTAAGTGCCGACGTTTCGACCTACTATGTAGGTCATCTTCAGGGCCGATAGGAGTGGCAGCTGGGACAGCGAGTAACTGACAGACGTCAGTTACTCGCTGTCCCAGCTGCCACTCCTATCGGCCCTGAAGATAACCTACATAGTAGGTCGAAACGTCGGCACTTAAAATAAAATAGTTTCACCTATTTTTGCGTGTTTTCTTGACTGCACCCCCAACTATCAACATCCTATTCTTATATATTTATATTTGTTCCATTTATTAAAATGGCTTTGATTGAATACATCGGCGTACATCTCAAGAATAAAAAGAATAAAATATGGAAAGGAATCTGGGATTTTTGAAACCATAATAAAGTAAAAGTGTATTGTGTTCTGCTGAATAGTCAACAGTTCTCATAAGGAAAGAAATGAAATGAAGAAAAAATAATTATATTTCAACATTATTTACATATTTTATTTACAAAGTATAAAACAATAATTAACATTATTTCAACGATATAAGTTGAAGAGCAAGATTTTCTGTCTCACCCAGTGACAAGCCAATTTCGTTGTTATCATTATTTGATTCACGTTTTGTTTTTTTCTTTTTCTTAGCATCAGGCTTCTTAGATTTTCTACTCCTGGTACTCTTCTCAGAAGACCTAAAAATTTAGCATTGCAAAATTAAATTGTCATTTTAAGAAATAAAAAACAAATAACAAAAAATATTTAGTTTTTAGTAGATTAGAAAATTTTTCATATTTAATACAACTTTGGAGAGCATGAGAAGAAATTACAAACAATTTCAAATTTTAAAAAACAGGTGATTAATCGGGAGGACATAGATTAAAAACTTGTGTGTGTGATCTTGTAGCCTAAACACACATACACACACTATCTATAATTATATATGTAATGGAGAACTTTTTATTTTTTAATTTGTTTTTGACATTCTTTCCTATTCCTATTAAGGCTAACAGGACATGTTATTTGTATAAGTTGTCACCTTTTTCAAACCAAAGAGGAAGATCAACAAAATAAATTTCAACCCAACCTCTAAAGAATTTATACAGTGCAAAACAAATAAATAAAAGTATAAGGGAAACCCTTCTCATTCATTGTAACCTCCTAGACTAAACTCTATCCAATAGATTCTTTCTTAAGTTGTATGCCTTTACTTACCCATAGTGAGATGAAGGAACACTTTACCAATGAGGTGATACGAGCAAAACATTTTTAATAAATAAATAAAGATAAGAACAATAGCAGATAACCACAGAATTCAACAATAAAATGTAATGGTTTCAGTTTTTTAAGCAAACTTGGTTACTATTAGAAAGGAGAACTATCCAAAAAAAGGGAAGAAATAAGTCATGCCTCAAACATCATTGAGTTTTAATTATTATTAAAAAGGAAAAGTATGATTATTGTTTTTAAAAACACTGCAAAATATTAGATTTATTTGCAGTAAAAGGTGAAGGGCTGTTACACAGTAGTAGTATTTTGGGCATTTGTAGCCTAGCTTCAATACTTTTCAAGTTTTGTTGAAACTAAGAAAATATTTTATCTTGATGTATGTCATAGCTACCAGAGCTTAATATATATATATTTTCTTTATCTATCTCCACAGTGCTGTTAGTCTTGGAGTAGCTTCAGTCCATCTTTTATAAATTTCTCTGTCCAGAGCCATTCTTCGGAGTTGGTCCATCGCGCAGCCGCGTTCCTTTCCTAGCCCCTCTATATATTCACTATAGGTAAGTCTAGACCTACCTACAGGGCGGTTTCCTAATGGCCTTGCTTCCATCAGCCAGCGAGCTTTACGGTCATCTCCCATCCTACAAACATGGCCATACCATTTCAGCTGGCGTTCCTCTAGGACATCAGTAACAGATCTCAAACCCAGTGTGGCACGGATGCTGATATATCTTACATAATCCCGTCGGGTTTTTCCTGTGACTTTCCTTAGGAACCTCATTTTCGCTGCCGTAACTTGGCTTGCATGTTTCTTAAGCATTGTCCAGCTTTGTGACCCATATAGAAGAACAGGCAAGAATACAGATTTGAACAGGCGTAGCTTGGCCTCTTTACTTACTTCTTTCTTCTTTACTCGCTTGCCTACCAATACTGAAGATATTTGGAAGAACACTCCATTCGCCTTTCTTAGGCTACACCTACATTGGATCCGATTCGGTGCGGCGTGATTCTATCACATACGATGCTGGGGTGTATACATTATACATATTTTACTATACATTATAGTAAAATATAAATGTATTAAAAATAATTAATAAATAATCTTAATTTTATAAATTTAAAGAACCAAATGTTATAACTCTCGGCATATTTCAGACATTTGGTTTGCTAGCGACGTCTCATCGTATCACACCGGATCCAATGTAGGTGTAGCCTTATACGGTTCAAGATCTCTAGGTCCAATTGTCCATCCCTACTTATGAGTGTACCTAGATAATCGAAATTATCTACCACTTCAAGGTTCTGTCCAAGGCAGTTAATTGTAAGCTGTTGGTCTCTCCATCCAATATGCATGATTTCGCTCTTACTGGGGTTTATGCATAATCATTTTCTTTTCAATTCTTCAGACCACTCATCGACAGCTAGACAGCTACTTGTAGACGTTCAGGCCCATCTCCAATCACCACAATGTCATCTGCATAGATAAAACTTTGGACCAGCACAGGAATCAGGTTCCAATAACCAACTGTAGCTAAAGGAGTTCTTCTTTTGCAAACTTTCCACACTTGGTCCATCACAATATTAAAAAGGAGGGGACTCAGACTGTCGCCAGGCTTCACTCCCTTACAGATTCCAAATGGTGCAGAGAAGGATGCCTGGAAAAAATAAATAATAAGCAAGAATGAGGCTGATTGGAAAGATTACACTCAGAAGCGAAACCTATGCAAGAATTTCAAAAAAGAAGCCAAAGATAGATCCTGACGGGAGTTTGGAGAGGAACTTTCAAGAGAATACTAAGCGGTTCTGGAACACAGTGAAAAGCCTCAGAAGAAAGAGAGGGAAACAGGTTTGAAACATAAAGAATGCAGTTGGACAAATTACCACTATTGAAAAAGAGATCCTGGAAGTTTGGAGAATTCATTACCAAGAGCTACTCTATGCTACCTTATTGTAATAGTATCCTACTTGTTTTAAAAATGATACTTTAAACATAACCTAAGATTACATAAAATCAGTTTGCTTTAATTGGGACAAAATAATTAAATAAATAATATTAGCATCAAGAATCAACATTGTCAATATTCATACAACAAATATTAAATTTCTACTTCAGAGCATTATATAAACAATACTCTTTTATTGATTTGTTAAGGCTTATCTAACTTGAAGCTTTTAAACATTTTAAATAGAGATAAAAAAAAAAATAAATAAAAGAAAAAATATGGCACCAATATCAAAAATAGTAAACCATTGTATCGTTCATGTTGATTTGGAATAGTAATTTAATAATATATTTTTTCAAAAAAGTATAATAATATATTTCTTTATTTCTACTTGGTAAAATATCAGACTTAAAGCAATGGACAGAAAACAATAAAAAGTGTTTTATATACCAATAAATATAAGGGACAGAAATAAACATAACTAGTAGTAGATCTATTAAAAACATTATATGCTTAGAAAAAATATTATAAAGAAGAAAAGGTTTAGCAAGATGGTGAAACATTGAAAATAGGACAAAACAAAGTATGGATAAGAATCATGAAATTATTTTTCAAATGTGCTTGTTTCTCGAAAATATATAATTCATTTATAAAAGAGTGTAAAACAGTCAATAAATTATACAAAATAAGTTAGTCTTTGAAAAAAAAATTCAAGTGCAATTTTATGAATTTTCTTCTAAAAAAAGTGGTGAATTTTACGTAAGTTAGTTTTTTCTAATTAAAAAGTACTATTCCAAATTTATTGTGGAATCAGATTTAATAATCTTCATGTTCAATTAAGCAAAAAAAAAAAAAAAAATCATTGTAAAATTATATTATTTGTCAAACATATATGAAACTAGGAACTATTGTTTAAAGTTATCAAGAATAAAATAAATATCACAATCTTTTACTAGAATTAAATTGTAAATTTAGATATATAAAATAAAAATGTTTATTAGCATAATTTTAATGACTACAATATTACTCACAGATTATTAAGCTCTTTAAATTTATCCTCTTCATCAGAACTGGACTTCTCAGGATTGCCGTAGACATCATCAGGGTCTGGAAGCCAAGATAAATCTGGCTCTGAGTTGGAGTCGTTGTCCGATGAATTTTTCTCTTCATCCTCTTCTCTTTTCCTTTTACCCTTTTCCTTTAGTTTTCTCTCTCTCTTCTTTTGGCGGGCAAGCTCTGAATACAGTTTACGATCGTGAATGTCCTCCTGTTCTAATGTCTGTGAAAGTAAAACAGATTGAAATTATTAACAGACGTAATTTTTTTTGAGTCTATCCCACTACTAAAAATTTTTCTCTTGTAAAAAATTTGGTAGTTAAAAAAATTTTACATAGTATCCTTCATAAAAAAATAAGCAATAGTAACTTAATTAAACAAACACCCTTCACCAATTAATAGCAAATGATCACATAGCTATTTAGATTATGAATAAATAAGTATTCTTCATATAATTGATATTATGCTACATATACAGTAAAAAAGCAGCCCCTTTGAGTGATACAGAGGACAGTAACTTACTCCTCTTAAACAAACTATGTGAGAAAGAAATAGTTGACTGTAGGTACTATAATAGGATGTTGATAGTTGGGGGTGCAGTCAAGAAAACACGCAAAAATAGGTGAAACTATTTTATTTTAAGTGCCGACGTTTCGACCTACTATGTAGGTCATCTTCAGGGCTATGAGAAAACAGACAAAAAACAGAATAGACTGTAAAAATACATAAAATAGAGGTACAGAAAAATTAACAAAATGTAGAGATATAAAAAAAGTGAAGGATATATAATGAAAGGATATATGAATAAAGATGATTACATGGTAGATGTATAGAAAGGTGATAATGCAAAACAAAATACAAAGAGAGCAATGAAGTTAAACAGAAAAAAATAAAATGAAAAAGATATAAATATAATGAGTATGGACAACTTAGTATAATAAAGATAGAAATGTATTGCAAAGAAAACAATAGTATGAAAATAGACTCATGGGGAGTATCATAAGTGAAATGAAAGAACATGAATTAAAAATATGATACCTAAGAATAAATCGAGAAGAATATATTATAGAACGTAAAGAAAAGGAATCTAATGTATGACAGGCCGAGAAGTGAAATATAAATAAAAATTTTAAAATATAAGTATCAGATGTTATGTAAAGGTATAAATGTTATATAAAGGTATACACTATACATTATATAACAGATGTTATATCCAGGTATACAGATATTATATAGAGGTATACATTAGGTATGATGTTATATAAATAAAGATGAAAGAATACAAGGAACTATACATGAGAGATATAAGATATCAGAAAGTGAATAGAGATATATTATAAAAAATAATGATGTTCTGTGAACATGAACTCTTTAATTAAAACTATGATGGATGCTAAAGTGATGATGGGAGAAATAGGTGTGAAGGAAGGAGATGGAGAAAGATGAAGAGAAGATATAAATAATATGAAACTGTACGAACCCGATAGGAGTGGCAGCTCGGACAGAAAGTAACTGACGCGGAAAAGTACGTTAACCGACGGAAGCGCTGACCGCGATCTCTGTCGGTCAAAGGTCAAAGTAACGAAAAAATAAAAAAATTCAAAAAAATAAAAATAAAAATAAAAAAGTAGGGAAAGGGCAATATGGGGAATATGGGGACGCGTAAAAAATGGGAAAAATAAATAAAAAAATTAAGGTAATGAAAAAAGGGGGAGTAAAGAAATAAAAGACTAGAAAAGAAAAAATAGACAGAAACGGACCGTAAACGGAGAGAAATAAAATATGATTTGAAAATTAAGGAGTTTTTAGTAAATTAAAAATTTGGGAATAAATTGAGGATAGGTGATGTGAATCGGACTTAAGGTTGACGGTGGAGGAATCTAAATTGATGTGGATGGTTTCCGAGAGAATGCGTTTTTCATAGTTGGGAAAGGAAGATAGGATAGACGTATTATCGAAGTTGAAAATGTGGTTTAAAGATAGGGCATGATCAGAGAGTTTGGATGCGGTTGGGTTATTGGATGAAATGGAATATTTATGTTGGGAAATACGATCTTTAAGTAAGTTTTTAGTTTCGCCGATGTAGGAAGAGTTGCAATTGGGAGTGGAGCAAGGGATACGGTAGACAACTTGTGAGCGTTGTATAACGGGAATGGGATCTTTAACACGGGTATAGATTTTGGAAAGTTTGTTATGGGATTTGAATGCTAAACGGAAATTGGGGATAGAGGAACGTAGGGATTTTTGAATATTATTTGAGAGGGAGGGTATATATGGCAAGGATCTGTATACAGGGTTAGAGGGAGGGTGTGGAGACAGGGTGGGGTTGGGGGTTTTTTTATAGTCTTGGATGAGTTTATTAATAATATGTAGAGATATTATTAATAATATCATCCATATTATTAATAAACTCATCCAAGACTATAAAAAAACCCCCAACCCCACCCTGTCTCCACACTCTCCCTCTAACCCTGTATACAGATCCTTGCCATATATACCCTCCCTCTCAAATAATATTCAAAAATCCCTACGTTCCTCTATCCCCAATTTCCGTTTAGCATTCAAATCCCATAACAAACTTTCCAAAATCTATACCCGTGTTAAAGATCCCATTCCCGTTATACAACGCTCACAAGTTGTCTACCGTATCCCTTGCTCCACTCCCAATTGCAACTCTTCCTACATCGGCGAAACTAAAAACTTACTTAAAGATCGTATTTCCCAACATAAATATTCCATTTCATCCAATAACCCAACCGCATCCAAACTCTCTGATCATGCCCTATCTTTAAACCACATTTTCAACTTCGATAATACGTCTATCCTATCTTCCTTTCCCAACTATGAAAAACGCATTCTCTCGGAAACCATCCACATCAATTTAGATTCCTCCACCGTCAACCTTAAGTCCGATTCACATCACCTATCCTCAATTTATTCCCAAATTTTTAATTTACTAAAAACTCCTTAATTTTCAAATCATATTTTATTTCTCTCCGTTTACGGTCCGTTTCTGTCTATTTTTTCTTTTCTAGTCTTTTATTTCTTTACTCCCCCTTTTTTCATTACCTTAATTTTTTTATTTATTTTTCCCATTTTTTACGCGTCCCCATATTCCCCATATTGCCCTTTCCCTACTTTTTTATTTTTATTTTTATTTTTTTGAATTTTTTTATTTTTTCGTTACTTTGACCTTTGACCGACAGAGATCGCGGTCAGCGCTTCCGTCGGTTAACGTACTTTTCCGCGTCAGTTACTTTCTGTCCGAGCTGCCACTCCTATCGGGTTCGTACAGTTTCATATTATTTATATCTTCTCTTCATCTTTCTCCATCTCCTTCCTTCACACCTATTTCTCCCATCATCACTTTAGCATCCATCATAGTTTTAATTAAAGAGTTCATGTTCACAGAACATCATTATTTTTTATAATATATCTCTATTCACTTTCTGATATCTTATATCTCTCATGTATAGTTCCTTGTATTCTTTCATCTTTATTTATATAACATCATACCTAATGTATACCTCTATATAATATCTGTATACCTGGATATAACATCTGTTATATAATGTATAGTGTATACCTTTATATAACATTTATACCTTTACATAACATCTGATACTTATATTTTAAAATTTTTATTTATATTTCACTTCTCGGCCTGTCATACATTAGATTCCTTTTCTTTACGTTCTATAATATATTCTTCTCGATTTATTCTTAGGTATCATATTTTTAATTCATGTTCTTTCATTTCACTTATGATACTCCCCATGAGTCTATTTTCATACTATTGTTTTCTTTGCAATACATTTCTATCTTTATTATACTAAGTTGTCCATACTCATTATATTTATATCTTTTTCATTTTATTTTTTTCTGTTTAACTTCATTGCTCTCTTTGTATTTTGTTTTGCATTATCACCTTTCTATACATCTACCATGTAATCATCTTTATTCATATATCCTTTCATTATATATCCTTCACTTTTTTTATATCTCTACATTTTGTTAATTTTTCTGTACCTCTATTTTATGTATTTTTACAGTCTATTCTGTTTTTTGTCTGTTTTCTCATAGCCCTGAAGATGACCTACATAGTAGGTCGAAACGTCGGCACTTAAAATAAAATAGTTTCACCTATTTTTGCGTGTTTTCTTGACTGCACCCCCAACTATCAACATCCTATTAAACAAACTATATTAAGAAGGTTATGCTGTTCTTCGGAGGGGATGTAAAACGGCAATCACAAGCCTGAGCAGTGTCAATAAAATACCTGGAAAGGCAAAATTTAGAACTCCCATTGTAGCATCATCCATTTAGCCATATAGTATTAAGTGATGTTAAATAAATAAATAAATAAACAAACTATATTATGAAACCTCAAATAAGACTCTGAACTCAATTGATACATGATTAACAACTCAGTTTGAACAAAGTGGGGCAAGAGTAGAATTTTGGAAGGTTGTCTGAAAAATTACAACACACATATGGTTGTAATGAAGGAGACTGGATGGAAGAAGACTACTACTGTAGAACTTAGAAACAAATCTTTTTCAATATTGAACATGAGACAAACATTATTACGAAAAATAAAGATTGAGGATTTGGATGTAAGATCTAAAAATGAAATTCTGAAAAGTCTCCATTATTAGTGCCCCTCCACCAAGTGAATACAGATCTGACGATGACAAAGAAAATTTTAAGTACAAATTATTATGAGTTATTTAATTTATAATAATAATAAATAATTTAATTATTTATTTTTTGTTATTATAGATTGAAAATTGTAATTATAATTTTCTTTTTAACCATTTTTCATATATATCTCAGTCAAAAATTTCCACATCAATATTTTTCATCTGCTTACTGCCCAATACTGAATAAATTATAAAAACATAATAATCATGCTTTTATTTAACGACCAAACAAGAAACATGAGCACTGACATACATAATCTAACTGTATATTTTAACTTTAATTTATCAATGATTTAATTTAAGTGTTGCTATGACGAGCTAGCCTAAATCTTAGCCCTGGGAACTTTATGAAGGAATAGGGCTCTTAACTAATAATAATTATTGTTATTAACTAATAATAATAAGCACATTTTTAGTGCATTTATCAATGTAATTATGATGTGTAGGATAAGAAGTTAATCTTTTCAGGTTTCTAGCCAAATGTGAACCTAAAGCATCATAAAAATGAATCAATGAATGGGAATTAAAGCAGTATTATGCAGAGCCACCAAATCTGGAAACGTATATAATAAATCATAGGATACAATTTCAGTAACTATATATATCATAATCTTATGGTTGATATGTATCTTGAATATAAGAGAAACTGACTATAAAAAGATATTCAGATATATGTATACATATGCACAGATATAACATAAGTTACCTTCTTCGCTTCTTCAAAGTTTATAGCTGGCCCCTGCGAGGCTTCAAAATCTTGTCCTGCTTCGGTCACCTTCTGTTTTGTTTGGCTGACTATTTCCTATTAAATAGTAAAAAATAGATCTTATATTTCGTAAGTAAGCATTTTATATACATACATATTCATGTAAGAAATAAAAATGAAATGAAGATGCAATAAATTAAATTAATAAATAAGTTAATTACACTGTAAGTGCTAGTGAAAATTTAATTGGAACGGTAAAAATATATGTAAGTGACAAGTAGCTTTCCTTAAATTTAAAGCAGTTTCTTCTTTTGACTTCAGCTAGTAGATTTAACAAAAAAAAGCCAGATAATTTGTGTTAAAATGCTCAAATGTTAAGGTTAAGTAAAGGAAGGGCTAAAGGACAATAAGCAAATTTAAAAAGCAGTTTTGAACAATGGCAGGCAGAAATGATTGGACAAGTGACATACAGTAAGTCAATAAAAATTACTTTGAATGATGAAATTCCAGTATTTTGTTTTGTTATGAAAACCGAGCAAGAAGAAAAACTAAAAAAAAAAATCTTTACCTTTCCATCTTCAGCGAAAACTATTTTTTTATTTGGTAACAAATTTTTCTTCAGAATCTTTTTAGCCAACTTTGCCTTGGTAACAACTGGTTTAGACTTTGATTTAGTTTCCTCATCAAATAGATCATCAGGCTCCACCACATCTCCCATTAATTTTTCAAGTTCATGATCTTTACGCTTGAGGGAAAATATTTCAGATTCACTATCATCACTTTCACCACCTAAAAGGAATTTAACATATATATTTAGAGGAAATATAATAAATTGTATTTAAAAAATTAAAATAAACATTGTTCCATCTAAACAAGTATAATTGATATTTGATTTTAAAGGAAATATAAGTTCTATTCTATGTAGTGTCGCCTCTATTTCATCTGTTAAAGAAAAGAAAATAAAGCAATCGGTGGACGCAAATATTCCCAAATTCTAGTCTGAAAGACCTAATTTTTTTTTCTAAAACTAACGATTTTAATGTTTTATAAGAAAACTAGAAAGCCAAAAACATGGAAAAAGAAATTATAAATTAAAATAGAAAACAATGGAATAATTTATATATTATTAATTTTTACCTAAAAACTATTAAAATTAAGTTTGGCTGAAAACTTATTAGGTAGGGGAAGCCAAATTTTTATATTTTTTTTACAAGATGGGGTTATACAAATGATATATCTGAAAACATAAATTATTCCCCACCTTATTTATCACGCAGAACACATATTGCCAATTTCCAAAAGTATACTTGACAGAATTTAAAAATTCTATTTTTAAGTAGAAATATATAGTCCCATTTTTTGAAAGGATTGGTGAAAATTTCTGAATATTTGTCCATCTTTTTCGACCATAGTACTCAACAGAATAATTGAGCTGTTATTTTTGAAAGTGCTATACGTCCACTTGGACAAAATAAAATATTAGTTTTTTTAAATGATTTTAATTACTATTATTTCATAATAAAATTTAAAAAATATTAAAAAAGATATATTTAAACCGTGACTCTTAGCTAAGTGCTAAGTAAAAAATACATTTGCCAGTTTGACCATATTTTTAAAGTAATTCAAATGGAAACCTTTAGATACAGTGAAAATGAAAAATGGATTTAAACGGCTTTCAAAACTAATAGTGGTACTGTATTATATATATATATATATATATATATATATATATATATATATATATATTTATATATATATAGTACTCATACGACACAGACATAAACTGTGTAAACCTTAAAACAGTGTTTCCCAACCTTTTTATTGGAGAAACAATAATGAAATTACAATCAAAAGCACCAAGAAAATACAAGATTAGTAAGTGCTTGAAAAAGGGTTGCAAATTATTACAATAATGTCAGTTCCCTAAGTCACAGACATCAATATTTTTTGAAATATTTGAAAAAAAAAAAAGATGAAGGTGATGGGACTGGTCTTTCACCTCAGATACTCAATCCGAAACAGGAAGAAAAAACGGATATTCCAGCAAAAGATGAACCGGTCACAATAATACTTTATAAAAAAAATTGACTAATTTTAGCAAAGAAATTAACAATAAAATAATGGAGGGTAGTAGAAAATAGAACAAAAATCAGAAACATTTCTAGTTTCTACTGTTATGGAAAAGAAATAAATTAAATTGTAAAAAAGGGAAAAGCAAGAAGATGGGAGAGGACTTTGTTTTGAAGACTGCATGAAATAAAGGAAGAGACGATAAATCTATCTGTCACTATTAGAGAATCAGTCACAAGTGATAAAATCTGTAAAAAGTTCAAAATGCAGTATTTCAGATATCATTAATTCAATGTCAATGATTTTTAAGGGAGTTTTATCAGTTATCAATTCATTATAATTAATCCAATCTTTTGGACAGATGGATTGCTTATATTATTTAAGGTATTTAAGTATACACAGTTCCCATAATTGCATTCTCTTTTCCATACTAAAGCTAATGATAACTTGCATTTTTGGAAAAAATTAAAAGGGAAAGGAATAAACAGTTAAAACTTGTTGTTACTCAACTCAAAGCGACAACCTGAAGAATAATTAACCTGATCTGAAAATACTATTTATCTTGAGCTCAAGTAATGAAAAGATAAAGTAATTATGGGTAATATTCTATGTATTCTGGAAAATTAATGGAGAATTAGAATTTGTTTCCCTTCCTATTGCCATAAATGACTAAGAAATAGGTGTATTGAATGTCTAGTCTACGTCATTTTGAAACTTACAGGTGTATCATAATGAGTTGGCTGATCTGTGACAGGTGGTAAAGCTAAGGAAAATGGATTCAGTAATCTTGGAAAAAAAGCCAGTGGAAACCGTATGTTTTTTGTCAAAATAATTTGATAATAGGATTTTGATTTGTCTTGAAATATAATACATCAAATTTAGATATGGGGTTAGAATTAGGTTATAGAAATTAGAAACAGTAACCCGAAATAAAAAAAAAAAAAATAAACAAACCATTAAAATTAAAATCCTTATCATCTTCTTGCTCATTTCCGATTTCAACAGTCTGCACATCTCCATTTTCTTCATTTTGTTGATTATTATGATCAGAATTTTCTTTCTGAGAGCCCTTCTTTTCCATCCGTTGAATAAAGCGTACTCTTGGAGCTGCTATTAAACCCAATGACCTAAAAAAAAGTATTTATGTAGACTGGAATAACTAAGTTAAAAAGCACAACTTTATGCTTTTGAAAAAATCAAACAAGCAAGTATGAATATAAATTTATTTTAAGAGAAATTGAAGCAAATACAAAATAATTTTATCATAATATAAAATGATATTGAACGAATAACAAGTCAAAAATAAATTTAAAAATGTAGATTTTAAAAATGTGTATAATTTTTTTTTTCACTCTCTCTCTTTATATTTTTATCCATACCTGTCAAATACAAATAATTGACAATCAGTAGATTGGCTGACAGTAAAATAATATACAATGAGATGAGAGGCATGAGGGTATAACTAAAATTTAACTGTTTCTTCTTTTTACTTCTATTATACCTGAACGGCCGTGATTCAGCTTTATACTGCGCAGCTATCTTTTACCATTGTTTCATAACAGGTTAAAACAATTTGTACAGAAAACTACAGTTAGTGACAATCGTTAGACATATTTAGTAATCTTAGGCAATCCTCTCTTCTTCTTTAATGGCACTACAACCCGCGAGGGGTCAAGGCCTCCTGCAACATACGCCACCAGTCATCCCTGTTCAGAGCAGCCGCCTTCCAATTCCTTATCCCAAGGATAGATCTTGCATTGGCAGCGACGCGGTCTGCCCAACGCAATTTGGGACGTCCAACTGGTCTTGGTCCATGGATATGTTCGTTGAGGAGCTTCTTAGGAATTTGGTCATCCGTCATCCTCGCCACATGCCGAGGCCCGGCCTAACGTAATCTCCCCACTTTTATAAATCTGACCAGGTCGGCTTCTTGGTACATTTGTAGTGCCGCATTGGTCCTTAGTTTCCACTCTTGATTTATACACACTGGACCATATATTCTTCGGAGGATGCGCCGCTCAAACCTCAGTAAAGCCAGCTCTTGATTCTTGGATAGTGTCCAGCATTCGGAGCTGTAGGTGAAGACAGGCCTTATTAGTGTCTTGTAGAGCTGTAATTTAGTCCTTCTAGACAGAGATTTGCTCATCATGTGGCGCTGCAGTCCAAAATAACACCCACTAATATTCTGTCTATCTCCAGCTGCATATCATTATTTGAATTTACCAGCGTCCCTAGGTAGACAAATTCATCTACCCGTTCAAAAATAAATTCTCCAATTTGGACCTCAGCTCCTCTTCTCGCTGCGCCTCGACACGCCGCCATCATGTATTTTGTTTTATCCTGGTTTACAACCAGACCAATCTTTAATGCGGCTTCTTTAAGGGCAATAAAAGCCTCCCTCATGGCTACAAATAGCCTACCTATAATATCTACATCATCAGCAAAGCCCAGGATTTGTGTAGTCTTGTTGATAATGGTGCCTCCCACATACACTCCAGATCTCCTCACTGCAATCTCTAATGCAAAGTTAAATAAGAGACATGCCAGACAATCACCCTGCCTAAGTCCCCTATGTGTCGTGAAGCACTCGGATACATCCCCCTGAATCTTTACCATGCATTGCACCCTACTCATTGTTGCTTTAACGAGGCGAACTAATTTTGCTGGAACGCCTAACTCTATCATGGCCTTGAATAGCTCGTCTCTTAGCACGCTATCATAGGCTCCCTTAAAATCAATGAAAAGGTGGTGGGTTGGGATTGAGTGTTCCCTCGGTTTTTTAAGAATAGTCAGCAGAGAAAAGATCTGGTCGGTGATGCCCTTTCCTTTCCTTAAGCCGGCTTGGTATGGGCCAATTTCTCTCTCCTCAAAAGGAAGGAGTCTTTGGAAGAGAACTTTTGAGAGTATCTTGTATGCACAGGACAAAAGTGAGATGCCACGGTAGCTGCCACATTTAAGGATGTCTCCCTTCTTATGGTTGGGGATAATTGCTGTTTTACACCAATCTTTAGGGATTTCCTCTGCTTCCCAGATGTCCAGAATAAGATAGTGAAGAAATTTTCTAAGCTCCTTTCCATGTTTAAACAGCTCAGCTGGCAGACATCGATACCTCGGACCTTGTTGTTTTTGAAGTTTTCAATCTCTTTGTCATCAGGTGGTTCCAGGTCTCCCTCTTGGATTGTCGCCTCGTGTATTCCTTCTTGAAACTCCCCTCATTTAATAGAGTGTCAAAGTGATTCCTCCATCTTCTGAGAATATCGCTTCTATCTGTGATAACCATCCACATCTTGGCACTCACTAAGGGCTTGAAAGGGGCTCGACTTTTATTCACTATCTGAAAGAACTTCCTTATTTCACCTAGGTGTCTGAATTGTTCTATGTCCTCTAGCCAATCCTTCTCCCATTTTCTTTTTTTTCTCCTGGTGACACGCTTCTCTTCTCTTCTGCTGATCCTATACTCTCCTACAGCGTTTCGCGTATGTCTCCGTTGCACCATAAGCCGGTATGCAATGTTCTGCTCTGCGGCCTCCTGACATTCATTATCAAACCATGGGTCATTTCTAGTCGTTTCTACTTGCCCAAGAACCTCACCGCTCACTGTTGACATGGCTTCCCTACAAGCAGGCAGCCCATCTCTGGTCAATTTCACCAGTCTGGTCCATTTCCCTTATTTTTGCATCCATTCAAGTCTCATAATGTGCTCTTGCATCAGTATTCTTGAGCCTTTGGATATTGAACTTGTCTCTACGAGCTCTTCAATGGTTTCTTACTACAGAGATTCTTGCTCTTATGGGGGCTACAGTGAGGTAATGGTCGGAATCCATGTTTGCTCCTCTGTAGACTCTAACATCCATTAAACTAGATATATGTCTGGCGCTCATTAAATCATGATCAATCTGATTTGTGGTAAAACCATCGTTAGAGTGCCAGGTGAATTCTTCTGTGAGGAAAGAGTGTACTTCCGACTACCAATCCCTTGGACATAGCGAAGTTTAGGAGTCTTTGGCCATTATCATTCATCACATCATGGATGCTATGCTTCCCAATGTAGGTCTAAATATTTGTTCCTTATTTATTTTACCATTGCAGTCACCGATTACCACTTTTATATTCGCTCGCCGGCAGTCATCAATTCATCAGTTTCAGGTCGCTGTAAAATAGGTCCTTCTCTTCAGTGTCAGATGGTTCTGTGGGTGCGTGTATGCTATAATTGTAGAATTTCCTTTTTACTCTTAAGGAACATATTCGTGGGCTGACTGGTTTGAAGCCAATGATGAGCTGGGAAATTTTCTTATTAACAATGAAGCCTGTGCCATAGATATGATGCCTGTTATCACAACTGTAATAAATCGTGTGTCCTCTTTTACTGACAAGGTACCTTGGCCAGTCCATCTAACTTCCTGGATAGAAGCTAGGTCAATATTGTAGTTGTCTAATTCAGTAATAAGCCTATGCAAGCCTCCCGGTCTATGTAAAGTTAAAATGTTCCAGGTGGCTATTTTAAGATCCTTATGACCCGCGTTATGTTGTCCCCTTGAGTTCCGTCCGGCTATACATTGTGCAAGTTCCGTAGTATTGGTTGTTTAGGGGGAACGGGTTATCAGCCCACTACCCCCGAGTCAGGTGGAGGTGGTGCCTCCTCAAAGCGCCCTGACACACATCCCCATCCGGAGCGGCTACCTAGGGGAGGTGGCCCTAAGGTGTGTACTGTTAATGACCTGTTAGAGTAAGTGAGATGTGTGCTGTTGTGTGAGTGAACCTGGGGCGCTGTTAAACCCCACTAGCCCTGGCTACCCCACTAGGCTAGCCCCTGCGGGAAATCTTAGGCAATCCTTACAAAAATTTTAAATTCAGAATGAGTACCAAGTGTCATGGCCGCAACTGATGTTAACACATTATATCACTCTGTGCTCGTTACGTTAATTCAACAATAGTTCCTAAAATTAAATCCTCAAACTGTGTCAGAAGAAACCATAAGTACTTTAAAACATTAAATCAAGATCAGTGAGGTGAGTGAGTGTAGTCTACAGTAAAATTCAGTAATTACATTGGTAGCAACGTGGCCAATAATCCCTACACGAGACTTAAAGTATTTACTTCCTAAAGTTCACGGTCAAGGCTTGGCAACCAGCCTCTCGATCGAATCCCACATTCGTGAACTTTTTTTTCTTTTCAATTTTTTTTAAACATATATATTTTTTTAATTATTATTATTTAAATTTATTTCTCTTGTTATAGTGACCTTTTTAGATTTAATTATTTAATTCTAATCATTTTAATTGTATAATTACTCAATGTTCAGCATGCAAGTGGACCATTCGGGTAGTGAAGTGTTGGAGGCAGAGACTCCATTTTCGGAAATAAGCGAGACAGATTCGCAATACTTAAAATGACGGACACTCCGAAAACGCCAGAGAAAGGCTGCCCCTGGCTCAGGGGGCAACTCACCCAACAAAAAAGTAAATAAATTGGCTGTTTCAAAAAAGCCAGTGACATAAAACAACAAAACACCGGAGCCTCCCATAACCCGCAGCAAAACTACTGCAGCCAATTCAAATAAATCTTCAATCGCCTCAAGCAGCAGTAACTCTGGACCTACAGAAAGCAATCGTGACGAGAACCAGGAACACCGAGGGTTCATTGACCCTAACCTAGCTCCTATTTTTGTTACGAATATAACAAATTTTTATAACTTCCCTCAAGTAATATCTGAACTTATATGACAAACTAATTTTAAATGCTTTTCTAGAGTAAAAGACATTAAAATAAATAAATCCAACAAAGAATCATACAAAAAATTAATTAATCATCTTACAGTAAAGAACTATGATTTACTCTCAGAAGACTGACCTGCCACTGCATATTCGTTTCGTATTAAGAGATAAACTCAGAGCGAGATCAAAGTAGCATAGAACTCGGTACCCAGGAGATATATCTACCTATACTAAATTGACAAACCAACTAAAAGCAGAAATTATAAAATTCAAAATTCATAAGTTAACGAACCTAACGACTTCTGACAAATCATTATGGATGACCACTAGAAAGACCTTCACTTATAAGAATTTAACCATACACTCCTTAGTGAATACAATGACTGGACAAGATCTGATGAAGAAAAAGCACAGTTATTCAGTCAATTCGTTTCTAAAACTTTTCAACCACATCCTGATATCATGAATCTGTCTCACCATGATTATTTATAAAGAGAGTTAAATATTCCCCTTCAAATGACCCTTCCTCCCAAAGCATTCCATTCTTCAGAAATATCTAATATAATTCACAGATTACCTTCTCGCAAAGCTCCTGGACACGACCTCATCATGATCCACATCTTCCTAGAAAAGCCATTCTATTCCTCACCTACATATATAATGCTATACTCCGCACTACATATTTTCCTAACCTCTGGAAATTATCCGTCTTAAAAATGATACCTAAACCTAAAAAGAAACCGGAACACCCTTCACCCTTCCTCTTATCGCCCTATCTCACTTTTACCATGTATGAGTAAAATCCTGGAAAAGCTCATCCTGAAACGATTGTACCCCATCCTGGATGCAAATCACCAGTTTGGATTCAGAAAAGTCATGGGTAGATACTGGAATTTTCCAGTATCTGAATACAAGTGATACTGATACTTTTACTTGATATTTTTGTAGCTGAATACAGTTATCCCGACTCTTACTCTTCTAATACTCTACACAGAAGCCTTTCTTGGAGCATCAGTTTTGTTATCATTTTTAAAGGAAAAAGAGTTATTCACCGAAATAGTAACCTGCACAAGGCATCAAATGATTAAAATCATGTTTTTTATTGGTTAATTATTTTTTGAAAGCTATGGAACTGAACAAAAAAAAAAAAGATTTTAACCCTACCTCAGACTTTTGCTATTCCCGTTCCAAGACACATAGAATTTGGATTGTAATACAAAATTTGTCTGTCCGCTGCCGCACGCTATACTCTTTAAAAAGCTATAGCTATGATAATACTCGTCATATTCCGGTGCTGTTTTTTAATTTTTCGAAACTAATTTTCTTCTTTAAAATGATGTAAAATTTGTTACTGTTGAAAGTAAAAAAGTGGAGAAAAAATTAATCAATTTCGTCGAACAATTTTTTTTTGCACCCGATTTCAATCATTTATGTCAATTGCCTTTACTTTATGGTATATTACAGATTATATTGATAATAAGTGAAAACTTGTACACTATTTTTACTTATTTATTTATTAATACTAAGGGGAGATGCGGCGACATTGGTCTTTCGCCGATAGTTGATACTGACCAATCAGTTGATACAAGTATCAGTATTACTGAACAGTCAGTTGATACAAGTATCAAGAGAGAGGTGGGGTGACCTTGGTAGCACCTCCCACTCTGCGAATCAAGAATCCGAGTACCTGTACCCGGTACATTTTGACCTTATCTGATACTTGTATCAACTACATTTCGACCGTATCTGATACTTGTATCTACTACTTTTCAGTATCAGCTACAAAGTATCAAATTGATACAAACTTACCCATCCCTAATTCAGAACATCCCACTCCATTATCCAGCAATGTCATCATGTGGTGGATGTTGTTTCCTCAGCTTTGGAACGTGGATTGTATTATCCAGTTGTCTTCCTTGATGTTGAACAGGTTTTCGACCGACTCTGGCACCCCGGGTTGCTTTACAAGCTCTGTAAATTCCTACCTCCTACATACTTTCTCATTATCCAATCCTATCTCTCCTACAGGTCATTGAGAGTAAATCATAATAATGTCTACTCATTCCTCTTTCATCAATCTGCTGGTGATCCTCAAGGCAGTATCCTCGGCCCAATTCTCTACACAGTTTATACAGCTGACATCCAAACTCATTCTAATACTATCCTTACCATTTATACGGATGACACATGTCTATTACCTGTCAACAGTGATCCAGTTATAGCATCTTCAATCCCATATCACTGATCTTGAAAATTGGTGTCAAAACTGGAGGATTAAAATAAATGCCCACAAATCTCATCAAATCACCTTTACTCTCCGTCACACGCCATTTCAGGCTACTTCAACATTTACTAGACAAACGCTCTAAGCTCCCAATTAATTACAAAAGACTCATCATGGCTCCACAAAGCCATCAAATGCCTCTTGTATTCAATCCTTACATCCTTCATAAAATCCTCAATGCTCCTCCTTACTTTGTAACAAACAAAGTAATCCATAATGACCTTAATGTCGCGTTTGTTGCTGATTTGGCCAAAATCCGATATCAATCTTTCATGACAAACTTCATTCCCACTCAAACCCACTAGCTTCAAACCTAGCAAACTTCTTCAATTCCTGATAATCCTCCGCGTCTTAAAAGAAGGCCTGGCCTCGTGATCTTCTAAGTTGAACTTTTTATTTGAGTACTACCACTGGGTAGTTTCTCTACTTGCCTTTATCTCGGGAGATGATTTATATTTCATTATATATTTACTTGATATATTCAGTATACAGTTGTAAATTTTAATAAATACATTTTTTTTTAAATTCAGAATGAAATGGTTATTTACAAGGGTGGTTTGAAAAGTTCTCGGAATCACCACTAGATGTCAGTGCTAGAGCAACGAGGTCCCTGCACAATAATCACACATCTTTTGTGATTGAACACGTGGCGTGAGTGGTAGTGATGACTCTTTGTTGTTGTTTTTTGCTTAGTGATTTGTGGCAATGGAAAAAACTGAGATTCAAGCAGTGATTAAGTACTTTGGTAAAGAAAGGTATGAAAGCAAAGGAAATTCATGCCGACTTTCAGAACACACTTGGGTCCACTACTATACCCCAGAGACAAAACACCAGTCAAAGCAGTGGAAACATGCTGAGTCACCACCACCAAAGAAAGCAAAGGCAGTACGTTCGGCCGGAAAGGTCATGGCCTCAGTTTTCTGGGATGCAAAAGGCATTCTGATGATAGATTATCTTCCTACTGGCCAAATAATTACGGGGCAATACTACGCAAACCTCCTAGACCAACTACAGGAAAATATACTCGAAAAAAGGCCTAGTTTGGCAAGGAAAAAAGTCATCTTTCATCAGGACCACACAAGTGCTATTGCTATGGCAAAACTTCATGAACTGAGGTAGGAATTGTTGCCAAATCCACCTTATTCACCTATTTTGGCACCATCAGACTTTCATATCTTCCCCAAGCTGAAAATTTTCCTAGGTGGACGGGGATTTTCTACAATGGAAGAACTGACAGCCGAATTGGAGAGGTATTTTGCAACCCTGGAGGAATCTCATTTTCGAGATGGCATCAAGCATTGGAACATCGCTGGACCAAATGCATTAGTCTACAGGGAGCTATGTTGAAAAATAAAAGCAGATCCAACGAGGTAAGATACTTCTTTCTAGTACATTTTGAGAGCTTTTCAAACCACCCTCATAGATTATATTAGTCCAGAGAAAATTATTTTTAAAAAACAATAAAGTGCATAGTACTGTGTAATACAGAATATAGTAGGGTCTAGTTACCTTGCGAACTTGTAGGAGTCAACTGACTTGACATCAAACACTGTTTTATCCTTCATCAGGAACAATGACTTGAAGTATGACACAAAAGCACGTTGGGCAGAAGCTTTCAGCTCATTGCTCTTAGCTACAAACAACTCCAGCTTTACCTGCGGTGATATTATCTGGTCCGGATTCACTCTGCCAAAATGACAAATATCAAATTTTAGAGAACAATAAAATGGACAAAAATGGATATATATGTTATAATTAGAAATAATAAACAAAAAATAATGATTCAAATTATTTATTCTAAAATGAACAAATTTCAAGAAACATGAGTGACCAGTTAGTTTTTAATCATATTACTTTCTCGGATTTAATAGTAACAGGATATCTGATTGATACTTAAAGATTAATAAACTGATATTATAATAAAATACCTTTTAATTAGTTCCCTCTCTTAGGGAGCTAAGAAGTTTAAATTGTATATGGTGAGTATTGATTTTTGATATAATAAAAAGTTCAAGATTTATGGGATATTTTCCAATTCTGATTGCATACTGATTGATACTTAAAGATTAATAAACTGATATAATAAAATACCATATAAGTATAAGGAAGGAAATAGTTGGGGGTGCAGTCATATTAAACACTAAATAAGTGGGTACTTATTTAGTGTTTAATATGACTGCACCCGCAACTATTTCCTTCCTTATTCAGATCTTCCAGTCAACTATCTCCTCGCATACAAAAATACCTTTTAATTAGTTCCCTCTCTTAGGGAGCTAAGAAGTTTAAATTTTATATGGTGAGTATTGATTTTTAATATAATAAAAAGCTTAAGATTTATGCGATATTTTCTAATTCTGATTGCAGTTATTTAAGATTTCCAAATTAGACAGTCTTAAATTAGGAACCTGTGGAATTATTATATATTAAAATTAAAGAGTAACATGGTAGCAGCATAAAAAAAAAAATAACATCATATAAAAAGAAATGTATATGAAAAAAGGAAAATGAGAGGATTTTATTATAAGGAAAATAATATATATAACAGCTGTGACAAAGGTAATTATTAAGATTAAGAATAAAATAAATGAGAGCAAAAATTTAGGAATAAAAAGTTAATGAAAAAACATTTAAAAAAAAAATATAATCCATACAAAAATATGGATACACATAATAATCAATGGATAAATCTGTGATCTGGAGATGGTAAAGGACACCATGTCCATAGAATAGGTAATATAGAAAGTAAATTGTCATAAATTAAATTATTAATATTTTCAATTACTTATCATTATTAATAAAAATGTGAACAATTTTGTTTTAAACTGTTTCTATCAGTAACAAAGAAAAAATTTTAATTGTGCAAGGTTATGGAAATTTTAATTGGTCATCCTCAACAAATACAAAAATGTTACATAGAGTCCTTTACCTCTGCGGTACAGAAATATAATTATTCATGATGGATAAATATAGCTAAAAAAATATAATCCAAAGAATTTTTGATCTATGTTTTCTTTCATTCAAATCAGAAGGAAGAAAAATTATGATGGTATAGATTATCATATTTCATTTACATAAGACGAACATACTTGATCTCAGAGATTGGAATTTTGCTAGCTTCTAGTTTTTCTATGATGGCGGCGCTTTCCTTCGGTGTGACTAAGAGAAGACTTTCCCCAGAGCGTGTATACCTTGCAGTACGGCCAACACGGTGGACATAAGCATCTACATCTTCAGGGCAATCTCCTTGCACCACCCAATCAACACTAGGGAAGTCTGTAAGTTAAGGAAATTCATTATGAGGACATTTCATTATTATTCCGACTTCTATATACCCCTACCATGCAATAATTAAAACACTGTCGTATACATACGACATATTATAATATACATAAATGCTGCTTATATTTTATTATTCTCAAAGATAAAATAGTATCTCATTTTAGTCATACCTAGCCCCCTTGCAGCAATATCAGTAGCAAGTAGCACAGCATATTCTTTTCTGCAGAATGTGTGGTATATTTCCATCCTCTTCAGCTGATGCATCTTACCCTGAAGAGCCATGACCGGATTCCTAGGTCTAAGCTTCTTGAATACTTCATGAAAATATTTCACCTAAACAATAATAATAGTAATAGAATTAAAATATAAAAGTCTACAATGAGCATTACAACCAATAAAAACATGAATTATAATTCTGATTCTTTTTAAAATATTAGTTAGATCCAAAAAATTGAATAAAAACAATATAAACAAATGAAATGCTACAATAATTAGCCTTTTAATTCTACTGCATACTAACCTAATTTTTTTCTTTTAAAGGAACTAAATATATATGTGAAACCATTAGAAG
The DNA here is from genome assembly GCA_964056705.1 of Troilus luridus. Taxonomy (NCBI): domain Eukaryota; kingdom Metazoa; phylum Arthropoda; class Insecta; order Hemiptera; family Pentatomidae; genus Troilus; species Troilus luridus. Next base: position 88,760,794 of record OZ057412.1, on the reverse strand, counting down.
CAAAACTAGTGGTAACAAATTATAACACCTTAACAACCATTATTTACAAATCTCAAACAGTTCTAAAAATCAAGCAGAAAGTTAAAAAAGAAAATTCTTAAAAGATATAATATAGTTTCATTATATCCAACAGAATAAAATGTTTGCATATGCAAAATTTAAAAATGTATTAAAATATAGATTAAATTTAGATATATATACACAAACATACAACAAAATTTTTCTACTTAGTTTTTAAACCATCTTTAAAATTACATTTATCATTAATGTTCAATATGAAAAAAGAAGTAAATTTGGATAAGACAAATTAAGTGGCAAAGAGGTGATTTTGGTGATATTTATGAAGGAGGGGATATGTCTGAACATGTTGAAAAGTATAAAGTTTTAGGGTCTATGCTAATTAACAAAAGAAATTTAAGACAAAGTGAAGGCATGGTTAAAATGCTTGCTATTTTTCAGCCTCACCATTACTAAACTTATGATTTTTGTCCCTAAACTTAAAAATAATAATTTACAAGATGGTCACTAACTTTGAAGGATGATAGATATCTAAAGATAAGCTGATGCATACAATATTTGGTTCAAAATTGGGACAAGTTCACTGGAAAATATAAAAGGCCACATAACGGGAACTTGCAGAGTATGCAACTGATTAATATAATTGAAATGATAGCAGCACGAATATTAAGATGGGCTCGCTAAATCGGTAGACTCAATATTGGTAATAAGGAATTATTTCTTGCACAAGTAAAGGATGATTCCTAAACTAGAGCAGATACAATTGATTAACATCAGAGGCCTAGATGTGAGAATAGGGTTCAGGATGATCTTATGTACATTGTCTTGGGTGGTAACTCGTAGAGGGAAGCTTGCTAACAGTGATTGGATTGACAAACATTTTATTATTATTATGGTTAATATAGAAATGTATGTTCCAATATAAATATAGAAATTATACATATAAACATACATATCGTCCTAAACCAAATAGATAAACACAATGAAACAATTAAAATAATTAGAATCTAATAAATATTAATGTTTTATTCATATTTTGAAATTGTAAAAAGCAATAAAGGTAAATTAAAAAGACAAACTAAAAAACTCCTTTAGATTTTTATTTCATGTTAATTAATTTAAATTAAATTTCACAAGAATGCAACCTTTTGTAAAATCTACCACTGGTTGATATCGGCAACCAGAACCTAACTATTTTGAAAGTAAAATAACACAACATAAATTAATATACCAGATTGGTGAAGGTATAAAAACAACCATAATTCAAGAAACAGATAAAATTGTATGCTAAGTTCTAAAATAAATTTAATAAGTCAGATCCTCAATTAAATGAATATCTGGGGAGTGAGAAATTCATAAATTATAAATCATACTCTAATGTTACCCAATGGAAGTCATATATTACAAGTAAACAAACCTGATTGCATGTTGACAAAAAAATCATTATCTTTTGCCTTGAATGAGCTTTTATAAAAGACCATATTATAGGCATTTTATCATGTGCTTCACAGACAATGTAGCTTTGTGTGAGACCATCCGGGGTTTTGAACTTCTCATGCTCATGGACGGCTACGTACTCTGGATCAGTCAGGCTAAGCCTTGCTAAGTCGCTCACTCTCCTTAAGAATAAACAAACATTTAACATAACAAAGTAAGCATAGCAGTTCAGGGAAATATTATGATATAAGGTTAAATGCTAATAATAAATCTTGTTATTCTGACAGAAAACCGTATTTACATTCAATTATGGCCTCTGAGGATTGATTTTTATTTTATGGTTGATCCATAATGATCGAAGATTACAACAATAAGGAATATAATGAAATTGATAATATTTTAATAGGTATAAACCATGAATATGGACAATAGCGCCCAAAAATGTTTTTTAAGTATTTCCAAAACAATGACAAAGCGCATTAATTTTAAACAGGATGTTTTTGGACTCCCTAGTTAGTACACTAGACAATTCGATTCACTATTTTTTGTTTTTCAATTTAAACCATCATACTTAGTTGTGAGAAAGAAAAAGATTACTTCATCAATGGCAACGGTGAACAGAATATATAACTGGTATTATGAAAAAAATTGTTCGATACCAAAGAGTAGCATGGATGATTATGCTGCCTTCTTCTTGTTCATTGGAAGTTGAAATTACAATATATTTCAGTTTTGTTAGGTTAATTTTGAGACCAACTTTCTTACTTTCATGGTCGAGCACACCTCACCATAATCACTAAATCATTCGCTTATGCCAAGAATTTGGTTTGAAGAGCATGTGAAAGTACAATTCAGATCAACGCTTTATGCAGCACTAAGTTAAAAAAGATTGCTCAGTGGGCATCTCAATGTCTTACACCAGAGGTAAACTCTATTATCATCAAGAACACCTACCTGAGTTCAAAAAATTGTTTTTTATAAAATTAATTAGTTTTTAAGATATGTTAAAAACTTTCAAGAAAATTTGTTGATGTATAAAAAACATTATTTTTTATCAGCTATATTTCAATGAATATTTACTCATTGATGCATACCCTTCAGTAGATTCATTCATACATTAGTCTCACAGATACAACCCAGTTTTTATAAAAAAAATTAAGGGTTATGAAATCAGTGAAAAACCCTATTAAGAGTCACCTAGGAGATATGTGCTATATTCTGAACACTAATTTCCTCTTGAACTAAGCAATGAAAAAAAAATTACTTGGTCTGTGTAGCAGAAAACAGCAAGGTCTGTCTTTGAGATGGCAGGTTTTCTATGATGGAGTTCATTGCCTTCTCGAAACCCATATCAAGACATCTGTCTGCTTCATCCAGCACTAGCACCTGTATTCAAATTCTTGTTTATTTTGTGAAAGTTTTAACAAACAAAAATTAAAATAAATAAATAAAAACCTTTTTAAAACTTACCTGATGACTGTTCTAGACAATAAGATCTTGTAATAAAAAAAAATTACAATGTTCCTCATTTTGCAAACCTCCCTCCCATCTATAAATGGAAGTAAATAAAAAATGTCTATACTATATCTGAAGTTGTGCCACTGAATCCATGCTATCTTTTACCATCATTTTTTCCTCAATATTTTCATTTGAATTATCGGATAAATCAGGTTCAAATTTAGAGACATTAACAACATCTAATGTTAATATTGAGTTTCAAATAAAATGATTTGTACCTCTTTCTTATATTCTATCTATTATTTGGATTAATTAAAAATTATTTCAGATCCAGGAACCAAAAAATTCTTGTAAGCATGAAATATATCCATAGATTTTTTAAAATGCTTTCATCAATTTCTTTTTTATTTAACTTATAGGTTTATTTTTTATTTGTAGTTCATATTTAATTTATTAAAGTGTTTTCCATTCAAACACCAAGAGCTTGTCTCGTATCCTGTATGTTTAGTGTCCTAACTCCATTCTACCAGCTCATTACTACAGATTCTTTCAATTCGCCCATAATTTTTAGCACACTACTGCAGTATCTGAAACATGCTCAAAACCTCTTTCTCATTCCTTTTATTATTCTATTAGATCGAGGCTTGTAAGTCCGTATCTTTGATTTCATTCCATCTAATTTTCTATATGTTACATGCAATTCCAATGACATTGCAAGCAACACGCATGCATTCTTATCTCCATCAAATCCTATCCCTTTTGACTGAAACTTTGAATCAATCCTCTACATTTATGTTCCTCTCTACAACCATATAAAAATTTTCAGTAATCTTAATAATGATCTGCATTTTGAATTCAAAGAAAGACTAAACCAGGAAAATCACTTCTAACCTCCATTTTTTAATTATTCAATTTTTAACTACATATCAAAATGTTAAGTCTAATAATTGGTTTTGCACAGAATATTCTTTCTTTCTATCAACTACATACTCCTTTCCTATCCTCTCATGACTTGGTACAAATATTATATGATATCCAAATTCCTACCATCCTCCTTAAAACTATAACTTTACTCAGCTTATAAGAATCAACCAGGGAAATTCCATAGTTGCCATTCTTACCTCCAATATTATTAGTATCCTTGATAACCATTCCCGACTCAAAACCGCAATCTTCCGTCGTCAGCCATCTGATTCTGATATGTCATTGTTCAGACTTCAGGCTATATAATGAGTAGCCTATACCAGTTGGGGGTATCTACACATAGATTCTACGAGACAAAACACAGTTATTCCACACTACGTAATTAAAAATAAATGTATTACTCCAAAAGTTGCAACCAATCTACGAGATTTGCTAAGAGGTTATTTTATAGTTCTTAGGAGGAGCAGATCCCATCAAAGAAATTTAGAATCAAGTGATTTCGTAGTGATATGACCTCTGTCACTTCCTGTTAGAGAAACGTAGTGTTGAATCTGGGAAATGCATAATAATCTAGCATCTAGATAATGCTAATTAATCTTGCACTATGCTGGTACATTTTTCTATATAATAATTTTTCCTGTTAAATTGTTTGTTAATAAAATATAGTCATTGGATATCCCTGAACCAATGTGGCCTTTATAAATGGTATATTTATCTTGAACTGGTGAGGTAATCCTCAACAGTTTTTTAACTTCCATCCTCATGCTCTCTGTTCGAATTAACTTTTTTTATTGGATAGATTTTTTTTCACAAGGATTCAAAAATGTCAACACTGAAAATAAACAGGGTGGCACATGTCTGTGAAATAATGGATAAATAAATAAAAATAAAACCAATTGTATGTTTCTAAAACAAATAATTAATTTAATCATTCCTGATCAAATGTGATGTTTGTGTTAATTTTTATTGGCATAGAGAATTTAATGTGTTTTTTTTTTGTCAAACATAATAGGTGTACATATTATTATGTGTATAACATAGTAATATTGTGTCACATAAAATATGATTGTGAATTAAAATGTAAACAAGAACAAAACACCCATAAACAATGGGTTATCAAAAAAAGAATTGCTAAATTTTTGGAATTAAAGTTAATAGAAAATAAAAATATTCCTAGCAAAAACTGAGAATGTGCAAGATTCTGAAACAACTTTAATAACAATGTATCGCAGAACTAATATATTTTTTAAAACAAGTGATAAAATTTGTTAGTAAGAGCAGTAATTAATTACTAGTCACCTGCATGTTGAGGCAGTCAAATAGTGGGTTCTCATCCATGTGCTGCAGCAACCGACCAGGAGTGCAAATAACAATATTCACTTGGTGCATTCTACTTCTCTCGAATTTTAGGTCTTTGCCTCCTGAAATATTTTTAAATGAATTAGATTTCAAAATAGATTTCTATAAATTACTTCAAGGGTACAAGAAGACCAGTTTGAAGATCCAGAATGGGAGGACTTTCAAGCTGGCCCATCAAGTTTATTTTCATTACAAAGTAAAATTTAAAATATTTTTATTTGAAAAGAAAAGATATGTCCAGGGCCAGGATTCGAACCCGGGTCTCATATGTTTCTGTCAGGGTGCTCTACCAACTGAGCTATCCTGGTTCGCATCTCAGTCAGACACATCCTTTCTCATCACTGATCCCATATCCCCGTGTTCTCGCAATTTGCGATGTATACAAGGGGAAGAATGTTCATTATATTTATTATTATTATAATTTATTTATTTTATTTTTTTGTTAGTTGTTATAATTTTTATTTCAAAAGAAAAGATATGTCCAGGGCCGGGATTCGAACCCGGGTCTCCCATTTTTCCATCATGGCGCTCAACCAACTGAGCTATCCTGGTTCGCATCTCGGTCAGACACATTCTTTCTCTTCACTCATCCCATATCCCCGTGTTCTCGCAATTTGCGATGTATACAAGGGGAAAACACGGGGGTATGGGATGAGTGAAGAGAAAGGATGTGTCTGACTGAGATGCGAACCAGGATAGCTCAGTTGGCAGAGCGCCATGACGGAAAAATGGGAGACCCGGGTTTGAATCCCGGCCCTGGACATATCTTTTCTTTTCAAATAAAAATATTTAAAAATTATAACAACTAACAAAAAAATAAAATAAATAAATAAAAATTTAAAATATATTTTACCTATTCAGAAATGTCTAATATATTTTATTTCTTACAATAAATTTACTTTGCTTGAAGACTAGCATTAACATATGATATCAAGTCAGATAATACCAATTTTGTTGAATGTATATTTATAAATACATGAATGTTTTTGCACAATAATGGTGAAATATTAGTAAAATTTATAATTGATATTTCTTTTGCATGAATATAGTTTACAATGAATGTTGTTAGCTATTGAATTTTATTTAACAAATAAGCATATTTGTTCAACAATATGCAAGTCTCGCTCAAGGGTCAAAGACTAGTGAGAAAGACACTGGTTACCACAAAAGTAAATCATAATTGAGTCCGTGAAGCTACGGACTGCTCTTTACTGGTATACTTTTCTTTTAATTTTAAACTGCTTTCTTGTCCTGTAAGATCTTCCATCAAGCAACATTTTCAGTATCTCTTCTCCCCATATTCTGTTCAACTTTCCAGTCCGATACGGACTTTCAAACTTGATCTGCATGATCAAATCTCCCTCCTTTCTTCTCCCTTCTCCAAATACACAAGCAATGAAAGATCTTTTTTTTTTTCGTGGTTCTGAATGTCTAAGTCTCTGATTTGTAGGCAAGAACCAGTCTGACGACTGTAGAGGAGAAATATCGTTCAGCAGATCAATAAAAAGAAATAATAAAGAAAACTTAGGTCTACTAAGTCTTTTGATAATATTAAACATAAGTGAAATTATTACTAAGTAATAATTATAGTAAGAAAAATTAGTATTGCTTACTAATGATAATATTCTAAATGATAAAAATATTGTACAGGTAGCAAAGTTTCTTTCTGGAGAAGCAAGTTCTGAACATAAATTTTATTATTTTAACTAGAAAACATTTACATTGTGAATCTACATTTGTTCAGCTATTGTTTATTAAAAACTGTTTTCTATGTTTTTAATCCAAACAAATTAAATAAAAGACCTATATAATACTTTTTTATTTTTTAAAATAATGCATTCACAACTAATTGTTCTGTAGCTTCTTAAATAATCCAGTAAACTTGTTTCTCTGATTAAATATTTTATGCAAGTCATTTTTTCCCCCTTTAAAACCTATGTTATACTGGCCCCCAGTCCAACTTCATTCCATTCATCTTCATAAAATAAGCACTTCATACTGATTTTAAATCCGCTTCCAGCTTTAAAATAACCCAGCAATAGTAATTACTAATTTATTTTAATATATTAAAAGCCGGTAAACAAATGTACCGGACCTGTTTAATAAATGGTTTTCTTGTAAGATTGCAGCCTTAAACAATGTCTTGATAATAATTTATCATGAAAGAACAAAGATGCTGTTCTTAAACTAGTAAAAAGAGTAAAGCCAATATTATACAGCAATAAATAGGTAAAAAATGCATAGCACATATATAACTTAAACTGACTTACTAATTACTTACCAATAATGAGTCCAGCGGAAAACTCGTGATATTTTCCAACTTTGACGAGAGTTTCGTAAATCTGGAGAGCTAGTTCCCGAGTTGGGGTGATAATAAGTGCTCCAACACCATCAAGGCTTGACCATTTCTGACGGAACAAGATCTCTAAAACCTGAGAGTTTTATAATAAAATCAATAATAGCTCATCAATGAATAGTGTTATGAATATATATAATTTATGTACACAAAAACAGTTTATATTTAAATATATATTAAAAAATAAACTATTTTAATATATCAATTAAATTACATGAACTTATTAAATCAATCCAGATTGTTTAACTACTAAAATATCTCATTTACATCAGATAAATGATTTTGTTGTAGTGTATCGTACAGACCTAATTGTATAACAAGAGTTTTCAGTGAGACACACAACTAAATCATTTTTGTTCACATAGGCTTACGCGGTCGTTGATATTCTTCTTCCGGGAATGGAATATGTGATGTCAGTGCTATTAACCAAGCTTTCGCTCATCGTGCTGTGAGCTTGGTTAATAGCACCGACATGACACGGTCCATCCCGAAAGAAGAATATAAGAAGTAAATCATTATTTTTTTTTTCTTCCAAATTAATAGAAAATAAATTTCAAATTGTTTTTGTGCAAATGTCTAAATGGCCAATTGTTTTATTTGTATAAATGCAGATATGCTAACAGATATTTAATCAGATGATTAATTCTTAATAAATAATCTAAAGTATGATAAAATGAATCTACATGGAACTATCCTCAAATATGTTTCAAATCATATACCATATAAGGAAGAAAATAGTTGGGGGTGCAGTCAAATAAAACACTAAATAAATGGATACTTATTTAATTAAGTGCCGACGTTTCGACCCACTTTGTGGGTCATCTTCAGGGCTATAGGACGCTGTAGCACGAGTAGACGCGGTCTAACTCAAATGTCGGAAACGTCGGCACTTAATTAAATAAGTATCCACTTATTTAGTGTTTTATTTGACTGCACCCCCAACTATTTTCTTCCTTACATCATCCAGTCAACCTTCCCTCGCTTCTCATGAATCATATAGGTACCATATAAATTGATCTTTTTTACATAGAAAAGTAATATAAAACTTATACATGTTATTGTGAACAGATTGCCCCTGTTATTAAGAACAGGCAGTAAATAAATTTACCCTATTAATCTAAATGAATTTGGCAAATAACTTACTTAATACATAAATAAGAATCTAAAATAATAAGAAGATAATCTAAGAGTGGATTAGTTTTGTTAACAGTTATCTTTACAGCTAAAATAATAAATTCTAATATTATATATATAAAATAAATACAGCACTAATCAAATACTAATTCTAAATCTTACTGGGATCAAAAAAGCAAGAGTCTTTCCACTTCCTGTCTTCGCAGCTCCAAGAACATCTTTTCCTCTAAGAGCAAGAATGATGCTTTCTTTTTGGATAACAGTTGGTACTGTATAATTATTTTCAGAAAGACCTTTTTGTGTTCTTTCAGATAAAGGAATATCTGTAAATGATTCAATCTCAGAAGTGTCAACCTATAAGACATAAATAAAGTAAATCAAATATTTTACGAAGTTAAAAACTGAAATATTGTTATTTTAGCTTTCATAAAAAAAATATATAAAAAAAAACAAGGACATAATTTACATAAAAAATTAAAATCAAAATAATTTAAGACATATTTATAAATAAATCATTTAAATGTCACATAAGTTTGTTAATGGTTATTAAGTTTATTATTTTAATAATTAATTGTACTGATCAACAGAAAGCAAAACTACAAAAACATCATAAATAGAGGAATCTAATATTTCACTAATACTTATAATTATATTGTTCAAATGATTCTAGTTCGATTCATGGGCATATTTTTTATCAATACAAATTATCAGAAAAGAGTTTTTCATTTAAATGTGCCGAGTAATTAACAAATAGCATAAGGAAAAGGAATTTAACAACCAAGTTCCAATGCAGCAAAAATAATGAAAAGTGAGGCACAAAGCAGGAAGACCTAGAAGAGAACAAGGAAGAGCAAGATTCAGCTCAGCAAGATCAGATTAGAGTGTCTCTCAGATTCAAGCTAAAGTCACCAATAATGGGTTTCGGTAGCTACATTAGAATGAAGATTTGAGGAGGCTAACTTATTCAATTTTAAACAACTTCTCAGATCTGCTAATACCTTAAAGTTGGTATGGTACAATACAATGGTTTAACCATGATGTATTGGAGAAAAGTACTTTGAACAAATCAAAGCTTCAATTGTATCGACCGAATGACTGAATTATGGTTTATCATATGAGATAAGAAAAATGTATTCCTCAGTAGCTAATTTAACTGCTCAACAGACCGGAGACCTAAGTATTCATTAAAACTTTGATGAGGATATTTACATCAAAAAGTAGATCAATGCATTTTGAAAAACATGATGTGGCTAGCTCAACTTTCAGATCTGCTTTGAGAAGATCATACTGAAAGGTTCAAGATCACACTCAGCAAAAAAATTAAAATAAAAGAATTGATAAAATTGGGTCTTTTAAATTTTATGGGACAAACCAAATTAGGATTTTAGAATAAACCAAAAAATATATAATTCAGGATTGATACTAGCCATCTTAAAATTAATGGAGAATGAGTTGATGAAAAAAAAAGATAATTTTATTCTTCAACAAACTGCATCTGAAAACTATTTGTTTTATGTTTTATATCCTTGAATTTAATTTTTACATGGAAAACATTTTTCCTTTTATTTTATTTACTCTGAAATATTTCACACTACCTAAAAAAACTGAAGTACTTCCAAAATTCTGATCAGGAGTTCACATATACGATTGTTTAAGTGGTACTAATGAGTTAAAAATAAAATACCAATCGAACAGTTAAATTAATTTTAATATGTCCAGGCAAACATAAAAATTCATAGTGTCAAAAATTCATTATATTTCAAGAATATAAATGAAGAGACTGTCCATGTATTTTAAGTCCAGAATCATATTGGAAGAGTGTTTGCTAATGGAACTATTGTTATAAACTTATATCAAATGACTGATAAAACATAACAAACTTTTAGCCACAGCAATGCTCAAACCTATGGTCAAGGTGTTTATAATGTTTATTTATTTAACGGCACTTTATGCTGCTAAGGCATAAATTCTGTCTATGTAGGTATAATTAGGATATGGATTTTTAACGAGCACCTGAGATCCTACAGGCTCAGAACCCCTATTTTACATACCTTCCGAAGGATGTCTTAACAAAAGATTTTTTACTCCCTTTTAAGAAATCCAAAAGCAACTTTTGGACTGCCTGATCCACTTAAATCCATTATCCACTGAGCAGCACCACTCTGAAGTTTATACACTCAACAGCAAAAAAAAAAACCGGACACTTAGATTTGGTCTTATAATTTTGTTAAATACATATGCATATTAATCTTTTTAATTTATGGTAAGAATGGAATAAACGCCGGAGTGCATCGTGAATGGTAGACTTCGCTACCCCAAGCTCCGGCCTTCTCTGGCCAAGGCATCAGCTCGGGCTATGTCAACATTTGAAAGAACCATTATTATGGACCAAAAAAAAAACAAAAACATGTCTATTAATCACAGAAAAGGCTTGGTTAATAAATTAAAGATGTTTAAATGTGCGAAAAACTACTTACAGTTTAGAATAGGTCCGACAGGTAAATTAACTTCAAGACAAATAAATCAAATCTGAGTTTTATCTAATTGTTTACTAATCCTGAAGGGATTAGTTCAATGGACTTAGACCCTAAATTTTCTGTAATAACTAGAATACCCACAAAAACAAACATATTGCTGAAAATTAGCTTTTAATACGAAAAATATGAAGTGTCCGGTTTTTTTTGCTGTTTAGTTTATTACAACCCTACACTACAATAACTCAATATTCTAAATATCCTTTTTCAAATATATCAATTTTATAAAATAAATGAAATTGGAAAACCTATTTGCAACATAAAACTAATCATGAATTACTAAAAATGTTAATTTAAAAATTGTACAGAATTCAATAAACTTAACTGCAGTATTTCAGAAATAAAACTACATTACACTAAAAATTAAAATGTTCCTATTGAAATTGTGGAGAGAAAAGTTGTTTTATTTTCATTATTTAACCAAATATATTTCATAAAAAGTCTGAATGGATTCAACTATTTCCTCATACATCTGCCAATATTATTTACTTCTTATTCTAACAAAATAATAATTAAAGGCTATTGAAAAAATTTACCTTGTCATATTTCAAATAAAGATTCTTAATTTCTTGTGCCTCTAATTCCCGTTTTGTACCCTTCACGGGCAATGATGTGACATTGGATGTGTCACGTCCTTTTAATTTTTTGTACTTCATATTTACAATAACAATAACAATTTATTAAACAAAAATATCTAACGATGCTTATAATTTTAACGCATATAGATCACCAGGTTATCAAACACGTGAATTGGGCAAATGACGTAGGAAGTTTATAATATCTAACCAAAGAGGTAAAATATGTTTGGTAATCATCATATCTATTTTAGAGAGGAAACATTATATATTATTTTATCATGTAGTAGAAAGTCACGTTTTTACTCGTTGATTGGAATAAGAACGTGCTTCGTCCAATAATTTCAGTAATCTTTTGTGTGAAGTATTCTCAAATTACCATGGTACCGTGATCGGAAGCTTATCGTCAACATTTTTAGCTGTTTCATGTTTCCTAAAAGAGCTTTGCTAATTAATTAATTAAAAGAAGAATCACTTTATTCTATAAAATTATAATAGGTGATATTATGGCCTTCAAATGCATTTTAGGAGCAATATCCTAGCCAAATGTACCAAAATTCTCTTATTTAAAAAATTGGTCCGCCCAGTCCTAATTTGTGGCACAGAGACACGGACCTTAACCAAGAAAAATGAACAAGGCCTTATGTTCCATGAGCACAAAAGAACAGGATTTGTGAACAAGAATTCAAATTGCATATTGTCTATGCTGTTTTGTTGTTTGTTCATTTAACGTCACTTTATGCTGCTATAGCTAATCGGACGACGCTACAGTGGGAGATCTAAATTTTGCCTATCAGTTTTAATTAGGGTTTGAGCTACCTCGAAATAGTTATTGGACCTTTCGACGAGAGCTCCGAAATGGATAATGAAAAATAAAATTTCTGATTTAATTTCACCATATCGCATGTCATTTGAATGTAATCATAAAAGGTTTGCATTACAGTCTTACGTTTAATTACAGTCTGAAGATTGACTATCGGAGCCATCCGTGGATCTACTTGTCGATGTACGGAAATGCAAGAGTGAGCGATGCCATTTTTTACAGTGGTAGCATGATCTAGGAGAGGTGCATTTACCAACATAATGGTCTGGCGACAAGCAATTAGAACAAACCTTAAGCTGCTTTATTTTATTAAAATGTTCATTGGGCTCTAGGGAGCGAAAATGGGTGCATCTATACAAACGGCCCCTTTTCTGACATAGAGATAGAGGACAAGAATTTTCTGGGTTAGCACTATCCGTCGACATTAGAACTTGTTGACGATATATTTTGGCCTATTGAATAATGAGCTTTGAGAATTATGACCGAAATTCGAGGTTAGTGAATCTGCCTGAACCTGAAAGCATTATCGATGAATAAAGGAAGAAAATTCATCGAAAGTTGGGACTTCAGATTTGGATCCAAAGTTGGTTTCAAATCGCTCGTGAGTTTTCGCATCGAGTAGCCTCAAGCAGTAGGTAAACAAAATGAATCCGGAAGATTTAATTTTTGGAAAGCATCAGCACTTTCCAGAACAACTTCGGAGAAATTTTCTAAGGAACGTGAATCGAATTTGGTACCAGGTTTGTAATTGAAAATATTGACTAGGTAATGTGTGGCTTGGATCCGCTTATTGACGTATTTCTTTTGTAAAGCATCCAGCGCCTGTTCGTAACCTTCGGAGGTCAATTCTATTGTCGAGATGGCTTGAAGTGCCTGACCCTTTAAGGCTAACTTCAGATTAGAAATCTTTTGAATATTACTCAAGTTCGCATTATTGTGAATTAATGATAAATACGTATCCTTGAAGGACACCCAATTTGAAATAAGACCACTAAAAGAGGGCAGGGGGCAGGTTAATGGTTGGCAGGTAAAATGTAAGATTCGACACTGTGCTGACTGTGGTCACCATTTCCGGATTGTTGGGCGGCAACTTCACCCTCCCCGGCAATCCCAAAAGACAAAGTCTCATAATAATTTTTCCGAGTTTCGGATCGGAGAGTCAAAACAGTTTATCGATTAGTCGTCCAGAATTTTCGCGAGAGATTTAGTTTCTTTAATTTTTTTCTAAACATTTATCGAAGGTGCTATCTAATCGTGATAGACGCGCGGTTAATAAATTTCTAATCTGAGGCCGGATAAAAATCTTGGACCCAATAGTTCGCGTTTCCGATATGTCTTGAGCTAAATCTTTGAGTTCGTCTCAAGATGGAACAATTTACTTTCGTGTTCATTTTGGTCTGATTCAGGGGCCATTATTTAATCAGATTTAAAAAAAATGACAAAACCTATAAAAAGTTCACACAAAAATTAGTACAAATAAAATGTTAAAGAAGAGTGAAATTATATTATCAATTTAGAGACGGTTCTAGTTATGACGTGCGATCCGGCCCCCGGAGGACCAATTTTATGTTTGAGCAACCTAGACAAAGTTATTAGACCTTTCGATGAGAGCTCCGAAATGGATAATGAAAAATAAAATTTCTGATTCAATTACAGCAGATCGCATGTCATTTGAATGTAACCATTTACTAAACTACTAACATAAATCACTTTTATGAATTAAATAGATAATACTTTTGATAATAGAAAAAAAACAATTGATTGAATTAAAAGAACAATTTAAACGTTTTTATAATGAGAAAATTAAGTTATACTAATACTAACTAAATTATATAAACTAATTAATAACAAAAGGAAACAATTATTATTTAATCTTACTATAGTAAATTTAACTCTATTAAATTACAAATAAATAAAATACTCAAATAAAATCGATTACAAAATAATAAATGTTTGTCTGGTTTTGTAGTTGAAATGATATAAACAAAAAAAAAACTCTTGTCTGTCTGTCGAAGTAGATTCCAGTAGATAGTAGATTCTCGGCAGGGCGAGCTGGATGTTGAGACGACAGAGATTTTCGGCGGCACGGATAGCTAGGATGTTGAGATGATCGACTGGGTCAATTCGAATTGGTCGAATCGATGACGAATGTAAACTAATTACAACTGCAGATGTGCAGCAAATTAGTATCTTCTTCAAATTCACAAAACAACTCTGAGCTATAGACCACCTTGATGTAATGGCTTATTAACTTCGTGAATAAGTAAAATTTAGGCAGATAAAAAATGATATTTGATCATACTGTTTTGTTTACATTCTTGCTACCATTCATATCTGACTTCTTTCCTCAAAAATAGAAATAGAAGGCCAATAACAAAATGCTATTGGCAGGAAATACCAAAAGAACTTATCAACTCGTGGATACCACAAACAATTTTTGCTTACAAACTGCAGCCCATGGACGATTACCCAAACAAGCTAGATTCCTTAATGCGATTCTCCCACCTACAACTCTATACCTCTCACATGCTTCCCTGGTTTATAGGTCAGCGTCTAGGTACCAAAAAAGGGCTCGCAATAAATTGAAGAGAGCTGCATTTTTGTTATGTTGAACGGGCATGTATGACTAGTGGAAGTCCATGTTTGCTACCAAAACAACGGATGGGAAAACTATTGGTGCCCGAAAAACCACGAAATTTTCGGATTTATTTCAGTTTTAAGCATGTATCTCCAAATCAGTGCGTTTTTGATAAAAATATAAGCAATTACTATTACTATTAATAATTATTTTTAATGTAGATTAAATTTTCTATGATTTGACCCCAACCGCAGTTCTAATAGATTCTGAGTTACGTCCCTTTGAAAATAGGTAATTTTTTCTGAAAAATCCAAATTTTATATTAAACTTTCGTGAGGAACACCGGCCGAAGGAGTGATCCTACGAAGAAAGTAATGAGAAATGAAGCTGTAGTAAATTTAATTAGCTTTATGTAAACACAAATTGGGCCGCTTTTTCGGGCACCAAAAGTTTTCCCATCCGTTTTTTTGGTAGCAAACATGGATTTCCACTAGTAAGACATGCCCGTACAACATAACAAAAATGCAGCTCTCTTCAATTTATTGCGAGCCTTTTTTTTGGCACCTGGCCGCGGGCCTATATGCTATCGAAGCATAGAGCTGTAGGTGGGAGAATTGTATTAAGGAATCTGGCTGGGGCTAATCGTCCATGGACTGCAGTTTGTAAGCAAAGGTTGTTTGTGGTATCCACTAGCCTTCAGGCTCACTAAGCCTTATTATTATGCTCTTCATCCCTAACTTTATGTTAGCAGTAAAAATGTCCAAGAAGAAATAGGTTTAAGTGGGAAGAAAGACCTTGTTATGTGCTTAAATTAAAGCTAATTAAATTTACTGCAATTCCATTTCACTTGACTTTCATCGTAGGATCACTACTTCGGCCGCAGTTCCCCACGAAAGTCCGAAAAACTTAAAATTTGGATGTTTTTGGATAAAATTACCAATTTTCATAGGGACGTAACTCAGAATCTATTAAAGCTACAGATAATAGAAAATGTAATCTACATTAAAAATAGATTTTTCATAGATAGTTTTAGATATAGGCCAAAAACTGAAATAACTCCGAAAATTTCGAGGTTTTTCGGCCACCAAAAGTTTTCCCATCCGTTTTTCGGTAGCAAGCTTGGATTTCCACTAATGATACATACCCTTACAACATATCAAAAATGCAGCTCTCTTCAAACACTTGGCCGCTGGCCAAATAGCGCTTATTAAATTTTTAGTTATTCTTTCGTAACTCAATCCAAAAACTTTACAAGCCTCTCTTAATCTTTTTGATGCGATCACTTCAATACTAATGACTAGGTCCATTCTTCACAATTCTGCGTTGTGTAAGCTTCTAAATGAAGAGTATAATGCAATAACATAATTCAATTCTACTTCTAGGGCTTGGCTCAGTTAGATGGGCATTATACATTTTCCATTATTAGAATAGTTTAAATATATCATATAATTTATATTACTGTATTATAACTTATGGTTGATAGGTGATCCCACAACCCATTGCAGTCTGGGAGGTTTACTTATCCAATATTTTGACTTTTTATGTGAGATATACATCAAGTAATATTTTAATTAACACAAATCTGTTTTTATGGACTTCTAATCTCACATCATATAGTTCTATCTGTATCTCAACCAGTGTTCCAGAGAGGTTATTACCCCAATTGAGTTACAAGTTTTAACTGTTAATTCATTGCATTTTCCAAAAATAAAAGTTATCATGACCTCTAGTATAGTTAAGAGGATGAATTATGGCAAATAATGAATTTTGGTAATCATTTCATCAAGCAATAAAAGTTTCAACTAAGATTTTGAAGTATAGAGGATATAGGTTTGTTGAAACTTCATTTTTGAATGAATTGATTATCATAAAATTCATTTTTCCCATACTGAAGAAGCTCATAATAACTAGAATTTTCGGAAAATACTATAAGGAAAACTTCTTTCATTATAAAACCAAGTTTTATAACAAAAAGTTAAAACTTGAAATGATCCAACTGACAGAACAATCACCCCTCACCCTATGGTCTAAGCATCTCATCTCAAGTAACATACACAAATTAAAAGGCCTGTCAAGCATGTAAAAAGGGATTAATGCAGAAGCGACTAACCTATTCACACACCACTGTTGACAATTTTGTTGGCTGCTAATTTTGGTTTTAACTGCGCTGTTTTATTATTAAAATGAAGCTACTAAAGATATTAAAAAGCAAGATTTGAATACATAATTTATATGAATGCAATACTGTATACTAGCACTTATGGAGGAGTTAAAGCAATTGATTGGACTCGAGCTCAGGCAAGCAAAACTTACCTATTCACATTTCAGGGATGTTACAATAATGCGTTTCTTCTTTTAAAAAAAATATAGATCTACTTAATTAAAACCATAATTCTATGTAAACTGGAATCCAATCGATTTTTTTGATACATCTTCCTAATTATTAACATTTCAAAATCATAATTTAACAGAATGGATTTAGGTTAAATAAGGTTGATAATTTACAATAATACAACAGCAGCTGCTGAAATGTACTTCAATAAGAACCAAGAAGATTAACCCTTAAACTGCTACAGATGATATATGCAGGCGCAAGGGAACGTGCCCCCTTTGCTAAAGACATAATATGCCGTTGCACTGCTTTTTTATCTATTTGCTAAAGCCGAGTTTAGACGACACAACATTGTAATGTTGGTCTTTGTATAGACAAATATTGTGAAGATTTTACATTATATTCCGTCTCACTGCTTTTTTATCTATTTGCTAAAGCCGAGTTTAGACGACACAACATTGTAATGTTGGTCTTTGGATAGACAAATATTTTGAAGATTTTCATACAAAATTAAAGTATCAAGAAATAAATTTTAGTATTAAAAAAAAAACTAACTCCACCAGTGTCGGCCCATAGCCCGAATCAAAAAGGAGGATGGAAACAATGAAATACGTTAAAGATAGCAGTAAAAGGGCATAATGAAGAATAAAAAGTATGTAGCATAGGCCGGTAGATGGCCCACTTTGCGCTGTGATAGACGTAAAGCTCTTCCCTCGCAGCAATTAAAGGGTTAAGAGTAAAACTTATTCCATTAAAAAAAATCTAAAAAATTAAATGGTTGTATAATTAAGTGGAATACATATTGAAATCTTTGAGGATGCATAAAATACACGGAAATATTAAAAAGCAATTGGCTTCATATGAGATTTATATTAAAGAAGAGAAAAACATTTTTTGAATACATAACAACGATATAGCGTTACACATGACAATAGTCTGACAATGGCTTCAGGATAATCAGAGGGTCTTCATCAGAAAAACCTTAGCGGTTATTGACAAGTTCAATTTAATAACATTTTGAAAATAACAGTGCTTTAGAAATCACTTCTACTCTACACCATAAGGTTTTTTTTTTTGGTTTTGTTTTTTAAACTAAGTTTTGTTCTAATATAAATCTTTGGGTGCTGTATCAGCAGCCCTCACATTAAATGTTAATTAAATATAATTTATTATATTTAGGTTATCAATATGTCACAGGTATATTACGCACAAACAATAAAACTCTTCATCCTGGGGTGGCCATCAGTACAAGATACCTGCAGTAACTATATAAATATATATATATGTAACTATGAGCATACACAGGGAGAGCAACAGTAAAACAAATGCTTCGTATTTGCAACAATTCATATAAATACAACACCAAGATAGTATTGATCAATTTGCTACATAACATTAGGTACATTCAAGAGAAGACATATATATATATATTATATGGAGTTTTCAGCTACTCGAAGAGTGAGATTTATACTATAATTTGTGTAATCATACCTATCTGATCAAAGTACAATGATGAATAGTTCATTTAAAGTGAGAATAATGTATGCTCTATGATTAACAAACTTAAAACACATCAAATCACAAATATGCATTTTGTACATATACTTATATATTTGGGCTGTCTATATAAATATATTCATATATATATAAATATCTTTATATTTAAATTACTCAAAAGCCAATTAAAAATAAATAATAGAAAAGTTAAAAAATTAAAAAAAAATAAACAGAAAAAAATTTAATGTCTTTTTTAAATTTAAATTACAATAGTTTCCCCGACAAACAAAAGTAAAATAAAATAGGTGATGGGCAAGGGAATGTGAAAGGTTACTAAGCTGGACTAATGTGTGTAACACATCGGTTAAGTGAGGGTGGCCTAAATACATGGTCTCACATTCAACACGTCATAATTTACACATAAATATAGCAACACGAAACAAAAATCAATTATTACAATATTAAGATGTAAATTAAAAAAAAATATATGTAACAAAACAAAATAAACAGTAATTAAGTTTTATAAATTAAGGGTATATACCTATGTAAATGATAAACAACAATATTATTACTAAATTACTTAATTTTTTTTGTTTTTTTGTTTTTTACAAAAATTTACACAGATATTTTTGTTTTATGTTAGAACGTTGTGAATGCTCACTTATTGATAATACCACTGAAAACATCAAAGCCCACTTGAATGTCACTTAGAGTAAGGCTCCTTTGCCAAGTTGAGTGGTTCTTTCATCAACAATGGAAAAGCAGGAAAATGCGTTTCACATCACTTTGCTTGATGATTTTCAGCGTTCGCCGACTGTTCACTTCGATGTCATCATGGTTACAAACTCTAGAACAATTAAAAAGGGAAACAAAACAGCTGTTATATTAAATCTTTCGCTTCAACCAATGATATTATAATAAAAAATATACACACTCACAAACATACATACCGTCGAAGAAGAAAAATTTTTTTGATTTAAATTTCATTATTAATAATAAAGACTTATATTTAAGATAACTCTTGAAATATTCTCTGATTAAGTTAATCTAATACTTTATAAGTAATAAATGTATCTATAATAATGAATGACATGAAAATAACACAGAAAATAGTAAAAATTTCTACAACAAAAACTCATTAACAGTAATAAAAGTTAAAATTTTACCTTCATATATTATACATAAATAAAAAGTAAAGAAATAAATAGAAAGTAGTGCTTATTTTCTTTAAACAAATAGCCGAGAGCATACTTTACGAGATAACTTCCATATAAAACCATTGGCTACCAGTGACACATGCAAGACAATGCGCAAAGAACATGCACTTGACCAGAGCACATTGAGAAGTAGAGTCCATGATTAACATAAATTTATATTGAAATAAAGCTAGCAATAATTTCGTCTGACACCCTAAATAGCCTTGTAGAGGGTATCAAGTGTGTCAAGTTGTGAATGAGCTTTTTTTCTGGTGATACTTTTCACGTGTATTTCTACAGAGCATCACCCACATATATATGTATTTATATGATATATAGCTAACATCTACCAAGTACCAGGGAATTTTCTAGTGCCTTGGGTGATTATCAAACTGTGCACATTTGTATATGAGTGTATGCATTGAGGAAAACCAATAACATTTATGCTAAAACCTATGAAAAAATATAAGCTCTAATAGTTAACTAAAAGTAATGAAATAAAATTATGTTTGTAGTTTTTATGACAATATGCAGTTTTTTTGGCAAGATATAATGCTAATTATTATTTAATTTTGACGGTATTATGTTATACCAGTTATACTAAAAACTTATAGAAAAATATTAAATCTAATTGACAAGTGTAATAAAATAAAATAGAATGTTTACTTTTGATAGGGAGTTGATAATAATAAACTCAAGGACTTAATTTAGATTTATTAGAGAACATTAAGATGATACTTGTAATAACAAATATCATTTAACTTCTACCAGAATGATGAAAAAATATTTTTGTTATGGGAGGGGGAAAAACCCCCCCACCATAGACAATAAGAAAAATAAACCAAGGAGTTTAAAAACTAAAAACACACACATAAAATAAACTTATGTAAGGAGTTTATGAAATCATTTAGAAGATTTTTGAACGATCACATACATTTGAGATTAAGTGTGGATGGTACTTTACTTTCATTAAAATTTTCTTTAGTTAACCTGTAAGGCTATTTGAATGAAAAATCTATTTTTAAATATACATTGCAATGATACATATATATAAAGAAGAAGAATAATAACAATCAATAATGAAACTTCGCCTAACCTATTAGGCATTCTAAATTGAAGATAATGATTGGAATTAAATCAATCACTTAAATTATAAGTCAATCAATTACAACATTTATTGATTAAGAGCAAAATAAAAATCTCTCAAACATCATCACCACCAAGCAATGGGTAGTCTTTTAAATCAGTCATGACAAACTCCTTGTTAAATTATAAGTCAATCAATTACAACATTTATTGATTAAGAGCAAAATAAAAATCTCTCAAACATCATCACCACCAAGCAATGGGTAGTCTTTTAAATCAGTCATGACAAACTCCTTGTCTTGTAAGTCATTAAAGACGGAATCATCTTCCTCATCAACAACTTCTGTCAAGGATGTATCTGATTTTTGTGGCTTCTTTAACTTTTTAATTTCTTTCCTTCTTAATTCGACATTTATAATGCCTACTATTTGATCCATTCTGTTTATAAATTCTGCAATACGTAAATATTTTAAAAACAGTGCCCACAAAAAATACTTTAGGAAGCATTTTAATTGTTACAACTACTCCGGGAAGGGAATTATTTTTGCTGATTCAATAATGACAATTTAAAGCCTTAATTAGTCAATTAATCCACTTTTATTTAACCCATATCACCACAAGGCTAGTCATGATATACATATAGATAGGTTAATGGTGAGACAAAAAGGTGGAGAAACATGCTTTGATAAGATGCTACAGGCATGCTTAGGCCTTGCCATCTCCTTCTTTGGGTATGGAGAGAAACACCACAACTTCAAATAAAATAAGAAAAAATAATAAACAAAACATTGGGGAGAAGAGGGCAAACAATCTACCACCACATATATCTGGTTAAATGTGTCAAATGGAAGGAAAGGGTCATTATTTTATTTTGTTTCATATAAAGATATTTTGGCAACTTATAATTTATTTTAACTGTAACAGAATAACAGAATCAATCTATTAGGCCCCCAATTAATTGACAAAATTGAGGGAAAAATTAAGGTGCACCAGGTCATTTAAAACACCAAAGATAGAGAGGAATGCATTTACAAAAATACATGTAAAAGGTACAAGTATTGACCCTGATGACATCTTAATTTATTCCGAATTTACCTCCACATTTGTATTTCTAAACACTATATACTAAGGCAGCCCCAAGCGTTCACTATCTGACATCAAAAGCATAACTATCCTCAGCTATTGCTAATCTGTAAATCTAGGCCTTATTTACATGCTCTGCCCTTCTGTCCTTTCTTCCGATGGAGAAGTTAATAACAATAAAACGGATTATAAAGCATCTAAATAATATATCTCAGCCAAACACTAATCAAATTTTGTCAGGTATGCTGCCACTTGTCCAATTAAATACACTTACATTGATAAAAGTTTCTTATACAAAACTGTAAAATTATAAGACGAAAATTCCCATGAAATAAAATGTGCAATAAAATGAACAGTTGTTTAAAGACAAAAGAGAACTGAGAAAAACCTACATGCCAGGTAATATAATATCAGAAAAAATTATTATTCACATTCATTGACCGAAACTCACGATTCTTCACCTTTATTTATTACATGGAAAATAAAACAGGTTTATATCAAGCCAGTTCAGACCTAGTATCACAGTTATATTCTCTTTAGATATAGTCTTTCAACAATTATTTCAGTTTTCATAAGAAATGGTAAAAAGTAACAATTCAATTATCAAAATGAAGTAAAATTTTGAAAAAGAAACCCAAATAGTTCTAACATTAAACCTCACCGAATGAATAGGTCCCATGATGCGATTGGTAATAATAATTCACGATCTTTTTAAAAATAAAAATAACTCCTTCATACTATTTTCAAGTTAAGTACAAAAACACTAAGACAACAGGATTCAAATCAATTAAGTATCAAAACTAGAAATAACAACAAACTTTGAAGGTAAATTATTTTTTTTACTATCAATTAATGGCTGATTAATAAAACAATATTTACTGACATTTAATGATTAACTACTGAACAAGTGGCACAACCATGATAGCTTTTGATTGGCGAATGAAACCCAATTTTAACAGTGCTGTCAAAAAATAAAAATAAAATAAAAAATAAATAAAACCAATTTATTATTATAGGTCAGAGCATTAGTGAATGTAATAAATTTGATAAACAAATTCTGTTAATCATCCTAATTTTAAATATATGTTTAAATGTATTACAATAAAAAACTGAGAAAATATATCGAAAGGCGTAGATAGAAATCAGGAATAAATGCAGAAGTAATATTAGGCAAATTATAAATATTTAATGTTTATACATCAGTGGGATAGGATTGAGGGTTTAAACATGCCCTAAGAGCAGCTTGGTGAACTAAATTCGGTGTTGGTTGTATATAATAAAGTATATGATAATATATAACAAACACAGCTAACATATGACATTCCACTTTTGAAAAGCATACGTGTCTCTCACTGACCGAGCATCGGTTGAAAACTATTCGAGCAATAGTATGGAAATCTGCAAGGAGAGACAGCAACGAGTCACATGACAACATAAATCATAACTGGCAGAAGAATAGAGAAATGATGTTTATTTAATAGTAGTTGTTAAGTGCATAGTTATAGAATTATAGCATTAGAGATGGAGTGGTAAATTAAGAAATAAATAATAAATGAAATTATGGTATGGCTTTGGGAACAACTGCCATAAGAACAAATAAAATTTCATCTGACTACAAAACATAATTTCCTCCTCAGCTATCAGATTATTAATTATCTAAAACCATGTTAGTATAGTAAGTTAGTAAATATAACAAATGTTTAGTAATATGTTACACTATTGAGAATAATCATATGAATAACAGCATGAATCATGAAATTTCAAACAGATGGGAAGATAACAGTGAAGTATATAGCGCAGCTGACTTTAAGATAAAAAATTCAAAGTTTGTAAAAATGGCTAAGTATAATTTCAACTCTGAACTGTAATTAAAATATGTATATTAAGTTGATAATCTTTTTAGTTAGAATCTTCTAAAACAAAAATGGAAGTGTCTATTGAAAATATCATTATAATCTCTTTTAAATTATTATTATAGACTCATTTATTGAATATCAATATTTAAGTGCAAGCATATGTAATTAAAACTCAACAAAATAAAAAAAGCCATCAATACAATAATGAAGTTAAATGATAAACAGTAAAAAAGGTATACCGTAGAAGTGAGAAATGAATGTATGATTAAGAACAACCCAAAGATTAATAAACATGAACAATACCAAGTAAAGAAAACAGATAGAAGAAATGTTAACAGTCAAAGAATGTTAAAAAAAACTTGCTAATTGTTCTTTCTCATTTGTAGATTTGATAGATACACAATCTTCATGTATGATGTATAAACCTTGCAATTAATTCTTTTTTTAAACAAATATTCACATATCAAGGACATCAACCCAGATCTCAAGAATATTAAAAATTCAAATAATGCAATTTGAAGATTAAATAGTAGGATTGTATTCACTGGTTGGGTTCAAATAATGTTGAAAACCAAATTTAGCTGTGGACAAGGTTCATTTAGGATTTGGGAAAAGTATGCTGGGAGATGAGTTCCAAAATCATGCACTTGCAAAGGATATATAATATTCAATTTTAGTTAAAACAATTTGATCAATTTTCTGGATTAAAAAATCAAAGTAGTTTCTTTCTTAACAAATAAAACCTTAGGCCAGATGCTCCTACTTCCCCCTAAAATAGTAAATATTGCACTGCAGTTGAAATAATCAATCCTGATGAAAACTAACCGATGTAACAATTATGTTATAAAAAATTAACTTAAGTACAGCTTTTTAAAAAATATTTATCCAAATTCTGGTCTTTTTTATAATTAAAAAAGTATTGTTTCTTGTGATAATGATAAGTAAAAGTACAAAATAAGACCTATACTGTTATCTACTCACCCTCATAGTTCACCTGGCCGTCACCATCAATATCAGCCTCTCGGATCATTTCATCCACCTCTTCATCGGTGAGCTTTTCGCCCAGGTTGGTCATTACATGTCTCAGCTCAGCAGCGGAGATAAATCCATTACCGTCCTTATCAAAAACTCTGAAGGCTTCCCTAATTTCTTCTTCAGAATCGGTATCCTTCATTTTTCGAGCCATCATCGTTAAGAATTCCGGGAAGTCAATTGTTCCATTGCCTATTCGGGATAATACATTAACATATTTTATGATATAAACAAATTTAGTATTAGTATATTAGCTCGTGGACTGTAAATTGGCAAAGATTAAAAATAAATAAATAAAGTTTACAATTTTCTTAAACAACCAACTAAATTGAATTTATGTTCGAACATTAAAATTATTTTATTTTAACAAAATATTTTGAACAGCATTATACAAATTTCTTTGTTTATACTTTTTCTGGATAGGATTCATGAAACTTTGATGAAGACACTTTAATAGGATTATTTCTGTTGAGGGCAAATCTTTAATACAAATAATTTCTATAATTTTAATAAAATTAATGAATTATACATACAATTACAGAACTTATTAATCATTCATCATAATGAGAATCACTCATAGACTAATTCATAAAAATATCACCACCTTCAACATAGTTGGCTCACACTAACATACTGAGAAAGTTTATTAATTTATGTACTAAATATTTACTAAGATATGTATTAAAAAACATAAGGTTGTAGGATGAAAATTTATAGGAGGCTCATTTGTTAATTATTGAGGCTACATGACTCAAGCAAAATATAGCGATGCATGGATGAAAATAGATTTCAAAATTACAAAAAAAAATAGTATCATATAGATGTCATAAAATGAGAAAATCCAGCATGTCTAGGTTGGGATATGCATCTTCAATAACAGGAAGCAGAGTAGCTTAGTGTTAGTGTGCTACTAAACTGTAGGTCACAGGTTTAAGACCAGGTGTGAAAGATAATTATTTTTTCTTATATATGCCAGTCATCAAACCTGTGGAATGAGCTCTACCACCCAGAGCACTCATTGCAGATGTAACATGCAGTGAGGGAGTGTTGAAAGTTTCTTTTGATGAGACCGATTAAGCCAAAAGTAATAGATTAACAATCTTAGAAATAATTAAATAATAGTTAACAATTCTTGAAATCATAGAATCTGTATTATTTATGGTGATGTTTTATTATACATCTGTAATAAAACTTAAATAAATGAGGATTTAACTATAAAATAGAACTTGGCAATACAACTTACATTAACAGATAATTAGGTTCGCAAGAACAAAAACATGTAGAAATGATAAAATGTTTTAATGAATTTGGGGCACAAAAGAGGGTACTGTTGATGGGGGAAGGAGGGAAAGCCTATGGGGGATAGGGAATCCTAATGGTTGAACATGATCTTTGAAGGGTCTTTTACAAGCATAATCCTTGACTTAGAAAATCTAGTATGGGAAGCAGTGGCAAAGAAGTTATTATTTTTAAATAATGTTAATTGAAAGATGTAGTAAAATTTAAAATTTTGTTATAAATAAATTAAGTTTTTAGTACCATCAGCATCTACTTCATTGATCATATCTTGAAGTTCAGCTTCTGTAGGGTTCTGGCCAAGAGATCGCATAACTGTTCCCAATTCTTTGGTAGTGATGGTGCCATCACCATCCTTGTCGAACAGCGAGAAAGCTTCCTTGAATTCTGCAATTTGTTCTTCTGTAAGCTGGTCGGCCTAAAACATGCCAATTATTAGTTTATTAACTAGGATATTATTATTATTAAAACAAAAAAGAAGAGAATAAGTTTACTTATCTTGATCAAGAAATTTTAAAAATTATCTTAAAGGTCATGATGTAACCTATTGTTCGAAAAACAATGTTATTAATCAAAATATTAATACTAGGAATAAAAATAAATAATTGAAGATCCCAAGAAGTTTTCCAGTTGAGGTTGTTATATGAGGCTGGCTATTAGATATTTAAAACAGTGATTAGTAATTTCAAATAAAAATTAATAAATTATGAGAAACACCATACATTAAAAAAAAAAAAAAAATGAAAAATTAAGATAATTGTTTTTAAAGACAATTTTTTTTTTTGTAAGAGAATAAAATAGGAAAGAACTGCTTTTTTTCTAAAGCACTTATGGCATACACCTGTAACCTTAACTTTCCTTAATTAATGGAAAATAAGAATATTGACACTCAATGTTTAAATTACGAGGTTTTTATCGTGAAATTCAACAGAAACTACACAAGAAATACAAAAATTACTTGTAGACAGAAATACAGCAATAATAAAATTTTGACTTTTTTAAATTACTTACTGTATTTGTTACTTTTGGCACGGACATAATGAATTTAAATACGAGAAATATAAATTTTGAACCAAAATGAATTGAG
Organism: Troilus luridus; assembly: GCA_964056705.1. Lineage (NCBI taxonomy): Eukaryota > Metazoa > Arthropoda > Insecta > Hemiptera > Pentatomidae > Troilus > Troilus luridus. The sequence goes on along the minus strand of OZ057412.1, from coordinate 88,733,133 downwards.
CACAGAGAAATTGCTGATTTTTAAATTTAGAAATAATTTTTTAATTAACACTACATCTTGGAACATGAAATCCGATAAAAAAGAACCTAACTAGAAATTTGAGGGAACATATGTTTCAATACTTTTCCTATCATAAGAAATAATATAACCTATGTAAATAATAAATAATGAATAAACAAAGTCACACATATTGTCGAATAACATCTTCAAGAGTTAATTTGGTATGAGGTATTGGCAATAGATCTTCTTCTTCTTCTGGTTCAATCTCAATATCTTCTTCAGTAATGGGGATTTCTATATTTTCATCTTCCTCATGAATGGGAACCTTATTTTCAAATGAAGTATCTCCAATCATTTCGGGGATCCATGACTTTGGGGAGAAATTACTCAAAAATTCATCTACGATTTTATCCATTTCCTGAACTGTATCTGGTACCTTCCTTTCGATAACTTTCTCAAGTTCCTCTTTTTTACTAATGAATTTGAGGTTTTTTAGAGAATCTCCAGACGAATAGGAAGGGAAAGATTCGTCCGACTCCGAAGAACTCAAATCTTCTAAATTAGAATCATCTACTATATAATTTTCTCCACGCCTCTCAAGTGATGGAAGACGCTTTAAAATTTGTTTTAACACTTCATCATTTTCATCACCAATGTCAATAAAATCAGTATCTTCAGTTTCAGTATCAGTAGATGAACAACTAAGCAAATATTGTATTTTCTGTTTCACAGAATGAGGAATGTCAATGGTAGTTTCACCTTCAGGTAATGAACACTCTGACCTACTCTCCTCAAGATCTGACATGATAATAACTATAATATTCTCTTTTATAAGTCAAAAACTTTTTCAAGTGAACAGAATAGAATTAAACAATGCATTAAATTTATATTTCTAAGCAACAATACTTCAGCAACAATTAAAAAAAAAAACTATGTTATCTTGGGCCAATAAAAATGTTTCCCATCTTTAGTCCTAATGAAAGGATCCACGAGGATATCATATTTCCTTTTTTCTAATCCGAAAAAAATAAAAAAGGCATATTACCATTATAAAATCCAAAAGATTTGGACCAATGAGGAATTTTAAATGACAAATAAATAAATATAGGCAAAAAAGAGCCTTTAAGAAAATACCACAGGTCAAAGTTGCATGATGGCGAAAACACAATTCGCTCTCAAAAATTCGAAATGGCAAAACTCGATTAATTCAATGGAAGAAACTCACTAGCACGAAAATATTGGTAACGATAACAAGATAAGAAAGCAAAGGACTTACCATTTTGTTGAGTGATTCCACAGGAGACTAGTAAACACTGCCGGTTAAACTACAAAAGCCACACTGCACCGGGACTACTGGTGGAAATACTTCGAATTGTCGATGTTGCCGATGACGTCAGCGAATGTATTCCTCCGCACAGGCAAACTTGATATTGTTTTAACTATTAAACACTTAACACTTGCTGTTGTACTAATAGATAAATATAACAAACACGAACAAATAGAACGTAGAGGAGAGAGCGAAGACCCTGCTATATTGGTTGGTATGAGTGGATTACGTTTTGTCAGGGAGAGACGAAACGCTTTATAGGTGCTGGGTGCGGTCTTGTTTACAAGGGTTCCCTGTCCGCCAGTGGAGCTCGCCTCTGATTGGCCGGCGGTCACCTGCAATGCGTCAACTGCCGTCTTCGTCCTCGTCTCACTGATTCACTCCCCACTTCATGCCTATCCAACAAAGATTCCCTATTCTGTCACCATTGTTTTTATTTACTCATAATTAATAAATATTCATTGGGTAATTTTATTTAGGGTAGAATCTCTCTTGGCTGGTACATTTTATCGATTAAATACTATCCGACTCGAATAATAGAATACTGAATTCTATTATTAAAAAAACCGATACCACATATAGTTAAAAATTAAGTTTTTAGTAGGAACGATGTCTCAATTATTTAAATCTGATAAAATATAGTAAAAATAATGGGAGTGATGGTGGAAACGTTTGAAATTGGCGGGATTCCGTGACCGAGCATGCGCACAATGCTGGCGCGGAATATTTGAGTATTGCGGATTGCGAACTGTCCTATTGCACTATTGCGCAGTGTTGTTATTCAGCTGAATGCAGGGATAGTGTTAATGCAGATAAGAACTCTTTTGGTATAAATGGCTGACAATTTTCATCTGCCTGTCCTAGTTATTTATCTAATAAATTATTGATTGAGATCTGGCTCTAGACAGCCGGCCGCCTGAGCCGACTGCGGCCGGCCAGGCCGTTACGATCCTTCGCTGTTTCCTATTCTCTACTTATGGAGAATGGGTGACCCTCTCATATTATTTTACCGAATAACGCTGTTAAATTTACATTTTTTCAAAGGTTTGAACTAAACACATAGTATATTATTTGTCCCCAATTTTTTGTTTATATACACGAAACGTTGATGCAATGATATAAATAAAAGCTATATTAAAATTATTGATATATTACTGCTTTAGTAAAATTAATTCCTTGATGTATTATTTTGTTGCTACAAGTTAAGGCTTGGTTTATGTTGCGGCAAAATAAAAATAATTACGGACTGTGTATAGTAACTATTACTGACTACAGAACCGATTTACACATACTGTTTAGGTTATATCATCTTTACTTCCAAATATTTTTTGAAATTTTAATTTATTGATGTAAATATTACTGAAATACAAACATCTACCTTTTTCGGTTCACGTATATAGATTACGTTCTTTTCACATACTAAAACTGACGAGTTTATTATTAATATTTTCGAGAATGTATAAAAAATAAAAAGTGTGTGTGTCAGCTCCAACACGCGACTGGAGTTTACCCCTTTCCGTTTCTAATGAATTTCAAATGTGTTCTTATAATTAAAATTATAAATATATATATTTTATTAATTGTGCCAACGTTTCGCCTTACGTTGTAGGCCATCTTCAGGGCAAATAGTGGGTGTGGTGACTTCTTACAACACTAAAACTGTCAACTGAACTCATATAAATGTATATTCACGGTTGTGAAATAAATCCCAAGAAAGTATATCCTACCGCCCCAGTGCTATAAATGTCAGCAATTTGGGCACACAAAAAACTACTGCAACCACACCGTAAAATGTGTAAGATGCAGCGGCTCATAAACATTTCTGAATGTTCGCGACTAGGTGAACTCAAAGAAAATGCTCGAATTGCGAGGGATCGCACGTCGCTTCTTATAGGAAATGCCTCCATAGAACAAAATTAGAAGAAATAGTGACTAAAAAGATGGAAGAAAAGAGATCTAAGTAGATCAGCATTAACCAAAACATACCCAAACTAATGACTAACAGCATGACAGTTCACTCTGGTGTAGAATATGCATCTTTTCTACAAGTTAAAAAAATGACAACCGATTTCTTCCCTGTCTTTACTTTTTTGAAGGGGGGCTCAGAGTCCGGGAGAGGTGTAACCCCAGCATGATCGCTGCCTGTTCTCTTTCTAATACACAAATCTCCTGTCCTAGTAGCACTACACACTACACACTGCACACTGTACGCAATTAAATAGTCACTGCACGCAATTAAATAGTCACTGCACAGCCTTTTTGGATAGCTAGTCAATTTCTTACTCTTTACAGAGCAATGCTGCACTGTCGTCTGTTGAGGTCGTTTCCAAGTACAAATATGAATGGACCCCAACAGCTGAAGGCGGAATCTTAATAAGAGTAGTAATAGTGTTTGTTTGGACACGTGTCTTTAAAAAGGCTCCTATATAAAAAATTATCGCATTTCATCACTTCGAGAATAAAGCAATAGAATACACTGTTACTATTGATACCACACGTATCTCTTCCCCATTAGTCCCGGAATTTAACTTTTAACTTCCATCTATTATATAAAACAATAAGACAATCTTATCGAGAAGGCAGCGTTACTCGCCACTTTTATTAAAAACTTGATTTTACTCCTCATAAAATTTTCATACCGCGGGCTTAATATGAAAATCGTTTCTTAAGGAGTAAACTCCAAAAAGGAAATTAATGAAAAGTTAAAAGTTGTTGTGATAACTTAAAGCGACAATCTGCGGAACTGATACCCTTATAAATAATCTTAAATAAGTGCCAGTTCACAATCATCATTAAAGGATTTTTAGCAAGCTTTCTTTACTGACTGGGAAATATTTTTGATCCAGTATCAAATTTCTTAATTTATATTTTAAATGCTTTAACTAATAATCATGCCGTCGTATTCTACTGATATTTTACTTTGATATCATTTTGGGATTATGAAGTATAAAAGCAATTATAGCATCTTTAAAAACACATATAAATATAAAGATTCACCAATATCATGTATCCTTTTATGAATATATACATTAATCCTCCATTTCGCGAACATTTCCCTTAAATATTTAGGATTCATGAAGTATATAATTTATGAATGTTGAAGTATAATGATAATTTAATGGTAATTGATAAAATTTAAATAGAACAATAACATCTAAAACTGTAAAATAAGATATCTAATCATCATTCACTGGACTCCCTCTCGAAAATATTGTATGCACTCTATCTAGGACGTATCTACTTTACTTGCATTTAAAGATTAGCGAAGAACGTCCAATAATCTTGTAATGAACATTCTAAACTTCTCAAATTTAGAAATTATTGTTGTTGTTGGTAATTATTGCTTAGCTTGTGGTTCTTGGATTAGAGTTAATTGCCTTCAACCTTGAGGGCGTATAATTTTTTAGTAAAAGGGTAATAGTGACCATATTTTAGGGGCGTTGGTATACAAATAAATAAACATTAAAAAATTGATGAAATTAATTGCGATTTAATGATAAATTATTGCGAAGCTACGTAAATAATTATATTATAATTAATAGTTATATTAATCAGGAGATGGTGGAAAGGGGAGATATACTCGTTTATTATCCAACGATTGGTAATGAAAGTTTCCATAACTTAAGATTGATAATGGCATCTTTACTTACTTACTTAATTTAATATAATATAATATTTAATTACTTAACTTTGATATCTCGAAAACCTAATAATAAAACGTTTTACGCTTAAAAATAATGATGTTTATATATATACGTGGACGTGGCCAGATTCACAAGTTCGAAATCAAATTGACCATGTGTTGGTACACCATTCGACAGAATAATACAATTATCGTGGGATGTTAATTGGGACCTAAATGCAGTATGATCATAAATCAGTAATCAGGAACATCGATAAAAACTTGAGAACGGAAATCTGTATTTCATCCAAACTTTCGATCTAGATAAATAGAAGACTCCATCAACTAAATATCATTTCTCAATAGAGGTTAAAATGGATTTGAAGTTTTAAAATTTTTACATGAAGCTTTCGACAATGTATTTGTAGATAAGTTACCCATTATATGAAAGATAGAAATAATAATAATACAGAGGTTGGTAATAGTCTCCTAAGAAAAGAACTATAAAATAAAGGTCTTTGTTTTGATAAAAATTTCCCAAAGATGTCCGAAAAATCCATGCGAAATTAAAAGCTATAAATAACGTCGTCAATATCCGAACCTAAAAAAATGAAGCATACAAATTTCGGCATTTCGAAGATGAGGGAAATATTTATTTTTTTGGTAAGAAAGTATTCCTACAATTTAATATTATTTTTTAAAAATTATTTTATTTGATAGCAATAAATAAAATCTGCCACTTTGAAGGTAATAGATATTAGTGAATTAATAACATTAGGATACTAAACTTTATTTTATCCGTTGCCCAACAATACATAGTTACCTACACATTTAGAACTATTTGTACCAAAGGTAAAGTTGAGGGTAGTTTTACTATTTATCACCGATACAAGTGAAAATGTGCGTTTTATCAATACTAAGAATATAATCATAAATTATTTTTTAAATAATCCCTATTTATTCAATTGCAATGATAAATTCATTGAAAAAGATTTTTTAAAAAAATCATCCCACTTATTTTAGTTTTCAATATTCTTATCTAGTTTAGAAAGAAAAAAATGTAACGAAAATGTAAGCCAAAGATGCTCAAATTAAAATTTTAACAAATAAACCCTATGATAATTACGGCCGATATGAAGGAATTTCATCATGTTGGAGCGAAAACTAAATAAACTCAATGTGCATTTGTTTATTCATTTAAACCTCTTTTCTATCAGCATGTTACGATATATTTTCATTATTCTTAACTTATTGAACCACGACATTGGCCGAAGAAATTACCGAATACAATTACCAAAACATTCAATAAAGTTTTTTCCCCTAATATACTCTTTGTGTTTTTTTATGAGAGCGACATACTCTCGGTTAGTATAATTGAAATGATAGCTTTGCGAAGGTTGAAATGGGTTCGTAAAGTTATTAGGGTTAGTAACGAACGAACTCCTAAAATATTAATTATCTCGTGTTTTGTTTATTTTATTGTTATTATAAATTGGCGTGCCCTTGAATAAATAAATAGCTAGCTTTTTCCCACGGCTTCGCTCGCGTGGAATTTGGTCTGTCACATAAAGCTTCGTCACAGATCATTTTATATAAATAATTTAATTTTTGTAACTATATATTACTCGTACATCCGAAATTTCAGATGTATAACTTCAAAACTGACGGATTCCATACAATCTTTGAATCCCTATTATATTAAGGGGGAAACCCTTGGGGGCGGAATCGTCCAAATTCCTTTCTTAGTGCTCATTTAAGCTATACAAAGAACCTATCTGCGAATTTCAAGATGCTAAGTTCAGTGGTTTCTGCTGTGCCTTGACCGCTGGGTGTGTTAGTCAATCAGGTTACAGTTTCATATAAACTTCGCCTGTGTGGTGTGTTGCTAAAAAGTTGCTTATGTCCTTCCCCAGGTTTGAGATTATCCATATCAAATTTCATCACAGACAGATGGCACAGCCGTGAAACATACATCGATACTGATTAACAAACGGGACGGACAGAAGTTTACTGTCGTTTGTGCCAGAAAAAGGATTAGTCTGTAATGTTATTGAATTTATTGAAAAGGATTACTTAGTATAAGGGTTTCAATTGTCGGCAACAGCGAGAAGTGAACTTTTTTTTTTTTAGCCCCTTTGGGTTTGAAAGTTTCTAAGTAGGATTTAAGATAGGATGGAGAGGTATCTCTTGTACTGTACGATGTAGATTTTAAGATGAGGATGAGAAGGTGAAAGGTTCCAATTTATGTATTAATTTTAGATTTTTCCGGTTATGTGGCTCACCGTGTCCTTTTCCTTTTATTTGTTTATTTTATTTATTTTTCAGTTCAGGCTGAAACTTTGTTCGTGATCTTGCCACGTTTGTGGCCATCCTGCTGGGGCGAGTGTCCTGAAAAGAGGGTTAGTACAGTGTTTCAGGCTATCGAAAAATTTAATACGTCTACCGTTTAATGAAGTCTGTAACTGTCGGTATGTCGAGAGTAGTGTGTAGGAGGTCAGTTTTTGTTTTGTTTAATGTTGTGTGTCTCACTATGTGTTGTAGTAGGCCATTCTGAAACTGTTGGGGCCTTTTCGCTGTTGCCGGCGTGATCTTACCTAATAGTGGTACTCCGTAAAGGAGCACCGGTCTTAGGGTGCTCTTGTAGAGGGATGAGGCAGGAGATGTAAACAGGTGGTTAAGTCTGTAAGACTTAGTCCTAACCAACCTGAGTTTCTTCCTGCAGTGGTAGGCTAGTTTAAGGTGCTTGTCAAGGGTGACACTTAAGTAGACTATGCTGCTCGCTGGTCTGTTTTCGCGCTACCTTAGGGAGAGGGGGGCGCTTTTTCCCCGAAAAGGAGAAAATTATTCAGTCCGTCTTTTTAGCATACACTGTGATGTTGAGTCCTTCTAGGTTCTTTGTGATGTTCGCACAGACCTCCTCCGCCTGCCGTGGAGCTCCCTCTGCGCGTTGTTTTTTTTGTGAAACGCGAGTAAACTGGACTAATTCTTCATAATTACATAAAATTTAAAATAGGTTGTTTTTGATTTTCACTATTTCCTTCATTGATCGCAAATTTACTGAAATTTGAAAAAATATGATATATTCATTGATTTTGAGAAATGCAAGAAGGTTGATATAAGTAATAACAGCCAACAAAATGTATAAATATTTTATTTTGTATTTATTAATGAATTTTTAAATCAGGTAAACCGTATGACCAGATTTCAGTAATAGCATAAGGGAAACTATTTCAGTACTTGTGGATTAATAACGTATTGCCGAAGGAATCCTTATTACTTCAGCGAGAAGTTGGCGCAACCATCAACGTTTACGTTTTCGCGTTCTTTCATTTTTAATAAGCATAAAGCAAGAACTTATTCCGCACAATGCTTTCCATGATCTATTGACTAAAACTGGTCTAGAAACTCAAATAGTAGTGTAGACGCTAGACGAGACTAATCCGGTTGCTCTTAGGCCGTTGCTGAGAGCGTTGCTTAGACGGACTAAGGTTTGTCTCGTCTGTTGCCTAGAAAATGTCTCATATTGTGGACATAACTTAAAGTTATGTCCACACTACTAGACCCTTGCTTAGACCTATCCTCAGGGAAGTGGTCTAAGCTGGTCTCGCTAGACGGTTGCAGAGCCGCTGCGGAGACTAATCCCCGTTGCGGAGCCGTTGCTAAAACCAAAATCGCTGTATGTTGAGTAGGTATCAGAAGAAAGGAAAGTCAAGAGGGAACAAAAGCGGGAAATGTTCGTCACTTTTCCGTATTTCGTGCCTTTCCTTCAGATCCTAAAATGTTAGAACTTATAAAACTATTATCTTCATCTGACTTTAAAGGAAGGTCAAAAATTTTAGGCTCTGCGAAAATAATGTATTGTTGTTTGTTTATTTAACGTAACTTTTATGCTACTATGGCTAACGATGCTACAACTCTAAGTTTTGTCTATTCAGGTTTAATTAGGATAAGGATTTTTAACAAATAACTGACATCATACTAGCTCTGGACCCCATTAACTTCCCTTCCGAAGGACGGCATAACCAAGGAATTTTTACTCCCTTTAAAAAATCCTAGGGGCTCCTAACGGGGCTACAAACCCGTTATGTTGGGCTAAGTAGATTGTAATGCTAACCACTAGACAGATAGATAACACAAATCGCCCCTTAATAATATATTGAGTAGAATATTAGCTCCGAAAAAGACGATTCCTCTCGACAAATTAGAAGATTACAAAACGTCGAAGCATGAACCATGTTAATATAAAATATATAACGTAAGGAAGAAATTAGTTGTTTTAGGAAGAAAATAGGCAACTATTGAGAAGTGAGGGGATGGTTGACTGGAAAGTAGACGTAAGGAAGAAAATAGTTGCCTATTTTCTTCCTTACGTCTACTTTCCAGTCAACCATCCCCTCACTTCTCATAAAATATATAACGTATAGAACACATAATTTGAAAAGTATGTATTTTAATAGAAGAGAAAGTACTGCCTGTAATGGGGTGAAATTTCAATTTGCAGTCTTAAACTGTTTTTCCTTTTTTAGACATCCCTGAATTCAAAAATCGCATTCTCAGCAATTGAAGTGTTTGTGTGTTGATGTTAAAGTAGTGTGATATTTTATTAATTTACATAGAACTCAGTTAGTTTTCAAGGGCTAAAATTTATATTTTCAACAAAATTATGTTGTATTAGCAAAAATGTATTGAAACATAAGAAGTTATTGAAGTGAATGACGCTAGATGGTATTTACAAATGGCTTTCACTGCCGTTGAACGCTCATGATGTTCGCTGAGCCATGATGGGTTTCCCACAAGGAAGTTCAGGACCGTTCTTTCTTTGACTCACGCCCTGTAACCAAAAAAAGCCATATCATCAGACCCTCCAGAAGACGGTTAGTTCCGTAAAAGTTGCCAATATAAAAAGTACAAACAATTTGTGAACCATTAAAAAAAATCCAATCTACGATTATTATCGCGACATATATATACCAAGGACTGAGCCTAGTATCTTGGGTTCCGCTATCCATGAGACACTATTTCTTGAAAATTTGGTTAAAAAACATGTATTACTTTAAAAAAAATAAATTTATAAAGGGCGGATATTAGTTAGAATACTGTAGTATGCAATGAAAATCCTCTTTTTAATATTTCTACAGCTCTGGTGATTAGGTGGCTAAGTAAAATTTTTGGGCCAATCTCGTAGTTCTCGGCTTGAAATGGAGTTGTAATATAAGCAATCAATCAATTTGAAGCGGATGCCTTACAGCCAATTTTCTTCTACAAAAAACAGCTTCCTTAAGTTCAAGAAATCCATTTTGGAAAAAAATCGACCTAACCACTTTTTCACCGGGGCTGTAGATTTTATATTCTGTAAAATTGGTTCTATTAGCTTGTAGGGGTTTATATCTTACGAAAATTACAGTTAGCTCTTTTTTTTTCATTATGGATACTTATAATTTCAAAAATAAGAGCCTAAATATACTATAAAATATTATTAGTACCTAAATTGTATTTATCTCTAATGGCACTTATGTCAGAGATAAGATGGGATTAGTTTTCAGTAGTATTCGTTATGTCATAACGAAACCCGAAACCGCCCTTGGCTGCCCTGCTATCAGTTCCTTATCAGAAGATTATCATTCTTTTTAATATTGGAGCTATTAATACGCAAGATCTAGCAAATAGCTGTATCACTACATGGAGGGTGTTTATTCTTCTTAATGAAGAATGCTGAAAGAGGGTACCCAAAATAAGGGGGGAAATCTGGCGGTTGAGCGTGATCTAGGACGTCACCTCCCTGCACAACCGTTGTCCATGAAGCTGTACCGTCTCTACCATGTACTGAGCCCTAGACCCTTCACGGTTGCAGTGGTACAGGTATATTTTTTTTATTATACTAATACGACAAGTAAATAGGATGAATGGTACATATTGTCATGCATAAAGACAAGTAGAGAAACCACCCAGTGGAAATACACAAAAAAAAAGTTCAACTTAAAAGGTCACGAGGCCACCTTCTTTTCAGACGCCTCGGAGAATTACCAGGAATTGAAGAGGATGCTAGGTTTAAAACTAATGGGTTCCAGTGGAAATAAAGTTTGTCGTGAAAAAATTGATATCGGATTCGGGCCAAATCAGGAACATTAAGGTCATTATGGATTACTTTGTTCGTTACAAAGTAAGGGGCATTGAGGATTTTACGAAGGATTTTGGATTGTAAGGATGTTGTTATATTAAATTACTGTTCTACAAAACAATGCGTATCGATAGAAAGGCATTGTGATTTCGGTCTTAAAATTATAAAAATAAGATTCTGATGCCGGTTACCTAAGAAATTCTTTTATATTCTCTTCAACCACTTGAGGTAGACATACTCGTAGATAACGCTTGTAGATTTAATCTGATTTTAATCTGTTCTAAGGCCATAAATAGTAAGATATTCTTCTTTCGAAAGCAGGTTACTAACTATTGCGTTGTATTTTGGTTCTAGTGTCCGACACTTTCTCTAAATAAATATTTAATTAATAATTATGTATTCTTAAAAAATTAGGAGATTTTGTATTTCTAGAGGAGTTTCACCTTTCCTTGTCAAATAATATGTTAAAATATAATATATAATAAAATAGCTCTTACTTTGAACCCTCCATATTTTATATTTTATTTTTCACAATTTATATAATTTTACTGCTAGAAGTTAATATACATCTGTTAAATTAAAATTCAATTTTGTTTTATAATTTTTTTAACGTTTCAGAACTCTTTTGAGTTTAAGATTAACCACGTTACTATAGATGTAAACTGGTTGGAATATATAAGAGAGTGTATAATTGGAAATCACAAATGGTTTACTAAATTCACTCAATTCGCTAAATTCTGATAAGGGAATTTACAAAATTAGTACACTGCAAGACTTCACTATAGTGAGGCGCACTTGTGAAGTATTCATGTCACTAAGGAGGCCCACAGCGTCTACGTCAGCGAAGCAATGTCTCCTACCAACAAGCATCTTTAATGGCTAGCCAGGCAGAAGCAGGTATCTGCGAACATAAAGTATGTATGGTTCAGTGGAGGCGTGGTTCAGGTGTAGAGAATTGGACGGTTGCCCGGCAGTGACAATTAGCAAGCTTGGTGACCTAGACGTGTTCAGCTGAATGTCGTCACCTTAACTTTTCACATTTATTTTTTTATATAGATTTTATTTCAGTTATAGTTATTTTTCATTCAGGCCCAGAAGAAGTGCTTTTATATTTGAAACTTATTTTTTATCTATACAGTTTCCTTTATTTTTACAACAATTGTTTATTTTCATACTACTCAAACCTATCATCGCACCATTCACTCAATAAGATCATTATTTAATTTATTCACTCAATAAGATCATTATTTAATTTATTCTTAACCCGAAAAGTTTCCATTTTCTATCCCTCAATCTGTATTCCGTTTTCCTGTCATTTCTAAATAACTTAACTATTTACATAATTTTGTAGTTACATAAAATTACACTAGAGTTTACAACTACAAATTAAGCACTCACAGTCCTCTAATCCCACTGACCGTAAGATCCTCCAAATTATTAGTACTGACACACACTGAAACAGTTTATTACACCCGCGATTTGTTTGCGGACAGTCACAGTTCACTATCACACTAGTTTGACAAGGTTACTACTGACTCAAATGGTGGTTACCGACGGTCTTTATAGGTCCCTCGAACGTTCTAGACGAAGGGGAGTAGGGGAGGCTGGACCTTTCTCGGGCATTCCAGATCTTTCCAGTTCCTTCGCTCTGGTATGGTGACTCCAGAGTTGGTGAATGTCTGTTCAATCATGCTCCTGAGAATCTTCCACTCCAGGCAGTCATTTCCACAGCCCTACTTAGAGAAAAACACAAACAAAGAAAAACACAAACAAGGGTGGATTTCACCAAATGGAGCGACAACACAGATCGATCACGTTCTGGTTTCTAGCAGAAATTTTAATGTAGTTAAAGATGTGAGATCTTATAGAAGACCAGAGATCAATTCTGATCATTTTCTGGTAGTTGCGAAGATCAACCATGCATTTAAGATAAGGATATTTGAAATCAGTCAGGCACAATTTTTACTAAGAAAACCCAAGTGCTTAGTATGCTTAGAAAACCACATGCTGATGATGTGGCACTGATTGGACTGCCCCTCAAAGCGATCAAGGAGGCCTGTGAAAGATTGCAAAGGGAAGCTGGTAGAATGGGGTTATCCATAAATGAAGATAAAACAAAACTTATGGTGCTTAGGAAGAAAACGCCTATAAACCCGCCGAAGCAAAATGTTGTTGGACAGTATGCATTCCAATGCGTTTCTAGGTTTAAATACCTCGGCTCCATAGTAAATAATCGTGTGGACGAAGAAGAAGAAATTCAGAATCGCATAATGGGGGCTAACAATGCATTTTTGGCCCTAAGAAGTTTACTTTGTAGTAAACTACTAAGTCGGGTTACCAAAATGAAGCTCTATAAAGCAATTTGGAAGGGAAGTGTTGAGACGCATCATGGAGCCTGTTAGAGAAAATGGTACATACCGTTTAAGAAAGAACAAAGAGATCTACGACTTATACGACGATCTCCGAGTTTCCCATTTCGTGCGAATTCAGCGCTTCAAATGGCTGGGACACCTTATCAGAATGGAAGATGGGAGAGCAGCAAAGAAATTATATTATGGAACCCCGGATGGAGCCAGGCCACGTGGATGACCGAAAGAAAGAGGGAAGGACGCTGTGGCTGAGGACTTGAGGATGATTGGAGTGTCCAGCGGACATGCTGCTGACCGAAATGAGTGGGAGAAGGCAGTTGAGAGGGCCAAGGGCAGCTTGAGGCGCCTGTTGAGCCGATAAATAAATAATTCATTACCTAGTTTATTTTTCTACACTTCTTAACTCCTTTTTAACAATAACTAATTAATTTTTAAAAGTTGTAGAACTAATAGATTTTTAAAACTTGCTTAAATCAATTTCAAAAATAACGTAATCTGGATTTTCCCCTAACTCTACAAAAAATTTAAGCAAGCGATGTTGCAGTACACTTTTAGTTCCGGAAGAATTCAGCTCTCGTTCTTCTAGCTCCCGGTTCAAATCCGCAACTTTTAAATCAATCAATAAAACTTTGAGAAGCCATTTTCCATATAGTAGCCCTATAATTACAAAATGCATGGCATTCAAAATAGTAGCACTGTTAACACAAGATCCCACTTCTGACATCAAATTGTTACGGGCTACTGGGTGTGAAAATTAATTAAACTACTCCCAAATTCGAGATACTAATATTTATTTACAAATTGAAAAAAATAATACAATGGAATTATTTACTTAACGTAAATTTACGATAACTATGAAATTATTAAAACAATTAAATTATTAAACTATTATAAATTATTGCTAATACTAAATAACTTAACTATCTACACTGTCACACTAGTTTGACAAGGTTACTACTGACTACTGACTCAAAGGGTGGTTACCGACGGTATTTATAGGTCCGTCACTCTCCTACCCATCACACCCAATTTTCGGATACCTGGTTGGACCATTGCATCTCTGATGAACCTCTTAAAATCTTCTCCTCGTCCCAACATCCTGTTTCGTTTCTTTCATCACATGATCTCATCCAAATTTCATATGACCTTCCAGTCAAATCCTTTACTCCCAAAACGGTGTCCTTGACCTCCTATCGTTCGAATCTCTTCAATCCGACTCAAGTTCCATCAACTGGGACGTCATTTACTCCTATAGTTCCATCGATCAGATGGACCTTGACTTCCAATCTGCAATCCGTTTTAGACATCCATACTCCTTTAAAAACCCGAACCTTACGCCGTCCAACAGCACCTTGGCTAACTCCTGAAATAAAAGAAATGATGAAGAAAAGAGAAGCAGCGAGGATAAAATTTCGTCACACACGTCTATCAGTGGACTATGCATGTTTCAAACTACTTCGCAATGAAACCCAATCTCCAATACGTCGTGCAAAATCAAATCACATCCATTTCATCCTCTCCAATGCAACCGATTCCAAATCCAAAATGAAAATAATCCGACAATTATCACCAACAGTATTCGGTAAACTCTGTTCCTTTCCAATCACGCCAGACGATCTCAATAACCACTTCGTACCCAATACATCTCCTAAATCCTCATCCGCTACATACATTTATCATATAAACTTTAACCCAGATAACTACTTTTTCTCCTATGTATCATATGATGAACTATTAAACACCATTATGAAATCCCGCACCAATGACTATGGTCCCGACAATATTCCTTTAAAGCTACTAAAATCCTGCCTTCCTGTCATAATGCCTGTATTACATCATATTTATAATTTCTCCTTTCAAAACTCCGTATTTCCCACTCCTTGGAAAACCGCGTTAGTGCGCCCCCTAAATAAAATTGAAAATACCTCCTCTCCAAATGACTTCCGCCCTATCTCCCTTCTCTTTAACCTCTCAAAACCCCATTAGAACGGCTAGTTCAAAACCAAATTTCAAATTTTCTAGAAGAACGTTCCCTCATTAACCCTCTCCTATCCGGCTTTCGACCAGGCTATCCAACTCAATCCGCTCTCCTCAAAATCACCCATGATCTCCATACTGCAATTGAACAACAAAAATTAACAATTCTGATTCTTCTGGACTTTTCCAAAGCCTTTGACACAGTAGACCACCATATCCTCCTCGTCAAGCTTCGTAACTTACCTCTATCCAACAGTGCTCTAGGATGGTTCAAATCTTTCCTCTCAGATCGGTCCCTGGTCAACCTCCTTCAATAACCCTTCTGATAAGGAATCAGGATGATAAAAGACAACAAACTTAAATGAACAAAAGTACATAACATTTAATGAGAGTACATTTAACAAAACACATTACCGTACAACTGTTTTTCAATACAGCTCAGTGTTGACATGGCATATCTTTCATTATCCTTAACACTTCCCCCAAAAATATAGAATGATAACACACTCACTGACTCGACACCAACATACAAAACGAATGACCATACATAATATCACAACAATAGTACACACAACAATGGGACTTCGAAGACTTTCAAACTGTGGTCTGGGCAAGGGCTTCGTTAAGATGTCATGCCAGCTGAGATGATGATAGCCCTGACTGCACCTTTTCTCTGATTAATTTTAAACGTACATCAATGTGCTTGGTACGACTGTGGAAAGCTGGGTTTTTCAAGAGCTCGATAGTACTTAAGCAGTCTACTCTAAGTAGAGGTGGCTTCTTTAGGGAACTAATCTCTTTGAACAGTCGTGCAAGCCAAGTAGATTCCCCCACAGCCAGACTCGCTGCAATAAACTCCGCATCTGTTGTAGACAAGACAACACACCTTTGCTTTTTACTCATCCACGAAACAGGTCCTCCGAAGAACTTGAAGAGAAAATCCTTCCTTGGCTGCTGCTTCACTTCTACCATAATATATGCCATAGTCATGTGTTCCTTTCAAACACCTGAAATCTCCTTTAATCATCTCCCAATCTTCCAACTTTGGACACTCCATTTTCCTTGAGAAATACGCAACTGAAAACGATATGTCTGGCCTTGTTCCAATAGATAAATAGAATAAGGACCCAATTGCTTCTCCATAAAGCACTTTTTCTTTGAGATTCTTAGTAGACTCAACGTATTCACCCTTTTTCATTATTGTAGTGAATTTTCCATTTTAAACTTACTTAGTATTTTTCGTGTATATGTCCTCTGATTAACAAAAATGGTTCAATCGTCAAATCTGTGAATCTCAAATCCAAGGTAATATTTAACATCTGAAATGCTCACCCTAAATGTAGAACGTAGAAGATTTTCAAAAATGTTTCCAGTCTGGAAGTACTTCTCGATACTACTAGGCTATAATCCACATGAATAGTGACAATTAACAACTTATCGCAACTGACAAATAAACAAGGATCGTTATCACTTTGCCCTAGTTAACATTTCTGGAGGAAATTTGTAAACCTTTTGTTCCAACAACGGGAAGATTGACGAAGACTATACAAACTTTTATGCAAAAGGCATATCTTATCTGAGCCTTCATTAAAACCTTCTGGTTGTTTCATAAATATTTGTTCATTAAGATAACCATACAGAAAGGCACTTTTGATATCAAATTGCTTTAATTGAAGTCGCTCCTGAGCACTAACACTAAGTACAGCCCTTACAGTGTCCCATCTAATGGTTGGACTGAAGGTCTCAGAAAAATCAATTCCTGGTTGTTGAGAGAAACCCTTAGCGACTAACCGGGCTCTATAACGTTCAATACTATCATCAGCATTATACTTAACTTTGTATACCCATCGGTAATCGATTATTTTCTGACCTTCAGGTTTATCCATCAAAGTCTAAGTACCATTTTCCTTTAAGGCCTCGATTTCTTCCTGCATTGCCTTATGCCAGTTATCCGCTTCATCAGAACATGTCGCTTCCCTGTACGATTTAGGCTCATCATCAGATGCTAACATAGTATAGTCCGTTGCTATTCGTTGAGATCTTATCTCTATCTCGCAATTTGTAGACATCTTTATCGACCGGACTATCATCAGTTTCTTCTGTCGCTTTGTCAGAATCAGATTGTTTCTCTTCCTCCATAGAAAACTCTTCCTCTCCAGAAATGGATGTTATTTGTTCAAAGATGACAGTTGAAGTCTTTTCTTCTTTAAACAAAACATCCCTGGACCGCACAACTTCATAGTCTTCAGGAATCCATACTCGATAGCCATCTTGATCTCCACAGTAGCCTACAAGAAATCCTTTCCTTGCTTTCCTACCAAACTTTTTCCTGTTCTGCCTGGGAACGTGGAAAAAGCACTCAGTACCAAATACCTTTGAATGTTTAATTGATGGCTTCTTGTGATGACACAGTTCATAGGGAGAAACACCTGTGACAGATGACGGTCCCGGTCTGTTGATCACATAACAGGCGGTCATAACTGCCTCCACCCACAGTTTTTCGGGCAAACCAGAGCATGCAATATTGGCCTAGCTGCTTCCACTAGAGTCCGTAGAGTCCGTAGTAGACCATCTGAACGAGTTGCCTGTGCAGCCAGTTGGCCATTCTTATACAACAAACACTCATCCCTGCTTAAGGTGGTTGTATACCCTTTATCGAGAGCTGATGTAAGAGAAACATTTTTCAGTCAAAAATGGCACATATGTGGCAAACCATTCCTTTCTCATGGCCATATGCTGTGTAGCTCCGGAATCCGTGATCCAAGGGTCATTAGAATCAAATTTCACAATACTACATGATTCAGAGACATATGCACTACCACTGGTAAATTTACCTTTTCCAGAACTCCGAGGTACACTATTACCCGCAGCATTGCCTTTAATACTTGACTCTTTAGTAGGACAATTCTTTTTAAAATGACCAGATTGATGACAATGATAACATAACCTTTTATCGTTAGTATTCCTCGAGTCAGTCTTATTTACATTTTTACTGTACTGAGAAGACTTACTGTTGCTTGATTTAATGTAACATGCAACCGATGAACTACTATTACTTTCAGATCGTTCGTTCATGCGCATTTCTACCACACAAAGCCTCTCTCGTAACAGATCTTATGTTCTCTGTTCTTTGGGAAAAGACTTCCATGCATTAATAAATTCATGATATTCAGCCGGCATTGTGCTTAATACACGATTAAGGAAAAGAGAGTCCGGTAACTTAACTTTATCCTCTTTCCATGTCTCATCCCGTGACTCTTGCCACAATTTTTTTAACTTTGCTATATGTTTAGCAACCGTGTCACCGGGATCTTTTTCTTTAATGCCAAAAAAATGGTTAAAAAGCCTGTCCTGTCTTTGTTCTGTCCTCTGTTCATACACACTATGTAATTTTGCCCACATAGATTTTGCCTTTGAGCACATATTTATGAGTTGTCTTACCTGTCTTGACAATGAAGTAACTATAATATTCTGCGCCATAAATTCTTATTTATCCAAGGCAGCTCCTTCTTGTTATATTCTGTCCCCATACCTCTGTCCTGTGGTGTCCCACAGGGTTCATCAATATCCCCCACCCTATTTGTCATTTACATAAAAGACCTTCCACTTCTTATCCAACATTCCCAGTATCATGTCTACTCTGATGATTTTTAAGTATACCTATCCTTTTCCTCTTCCGATCTATTACTAGCCATGGAAAAACTCCAGGATGATCTGAATAGAATAAGTCGATGGGCAATGGATAATAAGCTAAACTTGAACGTGGACAAAACCAAGGCAGTGGTAATAGGGTCAAACTACTTCCTTAAAACTATTCCCCATAATCCATTCCTCTTTATAAACAATAATCCTATCAAATTCTACCCAACCGTCAAAAAATTATCTATGACCAACCTCTTTCCTGGAAAAACCATATCATTTAAATTTCCCGTTTTACCTTCTCCACCTTAAAGCGTCTGAATTACCTTCGTCACCTGTTCCCTATTGAGACCCGTAGACTTCTAGTTAGTTCCTTAATTTTCCCTCATTTGGACTATTGCTGTACAGTATATGTACAGGGGTATCTCTGGGGATCTCGAGGCAAAATTAAAACGGTTGCTTAATTGCTTCTTTCGATTCATCTTTGGGATCCCGAGAGATGCCCCGGTCAACCGATTTCACGAAGAGCTGAAGTGGCTTTACCCTTCCTATCGTCGTAAGTACTTCCTAGCCTCCTTTCTTTACCAAGTTGTCCAATACCGCCGGCCATCATACATTTTCGATCTCCTTCAATTCAAAACCACATTCCTCTCCCGTAACAGCCGTTCTCGGCTCTCAGACCTGTATACAGCATCCCACTGAACAGCAGCTTTTGAAAGAGCTTTTTTTTATCCGGTCCTCCTCCCTTTGGAACTTGAGACCTTCTTCCATTCGTCATTTCAATAATCTTCCAACCTTCAAATCCCGTATATTCTATCACCTAATATCCCTACAATTCCCAAAAAAACGGAAATAGTATGATCAGTTTTGTGATAAAATTCTCTCATTCGATGAATGAATGATGTTTTTTAATGTACTCTTGAATTTGTGATTATGTATGTATATATATTAGTGTGTGGGATATAAACCACATACATATGTATTCTATCATCTCGTTAGACATTTTAAAGAAGGAGAAATGAAGGAAATAAGTGTAAATCACTGATAGTGTTATGTATGTAACTATTAATTGTTTCCCCTATATAATCATTGTTAACTTATTTTAATTTGTTTTCTTTCTCTTCTTCTAATCGGTTTTTAAAATATTGTTATTAGAGGTAATTTGCATTTTGTTTGCATTATTATTTCTTTTTGTTTTTTACTCTTTCTCACTTACTAAATTATTTGTAATAATTAAATAATTGTAATTATACTCTAAGGCATAATAGCTTACAACACCGATATTGTTACTCTAAAAGGACTAGGTTATTAACACTAGGTATATATTATAGGTAAAAAATATAACATGATCCTCTACAGCTTTGTAAAAAAAAATTAAAATGAATGTGACTTTGAGAATTTTTAGACTTATAACTGTTATAAAGTTCTATAAATAATTGGTACTGATGCAGAAAACTAAATGTAAAAGATTGAAAATGACACAATGTTGTCGAAACGCCTCAAATGATCAATGAGGATTAAGAATATATAATGACTGGAAAATGGTTTTCTCTTTCCCAATATAAATTCCTAAAGAAATGAGTCCAGTTTATAAGAATATTTTTAATAAAAATGAAGACCCTATTATTTAAAATCGAAGCCCGCCAGACATGGGCTTATAGCAAAGTAAGAAGTTTTAATTATCATTGGATTGAAATTTCTCACGAAATTAGTTAAGTTATTGTTTGTTTATTCATTTAACTATACTTTATTCTGCTATGGTTAATTTGACGATGCTAAGGTGAGAGTCCTATATTTTGCCTTTCCAGGTAAAATAAGGGACAGTGACGAGTACCTAACCCGGTGCAAGGTTAGGACCCTCACTTTACGTCCATTCCGAAGGAAAGTATAACCAAGGGTTTTTCTTCTTTTAAAAATCCTAAGACAACCTGCCTGGCTGCGGAACAGTGATCTAGGGCATACCAGTTTGGTGTAGTCAGCTGTAAGAAGTCTTGGGGCGATAGGTTTTTCAATAACGCACCCATAACCTGTCGATCGCAATGATAAATATTGACCTCCCTTTAGGGGGGATAGTTAATAAACTAGTCTAAGAGATAGGCCTAAAATGAAGAATTTCTATGTCAGTAATAAATTGAAAAAGGATCTTGCAAACTTTCTTGAAGATTTGAAATGAGACCCCATCGATCTCAGATGCTTAGCTATCCTGTAAGTTATCTATGGCATCCTTACTTTCTAAGTTCGTTAATGGGTCATCTAATAAAGTTCTACAGACTTTACATTTCTCGGGTATTCGCTCGCATTTCCTTATTTGTTTGTTAGTATAAATAAACTGTATAATAAACATGTGATTTTTTTATTGCTGCCAAATTTTTATTTGAGGCGTTCAGGATTAAAAGTGGATAACTCAGATATTTTCCAATTTGAATTTTCACATTTTTCGCAAGTTTAGTCCAGCAATTTTGTTTAACATGACTCTTAGCCTACTTATTTTTCATTGTTTTAACTTGACCCCTAAGCTGAAGTTTCGGAAGCATGAAGCATCGCTTGACAAAACGAACAAAAAATGTGAGAAAATTGTTTTTTCAAATTCTGAGCTATTCGGAATTGGTCCAGAACGCCCCATTTAAAAAAAAAAGGGGGGGGGGAATAGACAAAATCATTTATGTAGCATAAATAAGTGAATCCAAAATTATTAGTCACTATAGCAAAAAAAATAATTAGGAAGTATAAATAGGAGAATGTATTTATGGCATTGAAGGCAAAGAGTATGGAAGATCTTGGAAACTAAAAATTAGTTAAGAAGATATTTTTGTATGAAATTTTGTTAAATAAGTAGGATCTTCAACAGTGCCTCGATTGTATTCCGGGATGTGGTTGTGCAGAAACTGAGAGAGAAAAAAGTAAGTAACAACAGTGATTTGCGGTTGGGATGCAAAGAAAATTCAAAAAGGTGTAATGAGCTTGTTAGGATTTATGATGACTTTTTTTATGATTTATAATTTTTGCTTCTCAAGTATCTAAATAGCGCCGCAACATATCCATGTAGTGGTTACTATCCGGTATGCAGATATATATCCAAAAACTTGAGTGATAAAAAAATTTATGCGGGGAAGGGGTAAAACAGCAACAGAATCAGTTATTCTGCTGTATGCTTTAGAAATTGGGCTGAACATGTTCTTGTTTCGCTAAACACAATAATATTGGTGTTTTTTCTGCCAGGAGAGGAGTGGCTCAGTGGTAAAACGCTGAGATGTCGAGCCCAGGTTCCGGTTCAAATCCGGGAATGGCAGATATTATTTAATCTGTTAACAGCCCGGAATGGGTCCTTTGGGATCTGGGACCGTCCTTGGCCTCACCCAGCCTCTATAAAGTGGGTACCCAAAATAGGGGGAAAACCTGGCGGTTGAGCGTGATCTAGGACATAATGGGACAGGGAATAATATACCTGCATCACCGTTGTCCAAGAAACAGTCCAGTCTCTAGCACTTACTGAACCCTAGACCCTTCATGGGTTGTAGTGGTACAGTTTGAATTTTTTTTAAAATATACATTTACGGTTTACCAAATATATATGCTGTTAAATTAATGATGCTAAACTGATATACGCATATACTAAATTTAAAATAAAGCAGTTTTTATTTAAATTATTAAAAGACCAAATTTGCTCGAACTTGAAGTTGAGCACCAGTTCCATGTATTTTTAAAACTCTTATGTAAATCGAGAACAAAAACCATGGTTTAAATTGCTACTCAAAGCGTTAGTCTTGCATTATATGATTTTATTTTGATTAGGGGTGGCCAAGACGCATGGGGCTACCTTGAACGAACCTTGAACCACGAGCTTTACCACAAATTTATAAAATATATTTATTTTAGAATGGCCAAAATAGTGCAAATGAATATATATAAAATCTATTATATGCGCTTCAGTATATTATAACAAATAACCACCGAGGGCATGAGATAAAATGATTAAAATGTCCGTTTAGTATCATTACCATTATATTTTGTATGTTTGCATGTAAGAATAACAGTGAACACACTAATAATAACTCACAATGTTCCAATTTTTCCTGTACCGCTACAACCCAGGAAGGGTCTGGGGTTCAGTACATGGTAGAGACTGTACTGTTTCATGGACAACGGTTCTGCTAGGAGGTCACTTGTCCTAGGACCGCCATATTTCCCCCCCTTATTTTGGGTACCCTATTTTTATAATATTTTATAGGGGCTGGGTAGGCCCCCGCTGCAAACATACTAAATAAAAGTCATGGCCTGCCGGGGGATTCGAACCAGGAATTCCGGCATGGCAACTCAGTGCTCTACCACTGAGCCACTCCGCTCCGTTCCAATTTTTCACCCTACTAAAATGTCTTTATTGCGTCAATAACCAATTATATATATATATATATATATATATATATATATATATATATATATATATATATATATATATATATATATATATAGTTATTGGCCACCCTTAACTTAGATGTAGAACAGTTTATTTTAGGTGATACTGTACTGAGTACCGTATAATACTGTACGATTCTAAACATAAGCCGAACTAATATATATATATAAAACAGCCTAAAAAAACTGTACCATTACAGACCATGGACCATGAAGGTTCTTGTGTTCAGTACGTGTTACAGACTGTAATGTGTCTAGAACAACGGTTGTTCAGAGAGGTGATTTGTCGTAGATCATGCTCAATCGCAAGTTTTTTACCCCCAGTTAAGGATACCCTTTTTATAGAGACTTGATGAACCCAATAGCTACACAGCTACCAATGGCGATATCCATTATAATTTTATATGCGGCCTAGGGAGCTACAATGCATTCCCAAAGTGGTCCGTAAGATCACTTGGGTTGGCCACCCTTAACTTAGATGTAGAACAGTTTATTTTAGGTGATACTGTACTGAGTACCGTATAATACTGTACGATTCTAAACATAAGCCGAACTAAGTGAACAGAAGGAGTGAGGGGATATACACTAACTAACTAGAGTTGGGTACACAAAACGATTACGGAGAGGATGCTAAGTGATCTCATCGCTATATTAGCGCTAATTGTAACAATTACCTCGTTGCCATGAGTGCGGTTGGCAGTTCCATTTAACGCCTTCTTGCCAAATTTATTGCGCTGTTCATGTCTAGTGAGGCTCTAATCAGGGGAAGATGGGAGGTTATCAGGCTCTATTTGACTAATAACAAAAAATGAATCCCTTCATTTCGGAAGACTTAAAGGTAATATATCAAAAACAGCTATGAATAACTAAATAATTAAACGATTATTGAATACAAACAGATGGATTGGTAGGAGTCGCATCAACGTGACAGTGGGAAATAAGGTTTAGAAGTATGAGTTTTCTTTTGCCAATGACTCCAAATGCTTTAATGTGTATAATTTAGCATTTATAATAATACCAATATTCTATCCAGAACGACATGGATGTTAACGTTGACGGCGACAGACAAAGATCTTGACAAACGCGGTGTTAGAGAATTTATTGAAGTCCAAGAATGAGCAAGATGAAAGAAATCATTGAGAATAATGGAGCTCGGCTCTGGTTGCAGAGAAATGCACATGAAAGAGCCACAGATTAGTCCTCATTGGCTACATGAGTATCCTCAGAAGTAATGCCCTATCCCATACCTTAAAAATAAGAATATATAATAACCTGATAAGGCCCGTTTTAACATTTGCTTCAGAATGCAGTACTCTCGCAAAAGCACAAGAGCTCGCTCTCATGAGGTTTGAATAATATTACGGAGAATATTTGGAACAGTATTTCACAATGGCTCGTGGAGGCAACGGTTGAACATATAAGCTATGAAACTATATCAACAGCCCCGGTGAATAAGTGGTTAAGTCAGATTTTGTCCAAAGAGAGTTTACTGCTTTCAGATAATCGGAATCGTATCATTCTCGTATTTTTTTGGGCATGATATGGAGTTGCGATATTAACAATAACTCCTTTTCAAGCCAATGCCTTACTTAGCCCCTTATTCACTACGAAAATAACTCAATTCCGCTTACTTAAGTACAAGAGACTCATTTTGGAAGAACGAAGCTACGATGGGCAAATAGTGTGGCTGAAGATGCTCGGACCATCCTTCACATCCGTAACAAGAGAGCAGCAGCAATTAACAGAGATGACTGGCGGTTGTTGTTGCTGGAGGCTTTATCTCCATCTAGAGCCATCCCTAATGATGGCTACATGAACATAATAACATTCCTTATTATTATTACTATTCTTTAACTTTTCACTTGCCTCCAAAAAATGCCCATCAGAGATCATTTTCGCCACTCAGTACTCAGACTTCTACAGTCTTACTGATTATATATCACTTCTATTCCTGGTCTGTCTATAGCTGTATCCTCTTACCTAAACTCTTCCGTCATCTTTAGATCCCTCAGCTCTTTGAAATTGCTTACCTCTTGAGGACCGATAAACTATTCTGAATTCCTTACTTTCCTTTTGTGTAATGTTCCTTGATGTAGAGATGTCAAAAGCTCTTGATGTTCGATTTCAATCCCAATTTTAACAGCTGTATATTGGATTAAGACAGCCATTTTGAGAAAATTTGAATCAGAGCACCGTTCGGTACCGTCGCGAACCTGTGCATATTTTTCTATGAGGGAAGCAGGTATGTTTTATAATAATATTATATGATTCTTCGGTGAAATTTCCTGTTACACAAATTGTATCTGGGAGCATTTAAAAGAACTTTTTGCAATTTCTGATAAAAGTGCACCTTCTTATATTCTCTCTGCTGTACTCAGCAGGCATAGATATCGAAGATTTATTTGTGTTTTTTGAATAGTTATCGTCGATTGGTCTTAGCAGTAGCGCAGAATATTTTCTATATTAAATTGCATCTTACTAGAGCGATATTAAATTGCATTTTCCTTAAATTCCAAGAAGTTAAAATAAAGCCTATAGGCTGTTTTCTTATGGCTTGTTCCAGCACACGTAAAACTAGTAGCAAAGTTAAAAGCCAAACCAGCATATGAGTGTACTGCTGCTGTTCGACCCTGAGGTATAACTCTGTGATAAAACGCTTCGTCTACGAACGGTTTAGACTACCTGGAACATAGGGTGAACCTGGCACTGACTGGGCCCGGTCTTGTTAGGGAAGCTTTATGGTCCCACAGGTACTCAGGGATGATGCCTAGTTACAAATCAACCGACCGGGACAGAAACCTTTCACAAAAGCTTCTTTAAAATTTTGTCTATCCAGGTTTAATTAGGATAGAGATTTTTAATGAGTACCTGACATCGTTCAGGCTCGGGATACCAGTTTAACGTTCCTTCCGAAGGGAAGTAAAACTAAGGATTTTTTACTCCCTTTAAAAAATCCTAGGGCCACCTATCGGGCTACGAATCCATGATCTTGGGACTAGTAAGTTGTTATGCTATCCACTAGACCACAAGTCGCCCATTTTTGTATTTAACAGTTAGAATAGAAATAACATATCAAGTTTTATATTTGGTAAATTAACCGGAAGAGATGTTAAAATTCTTAACTGCTTATTAAGATCCACAACATGTTAGGGGAGGTATGAGAGTCATGCTACATATCGTTGGCTGGATTTATGTCTTTTATAATCGTCCCTAATATTACGTATATTTTTGTAGAGTGGTTCAGTACACTGAGATTTTGATTTGTTTCAGGATCTAAAAAAGAGATTTCTTCAGAGGATGAGAACCGTTATATCTATACTAATTATTTTTTAATTAATATTAGTTGACCTATATATATATATATATATATATATATACTCGTACATGAGGAAGAAAATGATCCGTGTTGAGGTCAAGAAAATTCTCTTATATAGTGAGTACTGTTTATTGGTAAGCCGTAAAATACATAAGCCTCATGGTATCTGAGTGATAGAGAATAAAGATGGGGGGGGGGTATACACCCTTGCTCTGTATATATATCTCATGTTCTCCCCCCATCTTTATTTTACACCACTCAGATACCTTGATACGTATGAATTTTAATTTAAATATTCACCATTTGTAATTTTAATTTTTATCTTAATTACCTTATGCTTTACTTTTTATTGCTTTCTTTATTACTTATTTTATTCTTTATTACTTGTATTACCTCCCTGGTGACTTAGTTATTAATACTCTACATTTATTCTCCTTGCTTTGTATCTAGATCTCAGGTCTCCCCCCCCCCCCATCCTTATTTTCTACACTCAGATTCTCCAATCAGACCTTGATGCTAATGCATTTATTTTTAATATTTACCATACGTAATTTTTGTTGTCTGTATTTTATATATATAGGCCTGAAGAAGACCTGCAAGTAGGTCGGAACGTTGGCTTACCAATAAACAGTTTTCCCTATCAAAGAGCATTTTCTTGACTTCCACCCGGACCATTTTGTTCCTCTTTTATCAATTATTGTTGACAATATTCTACAATGTGGTCACTGACAAAACATAATAAATACTGTTTAATAAATCTGATGGATAAGATTCGAAAAGGAGTTTGATTGATTTTATGTCAAAAGTGTAACCGGACCGGAGATGAGAAAAACCTCCGCCACGCCAAGCTATTGATCAACAATCAATGGCTTCATATCAATATCGATATCTCTGCATTTCATTATTCACAATAAAGCATCACAACATTTGAAGGATCTATTTCTATTTTTTAATTTATTTATTTTAACGATTATTATAAAGTGTTCAGAATAACTTATGTGTGTTTCTACCTCATCCAAATTTCTTAATCTTTATATACATCATTACTTGAAAAATCTAGTTAGTGCATCACACAAGTTTCACTTACCTCCTTAAAATAAAATGTAAACACTTAAATTAAATTTCCATGCAGAATCTATTTAATTTTCTGGGAAAATTCTCATCCAATAATACAACAATATGATTTTTAATACATAATGATAATAAAGTATATTGTGTTTAGGATGAATAGTGCTTAAGTGCACATTGGCTGGCAAGTTTTCATTCCGGAAAATGCGATGCTAAAGATGAACCTCACTGTTGGCTGGCCAGTAATTGAAAAATCGATGCAATTAATCAAACACTGTGGACCTACATCGAAACAGAACTAAACATCACCCTCAAATAATTTTGGACCATTTATATAAGAATCCAGTCTTAAAAAATCAAAAGAAGATCGATACTAGGTTTCTACATAAATTAACAGGGAACAATTTAATGGACCGAGTTTATATTTGTGAAGCGCTGTTAAAACGAAAAGAAACCGAGTTAGTTGATCACGTACATTAATTACTTTATAGGCGTTCCGACAAGGTTTGCCTCAACTGGTCAGAGCAGAGTTCTCCCGATCCATCCGATCATCCTCCTGGCGTTCTCGACCAGCCATCTCCTCCTGGACTCCCTCCAATCTGGAACCCAAACCTGAACTCGGCTTGGCCAACATTCAAACGCCATTCTCTTCTCATGACTGTACCATCTTAGGCGGTTGCACCGATCCTTTCATTTGTAGATATATCCACATCCACCCTCTGTCGAATTTCTTGTTTTCTTACTTTATCCAGCCTAGTGACTCGGAGACACCTCCTCCAGAAATTCATCTCAACCGCCTGCACCTTTGAGTACAGACGGAGGCTCATTTCACTTCATTCCAGGTTTCCGAGGAGTATGTCAGGATGGTTTCCACTACGGCGTTTATTTTCTTTAGATATTTCTGTGTTCCAGAGGACCGGATGCAGCATTCTGGTAGCCTTTCGGGCTTGCTCCACCTTTCTTCTGACATCATGCTCGGACGACCCGGTAGCATCTAAACAAGAACCCATATACTTAAATAAATTTTAAGGTCTCCCTGTCAACCAGAAGCAGAATAGCATCAGTATCTTTGATTGCCATATATTCGGCCTTTTCGAAGTTAACTCTTAAGCCCACCGTTTCGCAGCACATCTTTAGGGCATACAACATCATGTCAAGGTAGACATTGTCCGCCTCGAAAACACAACCTGGTAGTCAGCGAAGAACGAGGACAGTAGCTGTTCGCCATCAATGAACGGCCCAACATCCCCACACTCCCTGTACCATGTTTTCACAGCCTCGTGAAGGTATATCTTGAAAAGAGTGGGTGACATGCTACAACTTTGTTTCAATCCCTTAGTACCATGAAAATGGTCTGAAAGGTGGTTCCCTCATCTTATCTGATACATGTCGTCGCTGTATAGGTGTCTCACAGCCTTTATCAGAGACCAACTAATGCCTGCTTTTTTAAGTGCCACCCACAACCTCTCTCTAGGCAAATAGTCATATGCCTGTTCCAGGTCTATAAAGGCAGTTCCTGCTCCCTTTCCTGAGACTTCTCAATGAGTTGACGAACAAAAAATATGTTGTCCGTGCATGACCGTCCCGGTGTAAAACCTGCTTGTTCTTGAGTGGTAGAGTATGCTTCCTCTAATTTGTCCCGGAGCAGCCTACTAATAATTCTGCCAACAGAACATTGTACGCAGATTCCGCGGTAGTTTCGGCACACTTTCCTATAACCCTTCTTGTATTTAGACGATATGTACCCAGCCCTCAGGTCATCCGTTGTACCATCTCCCCTGAGAACAAGGTTAATCAAATCCGTCAAAAGAGTTATCAGTTTTCCGCTTCCAGCTTTCAGGAGTCCAATAGCAAGTCCACCTGGTCCCGGAGATGTGACAGTCTTCGCCTTTGATAGGGCCCGCTGAACATCACTTTGCTCCACTACTACCGGTTTCTCCGTTTCTTCATTTACGAGTTCATTTTTATGGGTCGCGAACTGAGGTATATCTTCACTTAGGAGGGTCCTACAGTGATTTTCCCACTCATTTCCCTTAATAGGAGATAGTAATCGCAGTTCTCATCTTTTTCAGTACTCCCCAAGACTCCCGGATTCGATTAAATCCTAAAGTACACTTGATTCGCTGGCAGCGTATCTCCCATGAGTCGTTTTTCGCTTTTGCCACCTGAACTTTTACCTTCCGGTTCAGCGTTCTATATGCTACCCAATCATCGTTTCTATTGGAAGAAAGATACCTTCCGTAGGCCAGCTTATTTCCCCTTACTAGTTGGGCTATTTCCTATGTCCACCAATTTGGCAGACGCATCTGCTCCTCTTCACCAAGAGCCTCTTTAGCTGCCAAATAGAGACCATCCACAAAAGGGGATTCTTCAGATGCCCATATTTCTCTTTCGCTGTTCGCCCATACGAAAGGTCAATCTACTCATCCAATCTCCACTTATATAGGTTTTTAACACTCACATCACCCAGAAGATGCAACTTGTACTTTAGCGTCTCCGAACTATCTGTGCATCGTTTATCCGGGCTATCTCTTTACATCCTCCAGGCGAAGAGAATCTTGGCTCTAAGCATGTAGTGGTAACTGCCACACTCACATCCTCTTAAAACCCTCACGTCTTCGACCTTAAATAAGCATATTTGCCTTGTAATGCAGCAATCTAGCATCGAGGACTAGATTCCCGGCTTGCTCTATGTTTTTGGTGGATCTTCTTATGTTCAAAAAAGGTATTTGAATTTTTAGAACGAATGACTCGCAGATATCTATGGGCCTCCAACCATTATCAGTCACCACTTTCTCACCAAATCGTCCGATCACATGACTGCCGACTTATCGTCCTACTCTCACATTGAAATCCCCAGCCAGGATGATTTCTGCATTAGGTTGCACTTTTTCTAAAGCTTCTCTCAAGCTCTCCTAAATCTTGCATCTTTACTCGCATGAGGCTCATGGTTTCTTGGTGCATACACCCCTATAATCACAACGCATCATCCCCAGAGGTTGAAATCCACTCTCATCAACCTTCCGGACATTTCCTCGATATGTGTGATCCTACTTTTTAGCTTTTTCTTCACCATCAAGGAAACCCCTGTTTTTGCTCTTTCCTCCTTTGGCACACCACTCCACAGGTGAACATACTCTCCCATCCATTCCTGACCTTTTCCTTTAATCTTAGTCTCAGTATGTAAAATTACGTCCAGGTGGGAAGCGAAAATCTCTCTTTGTGTCTACTGTTTCTTGTTTGATAGGCTCCAAGTTCCAAAATGAAGGGTCCGCTTCCGTTTCCAAAGTCTTTTACCGTGTAATCCATCCGAATCCGAGGCTCTTTGTTGACTGTTTTTAGAAAAGCAGATTTTATATCGTTTTGCAGCTAACCCTAACGAAAACCCCCAACCTGGAGGACCAAGGGTTTCTTTCAGGGTTTTCCTTCCCTTTATGATTCCAAAAAAACCGCTTCCTGTCAATTCATTTACTCTTTCAAAACAATGACGTTTCGACACTTAAATGTCATTTTCAATATTTTAAAAAACATCAACATCCTAATATAACTTTTAAAAAGTTAAAAGTCAAAAATCTGCAAAAATACAACTATCACAAATCTATAAACAAAAACAAAAAACTTGTCCCAAACAGTTAGCAAAAACCAACCATAAATACCTCATAAAACTGTATAGTAATAATTTAAAAAAAAATTCATTTTCTTGGGGATCAACTATCCTCCATGGTCAATAGTCTTCTTCTAGGTTTTCCTTACCTTAGACAGACTGCCATCACCTGGTCTTCGAGTTCTATCCCCCCGGGTTTTTATTCGGAGTTGTCCTTCTCCTAGGCAGTGTCCCGCACTAGGGGAAGTGCTTATTTAGTCGCGGCGTTTCTCGCCACGTCACCGAAGTCGTCTCAGAGCCCGCTGGGGTATTTGATGCACATGGCCACGCCACTAGCCCCACCATGTCCCCCCTAGACTCGGCCGCTCATGATCCGGGGCTGGTATTCATCATATTTCTAGCTATCCTGTCTGAGAAAAGAGCGCTCTCTGTATTGGTGAACTATAGTTCTTTTTAGTTCACAACACTCACCAGCTACCACACTCTCTTAGTTTAGTACATTTCTAGTTCTTTTGAAATATGAACTATGTAGTTCATTCGAACTAGTTCATTAGAATGAACTATCTCAAATGGAACGATTCAGTACAAGTAAGTACTTTGCCCACCTCTAGTTTTGATGCTAAGGAAGGTATTGCTGAGTGTTGGGTGGGATTAGAAAGAGTAGTTCATCATGAGCTGCTCTAACTTGGCTAAACCATTAATTCGGCTCTCTACTATCAATGGAAGGATCTTCTGTGGTGTAGTGGTTAAAATAACAACCTTCTATGGCCATGGTCTTTGTTTCACACCCGCCTTTGTGTAAAGGCGTAAAATTAAAGGACGTAAAATGGCGCCCTCTTGCCTGTAAGATGGCAGGTACTCGTTAAAGATCTCTATCCTAATATTACCTGGACAGGCACAATTTAGGACTCCCAAAGTAGCTTCGTCCGATTAACCATCCTAGCATAAAGTGATTTTAAATTAACAACAATGCTATCAACGTAGTTTAAAATGGCAATTCAAAAAAATGCCTGGAACAATTGATCAATAGGAATGGCCAGACCACGCACATCTTTAATTACTCGGCAAACATTTAAGAGCTTGGCTGGGAAGTTTTGATGCATTCACCGCATAGCCCTGACCTTGCCTCGTCCGACTACCATCTGTTTCGGTCTCTGCTGCACTATCTTAATGGTGTATAAATGGCTTTAATAGATGCTTGTAAAATTTACTTGGTAGTTTTTCGACCAGAAACCTCCGAAGTTCCACACCATTAGTAATAAATACATGATTTAACTGGCAATAAATTTGAAATAATATTATTTGGTATTTGTATAATGTGTGGTGGATCCATAACTTACACAACCTGAACACAAATGAACTTCTGTTGATCAGTTTTGGTGTTTTGAAACAACAGCTGATTTTAATGCCTAATAATGTGACAGGTGTACCAACCTAACCCTGAACTTTTTCAGTACAAAACCTACATTATTTAGACGAATTAGGTTGTCATCTTTTTACTTCATTCCCTAGGGAATAAAGTTAAGTATTTGACTCAATTTTTAATGCACAGGGAGAAAAGACGTACTTTAGTCCTAATTAATTGACCCAAAAACACATGTTTTTGTTCCAGCTGGAGATAAAATATATTTATAAGCATTCTATATAGGAAATTTATAGACAAGGTGTTGTAGTTTAATGCTAATGCCCGTTAGATCTGTTTGAACGTATTATCTCTTCCCAGATAGCCAATACAAACAGTTAAAAAAAAAACACACTTGGCGATAATTCTGTTACATAGACGCTGCTTCAACTGAAGTCGAGTTTTATCTTAAATTTTTTATCCTAAAATAATGTTTTTATTAATACAGGATGTAATATATTACTCAAACGAGGTAAATGCATTTAAATATAAATTAATAGATTAAAAATAAATACATTTTCCTAATATGAGGCGTTCAGGATCATAAGCGGATAACACCACATTTCAAAAATTGATTCTATACAATTTTTCATTAGTTTAATCAACCAATGTTTATTTTTCCAAAACTTCATTTTCAAAACCGGACCAAAAATCTTGAGTAAACTAGAGAAAAATGATTTTTGCAATTTTGGAGTTAACCGCTTTTGATCTGAACGCTATTTATAGTTGATTTGATTCATCAACATCGATTCCTTAGAAAGATATAAATATGGCTACCTAAAACTTTGATGACTTTACTGTTTGAATCAACCTAAGTCTAAAAAATAATTTAATTTCCCATATTAAAAATAACTTTTCGGTGTTCAAAATTACTGAACCGATTTCGAACAGGCTGTAAGCTGGAACGCACAGGTCATTCTCATGGTACTTGTCATATTCTTATTATTTTTTACATGTCTCTTATAAATATTAAATGACATACATTCTATTTGTACATTATTGCTGAATATATTCTTAATGACAATTTTTTTTACATTTACGATAAGTTTTAAAATTCAGAATTCTCAAATAATCGAGTGATGCACAACTGGAAATCATCCAATGATAGGTCTATGCCCTTCAGCTTCGCACACAGGCCTAGACTATTCGGCTGTATAGGTGGGACAAATCTTATCTCTTCAAATCAAAAATATTTAAAATAATCACCATCAAAATAACAATTGTTCAATGAACATTCTTCCCCGTGTATACGTCCCAAAAATTGCGAGAACACGGGGATGTAGGATCGGTGAAGAGAACGGATTTATCTGACTTGGATACGACTCCTGGTAGCTCAGGCCTTTAGAATCCCGGCCAGGGCAAATCATTTCTCTTCAAATCAAAAATATTTAAAAATAATCAGCATCAAAATAACAATTATTAAAAATAAAATTATATTATTTATTTATTTAGTTTTAATAATTTTTGGATCAGATAAAAGCTTTATACGTTACAAATATATTAACCAACTATTTAAAGCCAAATCTGATTCTATTATGCCGATTTTGGAAGAACCAGGGAAATAAAAATATTGTAACATTTAAATACTGTTGGAAGGACAGTGAAGACTACGAGTATTGGCGCTGACAGAGCTCAATCACCCGTGGCCAGCCAGCTCTATTCCGGTTTAATGGAAGGCCTCACTTAACCAACCTCCTTCAAAATTATATTTTATCTTTATCTAATTACATATTTATCATACAATACAACAATACATAAAATAATTGAATAAGTATTTTACAAAAGAAATAATGTAGGAAGGATGACCTCTAGTGTAGTGGTCAATATGACTATCTACTGTGCCCAAGATCGTTAATTCGCCGCTCGGCAGGTGATCGTAGAATATTTTTAAAGGGATTAAAATCCTAGGTTATGCCTTCCTATGGAAAGAACGTAAAATGGGGGTACCGAGCCTTCATGATGTTAGGTACTCATCATAGGTAAGTATCCCTATCCTAATTAAATATGGACAGACACAATTTAGGACTCCCGCAGTAGCATCGTCCAATGAGCCGTAGCACCATAACGTGAATTTAAACGGAACAAACAATAATGAATGAAATAAAACTATAATTGATAAACCACTTCACTTATATCCTGTAAAAACCACATAAAATCGATGATTCAAAACCATCGAGGTAATAGTGGTAAGAAAACAAAAATAATGAAATTTATTTATCAGAATTATATTAATAGAATAAATGAAATTCTGATGAGTCCTATTTACAGGTTTTTTCTTCATATCAGCTCTATAGCGTTGATTTTCACTCGTCTGATTTCTCTTTCACCAAGAGAAACTACTGATAAATCTAACTTTTTAGTTTTAATAATTCTTTAAAAAAAAAATCAGCGTGTAGTGATGGTAATACATAACTTGTATTAGTTTCAAAACATGTAACTACGACTATCAGAGTTTTTGCCCTTTAGTTTTAATGTTACTAATGCTTTATGGCATACAATTTAGCGTCTATGTAGCTGAAAAATATTAGGGTAGAATTTTTTCAAATCATATCAATATCAGATCAATATAAATTTTGATCCGCTTTTAAAAAAAGATTGGTTGTCACATACCGGACCTTCAAAACAATGACATGGAAAAAGTGCCATTTTTGAGTTAAGCCCTCAGTATTGACTGTAGTGGTTGAAGCTTTTTAATTCAAGAGCGACATAGCGATATCTAGTATTCCATATCCAACATTTTTGTTTTACTAAGATCATATTTGCGAGTTATATCATGTTTCAACTTGAAGTTTTATGGGAATAATGACATAAATTAAATTCAAAAGTTTCCAGCTTTTCTTAATGGTTAATAAAATAATTTCAATACTTTGCTTTGCATTAGCAATATCCAATTTTTTTTTAACTCACCTGGAACTTTCGAATACCTCTTTTGAAAAATTAGGTTTTTTGAGATATGACACAGTTGTTTTGAAGGAGCGATATATAAATATAGACGATTCGGTAAAAAAAAAATGTTTGTTTTCGGCCTCTTCATTCTATGACGTCATTCGCCATACTGGAAAACCTCTTCAGCAATTCCTAAGTAACATGTTTTCATTTAATTTAATAATAATAAAAAAAAGAACAGAAGAAAGTCATTTTGTAATTTTTAAATGTTCTATTCTTGCTAAATATTCTCAAATCTGGTATATTTTTCGAATATTTTGAAAACTCTGAATACTTCCTATAAAGTAAAGTACCTATAATTTAATTTTAATGTACATATGGCTTCATATGATAAATAAGTTATCCTAAGCATACATATAACTACAGAAATCCCAAATGATAGCTTTGTCTACAACCTCTGAAGAGAATTGTTCCGCCTGTAGACGAATTTCAAATTTGCATACATTAGGTTAATACAGGAAATGATCCTCAAAACAACACCATTTTCCATTGAAAACCTCTTATTTCTCAGAAATAATTTGTTTTCGCAGATGTACCAGGGTAGTTCAGTGGCCGTGGGAAACAAAGGTTCCATTGTATTGTTCATGGGTTGCTCTCCTCAACGGGAGCGAATTTGAATTTTGTCTGCCAGTGCACCCCTGAAAGACAGAGTTATTTATCCTATAGGGTATAAATAACTTTGCGTGTGCTTGAAATCATATCTAATGCGTAACAACTGACATATACAATTTTCTAAATTTTTGGCATAAATTCATTTTTCGTTTCTTAATAAGTTTACGGAATTTTCAATATAATTACTTCCAAAACTTGCAGGAAATTTAACGTTCTTTAAATTCTAAACGCCAACTTTTTACGGGAAGTACAGTGAGAAAATATTATAGAGGAAAATGTGACAAAATATATTTTTTAATGTCGTGAAAGGCGTAATAGATGAGGTAAATTTTTATATAAAATGGCCAATCAATACAAAATACATGGAAACCGACATTACCTAAATTTTTAAAAAGCTCAATATCATAACTAAGCTAATATGCTAATTGTAAAAATTGAAAAATCTATGAGCTATATACATAGGAGATGCAGAGATTGATCCATAACATATTTTTTCTCTTAGTCTGCCGGTTTTCAGGCTACAGAATCATACATGAGATATTTATGATCAACAGGGTGTAACTGCAAATTTCTAAAATTTACTTTTTCACATTTTTCTCTATGTCAAGCAATGCTTAATGCTCCCGAAACTTCCGGCTCATAACCGTCAGGAATAAAGGACTAAATCCATGAGAAGAAAGGTGGCAAAGAAATGTTAGACAAAATTATAATCAAATTAAAGGCCCTCAGATCATAAGCGGATAAGTCCATAATTACGAAAATAGACTTTTTCACATTTATAGCTGAAGTTTTGAAAGCAAAAAGCATTGCGCAAATTTTAAGTGAAATGTGTCCGATTTCGGCAGGAAGACTAATCATTCCAGTTGTACCTGATAAGAACTATAGATTAAAGAGATTCATCGGTAGCTTTATCAAATATTTATCAAATATTGTTAAAGAAATGAGGTCGAGTTAATAAAAACGTATTTTACCAGGCTTCCAAAAACGTTTACGTTGGTTCTCAAATTATTAATATAAATGTCTAACATTGGTGTAACTGAATTTTTTCAATATATTTTCAAATAATTTTTATTGCAAAAAAAAAATAAAGTTTTGAAGTTATATTTAATGCCAACGATTTTCCTCAAGCTTCAAATGTTTTTTAAATCTATATTTGAATTTTCAAATTTATTTTAGTTTAGTTTAAAATAATGTAGTTGCTATTTTTAGTAATAATGTAATTTGCATATTATGTATTTAACCCAGGAGAGAATATCCTTTATTTTTGTTACATAAAAGGTGTCCCCGTAAACATTTCCCGTACATTATGATTTCCATTACCATTTCTTTGTAATTATTCAGGACACAGTACCAAGGAATAAATAGGATATAAATATTATTAGAAAAATAAAAAATAAAGCATGTAACAATATATTGCACTACA
The DNA here is from genome assembly GCA_964056705.1 of Troilus luridus. Classification (NCBI taxonomy): domain Eukaryota; kingdom Metazoa; phylum Arthropoda; class Insecta; order Hemiptera; family Pentatomidae; genus Troilus; species Troilus luridus. The sequence continues at coordinate 88,695,297 of OZ057412.1, read as the reverse complement.
TTAACAAAACCAATTGTTTTCTATTTCAACCGTTTACAATTTTGGTATCATAAGTAGTACTTGTTAGTCATATGTATAATTTTTACAGTTTTTGCACAAAATGCAAACACATGCTCTGAACAATTTGTTTTTCTATTATTCCTCCTAGAGCACAAATAGCTGAACTCTTTTAAGGTTGGTCGGAACCCACATCTGCAGCACATCTTTTCCCGGCAATACTGGAAACTACATATAGGCCTAAGGTCAGTTGGCAGTAATGGGAAATACCATACTGAAAAAAAAAATTGAATCGTAAAGAGTATAGCCCTGAGGGAATCCCCGAGTTTCCATTCTCCAGGACAGATCTTGAAACAAACGTGAGACTTGCAAATCATCCCTCAGCCTCAGCTCATAATGCGAATATGAAAGTTGTGAACACGTCTGTCAACTGCATGTCTATACAGGTCCAGCTAGAGAAAATCTCAATGGAATAGGGTGATTTATTCGATATTTATACCTATAAAATGATCAGAGCGAGGGAAACCTCAACCGAGTTGAATATTATACTCCAATAATTTCTTGTTATAGGGTATCAGCGAAATTTTATTCTTCTGGATTTGAGTTTCTCTCTTCTAAAATTCATAATTACTTCTTATCTCAAGTTAATATTGATTCAACCATAAAAAAGAATGAACTGATTTCATTTCGAAGCTCAGTATATATATATATATATATATATATATATATATATATATATATACATATACATAAAATAAAAAATATTTAAAAAAGACAGTCATGAGGACTATCGGGAGAAGTGAATACTCAAGATTTTGGACTAAATATTCTTTTTTGAATTTCTTAATCCATTACAGTCTGAATTATTTAAAATTTAAATTATTGTTTGTTCATTTAACGTCACTATATGCTGCTATGGCTAATCGGACGGATGCTACAGTGGGAGCTCTAAATTTTGCCTATCCAGGTTTTATTAGGATAGGGATTTTTAACGAGTACCTGACATCGTACAGGCTCGGGACCTCCGTTTAACGTCCCTTCCGAAGGACGGCGTAACTAAGGATTTTTTACTCCCTTTAATAAATCCTAGGGCCACCTGATGGGCTACGAACCCGCGATCTTGGGCTTAGTAGTTTGTTACGCTAACCACTAGACCACAGGTCGCCCTGTTAAATTATTAACATTAGTCTAGTTTAGTCTGATTTTCACATATATTAGCACTCCGAACAATAATTATAAACATTTTAATCAATTTATGTATTTATCTATTAATATGTTATAGGCTGCAAAAACTCATTAAAATTTAATTTATTTGAAATGATAATTACTATATACGTAGTTATGTTATTTGTACTTTGTATTTATATTTACATAGATGCTAATGAATTAAATATTTTCAGTTTTTTGAATTATTATCATCGTTAAGTTCAACAATACTTATATCATTTTTACTTTCAATCGTTTCATAAAACAAGTCATTTAACTATTACCAATACAATCTTTTAGGGAAACGAACAGTTTAACTACACTTAAGGTTTGAGTTTTTATTAGTATCAATGGCACAACTATTAAACAATTTTTTTTAGATAAATAAATTTATTCTTATATCAATGGAATTCTAACCTTTAAACTAAAGTTGATTAAAAGAAATTACATAACTCATATACGGGCCACTAAATGTCGCGAACCTCGAGCATGTTGCTGACGCGAACCCACAAGTTAACATTCTGCCAAAAATCGCTAAACTCGGTTAAGAAGTTTTCACTTCAAAAATAATTTCTTAAACTAATGTACCAAGTATTTACTCCAATAGCGATACAATATTGTTGGTCTTTTTGCTTTTAAAATAAATTTTAAATACTTTTTAAAACCATAATTGAAAATTCGTTATGGAAAAGATTGTCTGGTGAAATCTGAGCCAGATTGTGGACGTTGGGAAGACCCGGTCGAACTTGTTGTGATACTTGGAAATGATAACAGAAGATAGACCCGACTGATGCTTATCTCCAGAAGACCACAGCTACCAAAGCTATATAGACTTAAATAATACAGCCATATTGATCTAGCTTGTGTTGCGTGCTACCACCTCCATGTATACCTCCCCCCTCCGCCCCTACCCTGTTTAAATGAGACCCATTTTAATATTTTCATCATTCTAATGCACTTTTAAATTAATTAAACAGTCCTAGGATGTTTCGACAATACGTGTCCAACGCTGAAATTAAGTTCTTCCGTGTTTGACCCATGGTCATATATCCGTGTCTTCAAAAGAGTTTTAAATATTTCAGATCTTAGGCATTTAAAAAACGTATTACACTGGAAGCCGTATTCAAAGTATGTTAAAGTAATTTAACTAATTAACATTGCTATTTATAATTAACAAAATTCTTGGCCATTTTGATTGCTACATATCAATCAGGGTGTATAAAATATTCAGACCTTCAAGTGGATGTATGATATGAAAAAAAGGAGAATTTCTCTCTCATTTAAAAAAAATAATTATTTATTGAAATTTACTTCTGTATTATAATAATTCAACAACTAATAGAATGAATGATAATTAATGGGATGAGATAAAGGTACGTATAAAAACTACCCAAAAAAGTACCCAAATAACAAATTCAACTTAGAAGATTATGATGCCATCTTCTTTTCTGACGCCTAAGAGGATTATAAGGGATTGAAGAGGTTGTTAAGTTTGAAACTGTGGGTTTGAGTATGAAAAAACTTTGCCCTGACATGACTGAGTTTTCAAAACACTGTATTTTTACTGCAACGATTTGATAACGATTTACTTTTTATTTATTAGGGAATTTAAGTATAATCAAACAAAAGTATACTATATTGAGATATGAGCAAATACTAGGTTGTTAAAATAGTCCTTGTGCATGAACACTTCCAATTGAAAGTACTTAATTCCAACTATGATTAATCCTATAAGAATGATTATGTTCCTACTATTTATCTAATTGCTTATTTTGACTAATCCATTAACTTCTTGTGACTTGAGCTGGCTTTATGGTATCATTTTTTTTTTTAAAACGTCAGAAGAAGAAAATCGTGAATCGCGATCTTTTGAGACATTTCCGGAATAAAGGTATAAGCTCAAAGGAATCCGCTGAAGAAATGTTTGCTATATTTTGGCATGTGCAGGTGAAATTATGTTATAATCTTTGATGAGGCAATAACAAAACAATAATGATTACAATTTTACGAAGGAAAAATCCCTCTTATTATCATTTAGAAACATTAGAAGGAAGAAATATCTAAATTTATCTAAACAATAACCGCAATAAGTAATAAAATTGGATTTAAATGTGCATTTCATAAGGATTAAATATACATTTATATGTATATACATATTACATATACATACCAAGAAAGCAGGCATGTTTTAGATACATACCACACGCTCTATCAACCACGAAAAGTGTAGAACAGGACGCTTCCTCGGCCTCCGCGTCCGCAAGCAGCTTCCCATCTCGCACATACACATATACATCTACTGTCATCTCTAAGATATACATACTAGGGATGATAGTTGAGTAGGTAGAGTTTATAGTACAAATATGTATATCTATTATAATCCCTACCTCATATTTCAAAACAACTCTCAGAGACGTTTAATTTAATGTTATATTTTCTGTACAATAATTTTTCGTGTTAAATTAAAATTTAATATAAAAAATTAAAGATTAATTATAAAAAGAAAATAAATTTTATATTAATTACAAACGAAAGGCATGCATTTCTTCTGTCTTTTTCTGTTTTCAGAAATTTATGGGACTACAGGGATAGTTGATTTTCTAGATAGTACATCTTGTCACCCAAAACCTTGTATTAATCTATATTCTAACCTCGTGTGTAACATTTTTTTAAATGAAACATACATCTATCAAAGTGATATCAATATCCAAAACAACAACTTTAGTTATTTATAATTTTTTAAATTCGTTTTTACATAAATAGCAACGTAAAAAAGCATTTCTATATTCATCATTCTAAATATCATATATTTTACTTTTAAGTTATAAAAAAAATTATTATTATTAATGCAAATATGTACTCCTTTGAAGAAAAACATTATTTGTATCATATCTAAAAGAATGAATATCCGATTCTTATCTTACAATTTTAGTTTTAAATAGAATTTTTCAAAATATTAAAATGATGTTCCGGCAGAGGACTTTGGAACTCAAGCAAGGAGTAATGATAAGACATATGGTATTAAGAAGCCTAGGATTATATCTTAATCATATGGTAACCTGTACAAAAAATCCTTAAGATTATTTATCTTTTGGCTTATATATATATAGAGCCCCCATTGGACTTAGTCAGATTTCGTTATAATTAGGCTGTTACTCTGTCAATTTAAGTACCGTTGTCAGTTGTGTTTGTCCTTCTCAATAAAAGTTTCTTTATAAAAAACGCCTATCTGATTTACCGACATTTATATATATGTATATATATATATATATATATATATATATATATATAAACTATATATGTGGAATCCCGATATTTCGTATCCCGATTATTCGTATTTCCGGCTAATTCGTACAAATTTGCCGGTCCCCAGAGAAAATCCCGATAAATGGTATAAAATCAATGCATTTCAGACCCCTCGGTAATTCGTATTATTTTTATGATCGAGGTCACTTATAACGTCATATAATTCGTATTTCCAGCTTTAAAATCTCGTTACTTAGTACTGTTTTCGAAAGGGAGGGAGAGAACAGTGAAACAGATATGCCAGGGAGCAGAATGAGAATAAATCCTTTCTAGGAAACCACTCAATTTGTATTGTTTTTATACACAAGTATGTTTCTATTGTTTAGAGGCACAGTAGATCCTATTGTTTTTTACGGGAGAGCGAGTGAGGGAGACAAGTTTTCTTAGAAATCTCATAAGTAATTCGTACTGTTTTCACTCAAAGGAAATGAGGGGAGGAATTTTATTACAATCTTTTCTAGCTTTTCTTACAATCACACTTTTATTTACAATTCAGTCTCGTTTTTGTTACCGTTGTGACACGTTATCATGCCTCCAAAATACGTTAGCCTCTCTATTGAAGAGAAACAACAAATCATAAACGCCGTGACCAGTGGCTGTAAGCTAATTGACGTATCCAAGCATTTCATCGTCCCTGGTTCCACGATCACATCAATTTTGAAGAACAAGGACAAAATCACTTACCAGACTTGTAGAGAACTTAAAAAAGTGGTTCGTACAAGCAAGGAATTCAAATGTACCAGTTGGAGGTAATATTTGAAGGGAAAAAGCCCGAGTTTTCTCAGAAAAATGGGAATTGAAGACTTTCGTGCAAGTGATAGATTCAAAAAATTGTATTAATACATTTTTTAATTTTTTTTGTTTTGTACTCCCGATAATTGGTATTCCCGATAATTCGTACCAAATCTTCAGTCCCTTGACCATACGAATTATCGGGATTCTACTGTATATAGTTATGATTAGACTGAATTATTCCTCAATAATTTGAAAATTTGGGAATTAATATCACACACTGTTTGCTATAAATTGCTTTTAATAATGTCTAACCAAAATAATAAATTCAACACATGTTATTTAAATCGCATACAAAAAACTTGACTTGGTACAAAGAGCTAATAGTATTTCTTATCATCTAAACTATTTATACACTTAACTTATATATATATATATATATATATATATATATATAACATTTTTTTTTTTTTAGTTACATTATTTCTTATTCGTTTATTATATTCTGCTTAGCAACATAGATTTTCGATATTAATTTAACTCTTGCAAATGTTTTTTTACATCAAGGGCTAAAATGGCTTCCGAGGTAATTTTTTCCAAATAGTCCAAATATAGGCCAGCGGCCAGATGTTTGAGGGACGGAAAAAATTGAAGAGAGCATTTTGTATATGTTGTCTGAAGGGCAAGTCTGAGTAGTGTAAATCCATGTTTGCGACCGAAAAAACGGATGGGAAAACTTTTGGTGGCCGAAGAACCATGGGGGGGCTGGGTGGCTCCCCCCACCTGCATAGCAGTGCCTACTAATACTACCATTATTTTTTGTATAGGTAATTTACAAGTAAATATTTTTACTTTACAATAAACAAGCTGTTTAAGAATAGGTTGTTTAAAAAAAAATATTTTTCCTACATGAAATGTTTTGAAACAGTTAGAGGGGTGCTAAAATTTAATTCCTATGGGAGGGATTTGAGCCTAATTTTTAAAAATCGGCCCCATGTCCTCAATGAAATACCTAGTATGATGGTCAGATATCTCATGCTATTTCATTTATGGATTTTACGTACCTAAAAACGTAAAACCTCAAATGTTATTCAAAAATGATTTTCCGTAATTAATCTCGATTAATTATTGAAAATTACAAACCATCATATTTTTTTAGCAAAATAATGTAATATAATGACTGTGAAAACTACATTGTATAATTGAGTACTTAAAATTGTCGCATTAAACAATAAAAATTTAGGGAAATGTTATATTTCTATTATTTTATGATTTAGTAAAATAAATTAAATAAAGTTACCTGATTATATATCAATGTAAATATTATAACACATTATATCACAAATGGCATTAATTCTGAACAGTTAAAAAAATTTTTTAATCCTGTTTTGTAGATGATAAACAATCATTAATACCAATGGTGAAAATGATCATGTCGATAGTATTATTATGCAATCAGAATATATAGTAAAAATATAAAACGAACTAGTTTCAGGGACTTGATTGTAACTCAACAGTGGTTGATTGATAGTTTCAAAAAAGTTGATTCTACTATCTGTTACCATCACGATTATTAAATTAATTATTGAGATTTTACAATTACAATTTTATATGAGTGCGTAAATGATTGTTTCCGTTGAATGTTTAAAAATAAAATATTTTAATAAAAAATAATTGTAAAAGATTCTTTTAAAAACTTATTTGATACGTGTTAACATAGAATAATTTAAATGTTCATGTTATGCAAATAACAGTTATTATTTCTCTTATAATTGTAACGATTTGTCGTTAGTAATGTAATGCTGTTAGAAAAAAGTGATTAAAATAAGAAATATTGAAATGAACAAAATTAAATTTAATGAATGAGAGAATTACATGTGATAGATAACAAAAAAAAAATGATTAATGAAATTTATAGAACAAAGAATAAACTATTAATTATGAACAATCACTACACAGGCCTGATATTTACTAAGTAGAATTTAAATGTATAATTTAAAAGAATAAATTAATTATCTATTAATTTATATTTAATACAAAACAATAATAGACTTAAATGTCCATAAGTGACAGCAAAAAATTCTCTTCGACGTCTTCTCTTCAACAAAGCCTTTATTATTACTATTATTAGAGATACCTGATTAGAAGCACTACGTCGAAACGGCCGGCGGCATAAACTCACTATGATCGGCGATCGTCAAGACTCCCAATGAGTAGAAAGATGATGATGATGATCATCATCATTCGTGGCGCTACAACTCCTGTAGAGTCAAGGCCTCCTGCAGCTTGGTTGCCACTGCTCTCCAATTGCGGATTCCCAAGATGGACCTGGCATCCGCCGCCACTCGATCCATCGGAGCCGAGGTCTTCCCACTCTTGTCCCATAAATCCTTTCGTCTAGGACCATATAAGGAATCAGATCCTGGCACATTCTAATTATATGGCCTGCCCATCGAAGCCGGCCTACTTTGATTACCCTTAAAATATCTGGACTCTTGTAGAGTCTCGTTAGCTCAGCGTTTGTCCTTATCCTCCAGATCCCATTGGTGCAGACTGGGCCATAAATTCTCCTCATAATTCTCCTCTCGAACCTTAGGAGAAGGACTTTCTGTGAACTGGATAATGTCTAGCATTCGGAGGGATAAGTAAGAACCGGTCTTACTAGGGTCTTATACAAATGCACCGTCGTGTTTTGAGAAATAGCCCTACTTCTAAAATGCATCAGTAACCCGAAATAACATTTATTTGAAGACATAATTCTGCGATAGATTTCTGCTTTTTTGTCATTATCCGCGTTCACCTGCGATCCAAGATACACAAATTCCTTCCCCCTTTCAAATTTAAAGCCTCGAGCCATAAAATGTGATGGTTCATGCACATTCAGTTGTGGGCCTGCATGCATATATTTGGTTATTGATTCATTGACCTCTAAACCCAATCTAGGTGCTGCTATCTGGAGACTGATAAAAGCATTTACTAAATCTGTAAGGGTTCTTGCCACAATATCTATGTCATCGGCGAAGGCCAAAATCATAGAAGATCTACTGAATATAGTTCCCCCAATTTGTATTCCAGATTTCCGCACTGCACTTTTGGGGGCCAAATTGAAGAGAAGGCAATCACCCTGTCTCAGACCTTTGAGAGTTTCCAAGCTTTCAGTCATGTCACCTTGAACACGTACTGTTAGTGTACCATCGAATCAGTCGTATCAGCTTCGGTGGTATTCCCATTGCCAGCAGCTCCTTGTACAGTTCGTTCCTCTTTATACTATCAGAGGTCATTCGGAAGTCAATGAACAGGTGTTGTATGTGGATATTATATTCCCTGTACCTCTCCAGAATGCTTCTAATGGAGAATATCTGATCCATGGTAGACTTTCCTCTCATGAAGCCCGTCTGGTACATTCCTATGTTCTGCTCGGCAAAAGGAAGCAGTATTTATATAAAGTATCCGAGAGAACACCTAATAAGCACATAGTAAGAGGGATATACCACGATAATTATGGCACTCAAGCATATCCCCCTTCTTGTAAATCGGGCATATATCTGCTCTGCGCCACTCACAAGGTATATTATCCATTATTATATTACAGAGGACTTCGACTAATTATTCTCCTCCATACTTGAAAAGTTCAGGGGAGAGTCCATCTGGTCCTGGTGCTTTATTATTTTTGAGCTCTTCCACAGCTTCATAAACATCGTCCATATCAGAAGAAAGATGATGATGACTGGAAGAAATCCAGAGCTCATTAAGATCAAACAGTACGTACAATACTGTTATATAATTGGCCACAAAAGAACTCGTAAAGAGTGATTCACATTGACTGAAGTTCAATTCAACACTGTGATTGCAATTACCAAAGGTACTCGTAATGAGTAATGTTAGACTAGACGAATTCTACGCTATAAGGAACTCGTAATGAGTGATCTTCACTGATTGAAGTCCAATACCAATTACAAACTAAAAAATTATACATGAGAAAAAAAGTAATGAAACTAATTCATTTAAATTTGATAATAATTCCTTAACGTAGTACGAATGATTCCTTGGTTTAATAATTGTTTAACTTCGTGTTGAATTTGTTCTTTAAATTGTTCAGGAAATCTATGATTTTTTTAAAATAGAATTGTCATTTACTGTTATTATTTTATGATTTAATAAATTAGTAGGTTTTAGTGTTTCATCGTTCTTTTTTATTACTTCTCCATTATCTTTTATTATCTGTACTAATTTCTCAAAAATTTCTTCCTTAATATGGTCATGTCTTATGACATCCCATATTTCACCTTCATCTTCCTTAAGATTTACGGAAAGGTTGAGGAGACCAAGGTTGAATATGAACTGCTTGATTGAAATTTTGTCCTTGATTAAAATTTTGTGGTTTACTAAAATTTTGTTGTGCATCAAAATTTTGATTGTGCCATACTGGCCTTTGGTGGTTGTTGTAACCGTAAGGGTTTTGGTAATGCGTATTATCAAAATTAGGACGAAATTTATTATGTCTTTGCGATTGAAAATTATTCTGTTAGTAAAAAGGTTTGTGGTTTTTATGATGGTGTGTTTGTTGATTATTAAATTTTCTTTATGAAATGGTTTAAAAATATTCTCTCTAGGAGGAGGGTAAAGTCTTTGTACTATGTGTGATGCAATATTTTTAACCATTCCATCTATGTCTTCTAATGTTTCAAATTTAGAATGGTAAATAAAATCAGTTAATTCCGGTCGTAATTGATGTACTCCATGGTGACTAATCTGTCGGTCATATCGTGCCATTTCTTGGGCCTTGTCATCTATTTCACTATCTGCGTACGTTCGCGCATAAACATCACATCTTTTCATTGCTAGTCTATCAATAAAATCGCGTAGTTGTTCGTTTGGAAAACTTTTAGTATTTAAAATTTCTGAAATTAATTGTTCTCTAGTTCTGGTATCCTGGTAATTAGAAGTTAAATATGAAAGTACTTCATTTACATGTTTAAAATCTTTGTCATACGTGGCAATCTTTGCCTTACCTTTTAATTTATTCTGTACTGTTAATAATAATTTTGAATGGGTAGTATCCTTATGTGGGTTATCTAATTTGCAATATAAATCCAAAATATATAATAAGGGGTTCCCGTCGTATTCTGGGATTAGTTTAAAATCATATTCTTTAATTTCAAGAGCCATTGTTTGATCTACTACATTTGTATCCAGAATTCGTAAATTATTTAATCTATCTTGTAAACTGTTCATGAATGATTAAAATAAAAATAAATTTGAATTTAAATTAATACTAAAACTAATTAAAACTGATGTTACTGATCAATTTAATGTATCCAATAAGGATATACAATATTTCTAACTTTTATAGCTAGTTTTCTTTCCTCTGACTTGGCCGTATCGCTGATCTTGGTTCTTCTAAGGTCGGTTTCTTGACTGCAAGTCCAGAGTGACGTTCCTACTTGAAGTAAGCGTGAAGTAGAAGTTCATAAATATGAAGTTCTATAGTCTTCGATCAAAATGATCAGACATGAGTTGGAAATTGTTAAAATAATCTTCTTTACCAGTAAAATGATTCTTCTATGAAGATCTTCTTCTATGCTGGATAAATCCCTCAAGTCCCTGTGTTCGAGCGCCAGATAAATGTCGGCAAATCAGATAGGCGATTTTTATAAAGAAACTTTTATTGAGAAGAACAAACAGAACTGACAACGGTACATAAATTGACAGAGTAACAGCCTAATTCTAATGAAATCTGACTAAGCCTAATGGGGGCTCTATATATATTAGCCAAAAGATAAATAATCTTGAGGATTTTTTGTACAGGATACAATATGATTAAGATATAATCCTAGGCTTCTTAATAACATACTTCTTATCATAACTATATATATGCGGCAAATCCTATTTCGGAACATCAGAACAATACTTAAAACGAAGAGTGTACCAACACAAATATAGTTGTGATTCAATAATAAAAAAACCCCAATGAAAAAAATCAAACAGCGCTCACTGCACATTTTAGAAATACTCAACATACATTTAAATTTGATGAACCTAAGGTGATACACCAACAGAATAATAGCTTCAAACGGAATATAAAAGAAATTATAACTATAGAGAAATATAAAAATCGCGCTGTAAACAAAAAATCGGATGTTCAAGGTCTAAGCTCGTGTTATGCTAATTTAATTAATTCTTGGAGATATAATAATAAATACACTAATATGATTCAACCATTAAATAAAACCGCAGTTCCTAAAAACAGATTACTTATTCGTTGATCATAGCTATTGAAATATAAACATTCTATGATATATTGCGATGTAACTGATTGATGATAAATTAATCAATTCTTTGGAACTTTGAACTACACCCTATCTATTACAACTTACACGTGTCATTTTATATTTATTTTAGTGTGCTATTCAATGTTTTTACTAAAAGCTCAAAAAAATTCAAATATAGACTGTTCAGAATTTCAAGATGTCATTCATGTTTTAATAAAATTACCTTTCTTAGATAAAAAATATAAAGGACATTTAATAATAACAACACCTATATATAAAAGCAAAACTTTATAATTATAAGTAAAAGAATATTGTACAATTGATGAGAGGAAATTCATTTATTGAAAAATTACCACTAATGATTTAAATATAGAATAGAATAGAAAAGTAACTTTATTCTAGAACTAAGTCCCTTTAGAATAACATATATGAACATATAGAAATCATAAAGCATCTAAAAAGTGACAGAAAACAATTTAAAAAGAAATATTTAATCAAAAATAATAGTAAGTAAATAAACAGTAAAGATCTTGACAAGATATTAAGCAATTAAAGAGAATAGATAAATCCATAGCTTTTGTTAGTTGCATGAGCTAGCATGCAATAATTTCTTTACATGATGTACAGCTTTTCAAAAAGCAAAATTAAAAGAACTAAATAACACAATGAGTTATTCTATACATTAGATTCTAAGCAAATGACTAACCTGCTTAGAGACCATCCTTTTGGGAAGCTAGGAGGTGTTGAAAAAGCAAGGATTTAAATAATGATAGTTAGGGAGTATGGCGGATATTAAGAGGGATTGAGTTCCACAATGTGGTGGAGTGGGCGAGAAAGGAACGTTCGAAAGCTTTAGTTCTTTGTGAGGGTATATAGAGATCAGAAAGGCGGGATCTTGTTTTATGTTGTTGAACTGAGGATTTGAATTGGAGGATACTGTAGATATATGAAGTGTGTTGAGAGTGAATGGATTGGTATAAGAATGAACAGAGTAAATATTGTCTTCGGAAGGGAGGGAAGAGCCACTTTAACTCATTATAGAAGTGGGAGACGCGCGATCGCTTCGGAGTACCAAGCACAAATCTTAGAGAGCAGTTCATTATTCTCTTTAGTTTGTCTTCAAGGATTTTAGAGAGGCCTCCATATACCACGCTACAATAGTCAAAGTGGGGGAAGATGAGAGAAGATACGAGAAGCTAACGGGACGATTGTGTAAGGAGATGACGAGAACGATGGGACAACTTCAGGAAACTAATTGACCGTCGGGATATCTGGGCGATGTGGGATTTCCAAGAAAGGTTTTGGTCGATGGTGATGCCTAGGTTTTTCACAGAGGAGGTGATCGTGATAGGATGATCGTTTAGGATTAATGTTGGGAGGGTGAGGATGGATGTAAGGAGGGAATTGGAACCTAAAACAATGGTCTGAGTTTTCATTGCGTTCAATTCCAGTTTGGTCCGCTTTGCCCAGGCACAGATCCTATCTAGGTCTTCCTGAATACTAGGGAACGCAATAAATAGCTCGGAAGGAGGAAAGGACAGATATATTTGGAAGTCGTCAGCATATAGATATATAGAAGAATCATTCATTAAAATTAGGCCTAGAAGAATCTTTTGTTTCATATATTGGAAAAAAAAAACTATGAATAAAAGTTTAAAATATAAGAATTGTTTATAAAATAATTTAAATTGAAGGAAGAATTTTAATTTAAAATTAACTTTTTGTAATAATAAAAAGCAACTTAGATTTTCGATATTAATTTAACTCTCGCAAATGTCTTTTTACATCAAGCCTTTAAAATGGCAATTTTGAGGCTTAATCCACACTCTATGGCCTAAAAAAAAAATAAAAAAATTAATCCACACATAAGTTTTGCACTTCGAAAAAAAAATCCACACATATATCGATGCCTTAGTTCACAAATGTGTAAGTGCAATTTTTTTAAAAATGGGTTTCGTTATATAAATAATATTGTAAAATTTTTACCAGGTGTTAGATCATTTCGCGGGTCCGAAAGTATAATGATACAACTCCAAAAAAAAAAAGTACAAATCACAACTGAACAATCAATGGTTATTCTGCCGGAGGGAAAGGTAAATAAGCATGCAGGTTATAACGACGGACATTCCCTCCCGTGGCGAATTTTGTACAATTATGTCGATTTACAAACATCTAGTAAATACATCAAAGGCATCAATGCATAAAAGTCAATTTTACAGATGCGTCATTATACGTCATTATACTTCCGGAGCAGCGATTTGTTGATATAAAATGAATAGAGATGCTTTAAAGTTTGCAAAAATATATGGTGTGCATAACCTTGAACTGAATTTCTTGTGTTAAATTATTATCAAAGTTGACTCATGTAAAATCTTGTTTTCGGCACTCAACACATGTGTGTGAACTGACTCACCGATTAATGAATATGGCCTAACTTAAATGTATATGAAAAGAATCATATCATACAAAGAAAGATAAAATTTCCAAAAAATGATATTACTAAAACGTTTAACGGTATTACATAACGTATTGCTGAACCATTTCTTAAATTCGAAACCTTCTTTATTAAACAGAGCTATTAGTTCTTGTTGAAGTGTCTGAGAGTCTGAGCGTCTTCCAAGGTGTCAGCCACAGTTAGTAAATCGTCTACATACATATTCCATATGGCGTAATTTAAATGTATCTGAAAAGAATCATGGCATACAAAAAAATATAAAATTTCCAAAAAATGATATTACTATAACTTTCAACGGTATTACATACCGTATTGCTAAACCATTTCTTAAATTCGAAACCTTCTTTATTAAACAGAGCTATTAGTTCTTGTTGAAGTGTCTGAGAGTCTGAGCGTCTTCCAAGGTGTCAGCCACAGTTTGTAAATCGTCTACATACATATTCCATATGGCGTAATTTAAATGTATCTGAAAAGTATCATGGCATGCAAAGAAAGATAAAATTTTCAAAAAATGATATTACTGAAACGTTCAACGGCATTACATACCGTATTGCTGAACCATTTCTTCAATTCGAATCCTCCTTTATTAAGCAGAGCTATTAGTTCTTGTTGAAGTGTCTGAGAGTCTGAGCGTCTTCCAAGGTGTCAGCCCCGGTTAGTAAATCGTCTACATACATATTCCATATGGCCTAATTTAAATGTATCTGAATAGAATCATAGCATACAATGAAAGATAAAATTTCAAAAAATTATATTACTGAATTTATTACTGAAACGTTTAACTGTATTACATACAGTATTGCTGAACCATTTCTTTAATTAGAAACCTCCTTTATTAAGCAGAGCTATTAGTTCTTGTTGAAGTGTCTGAGAGTCTGAGCGTCCTCCAAGGTGTCAGCCCCGGTTAGTAAATCGTCTACATACATATTCCATATGGCCTAATTTAAATGTATCTGAAAAGAATCATAGCATACAATGAAAGATAAAATTTCCAAAAAATTACATTACTGAATATATTACTGAAACGTTCAACGGTATTACATACCGTATTGCTGAACCATTTCTTCGTCTACATACTTATTCCATATGGCTTTAAAGTCCCATTTGTTGCCGATTTAAACCAAATCGGATATCTTTTTATGACAAAGTTCATTCCCTCAAACCTAGTAACCTATTCAATTCCTGATAACCTAATGCTGGATTTATTAAAGTTGGATCGATGTTTTAAACATAAATTGTGTTTTCAAGGAATGAAGCAGGACGTGGGAGCAGGGACTGAAGTCGCAGTGGTTTCATAGGGCTACACTATTTGCATTAGCAGGCAGCCATTCCTGCTACTGGATTCAGTGAAGCGAACCATCCACTATAAAAAATGGGTAACGAAACCATAGGCAGAACCTCATAGGTGGTTTGGAATCCTGCCTACTAATAGGTAAGTATTATCTTCTTCTTTAACTTCATCCAAGTTCCATTCTGCTTCGAGTTGTTCAACCCCTGGAGTCTTCCCAATGAACAATCGATACACTTGCTGTTCTTCTCTTACATATTTATTTTTTATATTCATAAATATGATGAAGAGCAGAGAACGCAGACTGTCTCCTTTGCCCATCGAGAATTACGCTGTCACTTTTAAATTTTTCTTACTTAAATAAGCTATTAAATACTTGTTTTTATTTTATAATTTATAAATAAATATAATTTTTATAATTTTAATTAGCGTGATTATAATTTAATATCATTCAAGATTCGAAGCATCACTCTTTATTATTCGTCCGAATATGTATGCCTTATTTGCCAATTTCGTTTTATTTTCAACCTTCATCATTTTATTTATAACCTTCTTCTTCCTCCTTGTGCTTTTCAGCGTGGATGTCCCTCCATCCATGCCAGACACGCATCCCTATCCCTTGCCAGGGACTTCATGGCATCCAGGCCTTGTCCTTTTTGTTGTCCCAGCTAGGAGATGTGGTCCGTCCATGTTAGCCTAGGTCTGCCCTGGGGACGTCTTCTAGTTGGCCTAGCTTCAAAGAACTTTCTCGGGAACCGATCTTCCTGCATTCGGCAAAGGTGGTCAAACTATTTCAGCTGCCTCTTTTCAACCGCTACTCTTCTGGTTCGGCCAGCCACTCTCCTCAGGTATCTCATTTCTGCGGCTGTTAATTGCTCTAGTGCTTGTCCAATGGGACCCGGCTTTTATTTTCATAGAGAAAAGTAGGTAGGTATGAAAATGTGCAGCCTCGCGTTGTTGTCCACTTCCCTCTTTCCAGCAATAGTAAACACAAGGTGTATAAACAGACACATTGCGACTAGTGTGAAGAAGCAACGAATTAATTGAAATGCATTAATATCTTCGAAATTATGTTCATCTCATTTATCGGTCAAAGGTTATTGTTTTTTTCAGTGATATATATATATATATATATAATATATAATATAATAATAATAATATATATATATATATATATATATATATATATATTATGTTTTGGTTCTCATTAAGAATTAATTAAATTTTCATAACACAAGCTTAGACCTTGAACATCCGATTTTTTGTTTACAGCGCGATTTTTATACTTATCTATAGTTATCATTTCTTTTATATTCCGTTTGAACCTATTTTTCTCTTGGTGTATCACTTTAGGTGTATCAAATTTAAATGTAGTTTGTGTATTTCTAAAATGTGTAGTGAGAGCTGTTTGATCTGATTTATTGCTTTTTTTTATAATTGAATCACAACTATATTTGTGTTGGTACATTCTTCGTTTTAAGTATTGTTCCGATGTTCCGAAATAGGATTTGCCGCATTTATTTTCACATTGTATTTCGTACACGACATTTGATTTTAATTCTACTTTATCCGAATTCTTTAGTTTTAGTAAATAGTCTTGACATAGTGGCTGTGTTTTTAAAAGTAATCGCGGAATCAATGTCATTGATAATCTACAGTGATATACGAGGAAATGGGATTTTACGACAACATTAAACGTAAACGGTACACACACATGCTCACTGATGAAGGGGTTTTCAAAACTCATATAAAAAACTAGCCGCCAATAAAAATAATAGAACATTTTTATTAAGATGCCGGTCAGAACAACTACTACCAGCACACATTGATAATACATTCACACGTATAAATACAACTTGTAAAATGAAAAACGATATCTAATAGAATTCAACAGAGCCATCTATAGGGTTAAAAAACACATTCTAAATATGGAAATAAAAAGCTCAATATTAAAATTAGACAAACTAAACAAAGACAAAAACTATAAAATCGAACTGTGTAAAATAATACCACAAAATATCTACGAAAATTTTTGTAATACAATACATAAATTCATACGAAAAAATCATTTAAACAAATACAAGAAAATCAAATAAAAACAAAAGTAAATAAAAATAGATCGGTTACTATCGGAAATGATAAGTGGTTCGTTAATCTTACTAATACAGTATTTCCATCAGACGTAAAACAGTTTTTACCTCTCAGCCCTAAATATTGTATAAATTATGAACCAAATCAATTACCCGTAACATCGCTCATTAGTGACATTGAGTATATAATACAAAATAATGAGGAAGAAACTAATCGTGATGAAATAAGAGGCAAATGCGTTAATATAATTACAAATTTCAAAAATAATAAACCTAATAATAGTAACAAGAAAGATTTTAACACACAAAAATTGAACAAAAAAGCCAAACAATTTTTAAAATCACAACCTAATATAATAATCACAAAAACAGACAAAACAAACCAAACTGTCGCGATCAACAAAGACAAATAGATAAATAAAACTCAGTAATTACTAAATTATGTCCAAACTTATAAATAGGTCGGTTTCAATCCTACACATAAATTGATGACAAATACCAACATAACTCTAGGATTATTAAAAAAGAATAATTATATTGATATAAAAACATACAAAAAACTCATTACTAATTCCCCGACTTCACCAAAATGATATTCATTAATAAAAACTCATAAGCCCGGAAACTCATAAATTCACCGACGTATGATTTTTAAAAATACTTAGCCGATTTGTCTATCACTTATCTACAAATAAATATAATCTTAAAGATTCATTTGAATTTCATCAAAAAATCACAAATATTAAAATTCCTAAAGGTTATAAATTAATTTCATTAGATGCATCATCTTTATTTACTAACATTTGCATTTCTAAAGTAAAAACTATAGTAGAGAAAAACTGGAATAAATTACAAACGCATACAAAAATACCCAAAAAACTATTTCTGCAATTACTGGCCCCATGTACTGATAGAGGATATTTTCAATTCAATGAAAAATTTTATATCCAGAAATTCGGCTGCCCTATGGGATCTACTAGTTCACCTATCTTGGCGGATATTTATTTAGAAAAACTGTTAAATACATTCATACCAAAATACCATTTAATATGCCGTTTCTATTTAAATATGTGTATGATATAATAACAGCGATACCAACCGAAAACAATGAAAAAGAGTTAATTTTAAATGAATTAATAAATATTCCACTCGATTGAACTTTATTGTTGAATTTGAAAAAGAAAATAATATATCATTTTTAGACGTTCTCTTAATCAGAAAATCAAACGGAGAAATAGAAACTAAATGGTGGAAAAAACCTATTCACTCTTGTCGATACATACACTACACAAGCCAATGCCCCAAAAGATATAAAATAAATACGGCTAAAAACCTAATAAATCGCGCGAGAAAATTATCATCCCCAATACACCAAAAAACAGCCGAAAACAACGTACTGGACCTCTTATTAAAGAATGGTTATCCACACGGCCTCCTTCGTAATTTACTAAAAATAACAAAAACACTTTCTAACCAAAACAACCCAAATGAAAGCAATCCTAAAAAATACTATACTATACTCTATATACCAACACTTTCAGAAAGACTAGCAAAAACACTCACCGGTAGTAAAAGTAACATTGATTCCGCGATTACTTTTAAAAACACAGCCACTGTGTCAAGACTATTTACTAAAACTAAAGAATTCGGATAAATTAGAGTTATAATCAAATGTCGTGTACGAAATACAATATGAAGATAAATGCGGCAAATCCCATTTCGGAACATTGGAACAATACTTAAAACGAAGAGTGTACCAACACAAATATAGTTGTGATTCAATAATAAAAAACCCCAATAAACCAGATCAAACATCGCTCACTACACAATTTAGAAATACACAAACTACATTTAAATTTGATACACCTAAAGTGATACACCAAGAGAAAAATAGGTTCAAACGGAATATAAAAGAAATGATAACTATAGATAAGTATAAAAATCGCGCTGTAAACAAAAAATCGGATGTTCAAGGTCTAAGCTTGTGTTATGAAAATTTAATTAATTCTTAATGAAACAATAATAAAATAGTCTAATATGATTCAACCATTAAATGAAACTTCTGTTCCTAAAAATAGCTTACTTATTCGTTGATCATAGCTATTTGCAATACAAACATTTCATGATATATTGCGAAGTAACTGATTGATGAAAAACTGATCAATTTTTTGGAACTTGTAAGTACACCCTATCTATTACAACTTACACGTGTCATTTTATATTTGTTTTAGTGTGCTTTTTAATGTTTTTACTAACAGCTCATTCTTTCACTGTTAGGGCATGAATATGAGACTGACCTAGTCTCGAAACGTCGCTAAACTGACTGAAACTCAAGAACCAAAACATAACATTACCATAACAGTAAGATAAGTAGAAACCATTATATATATATAATGGTAATGGTATATGTACATATGTATTAAAAGGCAGTTATCCAAAATCGTGGTTTATTAATATCACAAGGACTTAATACAATTAGTTTGTCAGGAGAAATCAATATTGAAAATTTATTACACAACACTTTCATCCACTTATCTCTTCGAGTAACGATATCTTATACCACTCAGAATTTTATTCCGATTACATTTTTTTGGAAAATACCAAATTACACAATCCAAATATAAAAAGCAATGAGCCATTCTACATACCTAAGTGAACATTTTACAGGTTTAAATTACACATAGCTGGGGATAAAGGGTTAACTAAAAAAACTATTTATATTTCTTGAAAAAGATTTATATTTTTTCCTCGTTGTTTGTTCTATATTTCTAAGAGCTCTGAATGAGTTGTTAGTTCTGTCAAACGTGTTATATCAGAAACAAACGTGTGGTTTTTAGCAGTTTTGAGTTGAGTGATGTCTAAACTTCTGAAATTTATCTAAGAGAAATAATGTATATATCACATAATTTTGTGTTCTATTATCTTATAGAATTTTAGTAATAATTAGTTTTTCTGTTATCTTAAAACGTAAGAATGTCAAATGCATTGTATCTGGAATTTACCGGATTATTTCTGATTTGATTTTTATCAATTAAGTGTTTGAATGTAGTTCTACTACATAACTACCTTTATTTTTTGAAAACGGTGTTTATGTATGCATTATACCTACTCTTCCATCTAAGATCGACTTTAAATTCAGAATCTGCACCGGCTCAAGCCCAATGTCGCGCTCGGGTGCAGTCGTGACCTAGGCGCCCTCTAGTAGGCACGGATAACCTTGGAGCACAATGCCTCTTGATGGACAATACAGTGAAAAATCTATGGCACAGTAAATCCAGATTCTTTGACTTTGCTGATGATTCTCCCAACAACACCTTTGTTTTGACCGCTCATGTTCTTGCCTCCATCGGTAGTGAACTTATTAACTTTTCCCAGCTTAATTGCAATGAATCCAGGGCTTGTCCCAAATAATGAAATAAATCTTCTCCCGTAGTAGTACCTTTCAGACTGCACACTTTCACAAGCTCTTCGTAAACAGTAAAATTATCGTCAATGCCGCGTACAAATATGAGTAGCTGTGCTGTATCCGGCTTCATCCATAGCTAAAGAGAAGCAGTCAAAAGAGTGCGCCTTATCCCTGAGTTGTTCTCACAAATTAACACCCAAATCTTCGTACGTCGGGTGCAAGTTCTAGCAGAGAGACTAAGACTTACAAACATTTTTTTCTGCTCTGGGCATACTTCTTCTGCGATAGCTAAGACACACTCTTTTACTAATTCACTATTGGTAAACGGATATCCACTTTTTGCTAGAATCTCTGCTACCTTGTAGCTGGCACGACCATTCGATTCCCTGTTGTCTGCCACAACCTTAAATATGTTTTGTTGATTTTTTTAATGACGAATTCAAAGTGGGAATTTTCCATTTTCGTATTTCTCCTTCAAGACAGTCAAATTTAGCTTTGTGCTCGGTGTCGTAATATCGCTTCAGATTATATTCCTTTACTACAGAAATACTCTTTTAACAAATCAAGCATAACGATTTTCCATTAAACTCGATAAAAAAATATAAATCTGTCCATAAATCCTAGTGGATTTATAAGGCCTTTCGCTTCGGTATTTTTGTCTTTCGGACTTGAGGGCCGCACCGAGATGGTTCACGGGCCGCATGTGCCCCGCGGGCCGCCGGTTGCCGACCCCTGGTTTAGAGGAATGTAAATACCAGTGCATTCATGTTTGGAGTGAATACGACATGTCCTTGTAAATACATCGGTATTTAAGCGAGTCAAATAAAATTATACTTATTCACAAACCATGATTAAATACGAATTTCATTTTTTCGGATTTACATAAATGTTATATAATGTTTCTATTGTTATATTAAGAAAATAAAATTAATATTTTCTATAGTGTTGACGAATTTAAATTTACCCATATATATTATTTCAGATGCATAAATTCTTTAAAAATACGTACTCTGACGACTCATTATTGAAAAACAACATTAGTACACATACTTTTTTTTTTACCACTTTGGATCACGTTACAACTTTATTTTCTTCTTTTCTGCTGGAGCTTTCTCTGCCTCCAATATTCTTTCATGCGTTAGTGCTAGTTTCTTTTAATCCTCTGTAAATCTTTGTCCAACTTTCTATAGTCTTTCTTAATCCTGAAACTCTTGTAGATTTTCACTTTCCTTCTGTACTCACCCTCTTCAAGTAAATGTTCAGCTTTTCAAAATATTTCTCTGGGTAGTTACATTACCGTCAAGTGACGTCACTTTACGTCATTTCTACTTCTCATTCATATTTGTAACGGCCATTAATATTTCTCCTTCACCATTTCTTCCAAATAAAACAATAAGCAAAAAATAATAACCTGGGATGTTTATGTATCCTATGTCCTTCTATATATGCACATAGAGTATGAATGTTTATATATAAATAAATACATATATACAAAGGAGGAGGAGATTGGTGAAGGTTGAAGAGAGAAATAGCGGAGTTATCCGAACTAAAAGTGAGAAAGACTAATTAGTAAGTTAATTTGGTCCCTAATTTGTCGGGGCTGGGCCTCATCACCCCCCGGATTAGCTCCTTCCTTAGTGGGAATATTGCATCGGCTTCTTTAGCCCCCCCCCCCTCCGCCCTAGCAATTTGAACTAGTTACTTCAAAATAACCAGTTACCCTCATTATTTTATTGATCACTGGTTATTATAAATAACCTCCAGATATAATCAGCTATTTTCTTCTTCTATTTAATTAAATAAATATGTATATAATCACAGCACGTATATCTGACCTGCCTTAAATCAACCCATTGTTATAACTAAAATCTAATTTATTTTTATTAATCAAGAACACATGATCGAAGTTATAGTGAAACAGGTTAGTTTTATGTGTTACTAAATTAACTTTAATTAGTGTTTTAAAACATTATATTTCTTATACAAAAAACTTCATTTGTTTCTTCTGGTTTAGACCGTGTCGGTGAATTTTCTGCCAACGTTTCGCCAGACATGCTGCTGACTTCCTCAAGGCTTAATTGAGACTGAAGATGTCCAGCTAACCCGCGGCCTTATATAGTAGCCATTCGGGTCCACTCGGGTCCACTCGTGATTCATCGGTTCCTTCCGTTAGTCGATCGGGTTTCTTCGGGTCCGGGGGCGGAGTCTGTTTTTCCATGCCTGTGATTGGCTGCTTTCTGATTGCTTGGGGTCTGATAGGCTGGATTTCGGCTTGATTGTCGCTGCTGGTTTAATTTGTTGTTGATTGTCTTTCTTCTGTTCTATGTTAGGGAGCCATAGTTTACTTAATTTGTACCCGTCCTCCCTGTTGAAGTTTTCCGGGTGTTTAACTATTTCTATGGCTTCCAGTATCTTCCTTTCTGTGGCCTTGCTACATTTCTTAACTACTCTGATTTTATCGAATTCTATGGCGTGGTTCGTCGTAGTGAAATGTTCTGCTAGAGCCGATGTTTTGCTAATCGGCTCTAGCAGAACATTTCACTACGACGAACCACGCCATAGAATTCGATAAAATCAGAGTAGTTAAGAAATGTAGCAAGGCCACAGAAAGGAAGATACTGGAAGCCATAGAAATAGTTAAACACCCGGAAAACTTCAACAGGGAGGACGGGTACAAATTAAGTAAACTATGGCTCCCTAACATAGAACAGAAGAAAGACAATCAACAACAAATTAAACCAGCAGCGACAATCAAGCCGAAATCCAGCCTATCAGACCCCAAGCAATCAGAAAGCAGCCAATCACAGGCATGGAAAAACAGACTCCGCCCCCGGACCCGAAGAAACCCGATCGACTAACGGAAGGAACCGATGAATCACGAGTGGACCCGAGTGGACCCGAATGGCTACTATATAAGGCCGCGGGTTAGCTGGACATCTTCAGTCTCAATTAAGCCTTGAGGAAGTCAGCAGCATGTCTGGCGAAACGTTGGCAGAAAATTCACCGACACGGTCTAAACCAGAAGAAACAAATGAAGTTTTTTGTATAAATAGTGGCCGTGGAAACTTGAAAGAGTATTATATTTCTTATTAAAAAGTGTTGTATTTTGATCATAAAGAATAGATTGAAGACTAAAGCGATGAAAGTGCGGGTTTTATCGCCAGCCATGGGGGAAGCGTCTACTTCTTAGCAGGCGGTAAGTGATATGGAGTCGGACAATTTAAACTTTAGTTCTAATAATAATAATAATGCTGGTTCCTGGGAGCTTGTTTCTGGTCAAAACGACCTTTACCAATTGAACAGGACCTTACAAGACAGAAACGACAAACGCCAATTCCAACACACAATAAATTTCAAGCACTAACCTCAACAGCGGACGAACCATTAGAAAATACCACAAAACCAGTGCTAAGCCAGACCAGTGCCCCCACTTTATATTAATGGTGTTGAAAATTTCTCTGCACTAATTATATTCCTAGAAGAAAAAGCCGTACTAAAGACTTTTACAGTCAAATCTACACTGAAAGACCATGCAGATTGTTGTTTATTGCTTCAAGATTAGAAGACTGCGATGGGCTGGCCACATGGCTAGAATGGAAGATGGCGTGATTCCTAAAAAGATTTTGACAGAACCTCTCTGCTCCACGAGAAGGGGGAGCCGAAGCTGAGGTGGCCGGTGTGACAGAGACGCCAGAGGTATCCAGGCAGTGATGAGCTGGATGACAGCATAAAAAAACAGGGCAGACTGGAAGAAGCTGGTAGAGGGGGCCAGGACTCGTCACCGAGTTGTAGCGCGTTGAGTAGTAGTTTGTCACTATCAGTAGTAGCTTAGTATTTTGTCACGAATCGTACTTATTTGAAATTTGCATTATGATTAGTATTAAGTAGCCTTCTGGCCTTTATATTATGTTTCTTTTTCTGTTCATGATTGTTATTCTGAAGGGACTTAGTTCCAGAATAAAGTTACTTTTCTATTCTATTCTACATTCAGCGGGGATAACATATTTTATGCTATTTCCCGTACAGGACATTTATGTAATGGGGGATTTAGGATGTTCAGGGATGAGATGTACGGGATGGCACTACTATCAACAGAATTAGTATAACTTATTGTTGTTATAACTATGGAAACCTTTGACCTAGTGGTTAGCATAACGACCTGCTAAGCCCAATATCGCGGGTACGTAGCCTTACGGGTAGCCCTAGGATTTTTTAAAGTGAGTAACAAATCCTTGGTTTTGCCGTTCTGCGTAAGGGACGTTAAACGGGGGTCCCGAGCATGTCCCATGGCATGTACTCGCTAACGATTCATGCCATAATTATACTTGGATATGAAAAAATTAGGACTCCCACTGCATCATCTGTAGACGATTAGCTGTAGACGCATAAAGTGACGTTAAATAAACAAACGAACTTCAACAATGTAAACGATACGATAGTCAATTGTTTAGCCTTTTATGCCATGATAGAGCTGCACATTGTTCTCTCTCTTTTCTAGTGCGTGCAGAGAGATTGTTCTGGATTGCGATTTTGGCCAGTAGCTTGTTTCTCTGCACTACTCAGAGACACCCCTTGTATTCAGTTTCTTCCTGAGAATAATCTGCTTCGTTGATCATTTCCTCTACCTCCATTACCTCTGCAACAGTGGAAGAAAAAAAAGAAGATCTTCCTCCCTCCTATACATTCTACGAAGAAGAAGTAGTACAGCCGTAAATCTCCTCTCCTACCGACCTTGAAAAATTGGCTACGTCGTTGGCGTGTGTTTTTTTTTTTTTTTAATAGATAGACTCTATCACCTATGACGGTATAAAACATTACTATGTGCTCGGCCGTGTCTGGCACACCTCAGGCGGGGCACTTCGGGTCGATAGGGAATCAAGCACCGACCTTCCTTCAGGGTCTTTGGGCGGATCGTTAAAACTTATCGGTAAAGAAGTAATATCAGAACAATCTGCACCGTATCCGGAATTTCATTTTGACGGAGGACAATTAACCTAAAGTAAATTATAAAAGAAAAAATCATTTTGAAAGGGGTAACCTGGGTACTTGCCTTAGGTCCTCATGTAATCGTTCATTCCCACAGATTCCGTTGCTAGGGTAATTAGAACAGAAGCTCATTAATATTATAGAAACGGGATACAGAAAGTTCTTGTACTTTTGTTCTTTAACCAAATTAAATACTTGAGCTTTATTGAGTTGCAGGAGAGGTGCGAAGAGCCCATCGGTATAACAGTACTTATACGGCATAACAGTACTAATTCGGCATAACAGTACTAATTTGGCATAACAGTAATAATTTGGCATAACAGTACTAATTCATACTAATTTATTATTTAATCAGAATTTTTTTCATAATGTCCTCATATTTCTTATTGAATCAGAAATTCATCCTTCAATAAATATATATTTTTCAATATTGTAAAAATAATTCAAATTCAAATGGTTGGTAGAACTCTTCCCTTTTTGTTCTGCACCCATTACCAAATCTGATTAAAAAAAAACAATATACGTTTATTAGAAAATAAAAAAAGTTATAGTTTATTAAGGATAAAAAAATAAATATGAGTGGTATGAAATTCAAGGGGTGCAGTCAATTATTACACTAAATAAGAATGACAATATTTTATTTTACTTTGTGTAGGCCATCTTCAGAGGAGTGAGGTGAGGAGTCAAACTTCAAATGAACACAGCCTTAGAGTTATCCAGTCAATTATTCTCCACTTAAAAATAAATATAATTTCCTGTTGAATAAAATATATTTGTTCTTTGATGTCTCATTTAAATCAGGCGCTTGAAGAATAACGCCATGATTCAATTAAATGGAAGGTTTCTAATTTCAGAATATGGACTTTATATCAAGTGATGTAAGGGAGTGGGGTAGATAAGTGTGTAGACTGCTGAGGTTGCGGATTCAAATCCGGCTCATTTTCAATTTTTTTAATTTTTTTACAATACAAATCGATAAGAGGATAGGTATGTCCAAGATTAAATTAACAACTTTATTTTATTATTAAACATTTATGCTATTATTAACATGTGTATAATTGTAGTTTTCTGATAAATTATGTTACCTTATGTTTTATATGGGAGGGGGAACCACAAGTAGTTAATCAGCAGAGCGTTGACTTGCTGTGCCGAAGGTACAAAATCCGGCTGAGGCAGTTATTTTATTTTATTTGTTAAACAGCCACGGATAGACCCAGCGGGACCTATAGACCCTCTGGGTCTGTCTGGGTCTGGGACTGACCCAGGCCCTATAAATTGGGAGAAAAACTGGCTGTTGAGAGTGATATTGGACAACACATCCATTCTCCCAGAAATAGATTCAGTGCATTGTATAAACTGTACTAAGATGCTTCATGGGTTATAGCGGTTCAAGTTTTTTTTTGTTTTTTTTTTAAAACTCCGTATATTTCTACCGCCTACCTACTTTCTCGTCCTTCAATCCTATCTCACAAACAGAACTTTCCAAGTAAACCAGAATAATGTCTATTCATCCCTCTTTTCCCAATCTGCTGGTGTTCCTCAAGGTAGTATCCTTGGCCCAATCCTTTATACAGTTTATACCGCTGACATCCCAACTCATCCTAATACTATCCTTACCACATATGCTGATGATACATGTGTATTATCAGTCAATACCAATCCAGTTATTGTATCCCAAAGCCTCCAATCCCATATCACTGATCTTGAAGAATGGTGCCAGAACTGGAGAATTAAAATAAATTCTCAAAAATCCCATCAAATCACTTTTACCTTACGTCGTAAACCAATGACTTCCTGCCCTTCAGTATCCTTTAATAATATCCCACTTGTGCCTGTAGAACAGATCCGATACTTAGGGTTGCATCTCGACAAACGATTAACCTGGAATCCTCTTACAAGACTGAAAAGACAAGAAACCGCTCGACGTTTCAGGCTACTTCAACACTTACTAGACAAACGCTCTAAGCTCCCAGTTGATTACAAAAGACTCATCTACATGACCATCATACGACCTATTTGGACTTACGGAGTAGAGCTTTGGGGCTCCACTAAGCCATCGAATTCTTCTCGTATCCAATCCCTACAATCCAAAATCCTTCGTAAAATCCTCAATGCTCCTTATTTTGTTAAGGTTTTGACTATATTCATCCATAACGACCTTAATGTCCCATTTGTTGCTGATCTGGCCCGATCCCGGTATCTATCCTTTCATAACAAACTTCATTTCCACTCAAACCCTCTAGTTTCAAACCTAGCTTCCTCTTCAATTTCCGATAATCCTCCGAGGCGCCTGAGAAGAAGATGGCCACGTGACCTTCTTAATTGAACATGCGATTTGAGTACTACCAGTGGGTAGTTTCTCTACTTGTCATTATATCATGTCATTATGTATCACTCAGCCAATTTACTTGTTATATTACTGTAATATAGTTGTAAATATCAATAAATAAATAATAAAAAAAAAATTTTTTTTATTACCGTTAACAAAAATCTATATATGAAAAATGTAGTAGTTTCACGGTCATAGCGATTACTCTGGCCAATAGTGGTATAGTACAGAGGAAATAGATACATCGTGAGACAGGAATTGCAGGTTAGATGTGCACTCCTCAAAGGTGGTCTTATATTAATTATCAATTGTTTCAAACTTTCTTCTTGTTCCTTTTTTAATAGTAGAAATGGGCTTGCACTTAATATATCCAGTCGAGATCTACAGAGAGGCATAATATAAAAACAAAAAAAAAACAATGTGCTTTTCTATACATTTTTAGAAAATCAAAATATAGGAGTTTATAGTGAGAATTTATTGTGAATTATTAGTCACTGTTTAAATAATAGAGGTAAGAGGTATTGGTTACCTTTAAAGATATATTATATTTTTTCAATGTTTAAGGTGACTGAATAATAAAAATAACAGTCATTATAAAACAATAGATAGAAAAAAAATACTACAACCTTTTTGAGTCCAAAGAATAGAATTAAAAGAAGGAAAACATGTATTAAGTTTGATTATGTGAAACATAAATTTGAGCTTTGCAAATTTGAAAACACCTAGAGATCATCTAGGAAAGGTTATTGCAAGGCTGCGAAATGACATCCACATTATTTTTAACAACCTAGGATTCCAGGCTATATATTTAGAAGATATCTACCTTATACAATTAAAATAGTCCTTTTCTTGAGCATTATCCACAATATAATCTCCACAATATAGTTTTGAGGATACAATCTTCGTAATGTATTGTTACGGGCTACTGGGTGTAAAATGAATTAAACGATTACTAACTTCAAGATACTAAAATTTATTACCAAATTAAAAACACTACAAGGAAATTATTTAAAATAATTAAATTATTAAACTAATATCAATTTACAATAACAATATTCTACAGATTATAACCTAGGCCTAACTGTTATCTAATTACTTAAATAATATAAGATATTGCTAATACTAAATATCTAAACTATTTATATAAATTTGTACAAATACAATAATATTACACTATAGTTTACAACTACAAATTAACACTTACAGTTCGCTAATTAAAGTCCACCGACCGTAAGACTCTCCAAATATGACGAACTGACACACAGTTTATTCCACTTAATTATTACTTATCACACTGTCACTGGGTGACATTAACTGTTACTGTCACTCGCACTGTCGCTACATTACTACCTTATTACTCACTGACTTATCACTGACTGACTTATTACTGACTCGGCCGAAACAGGTAGCCTTTTTATATAGGCGAGGTAGGTCGGGGTGGGGCACTTCTCGGAAGATCGAGAACCGCCTCGCCAGGGCGAGATGGTTCTCGATCTTTCTAATCTTATAATCCCTTCAGCCGTCCTAATCCTTCCGGGCCTTTCTCTCGGACCTTAACAGTATTGTAGATGTTCAAGATGTTCTACTGACACGTAGTAGAGATATAACTACAACCGAATATAATTCCTATTAAGACAAAAGTATGGATAAATCACAAATTCTGTTTTTTCATCTAATCATCTAATATAAAATAAAAAACATTTACCACAAAAATTTCATATGTAGATGTATCATATTTACTTAAAACATTTCTGTATATTCAATGTAATGCTATAAGATAAGTGTTTCTCCGTTTACTCTCTGTCAATCAAAGATGAGAGAATATGGATAAAGCAACTGTTTACATCTCTGATGATATTCAGAACTTTATAATTGTTAACTTAAATGGAATATAAACTTACTAAAAATTAATTGATTTTATCGATACCTTAAATAAATAACTACCGTTAAACAATTTATTACAATATAAACTCAAAGAAAAATTCGTCTAGCCCAGCTAGCCTAAATTGATTGTGTTTATTGACCTACACGTAGAGGAGTCTAATTTCGTCAGGAATTCTGTTCGTGGGAAGTGAATGAATAATGGGTCGTATGCTATCTCCCTTTTATTTATCGCCACTCTATATTGACTGCCTATATGACACCTGAGGTAAAAAAAATGTAGGTACCGAAACTTTCAGTGAAATAAATTTTATATGCTTGTTTTTGTATGTATATATATTAACCTACCCATCTATTTTCAGCTGATGACAAATAATATTTTTTATTTATTTATAAAATCAAGCATTGACATTGAGTACTGTATGATTTTAATACATATTCATAAAAAAAAAAAAAAAAGGTACTCGTACATTCAGGCACAGTAATGAACACACTATATGTTCTTCAATGATATTATAAATTATAAATAGTTCTATAATAGATAGAGATAGATAGTAATGAATATAAATATAGATAGTGATGAGTAGGTATCAATAGAAATTTTCATATTTTTATTAGGGTAGTAGAACGTGGAAACTATTTATAGCGAAGTTAAGTTGATGCGAGGAATACGATTAAATCTATATAATAAAAATGAATCGCCATTTCCTTGCTAACCCCAAAACTCGAGAACGGCTCGACCAATTCAGTTAATTTTTTTTTCATATTTTTTTTAAAGCGCAAAGAAGGTTCTTATGGAGAGTAAAAACCGTAAAAATGATGAGGGAAATAATTAAAACAACAATTTTCTTTTCCCATACAAACCACTCTGTTCCCAGCTGTCAAACATTTAACGTCAATCAAAGCAAATCAAAGGCGCGTTAGTTGTTAGTAAAAGTTCATTAGGGTCCAGTCCCTATCATATAATGAAATAATATAAGTTTTTGTGTAAAAATATAAATTTTCTGTTTAATTTTCTGATACAAGGCCAAATATATCATAAATCAGGTTTCCTGTTGCCGGTGACAGATGGAGACTATAAATTCCTGCAAATGGAATAAATGGGCCATACACCAGAAGAAATTGATCAGTGTTGTGCAAATAACAGTTTAGTGTGGAGTTATATTGTAGAACAATTACAAACTTTGTTTCATCAACTAAATCAATTGATTTCATTGTTTAAAACTACGCTGGATCGTATGCCATCTGATAATCATAAAATTGTAATAAGAGCTGATTAAACTCCTTTAGGAAAACATGCGAGATGTTTTAATGCACCAACAATCGATGAAGTTGCCATTTAAATAGTTGGAGAAAATTTGGAAGCCCTTTGTTTTAGAGTAATAGGGGAGAACAACGTCTGCCGGGACAGCTTGTAAACAATAAAAAAGAACTCGAGCTTATGTTTAACTGTGTGCCAACTTCTCTGGACATTGTGACATTATTATCAATTGTGAAGAAGATCTAAAACATAGGCCGAAACATCGCTTCACAATTAGACAAAGTGGTACTATAACATTTATAATTCAGAAAAATTCTAAAAATCCAAAGCATTTTGGCAGACTGTTGTTCCAAATGGAATACATCCCTACTTAAGAATTAAGTTTCAGAAAAAGTAAATGTCCAATTCTATAAATTTGTTAAGAAAGACGGATAAAATATTACAATCTTTGGCTAAAATGGTTGGCTATATGAGAGGGCTCATTTATTTCTTGATTAGGTTAGACAAGAACTATACGGCATTTCTACAAAAATATAAAAACGTGTCTATGCAGCTCATAAATCATTTCATCTTAAATCTCAATCATAACAGGATTTCACAGTTATTTTTATTAGCGGATGTCAGACGTTTTGGTGAATCAAATTGAGGGTAGTAGAGTACTTTGAATTTCATTATTTGAAATTTATTTTCAATTTCTTTATTTGCTAGACTTCCTACCCTTCAGTATACTTTAAGAATATCCCACTGACTCCTGTAGAACAGATTTACTTAGGACTACTAGTTGACAAACACTTAACTTGGAATCCTCATGCTAGACTGAAAGACAAGAAACTTTCAGAAACTGGAAGAAAAATCGAATGAAGAACAACGAAGTTTTTATTCGTTACTTTGATCCTAAAGCAGTCGTTGTGGTTCGAAAACGGAAATTGTGTTTTTTGTTTTTTTTACATTTGGTACTTTGCATTTGTAATCGACGATATGTTTTTGATTGAGAACCATGGAGGAATAATTACAGTTCAATTGATATAAATAAGAACATCAACTGAAACAAATAATCCAATTATGGTTCTGTTTACAGTTTAAAAAAATCTAGTAAATGGAAACATAAAAAATATTTTTATTTTAATGAGGAACACGAACTTTTATCTTTGTATACTTATACTGAAACTGGATAGTAAAGAGTAGTGAATTCTTATAAATGAGGAAGCCCGGAGAAAAGGAAATTTAAAAGGTTTAAAGGATAAGTAAGAGAAGTTGGAAGCCGGGGGGAAGCACCGCAACGGCACGTGTCGCCATTTTGTATGTCCATTGATGCAGTGCTCATTGCGCGCATTTTATGGACTGCCGCATTATGTCAGACTGTTAAAACATATACATATCAGCATATGTAAACGTATCTCCCTACCAACAAATATATTCGTATCGTCTTATCGAAAGTGAAAAACACCACTTTCCAGAATGAAAAATAAAACTGTTACGAAGTAGAATTAAAATCAGTGCATGTCGTCTTAGATTACCTATATCATTATTACCCCTTTAGACGATTCTATATGAATTTTATATCAATTATCAATCCAAAAAGCAATCGCTATAGATACCCAGGGGCCCGAGGACAGCTGAAAATAAAAAATTCTGAATTAATTTTAGTTGTTGCTTTCCTTCCAGTACTTCTTTACCTTGAATTGAAACTTATTATGTTATATTTTGTAATGGTAAAACTAAATGTTTAGTTTACAATGTAATACTTATTGCTTTTTTTTTTCGTATATCCAATACAATTTATTGTGCAAGGGGGCGTAGTAGGAATTTTAATTTTATTTGAACATGGGGTAGTAGAAGGTTTTTATTTGAACAAGGGGGCGTGGTACCAAAAAGGATGGGAACTGCTGTAGATCAAAAAATGTATCGGGAAGAAAATGGTCCGAGTGGAGGTAAGAAAAAATCCTCTTTTTAATTAGGAAAACTATTAATTTTAAAGCCAACATTTCGACCCACATTGCAGGTCTTCTTCAGGGCTTATAATACATTTAGTTTCTCCGGATATCCGGATACCCTGCTCAGTCATCTTCATCCACCGAATTATCAATTAGCAATCAATTCTTCTATTTAAGCGTACTTCTAGATTTGAAAAATTAAATTGACATACAGAATCGAAGCCTTAAGTGCTGTCCTTCGTTCCACCTCTTGTATGGTATCTACTAAATAACACCCAAGTTCCACAGCCCCTTTAAAAAGTGCTGTAATTTATTGGTAACATTGCTACTTCAGATACAAGACACGGAAACGTGCAGCCCAAAGTAACAACTGGATCCAAAGTAATGGTGTCATCGGCGACCGCCACTGTACCAGAAGTTGCCTTTTTTGAACTGAAACCCAGGATCGAATTTCGCTTTTCTCTCTCCTTTACCCCAGACCTTTAGATCGCATTTATTCTGTTCAACAGCACTCTTTTGCAGCAAAATAATCTCTTATTAACGTGGAATGTAAGCGAAGGATGACACTCAATCAAAAAATCATGTATTATTACCATAACATACAATAATGGAATCGGATTTCTTAACGCACTCTAATCTAAATGTTGACTTACCCAAGCCACGACTTATCGATGACCTAAGCATGGCGTGTGTTTCCGCCATTCAATATTAACTCCAGCACTATAATTAACAAAATCGACCCTTAGTCACCTGTAGCCTTCTTCACGAAGTCAAACAAATATCAGGGCATTTACTACCTCAACTTTATAGCATTTTCTCCATAACAACATTGCATATTAACAACCGCCCTCCCCAAATATTTATCCCACAATACGTCACCATAGCGATACCTTCAATCTAATATTTAAGACTGGCCTACTGTTTCTAGAACAACCAGTTCTTTTATTGTCAAATCATCATTTTTCTGTTCTATTGTTTTAATTTCAGAGCTTCTGGTTATATTGCATTTGTCAATCTATGTTTTATCAAATTATTGAAATATTCTGCATGATCTTTATGTACAGTGCTTATAAAGCGGTGATTAATTAAAGTGTTTCACTTTGTCCTAATTGGCCAAATCTATTCATAATTCGAAAACACTTTTTAATGGAGTATCAACAAGCTAAAAATCAGGATTTGTGAGAAAATGATTGCTTTGATTGAACATTAAGCCATGAGACGGTAGGAAATTTATGAGCACTCAGCATTCTTGTCCTCGTTTTAACACAGTTTTATTATAACACTAATCTGCTTAATTATTTCCTAGCGTTCAGAGCTGATGGTAGAGAAGTGTTAGTCTAAAATAGACATTGTTACTTTTGAAGGAATTTCTAGTTCTACAAACTTGTACCGCCTAAACTGCACCAATTAATTATTGAGTATTGACATAACACATACAATACACAGATTTTCTAATAGAAATCTGGCATAGACCTGGACGACACCTATCTACAAGCTTTTAGCGACGCAAGTAGCGCGGAGTTTCTACCGGCACACTCCTAGGACTTCTCCCGCTGACTCGTTTAAGGATCTTGGTTGCAAAGACATCTGTTGTTGAATATGGAGTCTCCTGATACCAATCTCTTATTTTACCCCTATGTGAGGATTAGATACTTCGATCCTCGCCTCCAATCAGGCATTCTCACCCGACTGTAATCGGTCACCCAAGCCTCGAAAACTACATCCGGAACTACATTTATTTTAATTTATTGTTAGATGTTATAATTTTTTAAAGATTTTATTTGAAAAGAAAAGATATGACCAGGACCGGGACTCGAACCCAGGTTTTCCACGTAACCGTCGTGGGGCCTAGCCACCTCAGCCATCCTGGTTCGCTTCTCGGTCAGACACATCCTTTCTATTCACTGATCCTATGTCTCCGTGTTCTCGCAATAAGAGGAAGCCGTCATTGTTGGTCAGTCGGACTTGACCGGAAGGAACTTCTGAAGCACTTCCACCGACTATGCTCACATCCTCCACACATGGGACAATGCCTGGAATGTAATGAGTTCCGCTAGTTGGCTGAGCTAATTAGTTTCGAAATAGAGTACCAGTTTTTATCCTAATTAGTGAACATAGTTAACAACGTGATTATCTATAGATATGAGATATCACTTGGATCTACTTATTCACTACTGATCTACTATTCAATGCTCCGAGATTTTTTCAATATGCAGAAAAAATACTAGAAATTTTCCTCAAGGACCTTTCTTACCTCATATGACAAATCGAATAAGAAATCTCTATTAAATTGTTTACTAAATAACTCTAGAGAGTTACTAAGGGCAGATATAGTAACTGATCCTATCTCTCTTATAAATGTCTGGGGAACATTATCTGATGCTCCTGACCTATAGTTTCACTCAGGTCTAAATTTAAAAACTATTTTAATGTGATTACTTTAGTGTCGGCAGACGGTATAAAGTACCATGCTGTGGTTGCTAATGTGGAAAATAAAATTAAAAAGAACAGCTGTAAATAATTTAATAATAAAGAGCATTTTATATCTATATCTATATATCTATATATAATGTGATTATTCTAGTATTTTTATTATTTTATTCAATATATTTGATTGGTAATAAATATATTTTAATTTCCGATGTTTTTTCCTGGATATATATTTTCAGTTTCTTGAATATATAACCATGAGTAATATTATTAAAGTTTTTTTTTAGAAAAACCGTGAATAATACATATAGCAATTTACGGATATGTGAAGGTTATGAAGGAAAAGTTTTCAGCAGCTTTTCTTTATAATGGGAAAATCTCGAAAACTAAAAAGGTACGTTTCTATTTATGAAAGCATTAGGCAGATCAAATCATAGAAAATTTCGTACTTCATAAATTGTTATAATAAAGTTTTCGTGAGTTGATTGATTCTAAACCACAGAATATTCAAATACAACACATTAAAATATCATTGCATCTAGGTAACAAGTACGTTTCGATTAGACGAACTACCCAATTTATCCACATTAATTTTCTCATTATTATGTTTTAAACCCTATTTTTAATATGTAAAATTGTTTTTATATAACTTGTTATTGTTAAATACTCATTGGAAAAC
Source organism: Troilus luridus (assembly GCA_964056705.1). Classification (NCBI taxonomy): domain Eukaryota; kingdom Metazoa; phylum Arthropoda; class Insecta; order Hemiptera; family Pentatomidae; genus Troilus; species Troilus luridus. Next base: position 88,659,045 of record OZ057412.1, on the reverse strand, counting down.
CGCATTAGAACTATTTTAGTTTCTAGCGCTATGATTTGTTTCGGGATAATTTGGGTTACAAGCATTAATTCAATTTACACAGTCCGTGAATTAGTTTTTTGTACATTTATAGGGTATTGTGAAAATAGAAATGCATCTTTTTATTCCCCTAAAGTCACGCCATTATAGTGATAATGTTATAAGAGGGAGCGGAGTTGCCACTAAGAGATAGTGGCTGGGGATGGATACTTTGGGATCTTGGACCCTCCTGGGGCTCACCTAGCTTCCATAAAGTGAGTACCAAAAATAGGAGGAAAAATCTGGCGGTTTAGCGTGATTTAGAGCAAATTACTTCCCTGCACAACCATTGGCCATGAAACTGTACAGTATTAACATGTACTGAATCCAATACCATTCATGTGTTGTCGTGGTACAGTAAAGTAATATACATACAGGTATTTTTTAGGGTATATGTGGCCCAGCATTTTGTGGACAAGCAAGTCTGTATAAGTCATCAATATAGAACTAATCGGCAATAGTGATCATTCATAATGTTGGAATAATGCATTAAGTGAAGAAATTGACTGAATAACTTGTTTCAATTGATAGTCATGTAGTTAGAGGCTAGTTGGGTATATATTGGATACATTGGATACTAATCCAGTACTTGACTGAAACATTCATGGACTAAGCGGGGACCGAAGCCACAAATAAGGCAGCCACTTAAGATTCTGTGGCGGAGTGGTCTCTACAACACTTCCAACGAGCTATATAAAATATGCACTTAGCCAATGGTTCCTGAATCTTTTAGCGCCTACAATATTGTGAGCGACAGCTTATGTTCTGCCACTTGTATCTATAATATGTCCAAGAAAAGTTTAAAAATCTATTAAGTAAGACTACTTCTATTATGTGAATTAAGTTTAAACATCACATTACTCATCTTTAGTTTAAAAAAACAACAACTGTACCACTACAACAGTCTGTACTGTTTTTAGAACAATGAATGTGCATGAAGGTTATTTGTCCCAGATCAAGTTCAACCTCCAGTTTTCCCAGTTAAGGGTACCCACTTTAGAGAGGCTGGGTGAGCCCCACAAGGATTTCTAGATTCCAAAGGGCTCATCCTTAGATTAAATAAGTTATCTGCCGCAGCAAGATTTGAACCCCGGACCGTCGGAACAGCAACTCAATGCTCTACACATTGAGGTACACCACTCCCATAGAAAATATAAGATAAAATAATTTATCTGAAAATTAAAGTAATATAAATGTTAATATTAATACAAATCATTAATATTAAAATAAAGTAAATTTGATCTTGGTCATACCTAGCCTCTTCTCAATTTACTATAATTACATAATACAATTATTCTATAATTACTACAATAATATTAAAAATTTTGACTTTTCAAAAATCAGACATGTTTCCTTAATTATTTGTTTTATTTTGTTTATTTTATAAAGCCACTTTATGCTGCTACGGCTAATCAGACGATTCTACAGTGGAAGTTTTATAATTTGGCTATTTAGGTATAATTGTGATAGAAATCTTTAACACGTACCTTACTCCACAAAGGCTCGAGAAGGCCATATTATGTCTCCTCCGAAGACATAAATAAGGTTTTTTACTCCCTTTAAAAAAAACCTTAAGGGCATGTGACGGACTGCGTACCCGAGATTTAGGGAACAGAATGTTATGCTAAACACTACACCGCAGATGACGCACCTTTAAAATCACTTAAGAATATTTATCCCAAACCTCCTCATTTTTATACATAATGATCCTGAACAATACTCGTAATTAAATATTTCTGATAAATTACACGCAGACTCAAAATGTGGTTATAGAATATATCGATGGCCAACTATAGATATGGACTTATCTGGTCATTACATCACGAGAGTTAAGGATGGTTGCTTCATCAATCAATCAACAATCAACACAGGTTCTACAACCCAGTACGGGTCCTGGCCGAATCAAGGCTTCGCCTCCACTCTTCTCTGTCTTGTGCCAATGTCCTGTATTCTGGCCACATGTCTAGTCCACTCATCTTACCTAAGCAATTTGTATATGACACACCACGCCAGGCCCCTGTTACATCCGTTATAGCTCAGCACTTTACTTGAGTATAAACTGGCCACCAACTGTTACAGCTCCAAACATCCTTCTTTATATTTTTCTATCAAAGAGCAATAAACTGTTGTCAAAAAATGTCTATGAAGTGGGAGGATAAGGCCAATGCATCAGTCATGCGGGAGAATTTAGCTTATCCTAACACAGTGGAGCAGATCTCGGATCACCTTGGTCAATGCATTTACACCAGCCTTTAGAAGTTCAGCTGGTATGCCACCACATCCTGGTGCTTGGTTGTTCCTAAGCTTCTGAATTGCAGCCTCATCATCTAGTGGGTCAAGATGCTCACACTCTTTGTAACGAGTGTTTGAATCGGAACTATCTTCCGGGGTAGGGTTCTGAATACTTCCTATTAGATTTCCGAAATAGTAATGAAATTGGCTGAAACCATTGGCTCATGATAAAGAAACAATTCAGCAATTGAAAAATCCTTTCCCCAACCCAACTCTCCTACTGTCCCAACACACAAACCAAAACATCATCCTCCACAAATTTGTTCAAGAATTTTGGCTTGAAAGAAAAAAATGTGATATATTCACAATTTTTATTTTATGATGTTAACTTTTTAATTTGGCATTCAGTGAGAACTTGAGGTAGCTCAGTTCGTAGAGCACTGAGTTGCTGTACTGAAGGCCCTGAAGGTCCAGGTTTAATTCCAAATAAGGTAGGTAATTTATTTAATTTGTTAGCCACGGATGGACCATGTGGGACCTGCAGACCACCCCTGAGGCTCATTTAGCCTCTAAAGAGGTACTCTTTGGGGAAAAACCTAGAGGTTGAGGGTGGTCTCACATAAATCACCTCCCTGGACAATATTTCTGCTCGAAACAGTACAGTCTCCACCATGTACTGAACACCAGACCCAAGACCCCTCATGGGTTCTAGTGGTACAGGTATACAATGAGATATGTATGGCTGAACTGATGTCTTCGTCATAGTATTTTTCAAATAAATGTTTGTCAATTTATATTTAATAATTTATTTTTTTATGTAATAGGTTAAACTGAACTGGTAGCTAAGATTATTTGGTTGTTGGATGCCGAAAGATAAGACAGACAAGATTAAGTTGGCCCTCTCCGACAGAGGACAATACCAGAAGCGGAGATGGCTGAGAGCTACAATTACAGAGCCGTAGGAGGATCCTCCGCCTTTGTCGTTGGCTAATTGTCTTTGTCTGAATGAGTCATTGTTCTACCTGGCGATGTAGTTCTCTTTATCAGCCGATAGCTTTGTGTAGTTCTATCTCACAGCCAGCTATATTACCTGTCAATCTTTGTCTTCCTTTACGGATATATCCTCTTTCGGGATTCATAGCTATGTCAAAGGTGTTGAGGTATTAGCAAAAGCTAACAAATAAACACACACCTTCGTTCTTTTTAATTTTCAGAAAAATTACTTATACTTTATAGATTAGTAGTGAGAATAAAAGAAGTATGAGGATGCTGTATAACAATCCTCTTGAGAATTGAACTTGATAATAAGCGGAAAAACACTGAATGTGTATGAGTAACTCGTTAAACCTGATGCTAGGACTAACCAAACCAAAGGGCAATGCTCTCATTATAATCTGCAAAGGAGTAGTTTAGATATTAATTCTCATAGCAAGCTTCCTGCTTTCAAGATAAGAAATCTTTGTAACCGGTGCTAGGGAAAACGAAATTTCAATTACAATTGCCACATACGCAATTTTGATGAATGGGTAGCATAGAAGTATCGTAATGAGGTGTTTTGCTACATTTAAATCATTATATATTATATGGTATTTGACCTGACAAGACAGGTAGTTTACCCAATATTCTACAGACCATGGAAATAACACCATGGAAACATGCGATTTTCGTCTAATGTTTTTATGATTAATATCTTCGGCTGCCCAATCTACAAGAAACATTACCACCGCGTTTGGGGTTAGTTTCTGTGAGGCACTACTTAATAGCAATAATCAATTTCTCCTTTCTACAATGTGAACCCATCACATCCACATTGTACTGCAGAGATAGTGAAATAATGCAACAAAAATTCATTTTTACAAAACTGTATAGGTTAATTGTACACTCTAGACTTATCTCTAACAGAATTCCATCTGTTCAGAATTTTAAAAACTTCCTTAAGGGAACTTTTGAAAAACAAAAAACGCATTTTTAGACTTTTTTTCATTAGAAAAAGTTGAATTTTTCAGTTCTGGGATTCATAACCTGATAAAAGATGGGGAAAATGTATTGGAAATGAGGATAAGTATTTTGAATAAAAATATTTTGATTACATAACGTTGCCTTGCTAAATTACATTTCGTTTGAAAACGGACATTTCATTTCAAACAACCAAATAGTATGTGGTACGAAATGGTTAATTCAGACACATGAATGGAATATTTTTGCATAGTTATTGGGACGTTTTACAACGACCATTGCCCAATGTATAACAATGATTTCAGTTATTTAAGAAATCTTTAAAAATGTCAATATGTGTTTGGAAGACTATATTTCGGTTGAAGATGTTTATCTATCCTGGTAATAGTGTAACTATTATAAAAGACTCAGATAAGATTCCTGTTAAATCGTGTATTATTATCATTTGGCAGTTACATGTGAATGAATTTCGTCAGGCAGGAGGCACTAGGATTTTTTAAAGGGAGTAAAAATCCTTGAAGGGATGTTAAACGCGGGCTCCGAGCTTGTACGATTTTAGGCACTAGTTAAAAATTCCAATCCTAATTAAACTTGGATAGGCAACATTTAGAGCTCCCACTGTAGCATCATCCGATTAGCCATAGCAGCGTAAAGTGACGTTAAACGAAATAAACAAGCATGGTAGCATAAAATCTTAAATATAACTAACATAGTTATATAGTTTACACTTGCGAGAAAAATATACATCTCCCACGATAACTATAGTATTTTGGGAGAGGGAAAAACACATCCAAATTTAAAAGTAGCTTCAGTAGATTAGATTTTATATTACTTATAACTACACATATAAATTTACAATTATAGATGTTAAAACATTTAAAATCTGGACATAATGGAAGGGGAGAAGCGTTAAACATGAAGTAGATAAAATAAATAAAGAAATGGTAATTTGAGCTGACAGGCAGCTGAAAAATACACTCACTTCCTCAAATATTTGTTTTTATTAAGGCTTATTAAGTAACTAAACAAAATATTGTTGATATTAAATATTTAAATAAAACTGTAAGCTCTCTGAATCAGAACGTAACATCCTGTGATTTAATAAATACCTACTCAGTTTCTAAAAATAACTATAGGTGTAATATAGTTAGGATTCTTGAGCGTGATGATGGAGGGAGTGAACGTCACTAGGTGACACTTAATGAGTCACGCCGCTGTTTTTTTTCGAATATCACACGTATTCTGTATCTTCCAAGGTAGCTCTGGATTTTATGGATGAATAATAAAAGAGAATTTCCAGTTTTGAATAGCTATTAAGGATGGAAGAAATGATTCTAAACTAAGAATCATTGTAAATGAGGTTTGCCGATCGGAATGTATTGAGGGATGAGAGGATGTAAACATTCTTATCGGCAGCGTCAAGATGGAAAAACCACGAGTGTATTACAGAAAGTATCTTATAGGGACTTGGATCATCAACAGATATATCTGCACGCGCGTTAATAAGTGGCTAAGTGGACAATTCAAATTTTGTCCAAAATGGGTTTCTGGTACTGATGGAAGCTAGATTGAATCATTATCGTAGTGGATAAGTCAATCCTAGGGATTGAAATGAATTTATTCCTTTTATTATAACTCCATTTCAAGCGATGAAATAAAAGAATGATAGTTCAATGACAGATGAACATGTTATGACAGTGGAGCTTAAAAGTGGCGATCAAATACGAGAAAGATTACATCAAAAGAAATTCTGAAAACTAACTGCACTTGTATATTAGCAGGTCTTCAGGGACCGTATTCCGCCATATTATGATCCAGATACTCATAATAGAACAAAACAGAATAGAAAACAAACTTTATTCTGGGACTAAGTCCCTTTAGAACAACAAACATGAACAAAAAAAATAAGCATGATATACATCTGGCCAGAAGGCTACATAATAATACAGATCATGAAGTGATTAAAAGTGACTAAAACATAATAAACCTAAAAATAGAAATGAAATAACTAAAAAGTACGAAACTTGACAGGATTTTAACCAATTGTCTAGAATAAATATATTAATAACAACAATTACTTAATAAAATAAATGAATGGAATAGCATGCGATTAAGTCTTTACATAGTCTATATCTTCTTTGGGAAAAATAAACAAAAAACGCGTAGGCAACAAAATCGATTATTCAATACCAATTTATTTAAGCAGATGATTGATCTGCTTAGAGAGCATCTTTTTGGGATGTCAAGAGATGTTGGAAAAGCAAGGATCGAAATAAGGCCAGTGAAGAAGCATGGCGGATGAAAGGAGGGATTGAGTTCCATACAGTGGTGGAGTGGGCGTGTTAAAAAAACGCTAGAATGCTTTGGTTCTGTGGGAACAAGTGCAGAGATCGGAAAGGCGGGATCTTGTTTTGTGGTGCTGGGCTGAGGATTTGAATTGGAGGAGACTGTAGATATATGAAGGGTGTTGCGAGTTAATGGATTGGTATAGAAAAGCACTAAGGAAATATTGTCTACGAATGGGAAGGAAGAGCCACTTTAACTCATCATAGTGATGTGACACGCGGGATCTCCTCGGAGTACCAATGACAAATCTTAGAGCGCAGTTCATTATTCGCTTTAAACGGCCCTTAAGCATTTTCGAAAGGCCCCCGTGTACCACACTACAGTAGTTAAAGTGGGGGAAGATGAGAGATGATACGAGAAGCTTGCGGGTGAAGAAGCATGGCAGATGAATATGAAATGGACATTAAAGATTGTGTAAGGAGATGCCGAGATCGATGGAATAACTTCAAGTAACTAATTGACTGTCCGGATATTAAGGTGATATGGGATTTCCAGGAACAGTTTGGTCAAAAGTAATGCCTAAGTTTTTAACAGAGGAATGAAACTGATGTGGTGGTCGTTTAGAATTAATGTTGGGAGGGAGGGGATAGCTGTAAGGAGGGAATTGGAACATATAACAATGGCCTGGGTCATCATTGCGTTCAATTCCAGTTTGTTCAGGTTTGCCCAGGCACTGGTCCTATCTAGGTCTTGCTGAATACTGATGAACACAAATAATAGCTCAGAAGGAGGGAAGGATAAATATATTTGGAAGTTGTCAGTATATAGATGGTAGAAACAGTGGTGAACAGATTTTGGAAGATCGTTGATGTAGCAGTAGAAAAGGAGAGGAGAGATACTTGAGCCCTGTGCCTGTGTCCACACTTGGAGGAAAGAGGAAAGGTGTTGATTGGGTATGGAAACTGCTTGGGACCTGCCAGAGAGGAAATATTGGAACCATAGAGTAGAGCTGTTGGAAAAGCACAATGATTTTATGTTGAAAAATATTAGTTGACCTTATGTATATATGAGTAAGAAAATGGTCCGGGTTGAGGTCAAGAAAATACTCTTATATGGGGGGAACTTTTTATTAGTACGCCAATGTTTCGACCCTCATAGCAGGTCTTCTTCAGGGCTAAATATACAAGATACAAATACATTAAAATAATGCATGGCACAGAATTACTGTATAACAGAATATTGCATTATGTTAATAGTGTACAAAGAGGTAATGTTAAAATCCAACAAAGTAACAAATGAGGAATGAAAATTTAGAGCAAAGTAAAAAATGAAAAAATATTTAAAAAAATAGTATTACAAGAAAAATTGTAGTTATTTTAGAATTATGGTAGATGTAAGAATAAAATGAAAATTGAAACAAATAAATAATAAATATAAATAATAAAAATAGTTAAAAATTAAGGAACAAACAATAGAATTATAGTAGATGAATTAGATCGAGTTATGAGGAATTTTATACAGAATAATTAATATGAATTCCAAAAAAATTAACTGAACCATTTTTGAGAGGAATTAAACAAGAATATTTTAAAAAGATGGTAAATAATAACAAGAAATAATGATATGATGGATTATCTAATATAGAATATCTAAAACATAACTAATATACGGTCAAAATCAAAGGTGTGATTGAATTTAAGGGCGTGTTCAGATAGTTTTGAGGCGGATTGATTTTTAGAGGAAATAAAGGCTTTGTGTTGAATTATTCTTCGTTACAGATGATTTTTAGTTTCCCTAATACAGGGAGAATTGTTAATGGGGGTTGCACAGGAAATACGGTAAACTATGTTGGAGGGGTTATTGGTGGGACTCGGGTCTTTTAAGTCAGTGTACAAGTGGGAAAGTTTGTTGTATGACCTAGACGTAAGTTTGGAAAAGGTGGTCGTAAGAGTTTTTTTATGTTATCTGAGAGACTAGGGATGCATGGAAGGGATCTATAGAGAAAAGGGGTAGGAGGTGACTATGGAGAACCTGGGGGAGGATTTCTACCATTAACGTTATTTTTAGGAGAGTCTAGAAGTTTCTGGATGATGTGAGATGGGAAGTTGTTGGAAAGAAGAATGTGCCTAATCCGTTTGAAGTTGGTATGTTGGAATTGGGTATCAGATAAGGACAGATTGCGGTAAATAAGATTTTTAGCCACATTAATTTTTTGATGATAGGGATGTTGCGAAAAATAACTATGTATGTATGTCAGTAGTGGCTTTGGTAAGGGCTGATTGCGTGGAGAAACCAGGACGAAAGCCTGATTGAAGTGGATCAAGGAGTTTGGACTGTCCGAGAAAATTTGATATTTAAGACTGGACTATTCTTTCGAGAGGTTTGAAAAGGTTGGAGAGTATGGAGATTGACTGGTAGTCTTCGGGGGTTACTGGGGTAGAGGTTTCGTTTAAACGTAGGATGGGCTAAGGCATTTTTCCAAGAAGTCGGGAATACTGCGTTTTTTCGTGAAAAATTATGTATGAAGAGTAGGACAGGTAGGATATCGATAAGGGATAATTTGAGAAAATTGACGGGGATCTCGTCAAAGCCAGTAGAACTGCAGCAGGATTTCAGGACGGAGGAAATAATGTCAGTAGGTGAAATGTCTAAGAAATAAAAACTGTTGGGGTTGAAAGATAGCGTTAGAAAATGGAAGGAGAATGATGATTTTGAAGTGTTAATTGAGGCAGACAAAAAGTACGAGTTCATTTCATCGGGAGAGGCAGGAAAGGATCTGGAGTTTGATGGATTACAGAGGGAGAGCTTTCGAATGAATTGCCATTAAGATTTAGGATCGGGAGCATTGGAAAGGGCTTCGTGGAAGTATTTGGATTTCGCTTGTCTGATTGTAGATTGTGTCAAATTGAGCCCTGAACGCAAAAAGGAATGGGACAAATAAAAAATAACAAGACAAAAACACTAAAAAACAATTTAATACACTCACAAATAATTCAACTGAGGCGAGTGAAAAGAAGAGGTTACATGAGATAATTTGGTAGCTTTCATTGAGATCGGTTAACACACAAGTACCAAACTAACTCAGCATATATTATAAGAGAAATAATCTAGGCTTTTGAATTATTGTTAAATAAATCGTTGTTCTCGTTTTTAAATGCAATAAATATGCCCGACATTCTGTGACCAATGAAAATAATTTTCATCAACGATATTTCTATGTTGAAGGATCCGTATTGGCATATTTAGGAATAAAGACTTTTGGGAAAAAAATTAAAAGCATAACAAGGATATTATAATTGATCCGACTTTCTTGACTATCTTAGCATATGGTAAGAGAAAATAATTTAGGGTTTTTAATTGTTTTAAATGCAGTAAATATTTATGGCAAACCCAACATCCTGTGACCTACAAGAATAAGTTTTTTCACATTTCATTTCATTAATATATGTTTTTACTTTGTTGAAAGATTTGTGTAGATATATCCGGAGAATGAAGACTTCTGATGAAAAAAATTGAAATCCATCATTTTGAGTACCTTATAGAATTTCCTTTCCTTCTCTTATTCTCTATCTCTTCTCTTCTTTCTCTCTCTCTACCTCTCTCTCTCTGTATATATATTATTTATTAATCGCAAATAGGCCATTCACAAGTCGTTTTTCTACACTTGCATGTATTCTTTTCCTCTCCTCTGTCCATAAGTTAATGGTTTCTTCAATGGTTCTCCTTCTCTGACATTGCTATCCACTTTTCTACCTTGTTTCCAATTTTGTTTGGCCTATAACATCACTTAGTTCTATTTTTACTGTATCTAGGTCTATTTTATTTTGGCTAATGTATGGTGTGGTCGACTTGAATTATTTGCCTGCAAGAAACCATTCTATTTATGAGTCATGTTTGGGATGTCTATTAATATGTCCACAAAATTCTGCTGTCGTGTTCGAATTGTTTTCCGTGTTCTTTCTTCACTATAATAGATATCCTTCACAAGTACATTTTGGACCTTAAATGTTTCTCATAATTTTGCGTTCTTCTTTTAGTATTTTTCCATGCCACGTTTTGTGTGGGTATAAATTTAATAGAAATAGAATTATCCGTACATGATAAAAAAACCTTTATAAACATTTGTATGCATACTGTTCCTGGCTGGATAATTTTAAACATCCTCGACTTCCTCTGCCTACTTAGGAGCGAAAAGTGGTATAGATGTTAGTCATAGCGGTATTGCCAACGGGATTGGGTGGAAGCGGTTGCCTTATTGATAGTGGTTCCGTGGCACACCACTTCCTCTACAGCACTCGGAGGAAAGACAGGGAGGACACTTCGCTACATTGCTGATATCTTATCGAATATAAACACTTTCCTTATGATTACAGCATTAGGTCATGAGCTTAGTCATATATTTCTGTTATTCCTGTTTATTAAAAAATATATTTTGGGCCTTATTCTCATTTATCTCTTACTGTGCGTGGCGTATAAAAACAAAAGAATGAATTTATAATCGTTATATTGATTTTGCAGCTTTTTTATTTTTTACTTTAAAAACGCAGACAAAGAAGGTTGTATAAATCATTAGTCAGTTAATACCTATTATTTATTGGAGTTAATCTAAAATAAAATGTATACACATGTATAGATTTATTTATTGATATCAACTATATATATATCTATATATATATATATATATATATCTATATATATATATATATATATATATATATATATATATATATATATATATATATATATTTTTAGTATATATTTATTTTGATTTTGTAGCTCTTTTATTTTTTACTTTAAAAAAGGAGACACAGAAAGTTTTATAAATCCATAGTCAGTTAATGTCTATTATTTGAGTTGATGAAAAATAAAATATAAAAAATGTATATGTATAAAAACCTGATATCCGTAATGCTTCTCCTTATCCACAGTCAAATCCAAGCTTTTCCTACATCTCCTAAATTCCCTAACAGATGCTCTCTCATCATTTGTAACTAATAGCTCATATCCATCAGAAGTAAAAGGTGAAATACTATCTGTATATATACTAAGTAACTGTGTATAAGTATATAGTTGTTTAAATTAATCTGTCTTTATTTTCACCATTCCCAAAGTTATTATACCACAATTTTGTTACATTACTTTTTGTGTCAATAACGTTTGGGCCTGTTACCTTTTGAAAAAATTCGAGAACTGTGTGGGGTTATTAGGTGTAACTATTGATGCATTTTACTGCAACAGGCATCGGTTAGAGCCACCAATAAACCGAAAAGTTATCATGAAGCTGGTTATAAAAAAATGATCATCGAAGCATTAAGTTTTAGTAAAATATCACTTATTGCTTGTTGAAAATCGAGATTTCTGTACTTTGAAGAAGCTGCGAAACAAGCGAAAAATGTAATATTGTATAAAATGGAGTGAAAAAACGAATTTGATGACACTTCTCCGCCAACTTGGGTGCGTAGTTATCAGATCAAAACGATATAATTATCTTTCAAATTATAAACAGAATTTATTTGATCCGAACCGAATTTCTACGAGATGAGGCGGTCAGAAATTTCAAAACTTGACTCTTTCACATCTTTCACTAGTTTATTCAGGCACCCAAAACTTCTGGTTCAGAACCGGACTAAAACCATGAGAAATAACGCGGAAAAGTTCCGTGCTATACAAAATTGCTTTGCTAAACTATCGAAACATGTGAAAGAGTAAATGTATAGAATTTCAGAGTTATCCGCGTTTGATCTTAAATGCGGAGTGTGTCAGCGGTAAAGTACTGAGTAGCCATGACGGCAACCCTGGTTTAAATCCCGCTGCAGGGAGTTACTTTTATCTTGCGGTGGGGGAAGGATCATATGGGATCTAGGACCCTCCTGGGGCTCACCCAGCCTCTATAAAATATTATAAAAATAGAGTACCCAAAATAAGGGGGAAATACCGGGCGGTTGAGCGTGACCTAGGACAAGTCATCTTCTTGCAGAACCGTTGTCCATGAAACAGTACAGTCTCTACCATGTACTGAACCCCAGACTCGTTCTGGTTACATACTCGTTATTTATAGTTACAGGTCAGGATCTTGAGTGCCTCATATATCATTTGCCTTCCTTCTATTATAATGTATAAACCGAAAGCTTATAATAAGTTCTGAGTGATTTTTTAACGAATTTTAACTACACCATCATAGATCCCGGACGGCTTAGCAATAACACAAAATACAGAAGAAAAATAAGGATGGAGTTATTATGGGAAGAATATTGTTCTGTTAGTAGCCGAGATTGAATACTGTTGTCATGTTTTTATTATTCTAGCGCTGCATGTCGAATGAACCGCCGAGCATGAGCACGACTCTGTCTTAAAAAGAATATAATCTTGTCAAATTATTAATGTACAGGCTTTAGTGTTTCTACACGTTTCAGTGACTTTGAATAAAAATATATAAATAAAAAAAACAAAAAACTCTGTCATCAATGTTCATTTTGTGTGTCTTTCTGTGCCTCGATTGTTTTTTGGATAGTTGAAATTATAATATTTTAAACTGCTTATAAATTATATTTTTAATAGATTTATTACATAGTATTCTACTGATAGTTAATATAATATTTCAACCAAACTTAATCAAGCATAAGCGAAGTAATGGACTAAAAGCCAGTAGTATAGTTGAGCGTTAGTGTGGTTATTTAATAATCTTAAATACCAAATTTGAGTTTCATATATTAAAACAAACGGTTTCTGTTCCATTGGTTGTTGCTTCGAGTTGAGTTACAGGTTTTAACTATATATTCGTTTCATTTTTAATAGTTTTCAAAAATACAAGTTATGTAGTAATGAATAATGAGTAGATTTCAGTAATTATTTCATCAAGAAACTGACATTTTGAAGTATACACGATGTATGTTCGTTGACACGTTCATTTCAAGATGAAATGATTACCAAAGTATACACATTTCCCGCATTACATTATCTCTTCCATACCACAGCTCATGGTAACATGTAATTTTGTAAATGTTAAGAGGGAAACTAATGAAAAGTTAAAACTTGCTGTGACTCAATTCTAAGCGACAACATGCGGAATATTTACCAAACAAGCTGTATTTACGGCTTTGTCAACGTGAGACAAAGAATTCATATCGCTTGTTAACATATAGTATTCACATATGACATGAATAAGAATGTGAACATAAAAGGGAAAAGATTGAAAATAATCTGTTTTTTATTTATAAACATTTAATAATAAATCATAAATTATAGTTCCTATAAAACTGTATCCAATATCCCATAATTGGTCCCTTTATTGTTGACGCCTACAGAATGGATAAACCTAGTTGTCCAAAAGTTATTTCCTACAAAACCCTTTAAGTTACGGCCGAAAATACTTGAATATTAATGGCTGTTGCATGCCTGACCTCTCAGATCGAGATAAGCCATAATGGATCTCTTAACAAGTACAGCCAAACAGAAGTAGAGTTTTTATAACACCCATTATTTAAGTTAATACAACAACAGTATAGTGGGTCTATTCTGATCGTCCATTCCAAAATTAGTTTTGATGAGACGTATAAATTTTATGTATATTATAATTTTTTTTTCTACCGGAAGTAAACTATTGATATATAATAGGCTGTTAAACGAGTCTAGTATTAATATCACTAGTTTTTTAATTTTTTTCTGTATCTTATCATTTTTTGTTTCCTCTTATGAGTAAATAATATGATAAAGATTAGGAGGAAATTTTGATGGTGACCCTACATTTTCCTCTACAATTTCCGCTCTGAACAAGGTAAATGAGATTTTTTGCATGGACCTATTTGCTCCAGAGACGTCCCAGTCTTGTCGAATTCTGTGGTAATGTGTTTCTCAGTAATAATTGTAACAGTAAGTATGGGTGTCTAGCAAACGAGTGATGAAATTAAAAAAAAGAAATGTTATCGTTTAACGATTGGAATGTTCAGGTCTTTGTACAATGATTTATTAGTTATGTAGAAGGATCGAAATTACATCTTTAAATAATATAACGAGGTAATTTCGACTGAAAGATTTTAAGAGTCTGTAAGTGAGATTTTTTGCATGAGCCCCACACGTGCATGGTCCATATCGGTTTAGGTAGTATGTTGTATATAATAATTCTGTAAGTTAGTGATTGTAAGGCCAAAGTATTAGTAACCATAGTATATAGCTAGTATATATATATATATATATATATATATATATATATATATATATATATATATATATATATATTGTTTATGGTTCTCGAGTTCCAGTCAGTTATTTGAACTTCTTAGGCGACGTTTCGAGACTAGGTTACTCTCATATTCATGCCCTGACAGTGAAAAAATGATCTTTTAGTGAAAACATTAAATAGCACACTAAAATTAATGTAAAATGTCACGTGTAAGTATAATAGGATAGGGTGTACTTACAAGTTCCAAAGAATTGATCAATGTATCATTAATCAGTTACTTCGCAATATATCATAAAATGTTTATATTGCATTAGCTATGATCAACGAATAAGTAATCGATTTTTAGGAACAGCAGTTTTATTTAATTGTTGAATCATATTAGACTATTTATTATTATATCACCAAGAATTAATTAAATTTGCATAACACGAGCTTAGACCTTGAACATCCGATTTTTTGTTTACAGCGCGATTTTTATATTTCTCTATAGTTATCATTTCCTTTATATTTCGTTTGAAGCTATTTTTCTCTTGGTGTATCACTTTAGGTGCGTCAAATTTAAATTTATGTTGAGTATTTCTAAAATGTGTAGTGAGGGCTGTTTGATCTGGTTTATTGGGGTTTTTTATTATTGAATCACAACTATATTTGTGTTGGTACACTCTTCGTTTTAAGTATTGTTCCGATGTTCCGAAATAGGATTTGCCGCATTTATCTTCACATTTTATTTCGTATACAGCCTCCTTCGTAATTTACTAAAAACAACAAAAACACTTTCTAACCAAAACAACCTAAATGAAACCAATTCAAAAAAATACTATACTATACCCTATATATCAACACTTTCAGAAAGACTAGCAAAAACACTCACCGGTAATAAAAGTAACATTGATTCCGCGATTACTTTTAAAAACACAGCCACTGTGTCAAGACTATTTACTAAAACTAAGGATTCGGATAAATTAGAGTTAAAATCAAATGTCGTGTACGAAATAAAATGTGAAGATAAATGCGGCAAATCCTATTTCGGAACATCGGAACAATACTTAAAACGAAGAGTGTACCAACACAAATATAGTTGTGATTCAATAATATATATATAAGTAATCCTATTATACTTACACGTGACATTTTACATTAATTTTAGTGTGCTATTTAATGTTTTCACTAAAAGATCATTTTTTCACTGTCAGGGCATGAATATGAGACTAACCTAGTCTCGAAACGTCGCCTAAGAAGTTCAAATAACTGACTGGAACTCGAGAACCATAAACAATATATTTCTACAACAGTCAAGATAAGTAGAAACCAATATATATATATATATATATATATATAGAGAGAGAGAGAGAGAGAGAGAGAGATATTAGCATTACATGTTAGTAAAGGTTTTTATTCTGTTTTTCGGTTTCGAGAATTAAATCTACATCATTGACTTAAAATAGTACATAAAATATCATAAACTGTTTCCCATAACTTTCAATAAGATTTGCCGAATCATTTTATTTCAGTTTAGTTGTTCATATGGCAAATAATAATTCCAAAAACTTCTTCACCTATAGGGGTTTTGAAAATAATATGTATTTTAAATAATTACTTTTATCGATTAGGGGGGACCGTAGATATATTCAATATAGCGATCATCAGGTACCGAAGATCCCTAAGATAATTTTTCAATAACAATTATTATCAATATTTTTCTATTTATTTTAAACAGCAATGTGCGATGACACGATAGTAGAAAAGCTAATGGGAACTTTTGAAGGAGGGTGAGTGAACGATTCATTAAATTAGACTTTATTTATCAAAGCATGGAGCCATCTTTGGTCATTGTCAAAGATGGAAAACATATACTTACATTTTGTACTTACTTTGGTAATTATTACGCAGGTTGTCGTTTCGAGTTGAGTCACAACAAGTTTTAACTTTTCACTCGTTTCCCTTTTAATATTTATAAACATACATGTTATCACGAACTTTATTATGGAAAAGAGAATGTAATTATGGAAAATGTGTATACTTCAGTAACCATTTCGTCAAGAAATGATTACAGAAGTATACACACTACCCATAATTGCATTCTCTTTTCCAAACTAAAGCTAACTATGATAATTTGTATTTTTGGAAAATATTGACTGCTGACGAAGCGGAATAATTACTAAAAAATGATAACTGCAATAGAAATAATTGCTGTATATAACCATTCAGGAAAATATTCATAATGTAAAAATTGTGGTATTAATTTTAATTTTAAGATTGAGAAAGGCTTATACATACCACAGGTAAGGGGGATTGCGTATACTAAATACACAATCCATGGTTTACATTTATCTCTTGTGTGTACAGAGAGCTGAATATCCGAACTTGATTCCGATGATTGTTAAGCGGTTTCCAATGATTGTAGAGGGCTTAAGAGTATTTTGGTAAAACAAGCAGATCGGAATCTAATTGTATCAGTCTAAATCCAGTGTGGAAATTCATAATTCCATGGGTGCTTTTTTTGGGTTCGAGGTATATGTAGCACATTGCTTCGTCCAACCTTTGCTCGTGTAACATGAGTTAATGCGTTAATAAATAATTTTCAAGGATAGTTATTTGTTTAGTTTATTTTAGGCAAAACAATTAATATTTTTTCACGTTAGTATACAATTTCCTGATAAATAGTTCTTGAAAAAATACTTCTCAATATGATGAGGATTTAAATGTTTCAAAAATGTTATTAGTTTCTACTGTTTTATTTGTTACTGGTTAGACTGAGCTAAGGGGAATCGCTACGATAACTTAAATCTTGTGTTTGTATTGGCTAATATTTTAGAGTCTTCATTCGTCAAGTAGATTTTTGAACCTCATACATATTGTTTCCAAATCAGTAAGAAATTCAAATTCATATGTTCATGATTTTTATTAAAATTAACCGCACTCGATTAAAACGAGTGAATATTAAAATAAAGTAAAATGTTGTATAAAATAAAATAACGACACGAAAGTGAATATCATTCCAAGGTTATTTTTTTGGGGGGGGCCTTCTGATTTGAATTTATTTTTAAACTGGTGTAGTGCATTTTTCAATTTTTTTTATAGATCTCTATGATCTCCAACTTTTCGAATCAAAGGCTTTGTACCCTGAATTAAGGCTGCTACGACCCTGAAGTGAGGTGACCATACTCTTTTTTCTCTAAACATCCTTTGGACTCCTCAATAATATACAAATACTCTACTGAGGCGATTTTAAGTCTCTTCAAATTTTTTTTTTATTATAAAAAGAAACCTGTACCACTACAACCCATGAAGGGTCTGGGGTTCAGTACATGGTAGAGACTGTACTGTTTCATGGACAACGGTTCTGCAAGGAGGTGACTTGTTTTTTATTATAAGAGCCGCTATAAATTATTACAAAATGGTATTGATTTCGACTTCGTACATTGGAATTATCATTGTAGCTGGGTAGCCATTTGAAGTTCTGAGGATTGACAAAGGGAGTGTTATATGTGACACTATTTGGAAGGTTAGGAATATATAAATTAATAGGCTAACGGTCATTGAGCAGGCAGCTTTAGTGTCCCTTGGTATCTGTACCTTAATATACAGGGCAGTGGCAGTTGTAGGGAGAACATGAGGCTCTAAAGATGTAAGCACTCACATTAAACGAAAAGGGTCCCTTTCCTTTTTCTTAAAGTAGATATATAACTTAACTTGTAACTATGATCAACAAAAAATAAATATAATGTTATTCAATTAGGCGAAAAGGGACCTTGTATACTAAAGAAATCCTAGTCAGTCAACCACGTTAATCTTTGGAAAAGAGAGGGATATGTTTTTTTAGTCACTAATGATATAGTACTCAGTGGTGGCATCCCATTCTCTTATTTAAATATCATTCAGATCAAAGAATCTTAATTTTTCTTTAGATAATTGTTTGGGCAGTGAAGGCATATAGGAGATAATTTCGGTACCAAAGTTCAAGAAAATTGATTCAGTAGCCTGGGAGGAAAGCGTAGGCAGTGTAAGAAGAGTTTTTTTTCTAGCAAGTAGAAAATAAGTTGACAAAAAACGTTTTTTTCAATAAACCAGCATTAGCATCTATATCATGATATCTTCCATTTTTTACCTTAGAAATGGTAGAGTCCTTAAATGATTCGATAGAGTTGAAACTAAACAAAAAAAAGAAAAAGGTAAATTGAATTGGAGCATGATTACATGCTGTTAGCGGTAAAAAAGCTAGTTTAAAAAGTATTCATGAAGCGGCAGAGTGATTTGCATTGAAAACAGCAACAGGGAGAGTAAGTGGGCAATTTATAACTCGAACCTATAACTCAACAAATAAATTGTTCTTAAATAATACGCCAGTTTTTTGGCCTCTCGATTCATTATTTTCCTATGAACAAATTTTAATGACAGATATTGTTTTACAAAATAATTTGGTATAATCAAGGTAGATATTATATTCAGTGGAGTTAATCATTCATTTAATTATTTCTTAATTCTATTGGAAACTCAATACATTTGTATTTGGTATAGTAACAGTTTTTTTGAAAATTGAATCTTGTTTGTTTTTTCATTTACTGACACTTTACGCTGCTATGGCTAATCGGACAATACTACAGTGGGAGTCCTAAATTGCCTATCCAGGTATAATCCGGACAGGAATCTTGAACGAGTACCTGACATCGTACACGCTCAGATCCCCTATTTTAGGCCCGTCCTATAACCTTATACTTGGGCATAGTTATTATACTAACCATTAGACCAAAATGGAATCTTTGTTTTATTCCTTCAGTCGAGTTTCACCCAGAGAGAGAGTTAATTGTATTAAAGGGAAGCGTAGAAGTGTCATTATCGTTGTTTTTTGCTTGAAATAGGATTTTACTATAAGAAATACAACTCCATTTCAAGCTAATGCCTGACTTATCTATTTATGCACTGCGACAATGACACGATTCCGCTTCCCCAAGTACAAGATATTCATTTTGGAACACAACTCGACTTAATCACTTCATAGCTGTAGATTTATTCAAACCATTAATTTTCATTGAAATATTTTCCTTTATATTACTCTCGTTAGGAGGCTATGTTATTTATTTCTTAGCAAAATATTATGAACCTGTCGAATTTCTTGTAAATTTACTCTTAGTTTTTTTTGAGACCTTTGGGCTCAAAGGTCCACATCACGTCACGTCACGTATTGGCTGTAAGGTGTCACGCCACTGAGATTTTCTCAACTTTTATAATTTGAGAGCTTTTATAATTTCAAAAGCTTTTACTTTCATATAGACATTAAACGACGCATTCGCGAACAGTTTAATTTTTAGATTTCATCCTAAATATATGTTTTGGCATGCCTAATTCTATTTTGATGAGCTTGGTTAAAGTGCTATTGATATAGAAATCGAAAATTTCGATTTTCAGATTTCAATTGATCTATTCGTTTTGAACAACCTTGTGTGTTCATCTTGCCTAGTTTCGAAAGTATGTACATATATTTTGTGTGTATGTGTGTGTTGTTTGTGTGTAATATATGATGGATTTAAATCTACTACTACTACTAATTTTTTATATTATATTATATATAGATAACTACTAATAAATATTTTTTCTTTAACAAGAATGTTTTTGTATTTTCTTTATTAGGAGTAAGTTTATAATAAATTACATGAAATCAGTCTCTAAGTGTTATGGAGGTCATCGAAAAATTTTTAATACATAAATTGTAACTTTTTTTAACACTACATAATAGCTGTACCTTTGCATTTTGTTAGTCAGTCAATCTTCATTAATTTGTTATCTATGTTCGTGACCCTTTGGGAAGAGCCATTATCGTCGAGGTGGTATAAGACTGCTCTGTTAGGTTACATAACCTGCATTGTTTAGTTTACCTTTTTTTTTGTACATATTTATAAAATAAAAACTAAATGTCATCTAAAAATGATTTTAAAAAAACATAAAATCTTCTACAAATGAATGAGGTCTTACTATTTCAAGATTTTACAGATCATTCTTATACCTAACTATTCCTTTTTGGTGATAGTGATATAGTCTGATGAATCCAACAAGACGCTTGAAGGGTTGATGGAAGAACACAGCTCGCAGAAGAGGACTCAGGGAGTCACCTTGGAAGATTCCTCCATTTATAGTTATCTCTTCTTAGACTAGTGGTGCTTTATTGCCAAGAACCATTAAAAGAAACTTCCACAGCTTCATAAGTAAGCGTCATAGCCAACTGTGATTTATAACATCAGCTAGGAAACTTTCTGAGGCAGTGAAATAAAAATTGAATTACCTACAATAATTACTGGCATAACATGACATATACATATTGAAATCCATCTATTAAACAAGACAATTAAAATTTAAACTATGAATATGTACTTAGGTTGCATTATAATTATGACTAGATTAGGTTTACGACATTTTAATTTTATAATATAATTTAATTTTTTGATTAGCTGATTTATGTTATTAAGTTTACTCGATTACTATAACGTTTACATAACGTAGCAAGAATTATCTGCAAAATTAAAATGATAATTGAAAAAAAAATGTAATTCTTTAAAAACCCGGAAAGTAATACTTAGTATTTTAGTATATAATAGTATTTTATTGAACGTCTTAGATTTTGGAGTTTGTTAGGAATCTCAGATAAGATGTATTTGATCTTTCTTGGTGTAAATGTTTCTTTTGCTGTTTGAATTTTCGAAATGTCGACTGATTAGTTATTTTCCAATCTTTTGGTGACTTAAGCTTTACATATTGGAGTTCTTCAATTGCATTCTAATAGTGTTTTTATATCTATTTACGAGTTTTTATTGATACTAATAAAGCTCAGAAATATTAAATATTCGTAGAATATAGTAAATATGATAAAGTCCTTGGATAGTCACCTTGGAGGATTCCATTATTTATAGGTATTTCTTCATGGAATAATGGTGCTTTATACACAGCTATTACTGACCAACAGTAACAATTAGCTTCAGCTAAGAATGGCTCGCAGAGGTGGACTAAAAATATAATTACTTCTCTTAATTACTGACGTTAAGTCCTGAAATTCTTCCGTTTATAAAGAAAATTGCGATTAGGACTATGTACAAGTTCTTTGGTTGCACTATAATTATAATAAGAATAATAGGGTTTAACGATACTTTAATTATCTAACATGATTTAATTTTTTAATTTTCTAATTTATATTATTAAATCTTTCTTGATAAAGTTTAGATAAAGAAAAAATGTACAAGCTCAAAAATTATATTACTAAATTATTAGAAAGTAAATGGAAACAAAACCTTAAGCCTCTAAAATACTGGAAAATAATTTATAATATAATAAAACAGTAAATAATGAGTACGTTATTGAACGTCTTTGATAGTTGAGTTTGTTAACATTATAATGTGAGTTGTGCTGCACTTGAATTTCTTAATTTCTATTTTTTTTTTTGGTGTCAGCGAAACGTTGACTGGCTAGCCATATTTTTTAATTATCGAGACTATTCGCTACCTTAGTATTACAAGGTTGTATGTTACAAAATTGAAAAATCAGAGATTTTGATATCAAATGGTTTTGTGGGCCAAAAACTATACATAGATCTTCAAAACGTCGAAAAATCAAGACCGAGTATCATCCAAAGAGGAAAAATACAAAGGTGTATGTCGTGAGGATTTTAAATCGGTGTCAAATAGTCATTTGCTCCACATAGAACCTTGTTATTCTCATAAATGTTCGACTTCGGAAGCACATGACAACAGAAACGAATACTTTTCGAAATAGTACGCAAGAAAAACATGATAAGAATTATACTACAGATAAAGCAGAAGATCAGGTACGACAGCATATGTAATTTGATTCCCTAAGTTGAGAGTGTTCAGTTCATCGGAAGTGATTTATGTATTCAAGAAATGTATGATATATATCTAGTCTTCGTGGAACAGGTTCCAGTTTCAGTTCTGTCAAATCAAATGTATTCTACATCAAATATTCTCAAAATATTTTGCTATGCGTATAAATTTTCTTTTAATAAACCGTCGAAAGACCTATGTGATCTGCTTGCGGAAGCAGATCTTGAAAAAAAGAAAAAACTTTAAGCGAAGAAAAGAACAGTATATTGGAGCAGCATCTAATTGATAAGAGATGCACCGAGGAGCGGGTTTTAAACAAAATTTTAAACATGGTAATAAAAGAGTTTTCCTTAATCGAATATTTGATATTATGGAGCTGTGTTCCACAAGACTGCAATAGTTTGATGTGCTTTTCCATTGCTCATATTCTACAAATACGTCTAAATTTGAATATAATCACTATGATCATTTCCTTACCCAGGCAATTCATGCATTTAGGAGGTGCAATTGAATGGAGCTTGAGACAATCGGAATATTTATTTACCTCACTTTTGAGAATATTATTGAAAGTGAATACGAAAAAGCATTACAGAATACTTCAAATGAGAGACTAAGATTTTCTCGATCTCAACTAGTATTTTTCGAAAATGCAATATATTGTAGTTCCGCTTTCAAAAGTCGTATCCCTCGAATTCTGTAAATCATTTTACGAAATGAAGTACCGAACGCCCTCTGAAACTCACTAAAACTGTTGATTTGAGGCAACGAAGTCTGAGAACAGTAACAACAGAAAGTGAAGGAATACCTCTGACTAATAAAATTGATGATATAATTGCTAAACTTCACCAAAGTATGATAGATATTCTGAAGTCCATATAAAGTGCATGCCAGGATTGGATTGACAATTTTATGAAATTACCTTTGCCAAAAGATTTGAAGAGAAAGTAAACTTATGCATAGACATATAATGGTTCTATGTCACATTGTCATAATTATTGTTCTCATTATGGAGTTACAAAGTTCTATGTTATTTTATTTCTTCAATAAATATCACCACTCTTTCATTTTTAATTTATAGTTTTTATGGGATCCTTGTCCTACTGTTCAATGTCACCCGACATTGGAATAAAACCATAATATTCCATCACCTAAAGATTCTAATTGTCAGAATCTTTGACATTGTTTTTCTCATTTTCATTTATGTGTATCATAGAACTTTGTAATACTAAGTTAGTGTATTATTATCTAATAATTGTTTTATACCTCTTTTTGAGTTTTATTGATACTAATAAATTTCAAACATGATGTTTACTATAATGTAAACGCACTGCTTATGTATAGTATGGATAAGCATTTTTAAATATCTAAATCACAATTAATCAAATATCTTAATTATATTATATTAATGATTAATTAATGGTCTTATAAGTACTTATTTTGGTATTATCAGTTCGTATTTGATAAAGTTATTACATCATTGAGACATCACTAAATATATCTATAATGATTCATATCTTATTTTAATTTGATAGATAAAATACATAATTGGAAACTAAACGTATCAGTATCTCCGAACAGTTATAGGAAATTAAATAAACAATAAATTATATTTCCTTACTCATCATAAAAATGTAAATATGTATCGTAAGACGGGTTTTCCCGACTACGAGGAACATCCGGCTGAAGGAATTGAGATAGCTCACACCAGAGAGGTCCCGATTGACGACATTACTTTGACGATCTGAGAGAACAGTGAGGTCATAGTATCTAGAGGAAGTTCTGTTCAGACCATTATCTACACCAGCGTTGGTAGATAAATAGCAGATGTTCCCTAAAATAATATTTAAAAAACATTTCTGTTAACATAATATTATTAACAAAATTCCCAATTAATATTTGGGCATTGTTATTATAACATTTTTAAAAAATAACTATAACAGTCATAGTTATTATTTCTTACCAACTAAATACCCTTTTTATATATATATTTATTTATATTGTAATCAAGCTGGCAACACTGAGCTGAAGAAAATATATAAAAATATAGATAATGCATGCTTACCTTGCCTCTAGTAGCGTTTAGTTGTTATTCTGTTCAAACTGTCAAATTTTTTCATTAATTTCTTTTAAATTCTATAATTAAACTTTTTTAGGTTTTTAATAGACATTATTAGTCAATTCGATAGTCCGAGAGAATTTCGCTACAACTTCTAAATATCAAGAATGATCATCAAATTTTACTAGTACTGTCTCATTCAACCACTCACATGAAATAAATTTGGTTGATATTCATCAGAATAATTATTAAATTTATTTATGAATAGGAAGTTAAGATTTGTCATTAAATTAGTTTGGAATATTTATAGCGACAAAAAAAAAATGAATTCATTGCTAAATTCTAGAAATGGTCCTGACACGATACCGATATTTAAGTGATAAACTGTAAATTTTCTCAGGACTGCAAGTTAAATTATACGAAACAAGTGAAATATGTTCATGAGGATAATATTGAGATGAGTAATTGAAGAGTAATTGCATTTATTTTATGCATAATATTCAATATAAGTTTAATTGACTTATACCAATTTCAAAATATACAAATGCCTGAAAAACCCGACAAAAACTTATATTATAAACATTCGAGACATTCATTCTATGGTCACCTATTTAGAATAACCCTGATAATTAATATTTATTATATATATATATATATATATATATATATATATATATATCATATGTATTAAATCCTATTTATTTATTAGGTACACATTAGGTACTCCTAATGTTTCAAATAATGTCACATATAGCAACATATATTTTCAACCTTAGCAATACAGAAGCTGGATTAGTTAGTATTAAACTAATATCTAGTATCATGAAGAAATTACTCAATGCAAGATAATCGCCTATTGTCTGATCTAATCTGTTCTGGATTTGGAAGAGACAGCCTATTAAAACTTTCATGACCATGCTTGCAGTTCTTAGCAAAAGTTGTGCTCAAATTAAAGATCAGCTGCGGGACATGTCCTATTAACCACGAGCGGAGGCAGCCAACTTTAGCAAGATCTAAACATCTATATCTTCCTAGCTTGATCTAGCTCATGCCTCACGAAACTGTTTTAGGTTCGGTCACGGAATCTGCTACTTACCCCAAGGCGCTCACAATCCTATGAATGTTTAGTATTGAGCCTGACCTTGAGGGGAAATCCGTCTCGTCGTTATTTTTAATTGTCTTCGAGTCTGGCAGAAGTAATTTGATTGCTAAACACAAGTTCCCTTGCATCATAGAATAGTTTGAAGTTTATTTGAAGTCCAGCTGTGGGCTGGAATTGCATGTCCCCGCTTTGTGCGATTGGCGTTTTTAATTTTGATTTCTACTGTGGAAGAAATATTTCATTTACAAAAATTCAGTTTTTAGATTTCAAGTAATATTTCCATTTTGGATTCCATCACTGAATCCATATACGGTTGTTCGTCTCTCGCTTAGTAAAAAAATGTCCGTGGAAAGTATTAATTATTACTGTGAGACCATGTAACTTTGTCCCCGTTATTTGGTAAAAGAAGTAAAACTTTATTGGCAGAGATAAAATAAATATTTTTAAAAACCACTCCAATCCATGAATGGTATTGAGTTTATAATGTCGTAGGGACTGTTCTGTTAAAAAAAAACGATTGTGTTGGGAGGGAATTTGTCCTTGTTTACGACCAACCGCCAGGTTTTCCCCCTCTTAAATGTACCGTCTTTTTAGAGAATGGGTGAGCCCCGGGAAAGTCTCCAGACCCAACAGGATCCATCCCCGGCTCTTAAGAGATTAAATAAATTATCTGTCACAGTAGCATTTTGACCCAATGAACTTCGGCACAGAAACTCAGCGCTCTACAACTTAGCTATGCCACTCTCGAAATAACTATATTTAGTATGAAAGTTTTGATGATGGTTGGACTAGCATATTAAACTTCAGCTTCGTGGAATACATCAGAGAGTGGTTTACTTAATGAAACCAGATCTGTTGTCGAAGAAATTTATTTCGTATTCATTGGCCTGGAAAAAGCATACGAAAACATGCTCCGAAAATATAATGAGAAGCACTTCAAGGTAATACATTATAGATCACTGATTTACCTTACCAGAAAAAAGTATATACGACCAGAGTCTAATTAAAAAAAAAAGGAAGAAATTATCAGGAGAATTTTCGACTAATAAAGGCTTACTCCAGAGATGCTGTATGCCCCCCTACCTAAATAGAATGGTTATAAAAATATGAGATAATGAATGTTAGCAAATGGGAGTAAGAATTGGTGGAACATCCATTTTCGTAACCTACTGTTCACCAATGACCAGGTAATTGTCGCTCAAGACCATGAGGATACAGAATACATCCTAAGAAAACTGTGGGTGACTTATTCTAGTTAGAGTCTTGAAATAAACAAGGAGAACCTCATTGTTGAAGGAAATATTTGGACTTTATAATAGATTAAAAAAAGGGATAAATACAACCCGCAAAGCAGTTGGTAAGCAGAACTCGGTTCTTTGGACCAGTTATATGATGATAATACCAAGAAGTTACTCGTTGAAAGTAAATAGCTATACTAAGCCAAGTCATGGACGATCATTTCTGCTTTAGGAAAAAAGTTACTTAATATTGGGTGGCCCGGGAAATAATGCAGGATTTTCACCTTCCCAACTGCCTTGAGATGGTCATCGAGGGTTGATTTGAAGACTTCAAGATTCTCTGACAGTTCTCGAACATTTGTTTCGGGATTTTCTTCCAACAAAGCTCGGAGAACATCGTCATCAAGGGCAGAACTCCTTCCACGGCTTTCTTTGTCTTCAAGGCGTAAGTCTTCCTCTCGAAGTCTCTGGAATCACTCACAATGCACTCACTCGCTGTGCCTTCCGCCCCAGACTTCGTTGATATTTCTGGACGTTTGGGTCCCGTTTTGCCCAGTTCGAACTCGTAAAACTAAATATGTGAATATCATGCTTTGACACCTTAGTAATGACTGAATCATTTCCAAGTAGCAGAATGTTACAAAGGTAAACGAACATTTTTGTTTGAATTAGGATTAATAAGTATTTACATTTATAAAAGTCAGAAGTCCAAGTTTACTTACTATTTGGAGGGATATTTTAAAGAAAAAATAATATCCCGCATTATTTTCCTGACAACTCATTAATATGCTTACCCATTACCTAGATAATATTATTTTTTCGTGCTCGTAAATATTGTTATAAAAGTGTCGACTTTTAATTGAGTAAGGGGAGGGAAGAACTTACGAACCTCCCGAAAAAAAAAGACGAGCTCTGGAACTTCCCGTGGCTTAGAGCTTCCCAATTTACCATAAATCGTGTACTGCATAATTTTGGCCTTAGTGAATCGCTCACTAAGGTGGGTTCGCCACGATATAGCCACGAGCTAGACGTAAAGTAGAAAATTAGTTATCAACTTTTGGAACTCTTGAAGACTAGCAGTTCATTAAAATTATAGTTACTAAAATCTATAAAAGTTATCTTATTCAAGTACTACCAGTGGGTAATTTCTCTACTTACCTTTAACATACGCCATTATCTTTCATTCTATTTACTTGATCTATTATTAATATACAGTTGTAAATTTCAATAAATACATTTTTTTTAAAATTAGTATTATGATTCAGCGGTTGAGTATGATCTCGATTAAACCACCTCACTGCACAACAGTTATTCTAGATACAGAGTCTACCATGGGGGGTACTGGTACAGATTTTTTTATTTTTTTTTATTTGAATATATTAGTGCTTATTTTTAGAGAAATATAAAACAAAACGAATATAGATGTTGCACTTAACAGAAGACTAGGGGAGAATGGGAATAAAAATATAATAATATTTTCTGTATAAAAAGCTCTAAAGTAAAAAAAAAAATATCAAAAATTCCCAATATTTTTGGGTTCAAAGCATCACATGTATCAAAACGGCATTTATTTAAGCAATCCCAAGACAGAAAATACAGATAGAAAGGGATAAGTTCAGTTGTCTGTCGCTAAGTAAAGGCTATTAAAAAAAAAAAAC
This sequence comes from Troilus luridus, assembly GCA_964056705.1. Taxonomy (NCBI): domain Eukaryota; kingdom Metazoa; phylum Arthropoda; class Insecta; order Hemiptera; family Pentatomidae; genus Troilus; species Troilus luridus. Next base: position 88,630,455 of record OZ057412.1, on the reverse strand, counting down.
ATTACTTGTTGTATTCCGGAAATACTGTGTCATAACTCATCGCGTTCTATTTCCAGGTGGCAGTCATCAGAACTTTATAGTGACCATTTACTAAGACCGTATGTTGTTTAGATCCAAAAATAACAAACATTAATCGGCTTAATTTCAACAAGACTATGAAGAACAAACGCCTCTCGGTGTAGAAAAGAAAAAAATCCGAACACTAAATATGATGGGCTTACAGTCGAGACGCAAGTAGCTGCTTATCGAAATACTAGCGGGAGAGAATACTTGGCCATCTATGGACAACTTCTAAATCAGAATCCAGGTATGCAAGAGTCTATTAGTGAGTTTATACTTTTGATTTCAAGTCCAATATAAATGAATTATGAATTTCTGTTAGTAATTTGAATAATATTAAATAATTAAAATTAATTCATTTCAGTTTTTTTTTACCACATTCTCGATCTCGTACCAGCTCAAACGCTCTACACAACTTTATGTAATATTTAAATAAAAAAATCTCAATAGAAAATTATTTTAATATAGTTAATTCATTGATTCATTTTCTGTTGGGTTTTTTAAATTTTTACCAACAACAAAAACTTATTAACCAAACAACCATGTATCCAAAATCATTCTCATTGTAAGGGATTATCCCACCAATGTTTAAAATGTATGTATATAATTTAAAATTAAATAAAAATTAAAATCTCAAAAAAAAAAAAAAAAATTGATTCATTTTGACGCGATATGTTGTATTAAAGCCTTTGGGATATATATATACATGCACACATAAAACGATTGCAAGAAGTTTTATTGGCTTATTTTTTTTTCAATTTCCTTGAAAGACAATAACTAAACTGATGAGATAAAATGGTTTACAGATCTTCGCTTGACTTACGATACAAAAGACTATAATATAACACTATACTAATACCTATTTCGACATAAGGAGGGGGACTTTGGGGTTCAGCGAACCACACAATCACAAGATACAAACACACAATCCTAAATTCTAAGACAAATTGTTAATGCTCTGTACACAAGGATATGAATATGCCCCCTATAAAATAATATATTCACAGCAAATACACATTCCACACGTCATCACAAAATCAACAAAATCTACTGATTCTTTTTCATTCCTCCTGTTACCTGAACTTACTGTGAGAAGACTAAACAGAGAAGAGACTATAATAATTTCAACAACCATGTTCCTGCAAATCAAGGAGAATAGAACTATGGTTGAGAGCATTGAGATCAAATTTGCAGGATGCGAAACGGGGCAGGTTCAATGTTAAATTAAAAAATAATAATTTTTTTCTAAATTTCTTTAATGCAATTTACAACTGTATTAAAATATACCAATGCCACCCCTATTGGGGAAAAAGGAAAAAAAAAATAAAAACTGTATTAAAATAACACAACACATACTGAATAATAAACATACTGACTGGTATCTGTTTTTAGTTGGTTTGCCAATTAAGTAAATATATCGGAATTGGAGAATTAAAATCAATTCCAAAAAGTCCCATCAAATTACCTTTACCCTTCGCCGAAAACCCATGACTTCCTGTCCTACTGTATCCTTTAATAGTACTCCACTTATCCCTGTTGAACAGATCCGCTACCTAGGACTCAACTTAGACAAACGTCTTACTTGGAACCCTCACACAAGACTGAAAAGACAAGAAACAGCTAGACGCTTCCGACTACTTCAACACATACTAGACAAACGCTCAAAGCTTCAGATCAATTACAAAAGACTTATTTATGTTACTGTGATAAGACCTATATGGACTTACGGAATTGAACTATGGGGCTCCACCAAACCATCAAATTCCTCTCGTATTCAATCCTTGCAATCCAAAATCCTTCGCAAAATCCTAAACGCTCCTTATTTTGTCACAAATAAAACCATCGACAATGACCTGAACGTTCCATATGTTACCGATTTAGCCCATTCCAGATACCTATCATTCCATAATAAACTCCAGGCCCATCCAAACCCACTAGTTTCTATCCTTGGTTCCAATTCCATCCCGGACAATCCTCCTAGGCGTCTGAAGAGAAGATGGCCTCGAGACCTCCTATAATAGAAATATAATTAGAGTGCTGCCAATGGGTAGTGCCTCTACACGTCCTTTCATGTATTTATTTATTCATACAGCCCTTGTACTAGATGTATATATTACAGTTGTACAATTCAATAAAATAATTTAAAAAAAAAAAAAAAAAGTAAATATAGTTTAATTCGTAGGGTATCGAGTTCTATGCCACTTCGATCTTGCTCTGCGTTTTTTTCTTGATAAGATGTGAATATGCCATGCTAGGTAATTTTTCTGAGAATTATTAATTTTATGATTTGAGGTATTACCATGCAAAGTGGTTTTTATTGATGTAGTATGTTTTTCGATGGCAATATCAATGTCTTGTTTAGTCTTAAGTAGAATTGTTAAGTCCAATTTGTTCTCCAGATCATAACAAAAGTTGTCCCAATTTATACGTCCAGTGATCAATGTAGGAAAAGAAGGTTTGGGAGCGAAACTTGAACCTAAGAAAAGGAGAACTGGGCTATGATCTGATGGAAGGTCGTCCAAGGATATTGGATTTGATATTGGTTTGGGTGGTGGAAATGGACTTTAAAAAATAATAAAAACAATTTCATACTCAGGCTGAGAAAATGGTAAGTTATTTGGTTAAGGGGAAGAATCTATTACTCATAGATAGTGAAATTTTTATTATTATGTATTTTTAAATATTGGAGTAAGGTTTAGTTTAGAAGCCCCAAATATAATTACTTATCACTAAATATTCAATATAAACTACACATTATTATAAACCGAGTTTTTTTATTACATCAAATTAAGAACAGTTTATGCCAGAATTACTTAGTTTATCATCACGATATGAATTGGGGTTTAATTATTTATGCATTTTTTACTCGACTATCAGTGGTTCAGATGAAGTGATTATTATTGTTCATAAATACTTTTGTATAAAAATATTCAAAATATTTCAGAACCCTCAGGTGAATATTTCCTCAGTTCCTCGTCACCGTGCAACCTTACTGATTCACTAATTTTAAAAACCATAAATTTCGTGACGTCATTCTACCGGCACCATACAATGGAAGAGAGAAACATGACCACAAAGCGACACGGATTATAGATATTTAAACCTGCACAGATCACTTCAATATAATGTAAAATAGTAAAACATTGATAATATCTACATTATATCTCTCAGGGTCAGGCATTTTTGTAAATGCTTCAATAATGCAGTAATTCATTTCCCGGGTTCAAGGCTGGCTGTAGCAGATAAATTATGCATTCTGTCTTCAAACGTGTATGGACCCTAAGATATCGGTGGAATGTCCTCTGGCTCACCTAGCCTTTTTGAAATAAAATCTTAGTTGTGTGAAAAACCTTGCTCTTTATCTCGGTCGAACTATCTTTGGACAATAATTGTGCAGTTTCTAACCACTTACCAAGGAGCTGATACCAAGATTCTACATAGATTGTAGTAGTACAGGTATATATGTTTACATATATATAATTGTTTACTTAGGGTTCTCGGGATTCAGTCAATTCTCCTTCTATATATCCAGACATGAAAAAGTTCTGAATAGCGTATTTCAGAAACTGATATCTTTGTTGGATCCTTAATAACACTAGTTTTTAATACGTAGGTCATTTTAATTTCAATTGAGTTTCTGTCATAGATTATAAATCAACATTATCACTAATTGTGTTTTATCCCTTCCAAGAAATGCAATATAGTGCAGCTGTTTTCTTCACTTCCTTTAATTGTTATATAAAAAGTAATTGATATAATTAATTAACCCATTGATTGTCCCTCCCGCACTGCAGCCATTATTCCAAGTCAGAAATCATATTATCCTCCATTTTGCTAAGACCTATTTACTGAAATAAACGAAAGTACTTCGCTTGTGACCAACCTTCTGTGGTTTCATTGCTAAGTGATTTTCTCGTTTATTATCGATTTTTGTCTGTTAGGGTCCTCCCATCACGATCATCTCAAAGCCTAATTCGATGCTGAGCATTACCTCATTTCATCTTATGCAAAAGGGCGAATGTTATGTACCCTTTTTAGTTCCCGATTGTTCATATAACCAATGTAGAAAATATTACGTAAAGAACCGAAGCCTCCTGATGGTACCACGATTTTTGAGAAAAATGAACTGAAGTTGGCTTGATTTGATTTACAAAGATTTTAGGTTAATTCTTTGAAGCACTATGGACCAAATTGCAGAAAATAGGACTGCAAAAAATTATATCGTTCAATAAGTGATTGACAAACGCAACTCAGAACAGAACTCAGTTTAACAAAAGAAAGAAGATAAATAAATAAATATATATAGTAATTTTAAACTATGCTATTAAAGTTATGATATATGATAATTTTTCCTCTAAACTAGAGTTGTATACACAAATAAATTTTAAATGCAGAGGTTTTACATTACGTATCACTAATTTATTACCTACTATATAGCTAAATGTTATCACTCCTATATGTCAATTTCCTTCAATAGTCAGACGTCGTCGCAAAACCAAGGGGTAGAGCATAACAAGGGGGATTTAGGAATTTTAACACGCAACCTGTGGACATGGAACACACACAGAGCAAGTTTCGAGACTGCGTTGGTCTCATAATCATGCCCGCTTTAATTACGAATAGATATGAACACATTAGTCAACCAAATACCTTTTCAATACTTGCGTCTATATGTACATACTGTAAATAGTTAATTCACTTAATGAAAACCTATTTCCAGTCGGGTTTTTTTTTTTTTTTTTTTTTTTTTGGCAAATAACTTTATTTTGCGGACACGTTTCGACTAATTTGTCATTATCAATCCATCAAGAACTTCCTTCATCTCAGAAGAGTTACACGTCATCTTTTTTCTATAAATTATTAATTACATAAATCACACAATATAACGAATATACATTTATTAAAATCGTCCATAAATAGAAGTAAGTATAGATACCTCTTTTTTTTATAATTCATGTCATTAGCTAAAAACTTTTCTTGGAGGTCCATTGTCCTCCATGGTCCTTTTGTTACTATTTTAAACTTTGGTCTCTATTTATACTATATTTTATTTATATTTACATACTAAAATCCTTCCCATTTAAATTTATCCTAATTAAATTATAATTCAAAAAACTATAATTCAAAAAATTTTTAATACGTAAATTTATTAAGTTTATTATTTTATTTTTAATATCTTTTTATAGGTTCTTAATTTAAAAATCAGATAGGACTGAAATTGGGATATCTAGGTAACTGTTGGGAGGTTATAGTGCTAGGTTATCTCTCTGTGTTTTTAAAGTAGACCATCCCATTTGTTATTTTGTCTTTAACTTCAAAATAACTGATGCATCATTAAGTGAACGAATTATTAGATAATGCAATCCAGTTTACATCCTTTCAAAATAAATAGTTAATGTATATGACCAATATATATATATATATATATATATATATATATATATATATATATATATATATAAACCTCGGCATTATTCATTTAAAAAGTTTTGAAACATGAATTACATGTAGTGATAGGCTGACGACATCGCTGTGGATCGACGCTTATTGATTTAGAGTCGGACGACTTGAATTAGTAATTAACGAATTACTAAGTCTAGGCTCAATATCAGAGTGCAAGATAGCTATGGCCTCGATGTAATCAACTACGTCAAACTGTCAGATTTAAACTGTATAACACAGGTCTGAGATGAAAAAATTGTAGCATATTTAACTTGGTTTAACAGTACTTTTTTGTGCTGATTACGGAAAAAATAGTGAACAAATTCCATCACTCCTAGATAAGTCACAAATTTCGCCAGAAAATTTCTTATTTGATTCATCAAAAGGAGTTTGAAAGCTGTACTTCTTCACACTGGTAGCCGATATGCTTCTGTGTCTGTTGGACACTCAGTTCATTTGAAAGAATACTACGAAAATCCTGAGTTTGTTCTTAATAAGCTCGGCTACTCTGACCATAAATGGACCATTTGTGGGGATTTGAAAGTTATTTCCGTGTTACTAGGTCAACAAAGTGGTTACACAAAGTTTCCGTTTCCTCTGTGAACGGCATAGCCGTGACAGGAAACAACACTATCTCAAGCAGACGTGGCCAATCAGAAAGGCTCTTAGACCTGGAGTTTTTGTTCAAAATGTCGAAAGACAAAGTATAGTGGATCCTAAAAAGATCTTACTTCCACTGCTTCATATCAAAATGGGGTTAATGAAACAGTTTGTGAAAGCATTACCCAAAGAAGGAGAGTGTATCTAGTATCTTTGTGAACAGTCTCCTGTTATATCCGATGCTAAGCTGAAAGAGGGAGTCTTTGTTGGGTCTGACATCAAATAACTTTTGAAAGAATAAAGCTTTGTCACTAAAATGGAAATAAAAAAGAAATGGAAGGAAAAAAATGCCTGGAATTTATTTAAACTTGTTGTAACAGGCTTTCTTGGGAACAAAAAAGACCCAAACTACAAAACTTTGGTTGCTGAATGGTTACAGAACTACAAAATGTCGGGCTTCAACATGAGTGTCACTGTTGATTTCCTTCACTCACTTCTGGACTACTTTCCAGAAAATCTTGGGGCTGTAAGTTAGGAACAAGGAGAACATTTCCATCAAGATATAAAAGAAATGGAGCGCAGAAACCAAATTCGATGGAATGTCAACATGATGGCAGACTACTGTCGGATGTTTAAAAGGGAAAATTCACAAGAACACAGCCGAAAAAGTACCAAAAGAAGCTTTGATGGAAAAAGAAAACGTTTTTACAAAGACTTCAAATAACTTTGCAACACAAGTGCTTCACTTTTATGCCCAATTTAGCTAAGTATCGTTTTTTTTTTGCTTAAACTTCATGTTAAAATAATAAACAAAAATCCAAAATTATCCGTTTTTTGTACTTTTTCCAAAAACTTCAACTTTATTTTGTAGGCAAGCCTTAAGTGATTGACAAAAAAACCAATGACATTTTTGATATCAGCGCAAAAAACTACATAAAGATAAGTTAACTAAATCAAAACAATTTTTAAAAAAGGTTTTTTTGCAGGCCTGGGTAATCAATAACATGAACATTTTAGTGAGAAAATTATAGTTTATACTTATTATTAATAAAATAAATAATAAACATTCCGCTCAAACTCAAAGATAAACATTCGGGATTGATCTTGTATCTTAGTGATTGGTGTATTTCAGGAGTAAAATATTCGAAACATAAAAATATATTAATAAAAATAAATATTAATGTACAGTAAACAGGTATGAAAATTATCGGTCGTTTGATATTAAATTTGACTAAAAAAAATCTTGTACTACTACAACTCGTAAAGGGCCTGGGGTTCAGTTCGGTTTAGGGACTGTACTGTTTTTAGACAATGACTATGAAGGGAGATGATTTATCCTAGATCACGCTCAACCGCCAGATTCCCCCCTCCCTTATTTTAGGTGCACACTTTATAGAGGCTGAGTGAGGGCCAGGAGGGTCCAAGATCCCATAATACCCATCTCTTGCTGCTAAAAGATTATATAAAAGCCTGACAGAGAACGGGATTCGAACCTAGGACCTTCGGCATGGCAACTCAGCGCTCTACCACTGAGCCTCTCCGCTCCCACTATCACAACAGCTCAATTGAAATTGTTAAGGCTAGCAAGAATGGCGGATCGACCTAGGACACAAGTTTCTAAAATAAGCTTATATTTTAAATTAATTCAAATATACAAAGCATTTGGGATCTAAAGCGAATAACTCCAAAATTTCCAAAATAGACATTTTTTCAGATTTTTCGATGGTTTAATCAATTAATTTGGGCTAACACATTGCCGCAATATTTCTCATGGTTTTAGTCCGGGTCTGAACCTTAAGTTTCGGTAAGATAAAATATTGTTTGACTGAAATAGCGAACAATTTTAAAAAGCCAAATTTTGTAATATGATGTCGGCCTTTGATCCTGGACGCCTCATATAATGGTCTGATTATTTATAATTAGTTTATATACACGAAAGATATAATCAGTATATAAATAAATATATATAAAGAAACGTTATACGAACTGGATGTAAATAGTTAATACTTTATTCTCAGTACAATGTTTTATACAACAATTTATTAATTACCATAAGAAATTCAATATGGTCTAGCCATAAAGAGAGTAAGACTTCTGAGCCAAATTAGAGCTTCCCCTATTTTTATTTTGAAGAGAAAAGATTTGCCCACGGCCGGGATTCGAACCCGGGTCGTCCGCCTCACCGTGGCAACGCTCTAGCCATTTGATCTACTGGGGTCGTCCCCCCACCTAGGACAAATCTGTTCTCATCACCGATCTTATATCTCCCGTGTTCTCGCAATTTTGCGATGTATACACGAGGAAGAATGTTCGATGAACATTACTTTAATTTTAAGATCTAGTTGACTTACGTCATTATATTATTTATAATTTATTAATCATTGCTTTAATTGTTAAATATTTTTATTTTGATGAGAAAAGATTTACCCATGGCCGGGATTCGAACCTGGGTCAATGCTCAATGAAAATTCTTCCTCGTGTATACATCGCAAAATTGCGAGAACACGGGGGTTATAAGATCGGTGAAGAGAACAGATTTGTCTTAGGTGGGGGTACGACCCCGGTAGCTCAACTGGCTAGAGCGTTGCCACGGTGAGGCGGACGACCCGGTTTTGAATCCCGGCCGGGGGCAAATCTTTTTCTTCAAAACAAAAATATTTAAAAATTAAAGCAATGATTAATAAATTATAATAGAGCAAACAAATATTTTTTACGCCACTAAAATGACCCATAGAATTAATAATGAAGACAATTGCCCTCTATGTTTGAATAATTCACTTGACGATTTAAATCTCATATTTTTTGCCTGTCCATTTTATGAAGAACCTAGAAACAAATATTTAAGCTAATACAATAAGGATATTTGTATTGTATTGAATCCTAAACACAACAATGATATTATTAATCTCTGTTACTTTCTACCAAAAGCTTTAAGTATTAGAATAGATCTGACCCATTGGCATATATATGGTTGTTTACCCAAACAATAATACCTTCGAATTATATAATTTTTCATTTTATTAAATACTAGTTTTGTTACTCCAATTTTCCATAGTTTGATATGATATTAACTCATAGCTGTTATCATTATTTTATCTTCACCGCTATGTTCAGTATTATTATTACTAAGTTAAATTTTTCCTCTGTTTTTAAGGAAAGTTTTATCCTCTATGTTTGCTTTTTCTTATACTCTTTTAATTTTGTGATTTTGTAAGATGGCCAAATCCTCTGTATTTTATGAATGTTAAAATCAGAAATAAATTAAATTTATATATTTATAAATTATTTAAATTTAATAAATTAAAAAATATAATCAGTTTATAAAGATTTATTTTCGGTTTATTATTTTTTACTCGTAAATGTATTAATTTTTCCTAATATTTTTGAATTGTGCTAAAGGCTCGGTAGTCCTGTCGTGCATATTGGGCAATATGCTTCAGCCCTGCCTGCCTAGGGTTATTAGCTTCCAATCTCCTCCGTGGTTTGATTATTCAGCTTACCAATCTGGTTTTCGGTTTAGTCCGTGGTCTTTGCCAACTACTGCACTGCTCGGTTTCAGACAGTCTCAATATGGAGAGTTCCTTGATCCTTGAATGTTTCATTGATTTTTGTATAATATATCTGAATCATTATCTCAGCGCTGGATCATTGTTTTAATATTCCCAGCTTACTTGTCAAGAATTGGTTTGCAAGAGGTAGTCATCGGTACGCATTTGCGTTTTTGTACAATCTACATCAATATGGAAATCCTCAATAACAGGATCCCCTCTATTTGGTACGAGTATTTTTCAGATGATTGTCTGGAAAGAGAATACTTCTCAAAAGTAAGAATATTGCAATCTTGCTCCTTCACAATAAAAATATGAAAGACCAATAAGCTAAGTCTCGTAGAATGTCTGTCTTCACATAGCCATTGACAAGGCGTAAGAAAATCTGATGCGTTTCTTATAGTTTTTTTAAACTATCGTTTGTTAGAGTAATTATTCCCAGGTTGTCGCTTCGAGTTGAGTCACAATAAGTTTTAACTTTTCATTCATTTCCTTTTTAGTATTTTCCAACACTGATTTTTTGATTATGATGATTACAAGTTATCATAGCTTTAGTATGGAAAAGAGGATGTAATGATGGAAAATGTAAATAAAATTTAATATGTAATTGTCTGATATTGGTATAAATAGTCATTATGAAAATATCTTTAAAACCACACCACGCTTTTTTGCAATGAAATGAATTTTTTTGTTCACAGTTCTATTCTTATTTTAAACTTTAACGAAGATTATTTTCTACATTGAACATAGACCAAAGTGAATTACAAATTAAATTGAAAATTTTGGGTTAGCGTTGTTCTTCATTATTATTATAGTTAAGTTACTTATTGTTATTAATGTCTGTCTTCAAGTATGTTTCAATGAATACATTTTAATTTTAGATATTATTATTGTTTATTTAAGTATATTAAAAGTTTGAAGCTGTAAATGTTTAGCATGACGCTTGGTGTAACGCCGGCTCAGTATCGGGACCCAAAGTGAGTCCTTGGAGATAAGATTAAAATGAGAACCGTGACATTTAAGCTAATATTCCAACAAACGCCAGTGTCGGAGTAATTTTAACTTTAATCTATTGTTTAGCAGTTACGGATGATTTTTTTTTGTTACATGATAACGACACACTCACAAAAATCAGTTATATAAATTTTATCAAATTAATAATTTTAATAATTTCATGAATTACCTATCACGCAATCAGCGTCATTGAATTTCGCAAACCATCTCAGTCGTTTTGCACGTAAGGCATTTTCTCAAATAAATAATAAGTATTAGTTTTATTCAATCATTTTTCTAACATATTTTGCATCTACGAAAGCAATTGAGATGAAAGAAGAGTGAGGCACGTCAATAAAGAATGCGAACAATAAGATTTTAATTGCTGATTTATTATTGTTACAATTACGAAAGATAGTTAAACATTAATTGAATGTGTAATTATTTAATGAATTTCGCTTTTTCCAACTATTATTCAATATATAATATTAATTCAATTTAATATTTTGCTATAATAATTTTTTTTTTAAATGTTCCTCTTTATTCATAACATAGATATTGGGTTAAAATATCACTAATGGACGTATGATTATCACTAATATAAATGTCATTAATTACCAAGTCTCAAGCATCAACTTGAGTCTTGATACTTAAAGTCTCTGGGTTTTGTATTAAATAAAAATAAATGGTTTACAAGTCCCGGATAAAAACGACGAAGAACGGATAGATTTTATTTTAATTTATTTTTATGATTCTTTGTATGAGGAAATCAGGATCAAATTGGATAACTGTGAAATAGACTTTTTCAAAATTTTCACTAGTTTAGTCGCGCAATTTCGACTAACACGACACTTTTCTTACTTATTTGTCATGGTTTTAGTCTACATAGTGCAAGTGTAAAATAACTATAAAAAAAAAAGTCAATTTTCGAAATTTCAGAGTTATCAGCTTTTGATCTTGAAATTATACAAAATCATCGAAACCGAAACTCGAACCTGCCTACTAAATGCCTAACTAACTAACAATACTAAACTCACACGATTATCAAAATAAAAGATAGGACATAATCTGATTTAGAGATATGCCCGAGTCCTAAATTAACTGCCAAACTTAAAGGATGTCACATAGCCCTTATTAGGGTAAACTGTTTGACCGAAGATTAAATGAACAAAGCTCATTTAGAATGGGCTCGGTTTATGAAGTTGTCTCGGGATGTTAAAAACGATCCAATCCTTTACAGGCTTTGCAGAATGTTTCAGAAAATTATCCTGTTGAGATATAAATCACCCTCCAAACCCCAGATTAGGGGCAGTGGTTCTCAATTTTGTTTTTAAAATATCTAAATAAACATTTTAGTACTTTTCACCATCTATAAATACTAAGTTTCCCATCCCTGAAGCACTTATGCGCTAAGGACAATATGAGTTACTTACACAAGGTTTCCTCTACCATGTTTGGAAAGTTCTTATACTGTTCTTTGTATTTAAATATCAATCGCGTTTCCTTCGTACACAAACCTTTTAATCTGATGAGAACCCATTCAATTTTGGTTTGTCACAGAAAATAATTGAATCTTTTTGGCTTGTCTAAATACTTTTTGCAAACTCTAAACGTTTCTTCTTGATAACTCCTCTATGGAACGGTTTTTTTCTTGGTTCATGACCATCATAACCATTCTATCTTAATAGGGATCTCACTGTTTTGGACACATCATTCACATTATAAAGGTTCGATAGCATTTATTTGGTATTCCCCTTATTTATTTCAAAAATGCTCTTGTATGAATGGCATATAATTTTCTTCGACGGCATGCACGAGGCCTATTTTATAAACTTTAATTTTATTCATAATATTGAACTGTGGCATTGGGCTTGTTTACCATTTTTCCAATTTCTCGCAATGAATGACTTACTTATGAATTAATTAATTTAAAAAAAAAATAGTTTATTCAATGAAATTTGAATAAATGAAAGTAATTCAATGAAATGAAAGTAAATAGAATGAATGGTGCATATTGGCATGAATAAAGACAAGTAGAGAAACTACCCAGTGGTATTACTCAAATAACAACTTTAACTTAGAAGGTAACAAGGCCTTGTTCTTTCGGAGGATTATCAGGGATTGAAGAGGTTGCTAGATTTGAAACTAGTGGGTATGAGGGGAATGAAGTTTGTCATGAAAAGATTTAAATCGGATTCGGGCCCAAATCAGCAACAAATTAAGGTCATTAAGATTACTTTTTTCGTAACAAAGCAAGGAGCATTGAGGTTTTTACGAAGGATTTTGAATTGTAAGGATTGAAAACGAGAGGAATTTGATGGTTTAGTGGAGCCCCAAAGCTGTATGTATTTAAAGCTGAGATGTCAGCTGTAAATTAGTTTCTCAAATTAATATTCAGAGCGAATGTCTTTAGATAATTCCATTATAAATTTAAGTTTAATGAAAAATTAATTTCACATATCAAAAGATCTCAAGTAGAAATAAATTATCTTAAAAAAATAATTATACTCTTTTTTCTGTTAATTAACTAAACAATTACATAAGTGTATTCACCAATCTAGGTCGAATCTAAAAGAAAAGTAATGTTCAGGAAAAGTTAGATTTGTTACAAATGATAGAAAATTAATTGAAAAGATAAATACCCTCTTCTAAACATCGGGGACCTTTTAGGAAAAACAGGTCACGCGATATATTTTCTCTACGGTAGATTTAGCCTCGGGGTTTCGTCAAATTAAGAAACGACATTACACATTTTTTTTTTTTTACTTATGCTATTTGGATAAAAAAATGCACCAATGACTTTTCAAACAGTAACAACATTAATGTTATTCAATTTCTTCATCTATATAAACATTTCTTTAAGCAAACTAAAACTATATTTAAAAGTAGTTTTTAACTGATTAAAGCAACACAATCTTAGAATTCAGTTACCTATTATAATAGGAACTTTTATTATAATAAGCCCTTTTTACTTTTAAAAGGTATTTATAAACATAAGAGTAATTTCCCTTTACGAAAAATGAACTATGGGAACTACGCTAAAGTAGTGAACTTCTAAGCTTTCAGAATTTATATTAAATAAATGAATATTAAATATAAAGAATAAATAAATGTCCATGAAGCATTAAAACACTTAATGAAATGAACTGGGTATGACCCGAAATAGCTCGCTGAAGTCATTGAGAGTCCGGAAGAGTTATGTCTTCTCATATCCAGCTATAATTCTTCTTCTTAAGAAGACAGATGACTCTCAACCCGACTAGATCGACCAATAACTTTGATTCCATTAGATTAATCAATTGGGAGTATGTCTCATACAATAATTTTGTTGATTCAAATAAAAAAATTAGAGCTGCGTGTGTGACCATTTTTCTTTATTTCTTATTCCAAAAATTACACTGACTGGTAGTGGTTCATCCATAGTAGGAAATATTGATTTCTAAAATTTCTTAAACTAATGTGAAATTGAAACATAACAGGGCATCCAGATTGCCAACGTTCGTTAAAGAAGAGTACATTCAAAAGCAAAGATATATTTGACGTTTATTACAATTAATCCTTTTATCAGTTGATATTGAATACAAATTTTTAAAAAATACAAAGAAGATTTTATCTCTTTCTATAAATTCAAAGTCAATCCTTGTTCCTGTCGAAACATTAGTATAAGTAATAAATGAAAATAAATTATTTTTAAATATTTTTGTTTTGAAGAGAAAAGATTCCTCCTAACAGGGATTCGAACCCGGGTCGTCTGCATCACCGGTGCGGTGCTCTAAACCACTAAGCTACCAGGGGTCTTATCCAAGTCAGACAAATCCTTTCTCATCACCGACCCTATATCTTCGTGACTTTAATTAGGATCTTGTTGATTTACGTGAATATATTATCTATAATTTATTTTTATTAATTGCTATTTTGACGGTGATTGTGTTTAAATATTTTTGTTTTTAAGAGAAAAAATTTTCCTGGCCGGGATTTAAAATTAACGCTTGTCTTTCAGTTTACCATTCGTGTTACTGCAGCTAAACAAATTCTAAAATTCCCATTTAGATTATAGGGAAAAGATTTCCTAAAATATTTCTGAACTAGTAGAGCAATCACGACTAAATTATCATATATTAAGCCAAGGCAAGGTTAAATCCAACTTCATTTACTCACGTAAGAATGAATTGTGCATTTTTATAATAAACGCTACTAGCTAAGAGTAGCTGCAAAAGAAAGTTAAAAAGATTAAATTTCGGTTAAAACATGTTTCGAAAACTTTTTATTTTATTTAATAAGACAAACGCAGCGAAAAATTAATTCACTATATCTACTTAGAACGAGACCTGGTTTAATTATTACTAAAATTTAAAAACGAATTATAATGGTGATATGTTTGGTTCGTTTTAATAAAAATAATAAATGCGATAGGTTTCTAAATCAGTACCATGGAGGTAAAGGACAGCTTGTCACATTTAAAAAAAAAATTTGTACTTGTTCAGGAGAGCCTATTTTCCATAACTTTACTCTAATAAAATTTGTTTCTTCGTTACTTATAGAAATAGCATAAAGAAAATTGTTCACACTGTTATTGACATTGACAAGTAATTGGAAGTACTGATCACGGTATTTATTTTTAACAATTTACCTAAAATATTACATATTTTGTGGACATGAATTCCTTTACCTCCGTGTACAAGAATCCGGGGCACAAACATATGAGAATAAAAAAAAGAATTCAGTGAAAACATGTTTGAAATTCTATTTATTTATAATTTTTATTAAATGAGGCACAGTAAAATATTTAGTATAAACAAAGTTGAATTATGGTTGAAAGGGTTAAAGAAAAATAAATGAATAATAATTAATGCACCTTTATCGTATATTTAAATTTTCCATGGTGCGTGTGCTGTTTTAAGTCAATATTTTTCTTTAATAGTTCCGTACACGTTCTGTGGTTTTAATGTTTAATCAATAGCCAAGGGAAAATTTTAAATCAGTAGATGTAAAACTTTTATTTTCATGGTAGCATTATAAAGATTTAAAAACGAACCAAACTTATCATCATTATAATTGTTTTTTAAAATGTAGTGACAATTAAAGAAACTCTAAGGGAATACGGAGAATTAATTTTTCGCTAAACTTGCCTTGTTAAACAAAAAAACAAAGTTTTCAAAACATATTTTAATTGAAATTTAATTGTTTAAATTTTCGTATATAGCTACGTTTAATAGTACATGCACTATTTATTATAAAAATGCATAAGCCATTTTGAAGTTCGATTTAACTTATTCTTTGTTCAACATATATTATTTTTTGCTAAAATCGGTCCCGTTGTTAATAGATAGATAGATATAGATATAAAATGCTCTTTATTAAATTATTTACAACTGTTCTTTTTAATTTTATTTTCCACATTAGCAACCACAGCATGGTACTTATACCGTCTGCCGGGAGTTTGATTAAACTACTAAACAACAAGAAAACTAAAAAATAAATCAAATTTCTTTTTGACATTAATAATTAAATTCTGAAATTAAAAAATGTCTATAACGACCTGCATTACTTACAAAATTATATAAACCTATAAAATTCTCTCCATTCAGAATATCTATTAATTTTTGTTTTGATATCAGCTCATATTTTAAGAATTTTTTTCTATACAATTTTAAGACGGGACACACTGCCAGGAAGTGAAAACTGTTTTCAATTTCTTTCAGATTACACAGTGAGCATAGCTGTATATTTTGCGAATCAATTTCAAATGGTTTGTAATTTAGATTCAGAAGTTCCCCTCTACATTTCATAACTACGCTCATTTTTTTTGTTGCTTTAAAATGTCTATGGTAATCTATTGTTTTATTTAATGAGCTATAGAGGCCGTGGTGTGTGCCCTCTGCTGCTTTTGCATGGCAAACTTGGATAAAATAATCTTCCGTTGTTAATAACTTCTAAATAAAAAAATGTAAACATGTAGAAAACTATTAGGAGTCATATTTTATAACATTAATATATTTAATAGAATTTTAATCTTTAATAAGTATTAGAACCAGTTTTATGTGCGTGTTTTTTGTAAATAAAAGTTAAAATATGAAGAAATTGAAGAGTAGAATAATTTACAAATTACAATGTAGCATGATAAAAATGGCAAAATGTATCTATTCAATATTGTATGGATAGTTGGGGTCCTAATAAAACTATGAATTAAGACGATGGAAGAATCAAATATAAAGGATAAACAGTTCTAAAAAAATGGACAGAACATAATCAATCGAAATTTATTAACGTTAACTAAAAATAAAATGATAGCTAAAATGGATTCGGTTTTACTAAACTATAATGAAATAAATATAGTTCGGTATTCATTTGAGTATAGTACCGTGACCAACAAGAGAAATAAGAACAAACTTTCCGAACTGGAACATAAAACTTACAAATCAACGGAGTAGGGTTAGGGTATAAATGAAGGTATGAATAAATAAATAAAAATAAGCTAATAATATTTGAAAAAATACAATGGAATAGATTTGATATCTCTATAAAAAAAATAAATAGCTCTAGAAGAATAGAGATAATCGATTTGAATTTATTAACCTTAATTTTTAAAAAATGAATGAAACCCAATAAGCGTTTAATGAATTAAAGATAGCTTGGTATTCATTTGAATATGGTAACATGACACAACAAGAGAAAGAAGAACAAACATTCCGAACTGTGACATAATACTTACAAACCAAGGGGGTATGATTAGGGTCTAATCAAAATTAATGAATATAATTTAACTTTATTAAATAAATTAATAAAAAGAATTTTCATTTTGATCGAATAAAATATAAAGAAAGAGATTAAATATCTCTTTAAAAGAGTAAATAGGTCTAAAATCGTAGACAGAACATAATCAATTCTAATTTCCAACCTCAATTAAAAAAAAAAATTAATAGTGTAATTGTGTAATCATAGGACTTTAATTAAATAAAGATAGCTCGGTATACAATTGAGGTACCGTGACCACAAGTGTAACAAGAACAAACATTCTGAAGTGTGACAAACTTAAAAATCAAGGAAGTATGGTTACGGTCTAAATAAAATTACTAATAAATTAATAATAAGCAGGGTAATTATTCCGCAGGCTGTCACTTCTAGTTGAGATGCAACAAGCATCAACTCTTCATTCGTTTCACTTTTAATATTTTCCAAAAATACCAGTGTATTCTTCGGCAATCATTTCATCTAGAAATGAACGTTTCAACAAAGATATATCATCTGTACTTCGAAATGTTAGTTGAAACTTTAATTTCTTGAGAAAATGATTCCCGAAAACTACTCATTACCCATAATTACATTCTATTTTCCATACTAAAACTCACGATTACTTTCGGAAAATATTAAAAATGAAACATATAAAAAGTTAAAACTCGTAACTCAACTTGAAGCGACAACCTGCGGAACAGATATTATCAAGGGAGTTGGATTAGGGTCTAAATAAAACTACGAATAAGTTAATTAAAAGCCATTGTAATAGGAAATTTATTGAAATAAAGATAGCTTGGTATTCATTTGGGTATGGTACCACGACCAAAAAGAGAAAGACGAACAAACATTCTGAACTGGAACATAAAACTTACAAATCAAGGGAGTAAGGTTAGGTTATAAATAAAAGTATGAATGAATAAAATTCAGGGTATTTATTCCCTAGGTTGTTTCGAATTGAGCCACAAGCTTTAACTTTTCATTCGTTTCCCTTTTAATATTTTCCAAAAATACTAGTTTTCATGAGTTTTACTATGGAAAAGAGAATGTAACTATGGGAAATGCGGATCCTTTGGTAATCATTTCATCGTGAAATCAATGTTTTAACAGACAAATTTCTTCAATACTTCGAAATATTATTTATAATTTTAAAATTTCATGATGAAATGATAGCCGAAATATACTCGTTACCCTATTATATTCGATTTTCCATACTAAAGCTCACGATAACATATATTTTTGAAAAATATTAAAAAAGAAACGAAGTCAACTTGAAGAAACAACCTGCGTAACTGATACCGTCAAGGGAGTAGGTTTAGAGTGGATGTATAGTATAATACAAAGCAGTGTCGTTGTTTTTTAAGTAAAGGATGAACAGATCTAAAAGAATAGACAGATCATAATCAATTCGAAATTATTAATCTTAATTAAACAAATTAATTAGGTTTCATAGGCCTTTAATGAAAGTGAACATAGCTCGGTATCCATATTAATATGGTAATTTGACCGACAAGAGGAAGAAGAAGAAAAAATTCTGAGCTGCAACATGAAATTCAAATTCAAAGTGGTAGGGTTAGGGTCTCCATAAAACTATGAATAAATTAATAAAATGCAGTGTCATTTATTTGAAAAAATACAATAAATAAGAATAAATATCTCTATCAAATCGGTCTTTAGAGATTAAATAGGTCTCAAGTCGTATGGAGAATGAGATTAGAGGATAATAATATAGATATTATATAATCAGGATAATCATATAATCGTATACTTTTATAGAGATGATCTAAAACCATAGACAACATAATCTATTCAAATTAATTTAAAAAAAAGAAAAAACTCTAATCAATCCCTAGGCCTTTAATGGAATAAATAATTACAAATCAAAGGAGTGAGGTTAGGGCATAAATGAAGGTATGAATAAATAAATAAAAATATGCTAATAATGTTTGAAAAAATACAATAGAATAGATTAAATATCACTATAAAAGAATAAATAGGTCTAAAATAATAGACATAATCAAATTGAATTTATTAACCTTGATTGTAAAAAAATTAATTGGGTTTCATAAGCATTTTATGAATTAAAGATAGCTCGGTATTCATTTGAATATGGTACCATGGCCACAAAAAGAGAAATGAGAAAAAACATTTTGAACCACAATGACAAATTTTCAAATCAAGCGGATAGTTAGTGTCGATGAATAAATTACCATAAAGCAGTGTCATTGTGATTAAATGAATGGTAAAAAATATGATGAAAGAGATAAAATATCTCTAAAAACAATAAATAAGTCTAAAATCGTAGACTGAACATTATCAATTGGAATTTATTAGCTGTAATTAGAAAAAAAATGAACTAGGTTTCTTAGGAATTTAATAAAAAAAAATAGCTGGGTATTCATTTGAATATGGTTCTATGACCACAACAAGAGAAAGAATAACAAATATTCTGAGCTGTGACATAATACTTACAAACCAAGGGGATATGATTAGGGTCTAATAAAAATTAATGAATATAATTTAACTTTATTAAATAAATTAATAAAACGCATTTACATTTTAATTGAATAAAGTATAAAGAAAGAGATTAAATATCTCTTTAAAAGAGTAAATAGGTCTAAAATCGTAGACAAAACATAATCAATTCTAATTTACAATCTCAATTAAAAAAAATTAATAGTGTTATTGTGTAATCATAGGACTTTAATTAAATAAAGATAGCTCGGTATACAATTGAGGTACCGTGACCACAAGTGTAACAAGAACAAACATTCTGAAGTGTGACAAACTTAAAAATCAAGGAAGTATGGTTACGGTCTAAATAAAATTACTAATAAATTAATAATAAGCAGGGTAATTATTCCGCAGCCTATCGCTTCGAGTTGAGATACAAGTATTAACTCTTCATTCGTTTCAGTTTTAATATTTTCCAAAAATACCAGTGTATACTTCGGGAATCATTTCATCTAGAAATGAACGATTCACCAAAGATATATCATCTGTACATCGAAATGTTAGTTGAAACTTTGAACGTTGAAAAATCAAGAGGGAAAGGTTAGGGAATAAACAAAACTTAAATACAATAAAAATTAATTAAAAATTATAAAAATTTACTTAGTAAATTAATGAACTGGAGTGTCGTTATAATTGAAAAAAAATACGAAGAAAGCGATTAAATATCTCTATATATTTTTAGAAGAACAAATAGTTCTAAAAGAATAGACACAGATTTTAGCCAATTCTAATTTATTACTCGAATAAAATAAAAATTAAAGCAAAAACGATTTGGGTTTCATAGGCATTTAATGAAATAAATATAGCTCTGTATTCATTTGAATATGGTACCATGACCAACAAGAGAAAGAAAAAGAAACACCCTCAACTGTACGGTAGAAGCATACAGACCTCCCTGACAGGGATGACACTCTTGCGACTTGAGGTTGCGCGCAAGGCACCGCCCTGCAGTCATTGCGCAAGGCTGCACCAGGCGCAGGCTGCCGCAGGACCACCTGTAGCTACTCGCTCAATAGCAAACTCCCTCAACGGCCATTTATCAACTGTCTCTCTTCAGTAATGCATCTTCATTTATATCCTCACGCATGAATTGAAATAGTAAAAACAACAATGTATAATCCCGGAGTTGTAGGCCATCCTGTATAACACAACATGTATAATTATAAAGAGGGTTGTTATGTTATATAATTTCATTAAAAAACTAGATAGAATAATAGGGATTAGACCATGATCATATATCCGATTATAAAAGTGGTTTTGCAAATGGAAAATAACAATAAACGCCTTCAAATTGAGCCATGCAAGCTTTTCACTACATTCCTAGCAATCAAAATTGACAGCGACGAAGTACCTTCCAAAAACTATGAACGTAATTTCAGACTATACTCCTCGAATACCCTCTGTGTCACACAAATAGTCATCCTATCTATTACTACAATAATTTGTTTATTACTGTTTATTATTGATTATAACAATAAAATCCATACATTTCTTATTAAATAAAATAAATAAAACATTTGTTTAAGATTTCGAATATAAGAATGAAATATAAGAGAGCGAATAAATCATAAATCTAAGATAATAGATAGAATATAATAATTGGACTTTACTATACTTATTTAAAAAATATGAATTATGAAGACATAAAAACGAACGAAAATCCTCATCGTTGTAATTCTTTTATAAATTATGATTATATTAATACCATATGAAACCATCGAACTTGAAAACATCGAATTAAACTGAAACTTTGCACACTTCTAAAGGAACGATAATGACAATACAATAATTCAATAAGTTTGCCTCATTATCCTGATCTTGTTCTTAAGGAATAACGATTTTTTCATCTCCGAAGAAACATTAACGAACGGTAATGGTTTGTGCGTGAGTACTAAGGCCTACTAAAATACTAAGCCTAAATACCACGCTTATGTAACTGGCCGAGCTAAAATGTATAAAATAAACAATAGTTTAAACAACTGTTAAACACGTATCATTACAGAAAAAACAAACTAAAAAGTAGAAAATAATTTTCAATTAGTTTAAAATAAGAATAGAAAAATTAACAAAATATTCAATTTACCGTAGAAAAAGCATGGAGTACTATTTAATATATTTTTATAATGACTCAACTTTTACCGGTATCAGTCAATAAATTATTTACAACAATTAAAGTCAAGCACCCTACGCTTTTTTACGATAAAATTAATTTGTTTGTTGTTTGAATTTGTTCAGCTCTTAATTGGAGATTAGTGATTACCCCCAACTGATACCAAGATAATGAATTAATTTAGGAAGGAAATTTATTATCTGCACTTCTTCCTTTATTCACTCACTTATATTTCCTTCCTTGTATTCCTCGAAATATAAAAGAAATGTTTTATTTAAATCAAAACTTATGGGTATTATTCTAATATCAAATAGTAATAGACAGTTTATTATAGCAGTAGAAGCACTGATGATTGCGGTGATACAGGGAATATTCGAGTAGTGAATGTCAATAATTGGAGTGGAGTGGCTCAGTGGTAGAGCACTGAGTTGCCATGCCGAACATCCTGGTTCAAATTCCGCTGGAGGCATTAGTTATTCTGTCAGCAGCAAGAGATGGTCATATGGATCTAAGACCCTCCTGGGGCCCACCCAGTCTCTAAAAGTGGGTACCCAAAATAAGGGTAGGAAATCTGGCGGTTGAGCGTGATCTAGGACAAATAACCTCCCTACATAAGCGTTATCTATGAAACAGCACAGTCTCTGTCATGTACTGACCCCAGACCCGTTCACCGGTTGTAGTGAAACAGGTTTTTTTCATAATAATTAATTGGTAAGATTAGTAAATCTAGAAATATAATCTAGTATTCTTAATGATCTATTTTTTTGAAATTAAGGTATAAACATACCTAATTTAATAGTGGTTATAACATTTTGTGTAATTTTCGTAATAATTAGTGTCTATTCAGTCTGACTTAATTAATAAATTAATACAGTCTGACATAATTTATTAATGGTCTGTTGTCTGTTGAGGAAAGAACAATTATGAATGAAGGATGTAAATTTTTTTTTTTAATGAAACAATATTTGGTATTCCATTATTACGTAAATTCTATGTTTAAAAAAACATATGAGAAAAATACTACAATCTATCACATAAATTGAGCGAACGGTGATAAACGGGTACTAACATATCGATCATACTAAAGTAAATATTTTTTTTTTTTTTTTATTTAATTCAATGATATTTACAACTATAATGGAATTATATCAAGTAAATGTGCAAACATGTAGAATATGACATGAAAACACTTGTGGAGAAACTACCCATCGATAGCACTCCAATAATAAAGTAAATATGAAAAAGAAAACGATTCTTCTTTATTAAGATATATTATTTTCTTCCTTTTAATGTTTTATTTTTATTATAAACGCTTGGCTTAATTTTATCTACTAACCTTGTTTTCCTCGTTCACATTTAAAATATTCCACGAGCAGAAGAAACGATTCAGGATTTATTTTTATCGCCAGGCTAGAACATCATAAAAACAAGATGGTATTAATCGGGTGGGAAAATTATGTAAATTAGTTTTCTAAAGGAGATCCATAATACATTATTTATAACGCTACAGAACGGCAGACGGCTTTAGGATTTTTTAAAAGAGGTAAAAATTCCTTGACTATGCCGCCTTTCGAGAGGGACGTAAAGAGGAGGTTCCGAGCCTGTGTGATGTCAGGTACGCGCTAATTAAATCTGGTAGCCAACATTTTGGACTACCACTGTAGCATCGTCCGACTAGCCTTAGCAGCTTAAAATGACGTTAAATGAATAAACAAGAAAAATGTTTTGATTTTGATATACAATTTTATTGATACATTAATGTTTATATTTGTTTATACCAATGCTATGAAACAGTATGATTCCATACTAATATTTCTGTTAATATTAATTTATATATTTAGATATGGTATCGTTAATGCAAACAGTAAGATTTAGTATTTTTTATAATTCACCGATTGATTATAATTGGTACTTACTTATGACTCTGTAAGGATACGTACGGGACAAACCATGACGTTCATAAAGAATTATAATCTGATCATTATGAATAAGGGAGCGTACAGTCTCTACCATGTACTGAATACCAGACCCGTTCACGGTGGTACAGGTATTTTTTCATACTGAATAAGATAAATATAGCACTAAGATAACATAACAAATATAACAATAACATAAAATAAACACGAAGTTGTAAATATTTTAATACTTTGTCAGATTCATCTATCATTTTCGAAACAAGGTTTAAAGCCGTGTTGATAATATTTTTATATTGCTTCTGTCATGGAAAAAATCACGTATTCCACCAGCCACACCTTTTTTTTTTTTTGAAGTATACTGATAATTGATGTTGATCGATCGGTTTATATTTATATGATATTAATCAATGTTTATAATAAACATATAAATAAATGTAGATAGTGATGACCCCATGAATAATACCTATACAGTAAAGTTAAAATTTTTCAAAGAACATCTCTTCTTTTAAATGGGTTATCGACATTAATTCTTAATATTTATGATCTTAAAGAACATTTAATTTTAATGAAGGGTTTCGTGTATAAAATAACTTATAAACAAACTAAACATATTTAATAAACAAACACAAACCGACTACACATTTTACAATAAATATTTGGATTAGCTAACGTAACTTTGTATTTCCTTTATCATTAGGAGGTAAAACTTCTCCTCTTGAAAGGTGTTGTATTTTAAAACTGTCGAGAAATAAATATAAAAAAAAAACGCTCTAAGTAGTTTCTATTTACACAAACTTCGGAAACGCTTTTGATTGTGCCTGGCAGCCTGCCCTCTAGGGAATGGACGTATGCGGTTTCAAAGGAAATTTTCCCAAGGCTAATTGTCTCTCCTGTCTATTAAGTTAGAGTGGAGGTAATATATTAAACAATTTTATAAAAATAAAATCAGTCAGATTCTTTATAAACTAGCTCAATATATGTTTTTATTTCTGCATAGTATAGTAGTGTATAGTATAATTTATTTAAACATTTTTAATTTTCTTGTAAAATTTTATTTATTGAAATTTACAACTGTATTATAATCATACAGCAAGTAAATAGAATGAATTATCATTCATACGAAATGGCGTGGGATAAAGGCAAGTAGAGAAACTTCCCACCGCTAGTGCTCAAATAAAAAATCAATTTAGAGGTAACCTGTGTTCTAATGGTTAGCATAACAACCTACTAAGCCCAAGATCGCGGGTTTGTAGTCGGGTAGGTGGCCCTAGGATTTTTTAAAGGGAGTATAAAATCCTTGGTTATGCCGTTCTTCGGAAAGGACGTAAAAAAGGGGACCCTATCCTGTTCCATGTCAGGTGCTCGTTAAAAATCCCTCTGCTAGTTAAACCTGGGTAGACAAAGTTTGGAGCTCCCATTGTAGTATCGTCCAATTAACCATAGCAGTATATGTCAGCGTTAAATAAATAAACAAATAAACTTAGTAGGTCACGAGACCACCTTCTTTTCAGACTCCTCGATTATTATTGATATCCAGGATTATCGAGGATCGAAGAGGTAGCTAGATTTGAGACTATTAGATTTGGGATAAAGAGTACAAAGTTTTTCTGAAAGGATTGTTATCGGGTTGGGACCAAATCAGCAATGAATCCAGTTATTTTAAAGACGGACACATTGATACATCATGGATGATAATGTGTTATATTACATATGAATAATTTATATTTTGATTATATTACAAACTGTTAAACATAAGGAGCTGAGAAGCCAAACAGTATTTTCTTTTTATAAATAAATTATTTATTTATAGTTGATCAGATGGTGGTATATAGGAAACAAGTAAATGCTCTTTGCTTAAACTCGTCTATTTAAAAAATTCCAATGATGGATTGAATTGGAATTATTCAACTATTTTCCACTCAAACATTAAAAAAATTCCCATATGCATTATTTTATGGATAATGAGTACAAATGACACTCTTACCCCTTAGGCACCCAAAATTATGCTTTTATTTTTACAACTATTTTCAAACATTTTACTGTTGTAAATGAATTAAAAATATTAACGATCATTCTCTTTAAATCTCTTACAAGTTTAATGTTACGTTTGATGCTTGGAGCTGTATGTATGCAGAATTCACACTATTAGAAAATATGTGGGATATAAATAGTCTGGGGGAGCAGTCAAAATAACACTAAATAAGAAAAACTTATTTATTATAAGTGCCGATGTTTCGGCCTACGTTGTAGGCCATCTTAAAGGCTGATAGAAGGTGGAGCCATCTACAGGGCTGATAGTGGCTCCGCGTTCCAGTCAAATATTTTCCTCTCAATCAATATTAGAAAATAAAATGCAAAAAAAAATTTGACATCTCACTGTTTTCGTGTGTATTTTGAGAAAATTGTATATTATTCTTATATTTCATCATAATCTACCTCCAACTTTATGTAGGGAATTAGAGCCTAAGTAATGGGAGCAAATCAAAGGAAATAGTGCGACCATATTTTTATTATATTAAAAATATTATTTTCGATGCTCTACTAATTTAAGGAAGGGTACTGTAAGATGTCCTATTCTTTTTACTTATTGCATGATGTTCAACAGCCTTTGTCTTATCCTTTCCTTTCTCATGGAAGGTTTGAGCTTACTCGTATATGCGGTCATCTCCATCTTTTTACTCTCACATCCATAACCTTCAACTAGATTGGCGAACTGTTACTACTTCATGCTTCAGTAAATCTTTACCATTATAGGCCATCCGGATCGCCTAGTCGTCAATATAAGTGCTATTTTTCGAGTTCATAATTTCATCAAAGACTAACTTCAACTATCTTTCAAGAATTGATGTGAGGGACCGAGTGGGTAACTCTCATATTCACAGTAGCCCTTATCTTCCTGTGCCAATGTTGGATGTAATTCTCTTCAGAGCATACAGGACACTATTAATATCTTCGTACTTCGTGTTACTCTGTAACCAACCGTACCCTACCTCAACAAACATTATCAAAGAGGATTAATATAGCATAACTATTTGCCTGCTCCACCGTACTCTGGAGTATTATTGGCAATTCATCCTCTGTTTCTAAGATGGACCCACCCTGCAATTACGAATTGCTTACGTGAGGACCAGTTTTAGCCTTTTGAGCACCATATTTATTACCATCATCTATCAACACTCGAGAACATTTAAAAAAAAATTGTTTGACGTTGAGAAATTGTTACCTTCATTTGGATATATTTATTCATTAGCGTTTAGGGCTTTCCAAGGACGGATTTTATAACTAGGAAACTAATATAAAAACATAATAGTTATTTAAATTCATTTCGTCTCGATAAAACCTTGGGAAATGGACTGCAGCAAACAATAAGTACACAAACATAATTAAAACCTTCTGACAAAGTATGTATGTATGCAGTATTTAAACTCTATTTACTAATAATCCATTTTTTTGGTGTTTTTTTTATCCCATTATCATTGTATACATAATAGCATGTAAGATATCCAGGCTCAAAAACTTTAGTGGTTTTTTAGGAACTGGATTAAATATCCATAAATGTAGGGGGAAAGTCTTCTAACCAAAAACCTTATTTCCAAAGCTTTCTTAGGGACTCAAAAATCTACGAATAGATAATTTAAACACAGATAATACGGTTGCTTAAATAACAACCTACTACACCCAAGATTTCGGGGACGCAGCCCGCCAAGTGGCCATAGGATTTTTTAAATATGGTAAAAACTCTTGGGTTATGCGAATTCCTTTTGGAAGATACTTAAATTAGCGGTCTTAAGCCATCAGGTACTCGTGAAGACCCCATAAGTTGCCCAGGTATCCTAATTATACCTGGATAGGCAAAGTATAGGACTCCTGAATATACAAACAAACGATTGCTACAGCATCACAATTTTTTAATGAAAACAAACATTTACAGGGTAAACATAAGAAAAAATATTTTCAAGAAGACACATCTATATTCTATTAAATAATTCAAAAAGTATTAAAAAGGCTCAAAATAATGCATACAAAGTTCATTAATTTAAAATTTTCTAAATGTTTAAACTCAGTTCGTTTAGTTTCGAACGAAATTTAGCAACGTCCTCCAGCAGAATTTAAGAATACCTCTGTTAAATTTCATGCTTTACATTTATCCGAAAGTCCAGTTATGTAAACATTTTTTTTTCTTCACGCGATTTAGACTCATGTTTGGCCAATCTGCATCTTTACTACTACGTTTTATTACAATCCTTAGAGATGAGAGCTACGTTGAGAGCAGAAGACCAACTCCTTGTATTTTAGCAGGCGGTGTGCGGCGATTATGGGCGATCACGGAAACAATGGATGTGAAGCAATCGGGAGTTGTACGATTTATTTCATGAACCGGATATCTCTTGTTTTATCAGGCTTGGTAGACTCAGATGGGTAGGGCTTCTCGCAAGAATGGTTATTCAATCTTTGCACTATCTAAATAAAAACTTTAAATTTATATTCGCTTGGAATCGAATGGAATACTACCACCATGGGCACTTTTACGGATTATACTCGACATATTTGGAGTAACTGAAGTAAAATAGTTAATTAACATTGAATCGGGCAGATTCCACTAGCTGTAAAGCAAGTGGTTTCATCATATTTCGTAACAACTTATTTTACTAAATATGAATTCATACTCGGTTAGTTCGACCTTTTCATGCCTCATCAACCGTTTTTAGAATCCTATATGATATATATGACGTGATGGCCTTTCAACTAGAATATTCAAAACAGTGTCTTGGGATCTCAACATGATTACAACAAAACTAGAAAAATACATTAAGGATTGTATGAATGGTGAAACCGAAAACGCCGTTAGAGAAAAATGAACAGAGCGACGTCTGTTCGTTAAGCGCCAGATCGTCTACTTCGATGCACTTCCAAAATTATGGCATGTAAATCATTTTTTAGTATTTAATCAGATTCTTAACATTATTAAAAATATCTAATACTATTATTCTATGACAGTTTTCTCGTCATGTTTATCAGCAGGAAATTATTTCTATATTATATTGGATATTGACAGCGTTTGGTGAAAATGACTCAGGTAAATGTTGTTAATTATAATTACGTCTACAAATTTCTTATTTATTGCCATTCCAAAGTTCTTAGAAATTTAGTGCTTCTATTTTGAAAAATGTTATCGTCTTTTTCTTCAAGAAATAGGGGATCCTTAATAATTTCTTAATTGAGATAAAATCTTGCCAGATGGTATATGGTCATTTTTAAATATATATTATCTTGAAACATATGTCGTGTAAATATATCAATTTAGATTGGACTAATTTCGTTAGTATTGTTAGGAATAATGATGGAAGCCATAAAAGAATAATCTAAATTTTTCACATTTTTTTAATATTTTCAATTAAGTTTTGAAACATTCCAAATATACAACAGAGAATTCAAATAAACAGCATTATATTATAAATCTTGTCTAAATAATAATTTTTAGTTGCGAGGTATTGCTCAATATTATACAATTATTTGCTATAGATATCATCGATAACTAAATTTAAAAAAAATGTATTATTATTATTAATTTGTATTTGCCAAGGATATTTCTGTTGACGGAATTTATGATGAATTTTTTAAAAATGTAATCTCATTTTCAGGAATTAAACATTGTAAATGATTTTCCGGAATTTTATAAAATTCTGTATTTAAGAAAAAATTGTAATAAATACTCGATCGGAGTAGGATTCGAAATTCATTTTCGAAAAATAAAATAAAAAAGATACTAAAATAATAAATGTTTTCTCAAGGAAACAAACCTCTGTCAGCCTTTCTCGGAACAAATTTTTATTTGTTAAGTATCATGCAGTACATTTAAGATTAAGTCAATAAACTCCGCTGTATTAAAACAAAATATAAAATTATATCTCTAAATAAGAAAAAGAACCACAAGATGATGAGAGGCATAAAATATAGCATTCGTATCGATACTGTTATGCAAATATAGGAATTACCGGCCAGAACTGACGTTTATTTAAACAAATAGAGAGAAATGCGAAACAACTAGGAGTCAATAAACACGGTTGGATATTGAACACTTTGGGGAAAATATATTTAGAAGAGGAGGTTGGAGCTGGCTATTCTGGTGAGGAGGGAACAAAGGCATTTTATACCTCAATGGCTATCCGAAACTTTACTTTATGGATATTATCGCTTCCCTCAATTTTACCATCGCTCTTCAGGAAGGAATCTTGTACCAGGGCTGTACTTCAAACAATATTTCAATTTTATGAAAAGAAAAGTTAAACATATACTATATACAACGTGCTAACTAATGCTATATACAACGAGTCAACAGATGAAATATCGGACAGCTCCAACAGTCAATGAAAAATATAAATAACATACTTCATTACTTTTTTCAATTAAATTCATATATTTTCGTACCGAATGCACATTATTTTTTTAAATTTCATTCACTTGATTTAATGAAAAGGTGATGGAAAAATTGATTTGTGAAAACTATTATGGCTACTGGTACCATTTATAACAATTATGATCTGATGTTACCATTTCAGTTGAGCAGTATAGAAGATCTTGGACACCGTTCTGAATGTTTCTTACCCAATGTTCTTTTTTTATTAACACCCTGTATGTCATAGAACTGTTCATTTATTCATACTGTCATTCTCAGGAAAGTTAGTAAATAACTGTCTAGGTACAGTTATATTTTATAAGAGGGCGAGTTGACACTCAGTTCAGCTTAGGAAGTCCTAACCTCGAAGACTGGCCCAAGTAGGAGGGCTCTTGAGAAGTGGCTGAACTGTGAAGGGCCTCCGGTGGGGGAGGAATGACTTCACATTTTTAAGTCACACTTACCGAGTTACTTTGCAAAGCTTTAAAAAAAACTAAGCATCATCTTTATTTCTATTTGAAAGTGTATATTTATATGAATTTATATTTATATGAATGTTAATTACACCCATAATAATAATACTTCTGTTAGCAGGATTCATTGGTATTCTTGAAGGTGACAATTCATGTGATAGATTAAGAAAAAAAATAATGCATTAACAGTAATATAAACAAGTGATTATGTGAATAATATACTTAAACAATAATAAGTGGGGACATGAATGAACAGCTTTATCGACTTAACCAAAAAGATAATATACCAACCTCTACATAGTTCTTTACAAAATGGTAACACTGCGAATAGATTGTTGCCACAAGTGCATACATTATAAGAAGTCCGTCTTTTTATTTCAGTTAATAGTACAAAAACTAAAATTAGTTAAAGATCTATAATAAGGAAGTGGCACTTAACGGTTTAAAAAGCAATTTCTTTAGAATATTTAAAAAAAATAGGTATTTAAGACTTTTATAATGAAGTGATAATTGGAACTACGCATTAGGCTTTGGCTATAAGCAATAAACCTTATTTTAGTTGAAGCATCAAAATTATTTGTCTCGAAAAAATATAAATATTAACAAATACTTTAAAAAAAAAACTGTAAATAAAAATTTACATTTACTATTTAATATTTTTTATCAATCAAAATAGGAAATTTAATTAAACATACGGATGATGAGCCGGAAGACATATGTATTCTTCACATTCACATTCAAAAGAACAATGTCATAACTCAAAAAACCTAGTTTTTATAAAGTGGTATCCTAAGTTCCACGTGAGTTAAAGAAATAATAATTTGGGTATTGGTCATGCAAAGCATTCCTATTGGAATAATGGTATTGAAATTATTTTATTAACCATTAGAAAATGTTTAAAACCTCGGAAATTTTTAGAGTTTAACTTACGTGGTTATCCCCCTAAAACTTAAAAGTTCAAACATGATACAACTCAAAATATTTTTTTTTCACGGAACGGCCTTACAGACCATGCGAATATAATTATTTTCATTTCTTTTCATACCCCTTCTCTCGTTCCAATTTTCTTCCCACCTATTCCTCATTCTTTCCGATTGTTCTTTCCTTCTTTCCTCGGTCCATGCTATTCTTTTTCTCGCATCTCTCTTTCGCACAAGGGCCTTAATTTCTTTTAGTCTTTTCCCATAGTCATCCCTATCGAAACAGTCTTGGTCTGTTATTTTCAGTCTCTCAGTTTCTTCCTTCACCTGTTTGATGTACACCCCAGCAC
Source organism: Troilus luridus (assembly GCA_964056705.1). NCBI lineage: Eukaryota > Metazoa > Arthropoda > Insecta > Hemiptera > Pentatomidae > Troilus > Troilus luridus. The sequence continues at coordinate 88,598,400 of OZ057412.1, read as the reverse complement.
TCTTGTATCCTCTCATTTTATAGAAGATTTCTATAGTTAATCTCTTTGGGTGCATCCTTAACATACGTCTGTAGAAGCGTAATCTTCATTTTCTTATGTCCGTTTCCAAATCATTCACTTCTTTATTTATATGTTTGTTTATATTTATATATTAGAGGGATTTCTAGCAGTCGTTGTTCGTTAAAGTAATCAGTATCAATATATCATAGAATATATAATTAATTGGAGAAATATGTGGTTAAATGAAATCTGTCTCATACCGATGAGCCGCAATTATTTTTCTTGACATCAATTATGATAAACCATATTCTTGTTTATTTATTGTTCATGCGAATCAATATTTCTTATTACAAATTAAGGACTCCAAATATAACTTTTTTGTAACTTTATCCATCTTTGGAAGTAATTTTTAGTACTATTACAACAAACAATAAAATAACTATCTAAATAATAAATAAAATACTATGCTACAAAAATTAAGCAATATAAACTTTTATTGGTAGATAAATTTTCTTTTAAAAAATGTATTAGTCTCCATTGATTCATAAAATAAAAAATATATGATTTCCAGGTTACTCGTAAATAAAATATACGCTACGATATAACTTTTTTACTTCTTTTTCCTCAATAACGACTTCAATGTTCAATGTTTTAAAGGGAAGGCTCTAGGTAAGTTTCTTGAGGGTGTTTGATTGTGTATACAGGCATTAGCGACAGAAACAGTTTTTTTTTTTAATGTGATAAATGTTTCTTAAAACAATAAAAAAAAGAAGAAATTACATAGGCAGTCAAGAGGACTGTTGACAGAGGTGAAAACTCAAGACTTAGGAATAACTATGTTCTTTTTTGAATTTCTAAATCAATTGTAGTCTGAATTATTTAAATTTCAAATTTGTAAATTTAAATTATTAAAATTAGTCTGTCAGGCACTCTAAACAATAATTATATACAGTTTCAAATAGTTTATTTATTTATCAAAATATATTATGGACTGCACAAGCTCAATACAAAATATCAAAATGTTAATTGCCATAACAATTATTAAATTGTTAAACTTTATTTTCTTGATTTTTTCATTCATCCTGGCTTAGGTCCCCTAAACAACTCCATAGAACTTGATAAACTGTCCTCAGCTGACAGTCCTTTGATCCTTACCCTTTCTATAGCCCCAATATCCAAACTTCCTCCACCATCATTTATTAGGGGACCAGTTGACTAGACCTATTTCATCAGCTTGTATCCGGAACCATTGACCTCAGAGTTTTCCTAAAAACACCTCAGGAATTAGATGATTCAGTCAGGTCCATTACCAATGTGATCCAGCAAGCAGTTTGGACTGCATCTTCACCCCGTCTTTCCTTCAAAATCCGCAAGAAAAATCCATTACAGCAAGATTATAGGGATCTTATCCTTAACAAACGCCGTTACCAGGTATCCTCACGATCGGAGCTATCCTCACCAAACTAGTTAAAAAGAACCTCACAACCTACAGATCCGAATCCTACAAATCCTATCTTTCCACACGTTCTGGTTCAGATAATTCTCTTTGGAATGCTACCAAAAAGATCCTCAACTACCACTCTATTTCCCATCCCCTCCGAAATGCTTCCTATTCTTTCCAACATTTTTGGGAAAATCCTCCTGAAACGAATTCTACCTATATTCTAATCCAATGACATTCCTTCACATCAGTTTGGATTCCGTCCCAGGCAGTCGACGGTCCAGCAGGGTCTCCGAGTTGTCGATCACATATCCTCTGCTCTTGAAAGCAAACAATACTGCAGAGGCTCTTTTCTGGACGTAGCGCAAGCTTTCGACCGGGTATGGCATGCCGGTTTTGCTGTTTAAGCTCAAAACACAGTTACCCCAACTTTATTCCTATTCCCTCGAACCTACCTTTCTAATTGCTTCTTTCAAGTACGCTGTGGTAATTAATACTCCAATCTTTACCCAATTTAAGCTGGAGTACCCCAAGGAAGCGTCTTAGGTTCTATCCTATACATATTGTTTACCGCTGATATTCCAACTACCCATTGGATCCATGGACTGGACCTGTGTGGGACCGCAAAAAAATTGTGCATTGCTCAATTATTAAACGATTTTTGAACCCTTAAATACAAGTTGATAAAAACAATTCGTATAACGTTGCAAAAGAATGGCATGTGTCGCCAGTCTAGACACATGCACGCATAGCATGTTCCTGATGCGAATTACCAAAAGTTTACCAAAAGTCGTCTAACGCAGCTAAAGACGTTTTCACTTAAAAAACAAAACAATTATAATAAACACAATATCCATCTACGGATCCCAAAATACCATGTTTTTCTATGTTATAAAATAAACTCTTGTCAAGAAAACACGCAAATGCTCCATATTTCTATTTGACACACATTGCAACAAGGGATCGCTCTCCTTAATTTAATTAACGAAAAAAATGCATATTTTACTGGTCTCTTTGGTGTCTTAGACGTTATCAGATAACAGATCCGCAACCCAGTGTGACATCAGTCAAGGTGAATTCCCTATTTAGAGATACAATCAATTAATCAAAAGTTTCTTTTGATTAATTGATTGTATCAATATATACTTCTACAAAAGAATAGTGCAGGTTCGACGAACAAGAAGATCCACGGAAGAATACCGAGCTCTGCGGCGTGAAGAAGTCCATCTCCGAAGAAGAAAGAAAAGGCAATGGGAGAATAAGAATGTGGAAGACATCGAAAAATCCTATCAAGAAAAGAACTGGCGGAAATTCTTCCAACAAGTCAATGAAGGCCGAAGACCTTTCAAGCCCAGAGCTACTGCCTGCAAAGCGGAGGACAGATCCCTGATCGCTGACAAGCAAGGGATAGTAGACCGGTGGGCAGATCACTTTGAAGATCTTCTCAATAAAAATAATGTTGAAGAGGACTTCAGATGGCATGTCATGGATGAAGCACTGGCGGCAGATCAGTTGGACCCGCCAGATGAAGAAGAAATTCAAGAAGCAATGATAAAACTTAATAACAATAAAGCCCCTGGTATCGACAATATCCCAGCGGAGCTGCTGAAGCATGGCGGATACGATCTGGTGCAATTTCTTCGGGACCTACTCCACGATGTCTGGACTGAGGAGAGACTGCCTGTGGAATGGAAGAAGTCCGTTATTTGTCCGTTACACAATAAAGGGGATACCTTGTCTTGTAGTAACTACAGGGGTATATCTTTACTTCCTTGTGCTTACAAGATATTATCAATTGTCATGTTCAACCGTATGCTTCCATATGCTGAGAGAGAGGTTGGGAAATACCAATGTGGATTTCGAAAAGGTAGGTCGTCGACTGATCAGATATTTACACTTCGCATGCTGTTGGAAAAGACCTGAGAATACAAGGTGACGACACATCATATATTTGTCGACTTCCTACAAGCCTACGACTCGGTCAACAGAGCAGAGGTATATACAGCAATGCTTGAGATGAGTCTTCCACCGAAGCTAGTGCGCCTAACAAGAATGACTATGGAGGGCAACATATCCTTCGTCCGGATTAGTGGTGAACTCTCAAGAGGCTTTTCCACTGCGAGATGGGTTCGACAGGGAGATGGATTGGCATGCCTTATCTTCAACTTTGCTCTGGAAAAGGCGGTTAGAGACTCTGAGATCCAAATAACTGGTACACTCATTAACTCCTGCGTGCAACTCCTTGGATTTGCAGACGACATAGATATTACCGGCAGGTCGTTAGCAAGCAGTCAAGGAAGGATTTATCGCACTGAGAAATGCTGCAGCAAGGATGGGACTTATCGTCAATTACAGCAAAACGAAGTACATGTGCATAAACCCTCAACAAATAAACCTTGAAACCCATATCCAAGTTGACGGGCAGAGGATCGATAGAGTTGAGGAATTTGTGTAGCTTGGATCCCAGGTGAACCAAGAAAATGATATTGGGGCAGAAGTCGAAAACCGGATTATAGCCGCTAATCGCTGCTATTTTGGACTGCAGAAGCAGCTGCGTGGTAGTCTCCTGTCTAAACCTTCTAAGACCAGATTGTATAAAACTATCATCCGACCAGTTCTGACATATGCCTCTGAAAACTGGACCCTGATCCACGCACACGAACTCTCACTTCTGAGATTTGAAAGGAGAGTTCTTAGGAGAATATACGGTCCAGTTTTGGTGGATGGAGAGTGGAGGCGCTGGATGTGGTGCAGTTTATAAAGTTAGCAAGACTGAGGTGGGCAGGTCATGTGATTAGGATGGGGCAGGATGAAATCCCAGCCAAAGTCCTCAGGGAGCGAATATATGGTGTGAAAAGAGCAGGCCGACCACGACTTCGGTGGGAGGACTGCGTAGCTTCGGACGCCCGGACCATATTGAATATCCGCAATTGGAGGGTAGCAGCACTGGATAGAGAGAACTGGCGGTCGATGCTGGAGCAGGCCAAGACTCGAATACAAGGGTCGTAGAGCCAAATAATAATAATAAAAAGTTCAACCGTTAAATGAAAGATCAAATTTTGCGATTAAAATTTTAAAATTCTATGTATAAAGCAACGGCTGTGAAGTCGTCTAATCATAAAAGGATTACCTATTATTTAAAATGGTTCCCAACAATACGTCTTTTGCATATCTCCTTAAAAACAACGAGGGGTAACCTTTTAATGTTATATTAGCTCGTTTCACATGAAATCTTCGTTTATATTATTTCTGAAATTCAAAGTGGAATAAGTAGACTTCTGTTGTTTACTATGTTGATAGATTGTAACTTTCTAATAACAAATATTATCACTACAATTGCCCGAACATTTTTTTTTTAAACTTGTCTAAAATTTGGACACTCGGGAGCCCAAGCTGCAAAAAAACATTACTACCGCGTTCGGGGAAGGGTGTTATAACGGACGGACAATTTACCGTTCGTTTGAAAAATTTTCGACTGGCGATACACGTTAATTCATATATAAATAATTAATTCACTTCTCTTTTCTATCCACAGGTGATGACATCTTACTACTTGTGTATTGAAATAATGCAACACTAACTTATCAAAAAACAAACTGCATTGGTTATTCGGCAGACTTAGACTGAGAGGCCGATTCACTGACGTATTTCCGAATTTTCCATCTGTTCAGAAATTGGGACAATTTCTTTGAGTTTAAATTTTTGAAAATGGTTATCATATTTAATACGCATTTTCAGACTTTATTTAATAACACAACACTGAATTTTTCAGTTCTTGGATTAAAAATTTAATAAAACTTTTGTGAAAAGGCATTGAAAATGAGGGTTGACATTTGTTGAGTAAAAATATTTTGATTTCATAAAGTTGTTTTACTAAATAACATTTCTTTGAAAGCGGATATTTCATATGAAACGCGATCCAATTCATATCTTACAGTCGTACTCGTTTAAAATTCCAAATCAATTCTTGTTTAATCAATAAAAATTATTATTTTTTTTTTTTTTTATTTAATTCAATGATATTTACAACTATAATGGTATTATGTCAAGTAAATGTGCAAAAATGTAGAATATGACATGAAAACATTTGTGGAGAAACTACCCATCGATAGCACTCCAATAAAGTTTTATAGTAGATGATCTCGAGGCCATCTTCTTTTCAGACGCCTCGGAGGGTTATCAGGAATAGTATGGGAAGCAAGCTGAGAGACTAGCGGATTCAAGTGCGTATGGAGCTTGTTATGGAAGGATAGGTATCTAGTTTGGGCCAAATCAGTAACATATGGGATATTAAGATCATGATGGATGAGTTTGTTTGTGACATAATAAGGAGCATTGAGGATTTTACGAAGGATTTTGGATTGTAAGGATTGGATACGAGATGAATTGGATGGTTTAGTAGAGCCCCAAAGCTCAACTCCGTATGCCCAAATAGGTCTGATGACTGTCATGTAAATAAGTCTTTTGTAATTAGTTGGTAGCTTAGAGCGTTTGTCCAGTAAATTTTGAAGTAGGCGAAAACGTCGAGCAGTTTCTTGTCTTTTCAGTCTTGTATGAGGATTCCAAGTGAGACGTTTATCCAGATGGAGTCCTAGGTAACGTATCTGTTCGACAGGGTTCAGTGGAATATTATTAAACGATACAGTAGGACAGGAATTCGTAGGTTTACGACGAAGGGTGAAGGTAATTTGATGGGATTTGTTAAGATTTATTTTAATCCTCCAATTTTGACACCATTCTTGTAGATGTGAGATATGGGATTGAAGAGATTGGGATGCAACAAATGGATCCTTATTAACTGATAACACACATGTGTCATCAGCGTAAGTAGTGAGGACAGTGCTTGGATGGGTTGGGATGTCAGCTGTATATATCGTGTATAGGATGGGCCCCAGGATACTACCTTGAGGAACACCGGCAGACTGGGTGAAGAGGGAAGAGTAGGAACAATTATGGTTAAAAATTATTTAAAAAAACAAAAAACACATCTTATTATTTTCGTTCACTTTTATATCTCTCACAACTATGCTGACTGTTATTGTCTTCGGTAGTATCCCATTATTGACATCTAAAATAGTTAAACTACGGCTTGTCGCTTCAGAAATAACTGAAATAAAATCAATAATAATTTCCAAGTTTACTAATTTAAAAAAAAATTAACTTAACAAGTAAAATATAGTCTTTAATCGATAATCTTTAATATAAATATCAAGTAATCAATAATATAATATCAAGTAAAATCAATAATCTTTAATATCATAGATTATAATATAAAATTAATTGAATGATGAATCAATGATTAGTAGCTTTGTGAAAAAATAATCGGATTGGTTTTGAATTTCTAACTTAGTATTTTTTTAACACATGTTTGAGATAATAGGTGGCATTTCCTATTTCATTTGGATCTACCAAATCGAGGAATAAGTGGTTCGAAATGAGATACCAGAAAGGAAAAAGTGTTTGAAAAAAAACATGTGATTTTCAGAAAAGTTATAAAAACCTTATAAAAAAAAATATTGTTGTAAATTTATTACATTGGAATTTATTTTTATAATGGAGAGAGTTAATGGCGTTTGACATCCGCAACTAACATAATCAACTAACAATAATTTTTATTTTATTTTACAAAATCATACAAAATTCAGATAAAATGAGAACAAATTAACAAACCATTATAAGAACATATAGAGTGAAGATAAAGGGCATATACATAGAATTAACTATTTTTAGCTTTCAACATCAATTGTTCTGTGGTTAAATCATCTCGCACGGCTCGTATAAATTCGGAATCTATCATTCGCATGTCGGAAACTATTTTTCATATAATGGAGATATATATTTAACAAATCTTAAATAATCCCAAGTATGACAGACAGGATGATACCTATTGTTTAAATATCAAATCATATTACTATTTATTTAGCTTTTTAAAAAAATATATGAGGAAGATGATCTTACTTATATGCTAAGGGAGCTAGAAGAGGAATACCCTAAATGGGGTATAGATATCAGCAAAGAGAAGACAGAAGACATGGCCTTCAACGCTTCTAAATCTTCTTCCAATAGAAAATTGGTCACTAGATCGGAGTGATCTCGTCAAGTGTTTGAGAGTGTACATAGATAGCAAGGGAACACTTTAGACGGAAATTTAGGAAAAGTTCGCCAAAGGGAAGAAGGTTATCGGCATGGTAAACTCCGTACTGTGGAGCCCAAGGGTTTTGATATTAACCAAAAAGAGGATTTTGCATTCCTTTTTTGATGGTGTAACCCTGTATGGTTCGGAAATGTGGGTGGTCGGAGCAGGAGAGGCACAAAGGTTCCAAGCTGTAAAAATGGATTTTTGGAGAACAAGTTGTCACATTTCCAGAAATGAGCGAGTGAGAATTGTACGAGATATCGTTAAGGCGGATAAAATGATAATGCACAATATTTGGACCAAGCAGCTGCGGTGGTATGACCATCTAAGAAGAATGGAGCCCGAGAGATGGCCAAAAATAATATTTGATTTTATGCCAGAGGAGAGACGAAAAAGTGGCCACCCATGAAATCTTGCAGTCAAGGAGTTGAAGAGGTGATGGCAGCAAGAGGCTTGACGGAGGGCGATTGAGAGGACAGATAATTGGCATTTGACCCAAGATTATAAAAGCCCCAAATAAAAAAATATAAATATGTATAAATTACATAATTTAAAGATATCAATGAATTCTGCAGAACGTTTAGGCTCTTTTCATTTCGATAACGTTTGTACTATCTAAAAAAAAAACGTGGTCTGAGGGATAGGCGGTGAATGGGGAGGGACCAGATTTGTATTTGGTTATGGAAGTTCAAAATAAATATGGAGTATACCAATCCAACCATGGTATAAGTTGGTATACCAAAACCTTTCAATATTAGTATATTATACCTTGGAATAAATTGGTAACTTAACGCTTCGCGATAAATCTAACATAAGATATTATGATATTATAAGTAAGTCCTCTTTGTACAAATTCAGGGCATAACGGAACTATTCAATAAATATCCTAAGAAGAGGAACTTGTAAAAATGGTCTGAAATAAATAAATAAATAATTTAAGTCTAAGCAGTTTTGTAAATTGGGACTTTAATGGAGACATTAAGTACCTCCTCTTGGTGGACTGGAACTTGCTGAAGCCCATCGTGTGCTTCATGAAGGCTACGCTCTCGTCCTCTTCTTCGAGAGCCTCGAGAGCTTCATCTATCCTCTTCTTTTCCTCTTTCGCCATCTTCTTATTCCTTTTCTTTGCTTCCCTGGTGCGAATATTTTTCTTTTTTCGTTTCTCTAATTTTCTCTCTTCATTTTGCTTTTCTTTCAATTCATTTAATTTATTTCTAAGGTCTATATTGGTGGTGGGTACAGCAGGGACTAATGCTTGGCTGGAATACAAATTCATATGGCATATATTAATGCTACTGAATTTAGAAAAAAAAAGCGCTATAGTAATTTTAAATAGTTAATTTGTAATAAGAATCCATGATTCGTAAATTGTTTATGTACAAATATTGAACAATCATAGAAAAAATTTAAAGCATAATCTCACTAAGCACAAGAAACAGGAAGACCAATTTGATTTTTAAACAAGGTTTTCTATTAATTAAGAAAAATGCTACTTAGTTCAGAAAAAAAATATTTTTAAATAAACAGTAATGTATTATTCAACAGAGATATTAAGTTCTTTGCAAGGAAGTAATCTCTTTTTATTAATTATACAACAAACGAAACTAAAAGGGACCTTTGGGAGTAAAATATATTTCCAGATTGGAAGTACTCACTGACTATCAAAATAAACGAAAGTGAATGAATATAATCCCTTTAGTATGGTTAAAAAATATTTTTTTGTCTTTCAACTATAATTCATAAATTGTGTGTTTTATGGAAAAGTTGTGGTATATTAGTATAAAGAGGGAGAGCGTAGCTGAGTGGTACAGCGTTGAGTTTCTGTACCCTAGGTCCGGGTTCAAATTCAGCTGTTAGAGATAATTTCTTTAATCTGTCAACAGCTGGAGATGGATTCTATTAGATCTGAAGACCCTTCTTGGGCTCACTCGTTATCTATAAAGTATTTGGAGGAAAAACCTAGCGCTCGATCTAGGACTAATCACATCCTTGCACTACCCTACACCTATAAACCAGAGACTCTACAACGTACCGAACCGAAGACCTTCATAACTTGTAGTGGTACAAGTTTTTTTTTAAATTAAAGGGGATTTATTTTTGCGTCTGATAAGTACTAAACTACTGTTACTGATGCTAAAATGGTAACGGTAACAATTTGGTTAAATGACGTGGAGTCGAAAAATAAGGGTATCGTCAAAAAAAGAAACAGTTTACTATGGCTTTGATTGGAAATGAGCACATAAAAAGTATATAAATAGACAATAAAGCTCTGTTTCTAATGACCACAAACATGTATAATAAGAATTTTTTAGCTTAAATATGTTACTGCTTGGTAATAGTCCCTCTAATAAGTTGGAGTTCGAATGGAGGGAATCGGGAGATTGCAATTTTGAAATGTATACTATACTTAATTTAAAAAATGTTGTGTTCAATAAACAGAAAATTATATGCTCCACAACTTTTATTCTACATATTTTTTTCTTTCCTCTCATTTCGAATATGTTTACTTATATAAAATACACTATTAAAAAAAAAAAAAAAAAAAAAAAAAAACCTGTACCACTACAACCCATGAAGAGTCTGGGGTTCAGTACATGGTAGAGACTGTACTGTTTCATGGACAACGGTTCTGCAAGGAGATGACTTGTCCTAGGTCACGCTCAACCGCCAGATTTTTCCCCCTTATTTTGGGTACCCTATTTTTATAATATTTTATAGAGGCTGGGTGTGCCCCAGGGTCCTAGACCCTATATGATCCACTTCCCGCTGCAAACAGACTAAATAAAAATCATGGCCTGCAGCGGGATTTGAACCAGGATTTCCGGCATGGTAGCTCAGTACTCTACCACTGAGCCACTCCTCTCCCTAAAATACACTATTACCGTTTAAAAAATAAAAGGCCATTTCGATAACAAAATTTTTATCCAAAATATTTTTCCTAATCATTAAGTTCTGTACCGATTTAAAGCAAAATTAGATACTCTGTTATAAATGTTATTAATTTTAAAATCTGTGATACCAACTCTTTATGTATAACGAATATAATGGGATTCATTTAGCATAGTCACACCCTAAATAATAAAATCGTTAGTATAACCAAACAAGGAAGAATAATGGAAACATTCAAGCATTTTTAAGATTTTGACATTGTATTTATTCCGACAAAAGAATTATAAAAGTTTTAAGTATCATGAAAAGGCAACGGGAAGAGCCCAAATATTCCTGAGAAGGTAAACTTTTAAGCAGTTGAAAGCTTGTTCACGATACAATTTTTTACTACAAATCAGTCGATGAAAGAATAACGGAGGCAAGGAAAAACTTTTAGTGATCGTCACTTCTATTGAACCGTTACTCACTTCAATACAATTTGTGTAAAAGATAGATAACTATTTATTGGAATTGAAGAGTGTCCTGTCAACATGAAATATATCAAATTTTCGAATGTTTTTATGAAGTTAAACACTTGTAATACGGACAGTAATTATTTTTTTGAAACGATGTTTGTTCCATACTATTCGGTTATCTTTAGGTAACCGAAATTTAATTATTCATCGCATTGAATTAAATCCATTTTTTTTGTGAATTAGTTCATTGCAATCGGTTTGTAAGCTATGATATTTTAAAAAATGTTGTCTCCCACATTTATTTTCTACAAACTGGTATCGATATGCTGAAAAATGGGTCTTTAGCTACGCCATTATCAGTTTTTAATTATTTACTAAAATTAAATGTAATTATCAGTTACATTTTAGTGAATAGTATATGATGATATAAGACACATGTATAGGTTATGAATTATGAAAGAACTAAGAAGGTCTTAGTTATAAATATCAATCTCAGTGGTTAGATATTCGTTTGCAAGAATAATTGTAGATAAATTTAATACTGCGCGTCCTTTAATCTTTCCTCTGCAACTTCTTAAATTACATCTCCAAACACATATTTCTCTAAAATATTTCCTCAAATGTCCAAACTGAAATGCACATATTCTGTCAATATTCCTTTACTTATTTAAAAGTCTCTAGCATCTTTTTGGTATAGCGTTAAGGAATATATCTCTAACTTCTTCAGAAATAATTTCGGATCTGTATTAACTGTATAAATATAAAATGTAAATAATTCAAAACTGTTACTTTTCAACTGGTTACAGTTACCTGTAAAAGTAACAGCTGTACCTAAAGCAAAAAAGAACCGGAACAATCTATTATGGGGTGATTGGTGAATTTTTAAATAAACTGATAAGCTATAGATGCACTTTTGAATGAAGAATTTTATTTTACCAAAGACTAATTTCCCAAGAAAAGCGGATATATATCGCACTAGTGTTTCTAAGTGATATAATTCGAAAATCTACATTTTCGGAAAAACGGGAAAAACTATTAGTGAGCTTGGGGTAGCATAATGACACATGTGGCCTCCGGCAGACAAACTCTGAAGCAAGGTTGATACAGTTCTGATGAGTGATTAAGAGATATACATCTACTCGTATTTCTTTCATGGTCACGACATCGCCGATTATTGAGTTGTGTCACTTTAGAAATAAAAACTTGTACCGCTACAACCCGTGAACGGGTCTGTGGTTCAGTACATGGTAGAGAGACAGTACTGTTTCATGGACAACGGTTCTGCAAGGAGGTGACTTGTCCTAGGTCACGCTCAACCGCCAGATTTTCCCCCCTTATTTTCGGTACCCTATTTTTATAATATTTTATAGAGGCAGGGTGGGCCCCAGGAGGGTCCTAGATGCTATGCTCCATTTCTCGCTGCAAACAGACTAAATAAAAGTCATGGCAACTCAGTGCTCTACCAGCCACTCCGCTCCTAATTTAGCGGTACTACTCCCGATATTTACGCAGCCTCGGTTAGTAAGGTTTATTTCGAATAAGTGGTTTAGTTTGAATGAGTGGTTAAGTCGAATTTTGTCCAAAACTAGTTTCTTGAACTTAGGGAACGGAATCGTGTTATTCTCGTAGTGTAGTGGCTAGTTGAGGCCTAAGCTGGCAATGGAGTTATTTCTTATATTATTTCTCCATTTCTAACCAAAGAATACGTGAATGATACGATTCCGCTTTCGTCAATACAATTAAGTCTATTTGGATGAAATGCTTCTTAACCACTTATTCTCCGGGCCTGAAGCTGTATACTGCAGGCTTTAAATAGAATACGTCTCAATTAATTTAAACAGTTACCACTCGTTCCTAATTAATTTCGGTGGATTAGGCAGTTCTTTTACAGCCACTTCATTATCATCATCGTCAACATCACTTTCATCGTCAACATCACTTGCATCATCACCGTCATCATCGCCATCTTCGTCGTCATTATCTATGGTTTCCCTATCCTCGATTTCATCGTCCTCGATCTCTTGCAGTTTCTTCTGTGGGCTCAGGTATTTCAACAGTTTGGTAAGGACCTTCTCCTTGCTCTTCCACGTGGACTTCCTCCCGATCGGACTCCTCTTCTTCTTGAGCAGCTTCCTGAGGAGCAAGCTCTTAGGAGAGGCGCTTTCCATTCGGAGAAGCCTATTGTGCCTGGGGCTGAGAACATGGGCGATGAGGGCCCCGCTGTCAGACATGATGCAGTCGCACAAGTGGCAGTAGAGTTGAGGAGCATCCGCCATTGTATCGTCCTTCTCATAATCGTCTACCTCGTCGTCATATTCATCATCAAAATCATTATTATAATCGTCCATGTCATCCTCTTCGCCGTTAATGTCCCAGTCTATATCCATTCTCTAAGTTGGAATCTCAACTTAAAAATTTAAATTAATTAATGAATCGATAAAGCAAAAACATATGACCACAATTGCTCATGTCAATATGTATAATGCACATGTTGAAAAATAAATTAGTTAAAATCAATATACTTTACATAAGAAGTAATACAGAAGTTCTCTCACAAATAAAAAGATGAACAATAAAAGTGGCTGCTATCATCAACTCGAATCAAAATCACATGAAATATAATAAATCTGTTATTTATATATGATACCATATTTCGACTTATTAAATGAAAACCTAATGAGTAGAGATTTGTTTTTAGAACGAGCCAAAACACTAATGCAAATATAATGGATATCAATGTTTAATCGCAATGAGCATTGAAAGCCAACCTGGATAATGTCGTAGCAAGGCACTTCAAGATTATCGCCCCTTTACAATTCCAGTTTTTTAATTTTTTTTTCTACATACTCCGGACAAGCTCTACCTACGGAAAGCTTCGTGTCCAGCAATCAAAACTACTAAAAACGATGTAAGTTATCTCGGACTATACTTGGACAAAAGACTTGCATGGAATGTACATAAATAATTAAAAATACAAGAATAGGGCAATGCCTCTATAATCAATGCATTCGAGCTTGGCTTCTTTCTTATTTATTGGACATATTGCTGCTTTTGTCCAATCTTCAGACAATGTCTTCCATCCCTATCCCCCAAATAACCTCGTTAATTTCTTCCCATAGTTCTTTGACACCATATTTTAACATCTCTGGGGTGATCTTGTCCAGACCTGGAGACTTGTGGTTCTTCATTGACATTACTATGCTATTTCTCATTTCTCTAGAGTTTCCATTTCTTCTGCTCCTTCCTGTATGATCTCCAGGAAGTCATTTAGATCACTGTTCTCTACTCATATGTTTTCGGTGGTCCTTATGTTCAGTAGCTCACTATAATGCTGGTTCCATCTTTTGAATATGGGCAAACTTTTCTCCGATCATTTCTCTTTTTTTCCCTCTCTGTAATTGAGTCGTAGCTTGGAATCCTAACCTTATCTCCTTTACACCTTTGTAAAATATTTTTTAATCTTAACTACACTAGGATTCTTGCAAACTTCTCACATCTTTCTCTTTCCTGTGCCATCGACTTCTGCCTGAACACTCTTATATCTTTTCTCTTTTTCATTATAAAATTTTGTTGACTTCCTCTGGTCTTACTTTTTAGAATGATCAATTCTGCCCTGTTTCTCTCCTCCATCACTCTCACACACTCTTCGTCAAACCAGTCAACATTCCTAGGAGTAGATTTAAAAGAAAATGGCCTAGAGACTTGCTCAGATATCATTAATGAGTTCAAAAATATCATTATCCAGAAAATATCGAGGAAAGAAAAGGATTGACCTTAAATTTGCTGGATGCGAATTTGTACTGCCCAGGTACAAATGCAACTGTAAATAATAAATATCTAGAGACATAACTACCGACAAAATATTAACAATGGTAATCATTCAAGTACTTTTGTTGATTTTTTTCATTTTCTAAATTTTATTTGTACCTTTAAAAAAATTCCTATTTTAAAGTCTAATTTTCTTTAACATGACGCGTGTTAGACCAGGAGGAAGGCAGCATCCAGTGGCATATCTTCCTGACATTCGGTTTAATTAATTATCTAACTAGAAGTCTCCCTAAAACCAAATCCTCTTCAGCATCCGCCGAATAAAGTTAGTTATGTTGGTTGTTGCGGTAGCCCTAAGCTAACATGTCTGTGTAGTTTGTGGTGAAACTGTTAATAAATCATAGGAATGGGATTTGTTGTGGTTAGGTGTGAAGGGTTTTCTCTGAAAGGATGTTGACTTCGTTTTGAGTCCTCAAAACTGTCGATAAAACGTTATTAGTTTTCTTCTTGAATAATAATATTTGTTGACCTATTATATGAGGAAGAAAATGGTCCGGGTGGGGATAAGAAAAAGTCCTTATTGGAAAGCCAATGTTTCGACCCACATTCCAGGACTTCAATATACAAGATACAGACAACTAAAATTATATATGGTAAATATTAAAAGTAGATAAAGGCATCAATGTACATGAGGGATAAAACCTAAGGATAAGCGGACTCTCAGATAAACATAAAAAATAGAGAGTTTGCAATATGAGAATATAAGAACAACAGAGAATATTCTTATTTATATATAAAATAAATAATGTTTAATAAGTGCAAATAATGTTTAGTTATCTCTGGAGATAGATAACTGTTTTGAGAGAAGAACGGATCATTCCCGTAGTCTTTGGATCGAAATGGAGTTGTGATAAAAGCGTTAACTCCTTTTAAAGCCAATGTCAGACTTATCCTCATATTCACTTCTAAAGCAACACGATCCCGCATCCCCAAGTACAAGAAACTCGTTTTGGAGAAAATTCGACTTAACCACTTATTCACCGGGGCTATAGAGTTATAGGCTATAGATTATTATCAAATAAGTAATAAAGAAGGTAAAACAAATTAATATAGAGAAAAAAACATAGATGGTGGAATATGCAAGGAAATCATGGTGATATTAATGAAATTAATAGAAGAATACTTTGGTAAAATGTTGTAAGGGGTACATAAATAAAATAGATAATAAAAATATTTGAAATCGATATTATTTAAATCTAAAATATAGAAGAGTTTAGTGATGAATTATAGAAGAATTTCTATCTATTTTATAAAATAGTAATCTCAGCGTTTTGCATTTTATCTTGACCACACGGGCATGTTATTTTTTGTTTTTGCCAATAATTTTTGTATTGTCAAAGGATACTGTATTTACCAAATACAATATGTAAAGCGGAGGACAGGTTTCGTGTTTATGTGTAAATGTAATAAGCTTATATTTTCATTTCTTACACACAGGAATTGACGTTGTCTTGCTCGGGTTCTAACGTCATTGTAGGCATTGGAACTGGCTCGTAATATTAGGAGTATTGTTGTTAAACATTCCAGTTAGTGTGTTACCATCTATAGATAAGGCATACGTGGGGATAAGGGGTATCGTACACTGTTGTGTTTACCTGATAGAATTTAAGGGAATCCGCACGGTATTGGATCAACGATCTGGCCATTAAGCAGTTTCGGATAGGAAGAAAAAGTAAAATAGTATTAATTGTTAGTGCTTGGAACACTGGGTTATAAATAATCATGGGGTAAAAATAATCATGGAGCTATGCTCCATATAAGGTTGGGTGCTTATTCCGCAAATTGCCAGTTTTGTGGTTGGAGCTGCAATATGTGACTATCTGAGACATTAGAAGTACCTAAGTAAATATGGTAAGGGGCCTAGGGCAGGTAGAGTAAAATGACCCTTAGGGTTTATTACCTTTACGCTCAAAGATAAAGGCAGTTGTTAGGAAGACGCGGTCTCTCTAGATGCAAGAGCTGGAAGAAGCAACGGTCGAGAATCAGCAAGTCACATATAGCGTCTTCCTTTCTTTGTAAGTAGTTTATAAGTTTTCTTAAATCTTTCTAACCATGATCAGTACCAATAAATATAATGTTATTCAATAATTATTCATATGTAATAAATAACTCCTGGTCAGTTAGTTAGTTGTATATTTAACGTCACTTTATGCTGCTATGGCTAATCGGACGATGCTACAGTGGGAGCTCTAAATTTTTCCTATCCAGGTTTAATTAGGATAGGGATTTTTAACGAGTACCTGACATCGTACAGGCTCGGGACCCCCGTTTAACGTCCCTTCCGAAGGACGTCGTAACTAAGGATTTTTTACTCCCTTAAAAAAATCCTTAGGGGCACCTGCCGGCCTACGAACCCGCGGTCTTGGGCTTAGTAGTACTCCTTGTCAGTCAAACACGTTAACCTTTGGAGAAGAAAGGAATATGTCTCTTATTTATTAATGAAATAAAATTACTATCAAAGGAACTGACTTTTCCCTCAGAACATAGCTTTGGCAGTGAAGCCGAAACAGCAGGGTAGTTTAAGTTACGTTTTTCTATCAGCGATGTTACCACCATTGCTTCCCAATAAATAAGTAAAAAAAAACCTTGGGTATTTAACCTAGCCAATATGTACTTGTTTTGGCATTACAATCTGGCATATTTCCTGTTCTTTTACATATATTAGAAGTTGGATTAGCCTACTCCTAGAACAGGAATTCATACCGATTAAAATTACTCATTACTGGCTATGTTAGTCATTGTTTTATTGAGGTATACTTTCATGTTATTTTTTTTCTAACCATTCCAATTTTATAGATTACAAAACGTATAAGACTATAACGTAGAAATTTTGTAACGTTACGTCACTTGACCGGACTTTCACTACCCCTACCGCCAAGCTGGCAACCTGCGGAATAAGCACCAAAGCGTTAAACGCCATAAATGCCTCCAAAATCGAGTTTTTTTATATCAAGTGTAGTAGGAATGAAATTTATAACTCTGTATGTGAGTTGTGACACCGTGTAGCAGATGGGTAGTAAATTGAAGTGTTATGAAACCAAAATGGTGACGTCAATACTTTTGGTCTATCACTGTCATAAAATAGATGAAAAAAAATAAAAATTGGAGCCTACAACAATAAGACTAACATAACTAGAATGAGTACAGAAGTTGGTGGGAGATAGAACTTTGAGAAACTCCAGCTCATTGATCTGAGTCATGATCAATGAGATCACTGAGCTTCTTCTGATAAAAGGAAGCAG
Organism: Troilus luridus; assembly: GCA_964056705.1. Classification (NCBI taxonomy): domain Eukaryota; kingdom Metazoa; phylum Arthropoda; class Insecta; order Hemiptera; family Pentatomidae; genus Troilus; species Troilus luridus. Next base: position 88,580,409 of record OZ057412.1, on the reverse strand, counting down.
TTTAAGAGAAATAATTGTAATAAGTTAAATAAAATAAAAAATATGAATATAAAATTGACGTAAGTCAACGAGATCCCGATTAAAGTAATGTTCAACGAACATTCTTCCTGTGGATACCTCGCGAAAAATTGCGAGATCACAGGTACATAGGATTAGTGAATTAGTCTGGCTTGGATTCAAGCCTTGGTAGCTCAGTGGTTAGAGCACCGCACTAGAGACGCGGGTGACCCGGGTTCGATTCCCGGCCAAGACTTAATCTTTTATCTTCAAATTAAAAAAAATAAAAATAAAAATATATATATATATTTGTGTGTGTGTGTGTGAGTGCGTGTGCGTGTGTGTGTGCGGGCGCGTTTGTGTAACCTCATGGTGTATATATATGAAGGTTACACATATAAACTACAACTAAGTTAACTACAATATTTTTACATGTATAACAGAACAAAAGAACGGTCATTTGTTTTTTAGTACTTTTAAGCCTATATATCATCTGTTAATTCATTGGTTATGGCCAATGAGGTATGGGGTGTACTTACTTATAATTAATTATTATAATTATCATTATAATTTTAGTAAATTATGATCAATTTTTATAAACTCTTTCAGGACTTGTAGGATATGATTTATATTAATAAATATTATACTTGATTGATGCCACTTATTTTTTTCTCCTCTCAGTCACTTGATATTATGAAAAACATGAAATTATCTCAGTGAAATGATTATCTGTTTGTAATCAAAATAATAGGGATTCATTTTTGATATGACATTAGACTGAATCAAGCCCCATTTAGCTTGCTGAATCGGTCATAGAGCTTTAGGGGGGACATAGTAGGGAGATTTAGGAAGCAGACAGGAAAGATGGTAGGATGGAATAGCTTACGTCGACCGTGCAAGGCTACGATTCCTTTGTCATAAACAGACGCCCCGATGAATATTGAAGAGCTTACAGAAATATCTCTCTGACCTCGACGGGAGTGGGTGGGCCGCTCAATGTGTTTGTTACCATAGTGGTAAATTTCATGTACTTGAGCAACAATGAAAGATTGTTATATACAGGCTACACGACATAAGAGATATTTAATCTGAATAATGAGATTTCATAATTGCAGAGGTATTAAGACCAAACTGCAAGGGATCCAAAAATCCTGCAGCATTGAAGTAATGAGCATGCATAATCGTGAGCCAAAGAAACCGTCTAAGGAACATAATATCCAATCTTCCAAACAGGATACTTTTTCCATTTATCAAGAACTCAATGACTGGGATAAAGAAAGGACGAAATCTATGAATGGGTCTACTGGTTGATTGCAGGCACAGATACATCCCTAAATTGAAAAAGTGAATATTACTAATTAAAACATTTGCTAATAATAATATTTGCAATGGCTTTTTATCTATCCTTCTCGACAACCTTAACCACCATAATGAAGTAACATATCTCATCCACTGATGTTATTCCATCTCCGATTCCCATTACCATACTTTTATTTTATATAATAAGCGCTAAATTAAACACATCTTATTTTTTACAAGCAGATTTTAACTTGCTTTAGAATACCTTTTTTTGAGCCAACTGACAGTTTAATTGGTCAACGAAGAGTCAGGCCGATGTACTTAGATCTTGTCTTCTAATATTTTTGACTATAAGAACCCTTTCTTACTTAATTTTCTGTAAAAGTTTGAATAAACATGCTGATTTGGGAAGAGCACGGATGACCTCTCTGCAATTTGGAGACACTCACAGTCCTCATCTAGAATCTATAAATGGACAACCAAAATTTAAAAAAAAATTAAAAGTAGATGAATTTTTAGATTAACCATACTTTAACTTTCACAAAAATGTTTATTTTTTTTTAAACATTTTTCGTCGAAAAAATCGCGTTCCGATTATGAAAAAATTGACGCGAAAGGAGTAACTTTTAAACGCTTAATTTGGGCTTGGTGAAGTCATCAGGGTTGTCTGCATTTTGGTGATAAGAAATTCATATGATGTTTTTTGCATTTTCATATAGAATATTGTTTTCATATTAAGAAATAAAACAATTGCTTATTAATTAAATTAATTTATTTCAACTAAAGAGTCCATTTTTTTACTATCGGTATTAGTCCAGGATCCATGGTCCATTTTTGCACTTGATTACTATCAAGCTGAATCTTTCCGAATAGCTTTGTTTCGATAAGACGCCCAACAATTTTACCTGTGCGAAAATTCTCGATTGTGGTAGCTAACAGAGGTAGCAAGGAGAAAATATGTCGATTTGATAAATCTCAAATATTTATTACTAACAGGTGTTTTTTTGTTAAATCTCAAGATAATTATCTAAATTATTTGAAAAAATATTTGTCGTACAAAATGTATGGTTTGATCAAAGAGTCCCCTCCTTCCAACATGTATCGATAACGAGGTCATCAAAAATGATTACTAACCAGTTGATTTTTTTTTGTTTTCATTTATATTGGAAGGAGGGGACTCTTTGATCAAACCATACATTTTGTAGGACAAATAATTTAGATAATTATCTTGAGATTTAACAAAAAAAAAAAACCCAGTTAGTAATGAATTTTTGAGAATCATCAAATCGACATATTTTATCCTTGCTACCTCTGTTAGCTACCACAATCGAGAATTTTCGCACATGAAATTGTTGGGGTCTCATCGAAAAGAAGCTATTTACGAAGATTCAGCTTGATACTAATCAAGTTCAAAAATGGACCATGGATCCTAGACTATAACTGTTTATTCAATAACTATTAGTTTTATCAACATAGATCATAAAGAAACCTATGTTGTATATAGGTTAGGTTTTTGAGTGTGCTTAAAACTTTGTAATGCAGAAATACTTTATTCTTCATAATCACTTGATTCACTTAAAGACAAAGTAGAGAAATCTTTGCCAGCTTTATCATCAACATATGATGAAATGTTATCTGAATCGCTGGAGTCATATTTATTACCAATAAAACAGGCGATGATGCCCTATCTTTCAAACGTGCCTTTGTTTGAATAGCTTTGCTTTTGGTATGAACGTTTTTGTGTATTTCTGATGTCCATGATACTTGTGTTTCGGCATCTACTTTTGAAGAACATGTAGGAATTTCCAATATAGGTTCTGAGACATTCAATCCTGTGTTTTCTATGTTTTCGTTAGTCAAAATTGATGGTTGCATAACATCACTGATTAGTGATTGTCTCATCCTTTTGACGCCAAGAGGTCTTGGTTGGGATGAATGTGCTAGGATCCTCTTTGTTTGGCTATTGAATTTGGTTGGCACTGCTTCTTTTTTCAAAACTCTTGGACCCCCTACTAATCTAACTTTAATGATATTTTCCACTACTTCTTATACCTGGAACATAAGAGGGAAAAAAAAGATCAAACTCACTGCATCTGAAAATGATGTTTGTTCATGATAGAGTTTACATGCACTATACACTGACTAGTTATTTCTGAAGCTATTCTAACTTGACACTATATTCAATGTAGAAGATCTATAATAAGAGTACAAAGCTTAAACTTACATTAAAATGATATTCACAGGCATAACAGTTTGTAGAAGGAGCCAGGCTATATTTTCTACTCATCAGAGAAAACCGCTTTTTTCTTCTTTTTTTTATTATTATTTTTTTTTAATGGCCTTGGATACTTCCATACAGCCAGATATATTTATTTGATTAATTGGTAATAATGCAGAAAATATTTACATATTTATGTTTTAAATAAATTTTTTTATTGATTTAAGAAAATTCAATATGGAGCTTATCTCATCTCTTCCGCTTAGTGATATTATTTCTTTATATGAAATGTTATTATTCTTAAGATCTCGTAGAAGTTTTTTTCTATGAGGTGTATATGACTTACATTCCATAACGATATGGTGCAGAGTTTCTCGGTTATTGCAGTTTTGGCATGCGGCCGATTCCGAAATTTCGATACGGTGCAAATAACTGTTAAATAAACTGTGATTCGACCGTAATCTACAATATGTTTTTATTTCCTGTTTATTTAAATTGATGTTTGAGAAAACCATGGCCTGCGTGAAATACTAGGAAATACGGATTTGTAATACTGCCCTGTTGTAGAAAGTAAATATTGATGAAAGTGTTATGACAATCTTCTTTTATTGCTAAATAAAAATCTGTAAATGTGACCGAAATTTCTACCTGTTCGCCGGTGATCGTAGCGTCTTTGGCCAATTTATCAACCTCTTCGTTTTTTTTCGTTTTTTATTTTTTCTTCTTATTGGATCCATGGGAGCTTTAAGGAACAGTTTATCTAGGATTGATTTTGTGGTGCTTTCACACATTGGCACAGAACAGTATTTGTAAGATATGATATGTGATTTAAGCTAAAAACGTATCAAAAATTACAAGGAAAACTGACGACAACGATGCGAGATAAACTGACAATATGTCTTATCCAAACTAACCGTTTTGGCGAGAAATTCAAACAGAAAATTTTCTAAATCAAAACATTTTACGTTTAAAAACATATTTTTCCATTAAAATTAGCGGTAGCCTATTGTTTAAGGTTGAAAGATTGCATTGAAACGATTGTTGAAAATCACCTTGGTTGTCCATTGGGTACAAACTCTGGCGAAAAAAGCTGTAGGCTGATTGTGATCTTGGCTAAATCACCTCCATGCCTAAGCGTTTGTTTAGAAATAGCACATATAATTAAATAATTAAGGATCGACTAAATTCCACCGTGAAAAATATAAACTAATGACAGATAACCTGAATATAAACAGCACTATAATCGCTACACGCCTATATGTTTGGAATACGCTTTGTTCCTTTTACTAGGGCTTAGAGACAACGCCGATCTCGACGGAAGTATTGTTTTGAGAATAGACCAAGAACAATATAGCCTGAGGTGGACTGAAGCCCTTGGGGTGGAGATGGTGCTAAGTGAGGCTAATGAGAAGGGCACTGCAGTGGTGAGGTCCCCCAGTGCCGCTGCCCTTTGTGACCGCACCAGCTGTGATCGGCTCTTTGCTGCCTCGTTGGATTTTACCTCTAAGCTCTTCGTCACTCTTTCCTCCTCTCTCTCCACCTCTAATCTACTTTAATCTCACTAGAATATTTAAATATACTCAAATTACAATAAGTTGTAATATACAGAGTCTACATTTTATATACCGAAGAAGTATTGTCAATACAGAAGTGACTTGCTAATGTTGATTTATTGAGTCCGTCGGTGGACCTAGGATCTTTCAAAAGGGTTTATTAAATCCTTGGTTGTGTCATTCTACGGACAGGACGTAAAATAGGGATCACGATAGAGTATGGTGTTACAAGTACTCGTTAAAAGATCAATATCCAAATTATAGAATTTTATTTACACTATAGAATAGTGTAAAATGGTCAGGGGGTGCAGTCAATGAATTACATAAAATAAAAATGACTTATTTTATTTTGTCTGCGTTTTGACCTAATATTTAGGCCACGTTCAGGCCAGAGAGATGAGAAAGCCTAAATCTTAGGTCAAAACGTAATCTCAATCAAATAAACCATTCATATTGTGTGTAATTCATTGACTACAATCCCTGGCCATTTTACACTATTCTTTAAATTATCCAGTCAACTATTTCCATTTATTTATACCTAGATAGGTATAATTGGACTCGCACTGTTGCATCATACGATTAGCGAAAATTAAAAGACATAAAACACTACTACAACCTTTATGACTGTACTGTTTCATGCACAAAGGTTGTGTGGGGAGGTGATATGTCCTAGCATATCATCCATGCCAGATTGCACCTACTTTGTACGGTTGGTATGTGCCCCAGTAGGGTCTGGAGGTGGCACAGGATCCATCTATCGGACCCATCTCTGGCTGCGAACAGATTAAATAAATGCCTGCGTACCAGTGGGACTTGCATTGAATCCAGGACTCAACTCTGCGCTCTACCACTCAACAACTCCGTAACAGCATGAAGCTACGTTAAATGAATAAATAACTTATTCAGTAAGGATTAATTTCAGTTTACAATTTTTGTCGTTTTTATAAAATGTAATATTTAGAGTGGAGTGGCTCAGAGGAAGAGCGCTGAGTTGGTATGCCTGTCTGGAATATTCAATCTGTAAGCGGCTGAAGATGGATCCTATGGGATCTAGGAAGCGGGGCTCACCGAGCCTCTATATAGTGGGTATAGAAAATAAAGGTGAAAAATCTGGCGTGATCTAGGACAAATCACCTCCTTGCACAACAGTTTTCCATGAAACAGTACAGTCTTTACCATGTAATGGACCCCAGACCCTTCAAGGGTTGTAGTGGTACAGGTTTTTTTTAATATTTAGAGTATACTAAGGAACTTTCATTCACCAACTAATGCCATGGGCTCTTCTATACCACCCCCCTCTTCCGTTGATTCCCCTTATCCCAGACAAGGAATAGTGAATTCTAAACTATGACTTCATAAAGGTTTAAGGGTTTAGGCGAGCTGTACACTATGAGTGCGTTATCCATTGATCGGTCCCTTTTGGTTCAGTAGGAACGAAAAAGTGTTTGGTGGGCTAGTGGCACCCGTATCATAAAAATTGAATTTCACCATTATGAGTAAATTTAGGGCCAATAGTCAGTGGTGTTAATAGGGCAACTGATGGCTGGTACAAAATGGAGGATAGTGTCTGGGGGCCGCAAAATTTTTTTTATTTTTAAAAAATATTTTTAGTCTTAATTATGCGATTAAATGAAGAAAATTGGAAAGATTGCATTTATTTCTAAATATATTACCTAATGTACTTAAAAGCGCTGTACCGACTGGGAAGCGCCCGGGGGGTACATCAAGACGTAGGTGGGATGATTGCGTTAAGAGTGATTTGGCGGATTGGGTTTGGGTGGTGATCCGTGGACGGAGGTTTATGGGCAGAAATTAGTAGTATTGACATCGAGCCTTCGGGTTCGCTAAGCCTTAATTATTATTATTAAAGCACTTCATTAAACTTCAACTGATCGTGTACAAACTTATAGATGAATGGTACATCGTTTCTAAATACTCTTGATGATAACTGTCAGGCGAAATACAAAATATAGGCTTGGAAGAGGAAACCAATTTGCTTGTTGGATAAATGTGTCTTTTCTCATTGGTTCAGGAGCTTTCCACGATAAATTATGAAAGCAAAATTTCAATAAAAACAACTCGATTTAAAAAATTACTGTTCAAAGGTTTCATATAGTTGGAAAAATATAAAGTATCGTAAACACCAAAGGTAAAAAATGTCACCAACGTAACCTTCTTTCAGAACGATCAAGTAATATATTTGACCTTGAGATTTATATAGACTATCTTAACGTTTCAAAAGTTACTGATTATAACGTGATAGGTCATCCATCTTTCTCAAGAAATTCTGAATCGGGCCATGGATGATTCGGCAGTCGAGATTGATAACGAATTGGAATCTAAGGGATTTGAATTATTTTTTTTAGCTTCCCGACAAAAGATCTTTTAGTCGATAAGCCATATTCTGTCTTCATACTCGGCGGATCAATCCAACTCAACTTTAATTATGAAAAGTAACATAACGGTACAGGAAATGGCAGCAAGAATATTGCTGTCTGATCGTGAACATCAGTTAACTTAGGATACAGCTAAAAAGCTGCTTGCAGAGGTGTTAAGTTAAGGATATGTTAAAGATTGGCAAGTTATTTCGGCCATTCAAGCTTCCGGGATTCCAATTTACGAATAAAAAATCTTAAGTAACACAAAATTGAGAAAAATAATTTTTTTTAGGTTCATCACCTTATTTAATCTAAAGAAATTTTTTAACATTTGAGAGTGATTCGTTTGGAATCGGCATCAACTTCGCTGTTACCCATGCACTTCCCACGCTTTTAAACTGACTATTTCACGAGCGTCACTACAAACTTATATATGGAAAAATGCAAGCAATCCTCAGTACTCAGAATTGGATACAACGAACATTCGATACATACATGATAATGGAAATCTCTTACGAATGCACAATCCATTCCCTTCGATACTCGGCATCAATCAATGTCTGCACGCAAGAAAAATATATGTTCTGCAATGTGAGTTGTGCATGGTGCAACTGTGTGGGTGTGTCGAAGAAGAATGCTAGAACATTCTAGATGGGTTATGGGTGATGGGTGGACAAAAAAACCCTTAATGATCAAACAGTGCTTACAGATAAAGTATACTTTTCTGCTTGACTTCTGGTATATAGCACTTTCCCTAAAAAATAAGGTGGTGTGCCCCTCCAAATCAAGTTTTAGATCTGGACGGAAAATGACATAATCATGGGCATTCGGAAATAATATACCTTCTCTTTCTATGTTCAGTCTCATAGCTTCCCTTAATTTTATTATGGTGGAAATAACCAAAATTACAATGAACCATTACCATATACGACCAGTTTGCTAGACTTGGATTTTTTTTTTCAAAATCACGTGCGTTTTTTAAAAATTGTTGATCAATGGTAGCTAGAATCGCTTTGATAATAATACCTTTCGATCCTGTGACACATTATCCGAAGAAAACGAAACCAAACACGTTTAATTTGCAATTTTTAAAAGTTTTCTAATTTTGGATAGAATTTCGAATTTTGATAAAGTCAACCACGACCCCGGTTGGTTGTTTTTATGTCAATTGACCGCAAGTTTTGAGCAATTCGGATCATAATGTTGAAATCTCAGAAGAGAAACCACTTCGAAATATTATACATGCTCGCGCTCCTCATTTACCTCATATATCACCCTTTTAAATTGTTCATACGGAAAATACGATACCAAGATTTCGAAAAATTGAATCAAATTATTCTTAACAAATCATGGAAAAGAAGATTGAATCAGGAGTATTAATGCAAAACGTACCTGGTATTGATCGAAAGAATCATTGTTTAAGGAATCGTCAATGCATTTGATCTAAGGTTGTTGAAGGAGTTCCTTTTGAAATGGAAGGGTTACATTCGTATGAGAATTTTCGGATGAAATGGTAGAATATTTGAATAGAAAATCTAAACAAAAAACCTTATTACTCATTTTTATCCAAAAATAAAATCAATGATTTCTTTTTACTGTAATATGATCAATTATAAATTTACTAACAATTAATATCTTAATAATATAGAACCCCGCTTACATCGACGGGGCGACATCCACCAGAATACGGTTCCTTTGTGTGACAAACCTAAAGAGGCTCACATCCAAGTATTCGCATTCTCCCGGCCACATTCCCCCCTTGTCCTCCATTTTCATCCTCGTAACTCCATACCGTTATCTGATAATACCGTTATCAGATACCGCTAGCACAAAAGTTTTAAATACCAAATTCATAAAGTTTTTGTTTTTATTGTTACTATTGAAATCGAAATCAAGAACATTTTAGTATAAGAATTTAGTCATTGGTTACATAAATTCCAAGTATATAGTCCAGGATCCATGGTCCATCTTTGCACTTGATTACTATCAAGCTGAATCTTCGTGGATAGCTTCGTTTCGATGAGACTCCCAACAATTTCCTGTGCGAAAATTCTCGATTGTGGTAGCTAACAGAGGTAGCAAGGATAAAATATGTCGATTTGATGATTCCCAAAAATGAATTACTAACTAGATTTTTTTTTACTTCTTCTTTTTTGGCTTCGTTATCGATACATATTGGAAGGAGGGGTGAATGTTTATTGCGACCACGTGTTTTTGAATGGTATAAGCGTTTTAAAGATGGCCGAGAAGACGTTGAAGATGATTCGCGGCCAGGTCGCGCTTCAATGCGAAAAGTGTGTGCCAAAATGGAGCCTAAAATTCTCAAGTTTGAACAACAAGCAGCTCGCAAAAATTTTTGTACTGGCAATTTGGATGCCATTGAAAATGACCCAAATTTATTAGAAAGGGTAATAACATGTGATAAAACGTGGTTTTTTACGGAAACGAAACGCCAATCCATGCACTGGAAGACCCCAACTTCACCGAGAGCCAACAAAGCTAGAATGAGCAAGTCAAAATTTAAAGCAATGATGATTGTTTTTTTCGATATTCATGGGATTGTGTACCTTCACTGGGCCCTGAAGGTCAAACTATTAATCAATACTACTACCTTGAGGTACTTGCAAAACTACGTGAAAGAGTAAGGAAAAATCGACCCGAAATGTGGAAGGACAAATCATGGGTTCTCCACCAAGACAATGCGCCAGCTCATTCCTCGTTATCTGTCAAGAGGTTCCTAGCCCAGTATAGCATCCCAGTGTTAGAACATCCACCTTATTCACCAGATCTTCCACCATGTGACTTCTATCTGTTCCCTAAGGGGAAATCTTCATTAAAAGGGACGAGATTTGAGTCCGTGGAAGCTGTAAAAGAGAAAGCGGCACGCGTCCTGAAGGAGCTGACAGAAGAAGACTTCCAACACTGTTTCCAACAATGGAAAATTCGCATGGAGCGTTGTAGGGATAGAGAAGGGGTGTATATTGACGGTGATAGTAAGTAATTATGTATAAAATAAAGTTTTATTGCAACGTCAGTCTCGTTATTTAATAGCCACACCTCGTATATGCCTAAGAATACATTATGAAACGGCTTCATTCTATACCTCTCGTGAAGATACAGATATCGGCGTGATTTTTTTCTATTCGTTTTACAATGCCAATGTAAAGGTTGATTTAAAGCTTTCATTTTAGTATTTTTCCAATTCCATTTTACTGCGCAAAAATAAATATGGATACCACTAATTTTGTTGCATTTACTTTACCTAGGATTTTAATATTATTTTTATTATAAAAAACATTACTCAATAAAATAGAGCCAAAACTCAAAATGAAACATTAAATTTTTATTATAATGCAAATGGAAGAAACCACAAGCAGAGCCTTATGTTTCAAATCTGGTGTAAAATACAAACACTTATACAAACCATTTGGGGAGTTTTGGGTTGAACGTCTTGGGGTGGAGGTGCGGTCCCGGATTATGAGCCTTTTTGAGCGATTATTCGTTGGGATGTATTGCACTTCTGTTTTGAGATGTGAGTGAACTTACTTTTTATTGTGTCTTGATAATGCCTGAATGGGCGAAACGTCGACTGTTTGTATAAGTGTTTGTATTTTACACCAGATTTGAAACATAAGGCTCTGCTTGTGGTTTCTTCCATTTGCATTCTAAAAACAAACATTACTATTTATTATAAATTATACTAGATTAAATATTAATGTAGTTATTAAATATATAAATAATACAAATGCTAGGTAAAGTATATACAAGAAAATTAGCAATATCCCTATTCATTTTTGCGCAGTATATTTTATGAATCTTTTTGATTATTTTTATTTCAGTATTAAAAGTCGACTTATCCCTGGAATGTTACAAAAAGTTTATACAAATATCAACCTCAGAGGCAAAGCTACTGTAAAAAAGAAGGAAAACTTGTAGAAAAAAACCATTCTGACAACGTGAAGCTATAGAAGAAATGGCGAGTAACAACTGAAAACCGAAAATTCTCATTTAAACTATAATTAACTTTTTTTCATTTAATATTTTATAACTTTTTTGGATATCTGTTCCGTAGGTAGTCGCTTCGAGTTGAGTTACAACAATTTTCATTTCTTTTTTAATATTTTCCAAAAATACAAGTTATCATGAGCTTTAGTATGGAAAAGAGAATGTAATTATGGGAATGGGTAGATTTCGGTTATTATTTCATCAAGAAATAAAAGTTTCAATAACATTTCGAAATGTAGAAGATGTATGTTTGTTGAAACGTTCATGTCTAGATGAAATGATTATCGAAGTATACACATTTTCGAAAATTACATTCTCTTTTTCATACTAAAGCATGATGAAATTTATATATTTTTGGAAAACATTAAAAGGGAAATGAATGAAAAGTTAAGACTTGTTGGGACTCAACTCGAAGCGACAACCCGCGGAATAACTACGCTTTTCCATCTCCGTAGTGCTGTTAGGCGTGGAGTAGACTCACTCCATCTTTTTTAAATTTCTCTGTCCAGTGCCATTCTTCGGAGTTGATACATCGCGCATCCGCGTCCCTTTCCTAGCCCTTCTATATATTCACTATAGGTAAGTCTTGGCCTACCTACAGGCGGTTTCCTAATGGCCTTGCTTCCATCAGCCAGCGAGCCTTACGGTCATCTCCCATCGTACAAACATTTCAGCTGGCGTTCCTCTAGGACATCAGTAACAGATCTCACACCCAGTGTGGCACGGATGCTGTTATTTCTTGCATAACCCCGTTGGGTTTTTCCTGCGAGTTTCCATACGAACCTCATTTCCGCTGCGGTTACTTGGCTTGGATGTTTCTTAACCCTCACGGCCACACCCTAGTTAGTATGTGACTCGCTAGGCCAAACGCAGGTCCCCGAGACTCCTATGTTAAAATATTCCCATTTTTCAGTTATTTTCTTTTTGTTTCCTTCACAATTACATTAATTAACCCTCCATAGCCGAGAATTATTTGTTTTGAAAAAATATTTGAATTTTTTTTTACATTTTTCTATTTTTATAGAACTACAGAATTTGTGAAAAATAATTCTTAAAATTTGCCCTAAACTGACAGTCAGAGCCCCTTGCAGGTTGATGCAACGGCAATTCACCCCTAACAATAATAAAATAGAATGGGAAAACCGGAATTTTTAGTGGAATGGGAAAACCGGGCTACTTTCTATTGTGACATAAACGTCACACTAGGCTTTGGAGGGTCTTCACATTAAAATACGGGTTTGAAACAACTTTTAATAAGCAGGAAAATAATTTTTATGGAAGTTATCGACGTCATAATTGAGGAATAATCAAATTTATGATAGGTTGGTAGATGGGGTGCTTTTCTAAAAATGATATCTATGCCATGATATAAACTGAATATATTATAAAACGGAAAATGTATGATATATATAATTTTCAATATTAATATATAACAAAAATTTCACGGCACATAAAATTCACAAAAGTCTCATACTTTCCTACACTATGACTATATCTCACACTATTCATAATTTATTTTTTAGGAACTGAAGAACAAAATAAGAACCATACTTTTGGATTCCCTTAGGAATAAACCCACTATAATAAATTCACAGTCGTTCATCCAATTCTTCTACCTCACTCTCGCCTTCACTTTCGAGGAGTTAGCGAGCCCTTTCAGCGAAATTGGGGTCATCTGTTCTCAAAAACTTTTCTTCCATTCTGAAAATAAATGAACATCACGTTGAGTGATAGAAGAAACATGCAAACAGAACTTGACAAGATGTCATAAGGAGGAAGTACAGTGGAGGCATAGACTTCTGAGCCACACGGGGGTCTAGGAGGCTCACATTGGAAAGCTCCCTGAGACACGTCTCCCAGAGCCCCTAGGTTTTGGAAGAAACTGTACTTACGTATACTGTCGGTGCTCAAAGTAGCTGCCGTCGCTCACCACGAATTGAGATACTGATTGATATTTACATGGGGGTTTCCAATTCAGTCGGCGCTCAGTGTTCCCAATACTCGCAATGAAAATTTATGCTCTTACTGGGATTTATGCACAATCCTTTTCTTTTCAATTCTTCAGACCACTCATCGACAGCTACTTGTAGACGTTCAGGCCCATCTGTAATCATCTCGATGTCATCTGCATAGATAAAACTTTGGACCAACACAGCAGTCAGGTTCCAATAACCAACTGTACCTCTAGGAGTTCTTCTTTTGCAAACTTTCCACAATTGTTCCCTCACATTATTCATTATTCACATCCATTCACATCTTTTTCAGTTCCTTTTTAAAGATTCTTCAGACGCTATCCCAGGAAATTTGGAATGAAAAGAAGATACCAGAGGAGTGGGAACAAAATATTATTACCCCCATCCATAAGAAGGGAAGTCAGACCCTATTTGAAAATTATAGACCTATTTGCTTAACTTCGGCGGTATATAAGCTATACACTCAAATATTCGAACGACGTCTGCGGAACTATGTTGAAGAGTATATTGAGGAGGAACAGGCTGCTTTTCGTTCTGGTAGGCAAACGCAAGATCACCTATTCTCCCTGAGGATGGTGGCAGAGAAGGCGTGAGATCGAGGACGGAACGTGTACCTTGCCTTTCTTGACTTGAAAGCTGCGTTTGATTCACTACCACACCAGGTAATCTGGAATATCTTGGAAGAGAAGAATATACCCCCGAACTTCATAAAAGCTATTAAGTCAGTATATCAGGACCCGAAGGGTATAGTTCGCCTCAATGGTATAAGATCTGCACCATTTGGAATCTGTAGTGAAGTGAAGCAGGCTGACAGTCTGAGTTCCCTCCTTTTTAATATTGAAAAAAATAACATAAATAAATAAAAACATTAAAATTGTTTATGTAATAGAATTTTAGTGTAAACGAGTAACACACCATTTCAAATTGCAAGCTTATTCACAACATGAGGTAATGAATATACAGTGAAACCTCTATTATCCGTCACTCTATTTAACGCCTCTCTCTGTTAACCGTCACCTCAGTTTTGAGCAAAAAAAAAAAAAAAATGTGTATATATTGTTTGGTCGTTAAAGTCAAATGCGCCGGCTAAGAATCAAACGTAAACGATTTATCCTAAAATCTGTTTTTTACTCAAAACTTAGGCTTCCTCGCAGACATTTCTCAGAAATTAATTATCTCCTCATCACTACCTAATATAGCTGCCGCAGTCTTCATTCTTGCCTTACGGGTACTTGTCGTTTTCTTAAAAGTACGTATAATAATTTCGGAAAAAGACAAAGGAAGGTTTTAGATCTCACTACTAAGTTTAAAATTGTAAAATGTTTACGAAAAGGTGAAAGTACTTCAATCTTAGCAAAAATCTATGATATTCCTTGGACGACAGTTAGTGATATAATGAAATTTTACGCAGCGACCCAACATTCAAAGCTAGTAAAGGGTGGTTGGACAAATTCAAATCTCGGCATGTCATTCGACAACTTTCAATACAAGGCGAAAAACTGAGTGCAAATGGTGTTTCAGCAATAGAATTTAAAGAAAAATTAGTACAGGAAATACGAAAACGTGAATTAAATTATAATCAAATATATAATTGTGATGAAACCGGGCTAAATTGGAAAGCCCTTCCTCGGAAGTCTCTATCATCAGAGACTGCTGCTCCCGGATATAAAATCATTTATTTTATTATACGTCGATGGCTAAAAGCGGAATCATTGTATGTCCATTTTTTCCCTCTTGTGGAATTAATATCAATTAAAAGATGGAGTTTGGCTCTTTCCTCGTGCACAAACGTAGTATGCCCCTTCTTTATAAAATTTAATGATTATTAAGAAGGGGCATACTACGTTTGTGCACGAGGAAAGAGCCAAACTCCATCTTTTAATTGATATTAATTCCACAAGAGGGAAAAAATGGTCAAACAATGATTGTGCTTTTAGCCATCGATGTACGTAATTATTATTATTTAAAAAAAATATTTTTACTACATATGTACACTTAATTAGTACGAAAATAAGTTACGAGTACATATATAATGTCGAATGTCTGAAATATATTGTTCAATTTATGTGTTTATATATATGACATATGTCTCACTCCCATATCCGTCTATTTTCCAAATCCGTCACCATCTTTGTCCCATACCCTGACGGATAATCGAGGTTCTATTGTACTTAGTAATGAAATCATGAAACAAATAAAATGAATTTCTTGCCAAGTCTCGATCCAGAAGTAACTCCGCTAGTGATTACGTCAACTTTAGTTAACGCTGTATCAACAGAGACATCGTGTGCCACCACTACCTTTATAATTATGGAAATTTGATTTATGGAAGGTATGAATGATCAACTCGTTACTCGTTCAAGGTCGGTGATTTTATTGATACCAATAGGAATCAAAAGACAAACAAATTGTTTGTTTTTGTTTTTATTGCGGATATTGGACAAATTTAATAAACAGTCCCCTTGTTTTTCTGGGGAAGAGTAAATAAGCGAAGCGAGCTGGTTCACAGTGTTTCCGTAGCAGCGCTAGTGGTCAGCAGCCGCAGCCAAGCAGTAGGATAATTGCCGCTAGATGGCACTACTCGAGTACGCCCAATATTTTCGTAGTAAAAAGTAACTTAAAATTGTAGTTATAGTTGTTATAACATTGTTAAATTCTTTTTGGATGAAAAGATTCCAACTAACACTTTATGTTTTGTTTTTTTTGCTAATCGTTATTTTAAGTCGTCAGCCTAAAACCAGAGTGGCGAATCTACAAATTTCGTGGTTTTGGGATTATATTGCATTTTCACGTGTAGTTTTCGTAATGTGAACTAATATAACATCTCTAATCTATGATCCAAAACACAAAATCCAATTTTTCTAGTTTCAGTAATTTTCAGATACACTTCATATACATGTTTATTGTTATTATCAGCCAATTTACTTGTTATATTACTGTAATATAGTTGTAAATATCAATAAATAAATAATAAAAAAAAATATAAATATATACATATATGTATGTACATGTGATGCAGAGATAACAACTCATATTTATATAATAATTTATTTGTTTAATTGTTTAATTTTAACAAATTAAATCGTAACAATACTTTGTACAAATAAAATCACAATATTGTAGGTGAATATTTTAACAATTCAAAAAAAAAAAATTGTTATTATAAAGGTTTTCTTTATCTTCTTTTATTTTCGCACATTTACTTTACCAGATGTCCTAATGATGAGCCATAGCAGTGAAATTGCTTGTTTCTTCTTTTAACGTCATTCTATCCTGCCATCGCTAATCGAACGATACTATAGCGGGAGTCCTAAATTTTGCCTAACCAGGTAAAATTATGATATCTCTAAGGAGTACCTGACATGGTACCAGCTCAGTACTCCATTTTACATCCATCCTGAAGAAGATTTTGCCTATCATAAGATGAAACTATATGTGATGACAAGTGAAAAATTTACAGATATGATTGCCTTTCTAATCTCACACGTTAATCAGTCACTGAGGTCTGTATAACCATGATAGTAATGTCTTCATCAACTTGTTTTGCGCACCACATATAGGGTTAAGCCTACTTGTTTCTTCAAAATTCGATTTGAAAATTCCGTATCACCAAGATCCTTAGAGTTTAGGCTCATGATAGTCCAAAACATGTAAATTGTTAAGACAAATTTTTATTTCAATAGGAGTATGTTGGTCTTCTCCCCGTGGTTCAACCAAGGTTTCCTCGTCTAGTTGAATTTATCAGTCTGAGAGAAACTCTAGAAGATCTTATAGTTCATTAAATGCTTATTCGTTGTATCCCAATGAAATGGTTATCAGTGACATAATAATTCCTAAAACAAGAACCAACCTCCTCTCAGTTTTTTAATTTCTATTATTAATAAATTTATTATTCACTAATATTGAATAACAGTGGAATTTGGATTTTGTCATTTAGTGCTGCATTTGCGTAAAAAATTTACCAATCACAATATAGTCACACACGGTGTTTTCATTTATGTTTAAATGACCGACTATTATTGACTAATTATAAGCGTATCTTCATTTACAGATGGACTTTAAGGAATTAGAAAGAATAAAAATACAAGAAATAAAAAAAAACATTTTCTACATGGAGAACTGGGGAATCATGGAAACAAAACTATGTGTCCTCTGGCAAAATGAGAAAACTTTCTTGTCCTATTTGGTTAAGTATCTGAATAACTCTATTTATAGTTTTCGGAGACAGTGAGAAAATTTGTAAGGTGTGTGATAAAAAATTGTGGCGAACAACTTGTTGTAGTAATACCGATCCGATGTATGGTAAAAATATTTTATTTTCCTTTTACTCAAACGTAGTGGAGACTCAACACTAAAAAAAACTACATTAAGTGTAACATACAAATTCGAGGAATCGGGATATTCTACTCCCCGTGGCAAATAGGGTTAGTACATAGGTAATGAGAATTGCTGTGATTAACAATTTTGAAAAATGAATTTTTCACACAAACCTGTGGCCTTCCAAACTTCCATTTCTGTGTTTTAATATTAGTTCATGTGTATTTATCTCTAAAAAATAAATAAATCGAACCTTCTATGGCAAATAGTTCAATAACATAATAAATAGTTACTGATATTGAGCTATATATTTCACGATATATACCGTATTTTTTTTAATGACCCAGACATATTAATTAAGAGCGTAAATATAGAATACTAACTACATTGGTTGTAAGATACAGTCGGTATTATGCTAACTGACTAGAAATTCCAAGCAGGCTCCGACCTTTACCACTTTGAATATAACTCTGTCCCTTCCAATGTTTCGATAAGCCTTTGATGACCTAAGAGAACTACGAACTTTTTTTCTACTTTTTTTTTTTAAATCGACCCGTAAACGAGTTAAATACGGGAAACCTTATCATGTTTTCTATATTTATATATATATAAATGAGTTCGTCCTGACTGAAAAGACCATCGCATAGCCTAAACGGCATAAGCTACAGACTTGAAATTTGGACAGTAGGTACTTTTAATAAGGCCGACGCGTACTAAGAAAGAATTTTTGAAAATTCATCCCCTAAGAGGGTGACAAACGTTTGTAATAAAAAAAAACACGTAATTTTTAAAGCGAGCACAATCAAATTATTGATTTAGCTTCTACATTAAAAATAAAGAAATACTTGTTTTTTCCTGTGTTTTTTTTAAATCAACCCGTAAACGAGTTAAATACGGGAAACCCTATCATGTTATCTATCTATCTATATATAACTATCTATCTATCTATATATATATATATATATATATATATATATATATATATATATATATATATATATATATATTTATTTGCTGTCTCTGTTGACCACTAAGAAAGGATTTTTGAAAATTCATCCCCTAACAGTGTGAAAAGGGTGACAAACGTTTGTAATAAACAAAAAACACATCATTTTTAAAGCGAGCACAATAAAATTATAGATTTAACTTCTACAGGAATAATAAAGAAATACGTGTTTTTTTTAAAACTGGCCCGTAAACGAGTTAAATACGGGAAACCGTATCATGCTATCTATATATATAAAAGAGTTCGTCCTGACTGAAAAGACCATCGCATAGCCTAAACGGCATAAGCTACAGACTTGAAATTGGGACAGTAGGTACTTTTAATAAGGCCGACGCGTACTAAGAAAGAATTTTTGAAAATTCATCCCTTAAGAGTGTGAAAATGAAATTTGGACAGTAGGTACTTTTTATAAGGCCGACGCGCACTAAGAAAGGATTTTTGAAAATTCATCCCCTAACAGTGTGAAAAGGGTGACAAACGTTTGTAATAAACAAAAAACACATCATTTTTAAAGCGAGCACAATAAAATTATAGATTTAACTTCTACAGGAATAATAAAGAAATACGTGTTTTTTTTAAAACTGGCCCGTAAACGAGTTAAATACGGGAAACCGTATCATGCTATCTATATATATAAAAGAGTTCGTCCTGACTGAAAAGACCATCGCATAGCCTAAACGGCATAAGCTACAGACTTGAAATTTGGACAGTAGGTACTTTTAATAAGGCCGACGCGTACTAAGAAAGAATTTTTGAAAATTCATCCCTTAAGAGTGTGAAAATGAAATTTGGACAGTAGGTACTTTTTATAAGGCCGACGCGCACTAAGAAAATATTTTTGAAAATTCATGTTATCTATACAAATATTATAAATCCGAAAGGAACTGTGTGATAAGGACATAGGCTATTTTTTAGAGCGAAAAATTGGTTGTAAGTGGTTGGAATAGGGTATGAAAGTTTCGTCATTTTGATGCTAGAAGCTTGAAACTTATTTTTTAGGATTTTGATTAGATATAAATAAATATGGCATTCAATGTTTGTAAAAATATTACCCTTTAGGGGGTTAAATAAAAATAGGGGGTGAATGTGTGTTTGGAAATATGTATAGTATGTGCGTAGGTGGGGAAATATGCCTAAGTGTGCCTACCCTAACGGGCAGACATGTGAAAGCAAACTAATGTGCGAAACGCATGCGAGAATTAAAATTTTTTCAGCTGGAAATTCATTATTATTTACTGCAAATTGATTACAATACGATTTGCTAAAACGATTTTTTGTTTTACTTAATTAATGTTCTTAGTGAAATAAAAGACAGTTTTTGGGTTAGGTTATTAAATATTTTTCTGTAGTTGGGTCGTTTTTGTTTATTTTATTCGTCAAAAGAGGATTACTTTTGAATTTAGTTGGATGTTATTACGTCATTTTTATTTGTTGTACATTTGTATATTAGGAAGGTACCTAATAACGGCAACTCCTTTGTAATAACGAACAATCTCAGTACAATATTTCGTTTTCTTTAGCAAATTTAAATAAAGTAACTAGAATTTCCTTTAGAATCTTTCGCCAAATACTATTGTTTTCGTTAATTTTGTAGTTGGTTTCCGTGTGTATTTTCGTAATACGTAGTTTTCATAACCATTCTTTAATTTACTTAGATTTTACTTCATAAAATGCGGTTTTACAACGTTCATAATGTACTAAATAATATGTAGACTTAATTATTCTCCTATTCCCCTCTACTGCGTGAATATTGAACCTGCACTTTATACCCTAGCCTCTTAGTCCGGTAACTAACTAATGCGCTGCAATTTTTAATAACAATTAAAACTAAAGTTACATAATTTATACAGACGAAATAAAGTATTCAACTATAATATTAGGTAATGAATGAATTTTTAATACTTCATATTAGAAATGAGTTTGTTTCAAAATAAATTAATAAATTTTATGCCTGTTAAATTAACCATTCATTAATTTACTTAGATTTTACTATTTAAAATACTTTCTTACAACGTTGATTTAACCCTAAAATATATATATATATATATATATACATATATATATATATATACATATATATATATATATACATATATATATATATATATATATATATATATATATATATATATATATATATATATATATATATTTAATTTTTTTCCTACTTTCTTCTACTCCGCGAACATTGAACCTGTACTTCGTACCCTAGCTCTCAGTCAGGTCCCATCGCTGCAATTTTAAATTTAACTATTAAAACTAAAGTTAAACAATATATAGAGACAAAACAAAGTATTCAACTATAAAAAAGGTAGCCTAAAAAATTAAAAATGCTGCCCAAAGTCACTATTCCACGCGAACGAGATCGCGAGCACAGCTTGTAAAATATAAATAAGAGATTTTTGAATGCAAATAGTTGACCTTAATGAAATATGTGGAAGAAAATGGTCCGGGTAGAGGTCAATAAATTTCTCTGAATATCTAGAAATATATATTCAGTAGCCAACGTTTGTAGGTTTACTTCAGGGCTAAATATGCAAAATACAGACAATTGAAAATTAAAAAATTGTTAAGCAAAGAAAAAAAATGAAGAAATAGAAGCATAATAAAAGCATGGTAAATGTAGAAAATGAACATTAAAAAATATAAAAAATTTTTTTCCTAAGCATGGTAAAAACATTATAAAGGTTTAATAACCTAAATAAATTAGTATTAATAACCAAGTGACAGGAAGGTAGTGAAATACATAATAGAGATTAAAATAATAATGAAACAGAACAGGACATGTTAAAATTAAAGAATAATAAGGCATAAAGAATAAGTTAATAAAGATAAAAACTAAAATAAAATGGGTAAATATTAAAGTTGAAATACAAGTATTGAAATAACAAGTACTGATTGGTGGACAATAAAGATGTGGAGGGAGAGAACAAGAGTTATATATTAATACAGAGCAAAGAGGATCATGTGGGGCATTAATAACCATAACAACGAGAAATACAATAGAAACACTATAGGATAAAATTATGTATGATAAATAATAAATAAAATATATGTAGGCAATAAGATAAGGTAAAAGTTCAAAGAAAAATATCAGAAATAAATTAGTACTTGTTATTTCCACCAATCAGTACTTATTATTTCAATACTTGTATACCAATACTTCTATTTCAACTTAGAAGTATCAATTTACCCATATATTTTATT
The DNA here is from genome assembly GCA_964056705.1 of Troilus luridus. Taxonomy (NCBI): domain Eukaryota; kingdom Metazoa; phylum Arthropoda; class Insecta; order Hemiptera; family Pentatomidae; genus Troilus; species Troilus luridus. The sequence goes on along the minus strand of OZ057412.1, from coordinate 88,558,456 downwards.
TTTTCTCTTTATGAACTTATTCTTTATACCTTATTATTCTTTAATTTTAACATGTCTATTTCTTTATTTTTTCTTTGCTTAACAATTTTTTAATTTTCAATTGTCTGTATTTTGTATATTTAGCCCTGAAGAAGACCTACAAAGTAGGTCGAAACGTTGGCTACTGAATAAATATTTCTTGATATTCAGAGAAATTTATTGACCTCTACCCGGACCATTTTCTTCCACATATATAAGTGATGTATTTCCAGTAGGCTTTTTAGGAAATATTGCCTACGAAAACATTGTTAAGGAGCACAGATTTTTAGTAGGTAGCATAGATTTTTTATATATATATAGACACAAAATGTATATATATGTATATACATATACATATATACTAGGCTTGGCAACATACAGACAGACATAAACAGAGGGCGTGGGGAAGAGCCGTCGATAAGGGAGGCGCGCGCAGTGTCGCAGGGCTACGGCATGCGGCACCGCGACCTACACCACACCTAACTTGTCCTATATCCCTCTCATTTGTTTGTAAATTATATTCTATCACTTAGTAAATGATTAACCATATCCATAACCACAGCAGGTCCCTGATTAATCACAATCCGGAACAGTGAACACGAATATCTCCGATGATTATTAGCATTCAACTAAGCTATAAACAATTGTATCAATAAATATGTAATAGTATGTAACTATGTATGTAATATGTGTGCAATATAAGTCGTTTTTTGCACTTAAAACAAACAACAACAATATATAATATACTAGCGCGCCGGACAGACATTCTGTTAAGAAGTTTTAAAATGATTAATTTTATATTATTAATATATTGTATTATGTCGATTCTATTATATACTATAGTATTATTAAGCTTAAAAGTTATATATATATTTTTTTTTAAATAATAATAATAAAGTATTTATTTATTCTGGGACAAGTCCTATTAGAATAACCATACAAGAAATAATAATAATAATATAAAATATATTATGTCTTAGAGTATAATATAATTATGTTTAATTAATTATTAAAATTTTTTTATTAAATTTTAAATGTTAATTTTAAAAATTAATTTATTCATTGAAATATACAACTGTATTATAACAATACAACAAGTAAATGGAATGAATAATGACAAATAGATAAACTACCCAGTGGTAGTATTCAAATAACAAGTTAGAAGGTCACGAGCTCATCTTCTTCTTATTACAGTTAAATTAATAAATGACAAAGAAATGAAAAAATGAATGAAAAAAATTGCGAATTACCTCTAAAAACAATACTTAAAAAAAAAAAGATTAAGAGAAAGAATAGAAACAAGATAATAATAATTATAGACAGAGAGGAACAATTGATAGTTACATATATAAACACATTTTATGAAAAGCAAAACAGCAAAAAAATAATGAAAGAAAATAGAGACAATACCAAATATGAAAACTTATTTTTAAAAAATATGTAACGGGATGTGTGAACAGCCAAATTAAAAGAATAAACAATACAGAAAACAATTTAATAGCGCTTATACAAAACTTAAATGAGACGAGTGATAAGAAGAAGTTACACGAGATAAGGAGGTTGGTTTCATGGGAACCGTCTAATACACAAGTATCGATTTTAATTATGTCGACCATTTTAACAAAAAAAAATTTTTTAAATTCATTAAAACTCCTGAAATCCTGATGGAATTTTATATATAAAGAAAAGAAGAATTTTATATATAAAGGTATGAGAATTACAAAAAAAACAATAATCAATAGATTTGATACGGGAATTAAAATTAATAAAAAATTCATTGAAAATATTAATTAATAGACATTTCGAACCACGTAGAATTGTAAAAAATAATTATGTTATAATAAGACGTATTATGGAAATCGACAGATGTATAAGTTGAATAACCATTAAAAGAATAACCGGTAGCTAAACCGAGTAACCGAGTGACTATGAGTCGATAACAGAAGAGGAGCGTTGCACTCCCGAGGTAAACATCAATGCAACCGGTGTTTGCCAGGAATTCCATCAATAGACTAAAAGATATTACAACCATTAGGATTAATTCCTTACGAGAGTTTTAGTATAATTGACGGTATATCAAGGTGATATTTTAACTGCTTATATTTTTTGTGAAATTAAAGAAAAACCTTTAATAATCAAAATCATTGAGGAAAAACTCCAAATATAAAGTGCTAGTTCCAAAATATTGGAACAAAACAAACAAACGAACCCATAAAAAAATTATTGGTTTGTAGAGAGTCTTGCTGTTTCTATTTGATGGGGATTGGTGTGAGTTGTTCTGCACTTTGTCTTCTTTGATGTGATCTTTTGGTATGTGTTCTGATGATTCTTCCAGAAACGTCGATAGGTTGTTTTTGCTCCAGTATTTTAGGGCCTGTTGGCTTTGTTTAGGGGATTTTTTTTATTGCGTCCGGTTTTCAATGTATGTCTCTTTTTGAGTTTTTGTTCCCTCATTGAGTTTTATTGATCCCTAAGGAGTTTGGTGGAAAATCATTATAATTTAACCATGAATTATAATAATTTTTTTGAATTGATACAGAGCAATTCGTTGTGCGATTAATTGAATGAATAAATAATAATAAAAAAATTAAGGGTGTTTCCAATAAGGTAGGCAAAATCCCTTAACGGTTAAGCCTATTTACAATTATTTTGCAACACTTATACGTATATTTAAATAGCAATTATTAAATTTTCCTAGGCCCTATGCCTTATTATTAACCAAAGTATTTTGTAATGCTGTTCACAGTATCATATCATGATCATAATATGGGATATAGATAGTCTGGGGGTACAGTAAAAAAAAACACTAAATAAGACAAACTTATTTATTATAATAAATAAACGGCACTTATAATAAATAAGTTTTTCTTATTTAGTGTTTTTTTGATAGCACCCCCAGACTATCTGTATCCCACATTAGATCTTCCAATCAACAATTTTCCTCTTAATAAAAATCATAATAATTTTTTTTCTAAAAAATATATGCCAAAAAAGTGTCTCTATTTACGATTAGATCTCATTAAACATCCATATGAATTTTCGGAACATAACACCATATTTAGAACTTCTTCCTCTTTCTAATTTGTACTTATCAACGCTGAGTTGGCTGTCCTGGCCATCAAGAATTGACAACTAAAAATACTTTTTTATGATAAAAAATAGTTTAAAAAAATGGTTTATATTTTAAGAAATTCACAATTTAATTTATTACAAATAATAATTGTACCGCATCTTACTCACAAGTTTTTCATTATCGAAAAATTAGAATTTTTATGTTTACCATGTTCCTAACAACTTAAACATGAAATGAAACGTAACTTTTAGAAAGTAATCCTTCGGTTGAATTAGTGTCGATAAGTAGCTGATACTTGGGATTAATTACAAAACTTTTTTAGAGCAAAAATATTTAATATTATTGTTATTGCTCAAGGCTATTGTATTTTATTCTGAGTTTTCAGAATTATTATCCAATAGCCCGACGACAGAAAATCTATTATGGCTGTAATTACACTAGCATGGCATGCAACTCCGTAATTAGACACTGGTCGCGCCCTATTAATTTGCCTGAAAGGTTCCGCCCAAAACATTATATAATACAGGCATAGTTTTATAAACCTTATGGTTTCTAGCATACATTTAGATAAGACCAATCAAATACTCAATTTTTGGATTATATTTACCAAATATTCGGACTGTCCTATAAACCTCCATGTCTTAAGTTAAAATTTGAAGATAGCATTGTGAAAAGGAGATTGATGGTATGCGCACCCTCTGTAAAAGAACTGAATGGTGGTGGGAAATGCTTTGAATGATAATGTCTATATAGATAGCCTAAAAGTTTTCAGGGGCTGGGTTTGGGATAAAATCCAACAACGGTCTTACTTTAGGCAATGCTAACAAATCATGTACGGTCAACGAATATAAAAAAACATGAAGATATTAAACCTGTAAATGGTAAGAAAATTAAAAATGATTTTATTGCCATAGACTCCAGACAACCTAAGCCAATGTCTGCTTTCGGTAAAATGTAGGTCAACGGCGATGCCCAGTTTTGGGATAAAATGTAGGAGGTACGGACTGAAAAATAATTTCGCTTCTGATTGTAGGTATAAGAAAGAAAAATCTATTGATCAATATTCCGCTGAATTTGATAAGACAACAAGGTTTTAAATTGTTGTGCATTTAGAACTAATATACGTCCAAAATCTATAATTGAAAATAAAGAAAAAATATATAACAAGACGAAACCATCCCCGCAGAAAAGAAAGCAGACATATAAAGGAAAGAGCATCTTAGGCATATATCAGAAATATCTTGAGACAACCTTTGTTAACACGGCAAACAGTATCTTCTCCATTGCATACAATAAGCTGAATAAGCCGTTTAGAAATGATTGTGACTGATTATCAGGAAGGATTTGGACTTAAGATCCAAGATTGAGCAAATATACACCCTTAAACACATATGCCAAAAAATGACAGAATTTGCTCAGGCATCCTGGATGGTGTTGATCGGTTATAAAGCCGCATACGACCCTGATAATGAGCTATATAGAGGATTCAAGGAACCAGAAATCCAAACGAAGTTTCACGTGTATAGTCAAGAACCAGTGGGGAACTCGGGAAGAAATCCGGCGTTAGGAATGAACTGAGGCAGGAAGATCATATGATTCCAACAATATTCAATATTGCACTCCACTTAATTGTCTTAAGAGCTGGGGTAACATAGTGATCGACTGGCACAAGGCCTGTGATTTGCAAATGAGGTACTGATAGTTGGACGATCACTTTTTATTATAATAGACGCATACTTGGCATTTAGAAGAGAAGCGAAGAAACTAAGACTGTTGGCGAGTCAGGAAAACTCGGAAATTCCAGTAATGCGAAATAAACAAACACACCGACAAGGATCTATGCCATACTATACCTTCGAAATGTCAGGAGCTTTCAGCATTGGCTTTATAATAAATGAGGATCTGAATTAGAATGAACTGATTAGTAAATTGATTAAAAACATTTTTATAACCCCTTACATTAGCCTCACAAAAATCATGAAAAGCAAATTGATCTGCTAATTGACGGAACTATTATAAAACCAGTAATGTTCATATCCTGGAGGAACTTTGTCTTTAAATGGAACATCAGGTGACAAACTGGAAGGTTTGAATGGATCGTTATAAGAAGTACCAAAGTCGCACAATTTAGTAAGCAACCTGCACGAAAGTCACGTCTTGGCCGGCTGTACAGGGGAGAAGCCAAGCCATTTCCCCCACTACCTCGCTCTCTTTTTGTTCCCATCTTTACTTGGGTTACTCTTGCTCTTTAATATTTGAATTTTCTTAGAGTTATTATTGTTGTTTTACGTTCCACCCTGCTACTCCGCGAATTCATTTTGGACCTCTTATTGTTGATGTGTTTTAGAATCGGTTTTTTTTTTTTTTTTGGAGCCTTTTCGGATTTTCAGTTTTATTTGAACCTGTAATGGCGACAACCCTCAGTCAAGTGGGGAAACTCCCTTCTTCCCACCACACCTCCCCAGCTTCTCTGGTACTGAAAAAGATGGTTTCGTAAATTGTTAGACTATAACGACTTTGAATTCAACTGTGAATTTCGTAATCATTGGAAATATTACAAACATCATTCGGTTTAATTAAAAAATATCATTGCTCCTGACTTCCACTGGATTTTTAGTTGAGGTAGGGGTCTTAGTTGTAATTTTTAACTATTCATGGTTTACTTAGACTAAGACTGGTTCACAAACCCTAATGTCTAATTCAATGACGGTCATACCTTAATTTTTATTTAATTTTTTACCTATTTAAATAAAACTTCATCAGACCAGCAGAATATTGACAGCGCCTCAGTATTCTGGATATGTATCAACGTATTTATTATTATGATTTGTAGCAGCTATTAAAATCTGCATTCGAAGTAACCATGTTTCTATTTTTATTTAATTTCTTATCGAATTCGATTAGTTTTGATTGTGATGGAAAAATAATGTATGAAATCCTCTAGAACTGCCGTTCCGATGTCTAATAAGATTCTAATTTTACCAACATTCTGTTTATTTCTCAAAAAGGTCCTCTTTGGTATTATTTGCTTGAGGTTATAGTGCTGTTTGGGAAGTTTAACTTGTTCTTATGTTTATTACTTATGGAAAGCGAAAGAAATTCAGCTTTTACGTTGTTGCAGCCGGAGCTTTTGAATGAAAAAGAGTTGAGAGAAATATTAATATCAGTGAGTATTTAATTTGCATTAGTGGGAGCTAGATTAAAAGGCTTACCTTAAGTGTGATTGAATTTGTTGTGATTTTTTTTGTAATTTATCTCTTTGAAATTGGTATGCTAATATAAAAATGTTTAAAAGCACATAATTAATTTAGCAATATTATAAACCCAACCTTTAATTGTTCTATAGAATGTTTCAAGTTTACTAAACTTTCACTTCAAGAAGCACATTTATTTCTGTTATCAATTTAAATGTATTTGGCAGTATTGAATTTTGTTAAACAAAGTGATTGTTGTTTTGTAGAGATGTGTCTCAAGGAATTTGAATGAGTGCAGCCGAGATGAACTGGTTGAATTATTTCGCTCCATTGCATTGCCTTTACCCCAAAGGGAGTATGGTGATAGCAGAAGAGAAAGACTCCTTTCTAAAAAGCAACAAAAAAGGAGAAGGATTTCCATTTCAAAAGATGATACCAACAGGTAAGTTAATAATAAAGTGAATGAAGTAATTGGAACAATTACATTATATAGTTGTAAGAAGATAAAAAAACTACATATCAGAATAATAAAATTTGAAAGAATTACACTTATTTCTCTGTTAATAACTGATGAATATTAGAAATACATTTATTTAGATCTTTGTATCATTTTGTTTTGTTTTTGTATTTTCCTTTATAATCCTTGTAGATCTTAAATTGTTTTTATTATTTACACAATAATTAATGGTCTTTTTTTTTATTATTAAATCTGTTTGCATTTAATGGTTCTGCTAATAATTTATTAATTTATGTTTTTTAGCTCTGTTGTTTCTTCGTCAAAATTTGAGGAGGAGAGAAAACAGGGTAATAAGTTAGCAGAAGAAAAGGTTTCGGAAAGATTGAAGCCTCCTCCAGACCAGATAAACTTTCAGCGAAAAGTAATAAGGCTTAGTGATACAGCAAAGAAACGAATCAACAGTGAATTGGACAAAATTGTTATTAAAAACAAACAAAGTAAAGATATTACCAATGCTGCCATATCAAAAGAAGAGTCAAGTAATGCAAAGCGGTTGTGCATTAGTGCAGAGGTCAATGGAAAGCAAGACGTAGTTAGGAAAAACAATTTTGTCTCAACTGCTGCTGTTAAGCTTAAAAGGAACTCTTTAGACAATACCGTAAGGGATTGGTTATTTTATTTTTAAAATAATGTTTACTACCTAAGTACATAGTTCTTAATTGCATAAATTCTTTTCAGTATATTTTGTTAAATAGATGTGCTTTGTTTAATCATTAAATTATAACTCACCAATTAAACAGGAAATTTATAAAATCAATATTTGTTTATTTAACGAAAATCAATTCTTTGGAATTTGGCATATAAGGCTGTGGGGACATAAAAAAAAAGAAAGAAATCAAGAGTTTAGTACTAACTTAATAAATAAGGGGGAAATGTAATGTACATCTTAAATATATACCTACATTGAAATTATTTTATTAACTTCATAAAATATACAATTAATTTATCTTATATTAAAGATGAAAAATATGCATATATTTTTAAATTGGTCACTAAATATGCGGTTAATTTAGTTAAAATAAAGTTCTTTTCTTTTTTAATAGGGTGTATAAAAAAAAAAAAAATGACCAGATTTTAATTTCAAGATTTCAAAGGACTAAATATATTAATCCTATTTAATTCTTACCAATACTTAAGAATCCCTTTACAGCATTCTCTAAGTTTGTTTAATCCCATTTGACTTCTTAAAAAAAAACCTCAGTTTAGTTATTTGTTTCTAAGAAGAAACATGGTAGTGTCTTACGAAATTCTTGTGATTTTAAGGCATTATTGGAAAAAAATTTGACAGCTGCCGAAACAACTCGTGAAACTATTAAATATGAATGAGAAGGTGACCTCAACCAGTGTACTGCACTGTGTTGGTTTGAAAAATTTAGTGGTGGAGATATGATGTTGGAAAGGAAGAAGAGCTTCAGGCGACAATTAATTTGTATTTATGAGGTTTTATAGGAAACAGAACTCAAATTCATGGATTCAACAGTTGTTAAGTCAAATCCATCCACAAGTATTTGCGAACTTGCCAGGGATTGTTGTGTCGAAAGATACTGTTAGTCGCCATCTACACTCCTTTGGGAAGGTGAAAAAGAGCTGTAGACTGGTCCCTCATGAACTTACTCCTCAGTAATCAGCTAGGTTAGAAATTGGTGAAAATTTAAAAACCTTTCTTTATTTAAAAACCCTTCTGATGTGTGATTTGACCGGTAGATTGTCTCCTGTGATGAAAACAGGGTTTACTGGCAAAATCCGAATACCCATGATCAATGGCTGAAAAATAGTACGCAAAGTTGTCAGAGCGTTATCCTGCATTGATCAACCGAAAAAGATAATGCTTGTCTTCACACTTCCCACCAAACCAAAGACAAGTTTAAAGAACATCATGGGTTCGAACTCCTGCCTTATCCACCATATAGTCGAGACCTCGCACCATCTGATGACTACTTGTTTCGATCCATGGCCCATTTTCTTCAAGGGAAAGACTTTGATAATTTTGCGGAAGTTTAAATTGTGGTCCAAGAGTTCTTTGACAGCCATCCCAAGAAATGGTATCAGTATGGGACCGAGCAATTGGCTATCGGATGGCTAATGACGGTAGATAAAATAGGACTGAGTATTAATTGTATCTTATATCAACAAAATAATAATACAAATATTTGGTTGAAAAACGGTCATTTTTTTTTTTTTTTTGCACCCTATTAGATTTGTATTTATAATAGACGATTATCTGGGTACTACCTATTATAAAACTATCTGAAATCACAATTAAATAAACAGACTAGGTATTATTTTAAACTATGGAAAAACAAATAATGTTTTCTGTAGAATTCCATTATTTTCTCTTTTTAACATTAGTTCTTTTTAAACATTAAATGGAATGTCCTCCTGAAAAGTGAATATGATTCTAATTTTTGTCACCTAAGGTGTTCTGATCGGCCTAGGAAGTCTGTGAGCTAGGAGAGTCTCACTTAGAATCTAGTCTTGATGTAGGGGAAGGATCTTGTGCCTCGTGTAAGTTCATGTGTTCCAAGACCACTTAACCTGCTAGATGGCTATTCGTGAACTCGCATTTTTGTTCCCACTAAAATAATTATGCTTTGGGGGCCTTCGCAGTTGATGATGAAACCCGAGTGGAGCATTTCCTTTTTTCTTTCGATGAAGCAAACTACAGACTTTAGCACACATTTTACATTGTTTGAAGTACGAGGGCGGGTCAATAAGTCCGTGACTTTTTGAATTTCCCGCCTCTTAATTGAAATGGCAACACTGCTCCTATCAACAGGCAACTGTAAGTTGACTCCTGTCTAAATTTGAACAAGCTGCATCATTTAGTTTGTGTTTGGCAGCCGTTGATAGCAGACTACCGCACGTTGTGAGAAGAAAATGAAAAAAAGTGAATTTTGTGTGCTCATTAAACATTATTTTTTGCGGAAAAAAACCATCACTCAAACCAAGGCTAAGCTTGATAATATTATGGGGACTCTGCACCATCCATTTCCATGGTATAGAAGTGGTTTACTGAATTTCGATGTGGCCGTACAAGCACGGAAGATGCCGAACGTTCTGGACGCCCAGTTGAGGTCTCTATACTCGAAACTATTGAAAAAATTCACGGTATGGTTTTAGCTGATCGGAGATTAAAAGTGAGAGAGAATGTGGAAGCCATAGGTATCTCTTGGTATGCATGCGGTATAATCTACATTGACTACCTTCAAAAGGGGAAAACAATATTATACCAACTTATTGGGGCGATTCAATGAGAAATTGAAAAAATAAAGACCATATTAGGCCAAGAAAAAAGTTCTTGTCCACCAGGACAATGGAAGGGTGCACATATGTGCAGTTTCCCTGGCAAAAATCCATGAATTGGGCTACGAATTGCTCACTCATCCGTCCATTCTCGAGATTTAGCCCCGAGTGACTATTTTTTGTTCCCAAACTTGAAGAAATGGCTCGGCGGAAAGAGATTTGACTCCAACGATGAAGTCATCTCACAAACAAATGCATATTTTGCTGACCTCGACAAATCATATTTTTCGGAAGGGATAAAAAAATTGGAGAAACGTTGGACTAAGTGTATAGAACTCAAAGGAGACTATGTTGAAAAATAAAATAACTATCCATATAAAAACCTGTGTTTCATCCAAAAAGTCACGGACTTATTGCCCGCACTCGTATCTATATTGATATCAGTTCCTGAGGCTTTCTGGTGTGAAAAATTTATTTCCATTTATATGATGGGTACATTCCCTGTCTGTACTTGTCCAGAATATACAAAATATACTTCGCATGTATATTTTGTGAACTTAATTTTTTGATGGAGGTTACAGAGGTTTTCTAGTTAAAACAAGTTATATAGTTTCCGAATTGGTTTAAATATATATATATTTTAAATAATTAGGACTTTTAGCACTTTGCAAGCTAAGTAAAGATGTTTGTGATTTATTACAAGGATAACATAAGTTCCAGATAGATTTCTCACAGAAGTTATTATATAAATGACTGAAAATTTATTTATATATCTGCACTTCTTGTTTGATTATACTCCCAGAAACCTATCACAACATTTAAATGATCCTTCATTAATACAACTTCCTTTTGCTACAAAAAACTGACGACCGTAATACCTAGTCTGTTATGATAATATTTTTACCATCTATTGTTAACTACAAATATAATAATTTTTCTATAATCGAGTTATATTTGTTAAAATGATTCATTGTTTTTAATCTTTCATCTGTTCAGGATCAGAAGTTGGAAGAAAATAAAAAAGGAGAGGAAAAAACACCACAAAAGAAAAGGCAGAAAATAGTGATATCTTGGTGATTGAATAAATGATATTTCATAGTCAATGGGGCCTGTCAGAGTCATGTACATAGATTTTTTACTACCTTTTACTTATCTGTTATATTTTTCCTAAAACATAGAAAAAATATTTTTATTTATTAACGCTTATTTTAAACTTTTTTTGTAAAAGAATAAGTACTACTAAGTATTTCATAGCAATAACTTTTTTAATTTGCTAACTTCTATGCACTGGTTGCATTTTTTTTACTTCTGTATATATTTATAAATGTCCATATGCCATGATGTGATAGTATATATTGATAAATAATGGTATATGTTCTCCCTTTAGACTGTTTTATATCAGAACATTTATGGCTTGTTTCCATTACAGTCTTTTATTATTATTCAAATGTGTTCTTTGAATAAGAACCTTAAATTCAAAGTCGGACATTAATTGTTGAATATTGCTGTCAATTATAGTAGTTCCATTATACTGTGTTTAATAATTTACCTTTAAACGACTAAGCTTTATTTATTTATTTTTGTTATGCCTTATTAAGCCAGCGGCCAGGTACCAACTAAGGGCTTTACATCGCAATAAATTGAAGAGAGCTGCATTTTTTATATGTTGTAACGGCATGTCTTAGTAGTTGAAATCCAAGTTTGCAACTGAAAAAAACGGATGGGAAAACTTTTGGTGGCCGAAAAACCTCGAAATTTTTGGACTTATTTCAGTTTTTGGCCTTTATCTCCTAATCGGTGCGGTTTTGATTAAGAAAACATAAGTGGCCATCTTTAATATAGATTAAATTTTCTGCTATTTGAAAATAACTGCGGCTCTGTAGCTCTAATGGATTCTGAGTTACGTCCGTTTGAAAATTGGTAATTTTTTCCAAAAAGTCAAAATTTTAAGTTTTGGCCCACTTTCGTGAGGAACACCGGCCAAAGGAGTGATCCTACAATGAAAGTCATAGGGAATGAAGCTGTAGTAAATTTAATTAGCTTTAATTTAAGCACATACCGAAGCCTGTAGGTTTAATAGATTCTGAGTTGTCCCCCTTGGTCATTTTTTCCAAATATAGGCCAGCGGCCGGGTGTTTGAGGGTCGAAAAAAATCGAAGAGAGTTGCATTTTTGGTATGTTGTAAGGGCATGTCTGAGTAGTGTAAATCGAAGTTTGCAACCGAAAAAAAACGGATGGGAAAGCTTGGTGGCCGAAAAACCTCAGGGAGACTGGGTGCCCCCCCTACATAGTAGTGCCTACTATTACTACCATTATCTTTTGTATAAGTAATTTACAAGTAAATATTTATACTTTACAATAAACAAGCTGATTCAGATCGATTCGTGGCGTCCAAGGTCATTTTCTTATAACACCCACTCTCCCCGATTTTCCTTTTTTTTATTTAACAAGAGAAGTATAACAACTACCGGCCATATTATGTGCTTAAATGAAAGCTAATTAAATTTACTACAACTCCAAACCTGACTTTCATCGTAGCATCACTCCTTCGGCCGGTGTTCTTCACAAAAGTCGGCCAAAACTTAAAATTTGGACTTTTTGGAAAAAATTACCAATTTTCAAAGAGGCGTAACTCAGAATCTATTACACCCACAGGTCACGGTCTGTTCTTAAATTAAAGGTAATTAAATTTACTACCTTCAATTTCATTGTAGAATTACTCCTTCGGCCAGTGTTCCTCACGAAAGTGGGCCAAAATTTAAAATTTGGACTTTTTGGAAAAAATTACCAATTTTCATAGATACGTAACTCAGAATCTATTATAGCTACAGAGCCGCAGTAGGATTCAAATTGTAGAATATTTAATCTACATTAAAAATGGTCACTTATGTTTTCTTAATCAAAAACGCACCGATTAGGAGATAAAGGCCAAAAACTGAATTAAGTCTGAAAATTTCGAGGTTTTTCGGCCACCAAAAGTTTTCCCATCCGTTTTCTCGGTTGCAAACTTTGATTTCAACTACTCAAACATGCCCTTACAACATATAAAAAATGCAGCTCTCTTCAATTTATTGTGACTTTCAAACACCTGGCGGCTGTTGTATATCTATATGCTTCATAACTGCATAGGATTCAGCAGCAAGGAATTGAGATTGCATTGCTGCCAATTTTCATTTTATTTAGAGGTTACTTTTTGTCTTATATGTAATGTAATTGTTAAAAAATTAGGGTATATCTATTACCTAAGAGCGATATATTGATACTCTATTTACAACCTTATGAATTAAATGGACATCATAGGTTTGTTTCTAAGAAAGGGGATGCATCAATGTGTTGAGAGTAGACATACTTCTGTTTTACCTGACAATTAAATCTGACATCTTCATATCCTTAGCAAGGGTATATATAAGTGAGAAAAATTCTTTTATTTTTTTTCTGAGAAGTAGTTTTAATATTGTATCACAGCCACTTAGGCTATGAAATTGTGCATATTAAAATTGTACTTAATAGAGGTTTTGTTGCAATGCTGAATCTCAGATTTTTCTAAAATAGATGTTCCGTTAGATAGATCCTTGAGATTAGTTGTTATTGTAAAAAGCCAAATTAGAAGCATGAAATGCTCCCAAAAAATCCCATTCTCAGTACCCTGTTGGAGTAATTGAAAAATATGTTAAAGAAAAAGTGTAGGGGAATACAGAATCAGGCCAACCTGAACACAAAATTAAACTTGCCCCTGATCAACCAAAACTGAAAATACACAATTTTTAATGTTTCCTTTCCTAAACACAAATAGTTTGGGGTCTATCAGTCAAAAACTATCAGAAATCTGCTGTTGGACCATTTCTAAAGTCTCAGAAAAGAAGGGTTAAATTGGATTTGAAAATTCAAATTTGGTTGCTAATGATATAACAGGGGAGCAGGGTAGCTCAATGGTAGAGTGCTGAGTTGCCATGCCGAAGGTCCTGGGTTCAAATCCCGCTGGTAGCAAGACTTATTTAATCTGCTATCAGCAGGGTGATGATATTTATCTTAATTGGCTGCACTCCCAGACCAATGAAGAAAAGCATGTCCTTTCCTCTTGTGTAGTCAATTATAGACTACTTGACTACTATTTAAATAATCTTCCTAATAAACTTCCTTCTCAAAGCTTGGAGTTTTGAGTGCGTCTTAATGGTATTGACAACCCGAAAATTTTCAAAATATTGTCAAGGCCTATTGATAGAGGACTGTAATATTGACTATTGACAGAAAATTTGGGGGTTGAACTAACTGTTATTCATAACAACCAGCTGAATCCTCTGAGCTTTACACACCATGTGTTGGATTGAATCCCCTCCTGTGTTTCCACGAGTCGGTATCTGCACCTATGATCAGATTCTTAGAGCAGGTTGTGATGATTTCCATGCCTGATTTATCTTCATCAATTTTACCTTCTTTAGGATCATATGTCGCAACTACAGTAAAGAAGGTGTTACCCCCCAACACATAGTTTACTACTAAAACTGCCACAGAACGATGCTTCACATCCATTATCTCAAGATTCGGATTGTTGACTCCAGTGGCAGCTGTAGTTGTCTTCTCTTTTATGCTTATTATATTGCCGAACCTCCTGACCAAGTTCAAGCTTCTGGGATCATCATAATGTCGTATCTATTACCTCGTCGGGAAAAGTACTGTCAATTGTTTTAGTAAATACCCTTTTATGATAAGTTTACAATTTCTCTCTTCTGTTAATATGATTATAGTACAAATTTCCTACTTTAAAATGGTCAGTTATAATTATTTTAATAACCTGCACTTACTTAAAACATAGCATTGCACACTACTACTGTTTACCTCTAACATATGGTCATGTACGTAATTGTGGTTATTTAATTCCTTAATCTTATTAGCATCGCTACATATCTTTCATAATGTGCACAATCTATCAAAGTACTTGAATTACTTTCTTCTAAATGAACACAATTAAAATATTTTAAATATATGATAAAACGTAAAAAAAGGAATTGAACACGGAAAGCTATAGACATGTCATTTGATACATTTGTATATCGGTGAATAGCAATTTGAGTTCAATTTGTGAAAAAAATATTTTTTCTTCAATTAATATTCCCATTTTTTTGGCGACCAATGTCGGACGCCTTCGGAGTGTATCCTGGATTTCCTTGTATGTAGCTCTCTCCCTCCTCACAAAGTTTTGCTATGTGCGTCCACACTGCTTAATTTGTTGACTGTCGACACTATTTTGATTTTTAACTTGATTACCTTTAAACATTTAGTATTCTGAATTTGACACATTTTGTGGTACTTGTGAACTACATGGGCCTACGTAATTTGGTTCAAGTTAACAGTGATTCTGTGAATAGTACTTTTACTAATCATAATAACAATAATCACTTAATTTTTAAATATATTAACTTTACTATCTATGGTGAAAATTATAAAAGCGTATTGTATCATAGGACATTCTGGTAAAATCATGAAAACGAATGAAAGATTATTCGTTAAAAGGAAAACAAATGTAGGGTCCATGCTACCGCATCAAAGGACCCTATGATTATAAAATTGTTGGTATGTGTTAGAAGGCAAATGAATATTTCCTTGATTTGATATCGAGCAATTAAGAGGCTAGGTTATTGGCTATAATTAAAGAAATAATTCTACCCGCAGCCACGATTATATATGACTGTTGTAAAGGCTGCTTGAACCTATACAAAAAGGGATACACCCAAAAAAGTAGTGTATTTTTCCGTAACCATGGAAACTGCAAGCACCCGAACTACGTGTTAAAGAGACTTTATAAGAGTTAGTAATCGTATATTTTATGCAAAAAAAAAACTGCCACAGAAAACTTAAACAGTTTTTTTCTATATCTTGAAGAAGTTGCAATGTCTAGCCTGTCTAGTTTTTTTTTGTAAACGATTCTGAATATATTTTTTAAAACTAAACTTCATTTGGGACCGACAAACTTTTATTTGATATAACCTTTTTTTAAATATAGAATGAAGGGCCAATGGAACTCTGATCAATTTAGATCTGGAAAAAACTTGTAAAACTAACCTTTTGAAACAAAATAAAACACGGTATGAAAGTATCATATAAAATGAGTTTAAAATTTAGTTGAAGTTGTGGAATCGTCATATTACGAATTTTATAAGAAGACAAATATTTTCGAAATACCCTATTATAGATTGATTTCCATCAAATGAAGACAGCTGTTCAATAGTTCAGGGTAGTGGACCTTAAATGGAATCATCAGAGCAAAATATCCACGAAACAGTTGAAGAAGATCTCAAGGGCCTCTTACCTGTCATCATCATACCAACGGACCAGGAATGGGTTGTGGTCCTAGTTGCATTCTGCCAGAACTTGCTCCTGGAAAGTATACCACTCACCATGCTGTCACTAGCTTCGGACGTACAAGCAGGCTCTTTTGTCACAGCTGAGGACAGGTATTCCAATGCAGCCATCTTCTTTGGACTTTCCAGCATTTTGAGTAAGTTCAACTTAAACTATTCTGTTGAGATTTTAGTTCAAAAGAAAGTTATGGAGAATTATCACGAAAGTAAGACCAATCAGCGACTATAACGAGGTGCAAGCTGAGTGCACGCAGATTCTTAATAAAAGATACAAAAAAGGAAAACTTTATTATCCCAATACAGAATCATGATATCGCTATTGCGACTTTAACATCATCACATATATAAAAGCTTTTATAACCTCTTCAGTTACAAAGTTACCCGTAAGCGGTCTCTCCCCTTTTTGAATTGTATAGTCAGCGCCCTTGTGCCGGATTAGCATAAAGCGCCTTCAGTGGAATCAGATAATGTAATTCCTTATAATACCTACGAGTATTAGAAGGCTGTAAATTTTTCATGTACATATTATATTGTTCTATATGTTGTTAATTTAATAAAAATAAAGGAGGTTCAGAAAAAGAAAAAAATCTTTATTGATAGCTTTGAATAACTAATTTACCAACGTACAACATATAGTATATATCTATAGGAGTATGCCTCTACAGGGGAAGCACCATGGTTCGCTGAGGCATTAACATAAAGATGGAGAAATAGTAATAAATGGTAACGTTTAAAATGAAAACTAAACGATCTCCATAAAATACTCGCTTGCAGTCTAGTTCAGGCTAAATATTGCCCAAACAACAGGAAATATACCATTAAAATTAATTAAACTATTTGCATGATGATAAGCCAAAAACTGTTATTTCATATAATAAACTATTTGGAAATAATAAACTAATTTTTAATCATATTTATTAACGTTTAAATGTAGCACTAGTTGGCCAGCTGCCAGGTGCTTGAAGGTGGCAATACATTTTAGAAAGCTGCATTTTTGATATGTTTGTAAGGGCATGCCTGACTAGTGGAAATCCAAGTTTGCTACCGAAAAAACGGATGGGAAAACTTTTGGTGACAGGAAAACATCGAAATTTTCGGACATAATTCGGACCTTGGCCTATATCTCCTAATCGGTGCGTTTTTGATTAAAAAAATAATTGACCATTTTTAAAGAAGATTAAATTTTCTATAATTTGAATCCAATTGCAGCTCTGTAGCTTTAATAGATTCTGAGTTACTTGAAAATTCCCCCTTTGAAAATTCTTCAAAGGTCTTTTTTTCCAAAATGTCCAAATTTTAAGTTTTGACAGACTTTCTTGAGAATCACCGGCCGACGGAGTGATTCTACGATGAAAGTCAAGGTAGTAAATATAATTAACTTTAATTTAAGCACAGACTAAGGCCTGTAGTTGTAACAGATTCTGAGTTACGCTTCTTTGAACATTGGTCATTTTTCACACCCACTTTCCCTGATTATCCTTTTTTTTATTAACATGAGAAGTATAACAACAGCAGGCCTCATCATGTGCCTTAATCAATGCTAACTAAATTTACTACAACTCCATTTCACTTGACATTCTTCGTAGCATCATTTCTTCGGCCGGTGTTCCTCACGAAGGTCGGCCAAAACATAAAATTTGGACTTTTTGGAAAAAAAGACCAATTTTCAAAGGGGCGTAACTCGGAATCTGTTACACTTACAGGCCTTGGTTGGTTTTTAAATTAAAGCTAATTAAATTTACTACCTTGAATTTCAACGTAGAATCACTCCTACAGCCAGTGTTCCTCACGAATGTGGGCCAAAATTTAAAATTTGGACTTTTTGGAAAAAATGACCTATTTTCAAACAAACGTAAATCATAATCTATTAAAGCTACAGAGCCGCGGTTAGATTCAAATTACAGAAAATTTAATCTTCTTTAAAAATGGTCACTTAAATTTTTTTAATAAAAAACGCACCGATTGGGAGATAAAGGCCAAGAACTGAATTAAGTTCGAAAATTTCGAGGTTTTTCGGGCACCAAAAGTTTCTCATCCGTTTTCTCGGTAGCAAACATGGATTTCCACTAGTCAGGCATGCCCTTACAACATAACAAAAATTCAGCTCTCTTCAATTTATTGCAACCTGGTACAAAAATGGTTGGGAACCACTGGTCCAGGAAAACAACGCTGACTAGTCTGATCGGGATTTGTTTTAAAAAGGTTATTTTTTTGGTGCTATATTTTTTTTTTAATTCCCAGAATGAGCTGGCACCAATTGAATAGTTGCCTGGAAGAAAGGCGCATGTAACATTTTTCAAAGTTTACGGAAGAGCCAAAATAAGAAAACTGGTCATTTAATTAGGCGACTGTCACATATGCCCTTCTTACATTTTATAGATTTTGAAGTTAGGCCCTTGGTCGATTGTAAAACAAGCAACAAAAACATAAATAAAAATAAAATTGTTACATCCACGATGCTTTGGTGAAAATGTTTATTTTGACATGACATTGAAAACCCGATGAGTCTACAGAAATTTCGCGTGCGGACCAGTATTTCTTGACGAGAGAGCGGTAGGGGTCATCACATGGACCTTGTTCCACAAAAAAAACAACCGAAACTGAAAAAATTAATATACGCTCTTCTTCTTGGCAACTATTCAATTGCCATTTTTCGGCATCTTCTCTGATTGCATTTTTGGGGTTCGGTGAGGATGAAGGTTTTCCTTGTAGATTTCCTTAATGAGAGAAACTATGCGTGATCTAATGAATACCCACAATTTTATGGATGGTGTGGATCATAGTTATTTGAATCATCCCCATTTCCCTAATTTCCCAGGAAGTCGCGTGGCATATCCTTGGAGGTTTTTGGCTAGAGTTGTAGAGTTGTTGTCCTGGAAGTTGTCACTTAGGCATGGTATTGTGGGTAAGAACTTCGCCCAATCAGCACGATTTATATAAGCTGTAAATGAACATGCAATCGTTAGATATGGTCATTATGTGGATGTCAAGCATTCGTTATGGTGGTGTATGCTCAGTAGTTTTATGAGCTTGTAAAAAAGATTCAATCCAAACTGACAACTCTGGTCGGGAAAACTATACTGCTTGTCGACGTTTAAAAAAAAATCATCTATACTTCGAAATAGTAGTCGAACCGTTTATTTCTTGTTAAAATAATTTGTTAACATTCCTTTTTTTCATACTTAAGCTCACTAAAGGTTAATGAAAGGTTAAAACTTGTGACTTAACTGGAAGCAACTACCTGCGGAACTCATACGAATTATTTTAGCCATCCAGAGATAGTTGCAGGCAATTACCTATAACTTTCTTGCTGGTATTATCCCATGCATTTTAAATGACACGTACTCATATTTCAAGTCTGATTACAATCCTCAGAAATATACTACACTAAATTTGCAGACTAAACTCTTTAATTTTGGATAAGAGCTGTCAGAATCACTTTGGTGCTTATATATGATTTTAGAGGAGAAAATAGTTGACTGGAAGATTATAATGAAGGATAGAGTTGGTCAGGGGGTGCAGTCAGTGATAACACTAAAATAAGGTTAACTTATTTCTTAATAGTGTCGACTTTCGGCCTACGTTGTTGGCAATCTTGAGGGCAAATTGAAGGAAATGCGGCTGTGTGAACTGTCGAAGTATAGATGGTTAACTGACACTGTTTGGTTCTATTTGCCCTGAAGATGGCCTTTAAAGTAAACCGAAACGTCAGCACTATTAAAAAATAAGTTAACCTTATTTTTGTGTTATTATTGATTGCACCCCCAGACCAACTCTATCCTTCATTATATATGATTTTATTTCTTCATTACATTGGTTCTAATTTCTTTAAAGAAAGCCATAATCTAATATTTATAATTCACCAGTATAAAGCTGTATGATTTTTTTTTCTGTAGTATTGTTGTTGTATTTCTACATCAATTGTTTGCATTACCTATTAATTTATAAATTATAAGATATAGTTTAACAAGTAATACGGGATAATTTAATAATATTATATAATATTTCATTTAGAAGTTTATAGTGGATAAACTTTAAAATCATATTTGGCACTGATATTTTGAAGTTAATTAATGCAGAATTTGTTTCAGCTCCAGTATCTTGTTCTCTTGTAAACTGGTATTCCTTTAAGGTAATCTCTATCATTGGACCAGCAATGATTTTTTTCGCTTTGATATTGGCCTATTTTACTCAGGAATATGTTTACATCAGTTTGTTCTCACTCAGTATAATTGGAGGTAAGAATTAATATTTTAATATATTAATATTTGAATATGGATTAGCTATCACATATTTTGAGGAATGTAGTGAAGACTGATATTTTATATGAATCTAGTTCTTAATAAACTATCAAAAGCTTCTTCACCATCTATGTACACATATAAAGCAGGGGGAAACTATAATTAGCACGATTCTAAGCGTCGGGGCAGGCCTGGACGTGAAGTTGTGTTCGGAAGATCTTGTCCATGCAGTACGGCTCAGGGCAAGGCAAGAAGGTACCCCTGGCCCCACCATCGCCAGATTCGTGCGACAAACTCTTAGGGACGAATTAGTTCGACAGAAGAAAATAAAAAGGGACTTCTCTACACGACACCTAGGCTGGGGAGACAACGAAGCGCACCGCGTTTACGTTAGCGAAGCCATGACGCCCACCAACAAGCATCTCTACTGGCTAGCCATGCAGAAACAGACTTCCTCAAAAATTAAGTATGTTTGGTTCAGTGGAGTTAGAGTAAGGTGCAGGCAATTAGACGGTTACCCGGCAGTGACAATTAGCAAGGCTAGTGACCTAGACGTGTTCAGCTGAATGCCATACATTAGTTGCCTCAATATTTCGCATTTATTTTCTCATATTTTATTTCTTTCATTTATATTTTGATTATCCTTTAGGTTCAGAAGTTACACTAATTTATTTGAAACTTATCTTTTATTTAAGCAGTTTCCTTTAGTTTAACAGTAACTATTTATTTTTACTCATTTTATTTATTTCATCATTCCCCAAGAGTTTAAGTTATATTTCATTCGAAACCATCTTCGCAATGTCTTTTACTCATTATCATCATCATTAATTTTATTTTAATTCTGTAAACTACTTGGAATGTTTCTATTCTCTACCCCTCAATCCGTTTACCATATTCCTGCTATATGTTTCTCCACTCCCTAATGACTAATATACTGAACTGTTGTCACATTAACGCTCAATCCCTTATTGCACATTTTGATGAATTTCAGAAATATTTTCTTGATAATTTTTACCATGTCATAGCTGTATCCAAAACTTAGCTTTTCTTCCATCCATGTATCCCTTCCTAATTATTCTCTATACGTCACGACAGATCTGACCGCAGGGGAGGTGGCGTTGAATTATATATCCACGAAAGTCTTAAAACTAAAATCCTTATTCAATCTCCTAATCCTAGCTGTCCTCACCGAGAATACATATTTGTTGAAATATCTCCTTTATCCTCCTTATGTTATATATGGCGTTGTGTACCGAACTCCTCATGTTCCAATCGACAACCACTTCGAGTCTTCCCTTTTCCAACTAGTTTCGAACTACTCCAATATCGTTATGTCTTGTGAATTTAACATCAATATGCTTTTAAATTCCAGGAATAAAACCTTTTTTACAAACCAAATATTTTCCCTCAATCTTTACCTCGTTCCCTACTCCCCTACTCATCACACCCGATTTTCAGATACCTGGTTGGACCTTTATATATCTGATTCACCTCTTAAAATCCTCTCGTCTTCCCAACACCTTGTTCCGTTTCTTTCTGCACACGATCTCATCCAAATTTCTTATGATCTACCTGTCAAATCCTTCACTCCAAAAACAGTGTCCTATCGCTCCTCTCATTCGAATCTCTTGAATCCGATTTAAGTTCCATCAACTGGGACGTCATCTACTCCTATAATACTATCGATCACATGGTTTCCACTTTGACCTCTAATCTGAAAACTATATTAGATATCCACGCTCCTTTAAAAACCCGAAGCTTAAGCCGTCCAACAGCTTCTTGGCTAACCACCGAAGTAAAAGATATGATGAGGAAAAGAGATGCAGCAAGAAGAAAATTTCGTCGCACCCGCCTATACGTAGACTATGCATGCTTCAAAATACTTCGCAATGAAACCCAAACTGCAGTACGTCGTGCGAAATCCCATCACATCCATCACATCCCCTTTAATGCAAAAACGATTCCAAATCCCAATGGAAAATACTCCGTCAACTATCACCAACAGTATCCGGTAACCTCAGTTCACTTCCAGTCACTCATGACAATCTTAATAACCACTTCGTATCCAATACCTCTCCTAAGCCCTTATCCGCTGCAGTCATTGATCGTATAAACTTTAACCCCGACAACTTCTTTTTCTCCCATGTAACATATAACGAACTACTAAACACCATTCTAAAATCCCGCACCAATGACTTTGGTCCCGACAACATTCTTCTAAAGCTAGTAAAATCCTGCCTTCCAGTCATAATGCCCGTATTACATCATATTTACAATTTCTCGCTACAAAACTCCATATTTCCTACTCCTTGGAAAACCGCCTTAGTGCGCCCGTTAAATAAAATTGAAAATCCCTCCTCTCCAAACGACTTCCGACCTATCTCCCTCCTCTTTAACCTCTCAAAACCATTAGAACGTTTAGTTCAGAACCAAATTTCAAACTTTCTAGAAGAACGTTCCCTCATAAACCCTCTCCAATCCGGCTTTCGACCAGGTTACTCAACCCAATCCGCACTCCTCAAAATAACCCATGATCTCCATTCAGCCATAGAACAACAAAAATTAAAAAACTTGATCCTTCTAGATCTTTACAAAGCCTTCGACACTGTAGACCACACCATTCTCCTCTACAAGCTTCGTAACTTACCTCTATCCAATATGCTCTGGGGTGGGTCAAGTCTTTCCTCTCTGATCGCTCCCAATATATTCTGGTCCCTGGTCAACCTCCATCCATAACTCTTCCTCTGTCCTGTGGTGTCCCCCAGGGTTCGTCACTATTCCCCACCCTAGTTGCCATTTACGTAAACGACCTTCCACTTCCACTTCCACTATCATATCTATGCAGATGATTTTCAAATATACCTATCCTTCTCCCCTTTCGATCTATTACTAGCCACGGAAAAACTCCAAGACGACTTGAATCGAATTAGTCGATGGGCAATAGATAATAAGCTAAAGTTGAACGTGGGCAAAAGCAAGGCAATTGTAATAGGGGCAAACCACTTCCTTAAAACTATTCCCCATAATCCAATCCTCTTTCTAAACAATAATCCTATCAAATTCAAACCTTGGAATTATCTTTGACCAACCCCTCTCCTGGAAAAACCATATCTCTTAAATTTCCCGTCTTACCTTCTCCACCTTAAAGCATCTGAATTATCTTCGTATTCTGTTCTCTTTTGAAACCCGTAGACTTCTAGTTAGTTCCTTAATTTTCCCTCATTTGGACTATTGGTGTACAGTGTATGGGGGGAGGGGGGAGTATCTCTGGGGATCTCGAGGCAAAATTAAAACAATTGCTTAATTGCTTCTTTCGATTCATCCTTTGGATCCCGAGAGATGCCCCGGTCACCCGATCTTACGAAGAGTTGAAGTGGCTCTACCCTTCCTATCGTCGTACTTCCTAGCATCCTTTCTTTACCAAGTTGTCCATTCCCGCCGACCATCATACATCTTCGATCTCCTTCATTTCAAAACCACAGTCCACTCCCGTAGCGCACGTTTTCGGCTTCCTGATCTATATACAGTATCCCACCGAACAACAGCTTTTGACAGTTTTCCTTATCCGATCCTCGTCTCTCGGAACTCAATCCCTTCTTCTATGCGTCATTAATCTCTTTAATCTCAGCCGCAAGTTCTTGATACTTCCGAAGTTTCTCTCCAATAGTTGAGTTGTAGTAGTCTATTGGGTTGATACTTATAATATGGTGCCTTTACATCTAGAAGGTTGTATTTCACCGCCAGGGCTTGATGCAAAATTTTGGCCACATTGTTATGCCTCTGAAGATATTCAGTGCCAGCCAACACTCCACATCCACCAGTGATGTGTTGAATAGACTCCAATGTAGCCGAGCATAGCCGACATTTATCTGGCGTTGATGCGTCTTTTAAAACATGCCTTCTATATTATTATTATTATCTATTTTTTTTCTTCTCGCATTTGTGGGTTCAAAACAGATATGGGGGACAAGTCCAACCATCTGCAGTTATTATTTTTGGTTTTTATATTTTTCATTTCTAAACATTCAGAAATTTTCTGACGATCCTGGCTGTGTCTAGGAGAACTGCCTGTTGAGCCTCCTTTAAAACGTCGACCGGAATTCCCAGTTTCTCAATACCCTCCACCGTGGATTTAGGAACCAATCCATTCGTGGAGATTATAATAGGTGTTACCACCACGCTTTCCATATCGTATAGCTCCTTAAGCTCAGCCGCAAGTTCTTGATACTTCCGAGGTTTCTCCCCAATAGTTGAGTTTAAATTATTGTCGTTAGGAATCGCAATATCAATTATACTTGCTTTCCTCTCACTCGACTTTATAAGGAGGATATCTGGTCTATTATGTTGCACAGTGTGGCCTGTTATAATGGACTCATCCCAATATAGCTTAAGAGGACCTTTTTGTAGAAGTTTATTGAGATGATACTTATAATAAGGTGCCTTTACATCTAGAAGGTTGTATTTCACCGCCAGGGCTTGATGCAAAATTTTGGCCACATTGTTATGCCTCTGAAGATATTCAGTGCCAGTCAACACTCCACATCCACCAGTGATGACTTGGATTGACTCCAATGTAGCCGAGCATAGCCGACATTTATCTGGCGTTGATGCGTCTTTTAAAACATGCCTTCTATATTATTATTATTATCTATTTTTTTTCTTCTCGCATTTGTGGGTTCAAAACAGATATGGGGGACAAGTCCAACCATCTGCAGTTATTATTTTTGGTTTTTATATTTTTCATTTCTAAACATTCAGAAATTTTCTGACGATCCTGGCTGTGTCTAGGAGAACTGCCTGTTGAGCCTCCTTTAAAACGTCGACCGGAATTCCCAGTTTCTCAATACCCTCCACCGTGGATTTAGGAACCAATCCATTCGTGGAGATTATAATAGGTGTTACCACCACGCTTTCCATATCGTATAGCTCCTTAAGCTCAGCCGCAAGTTCTTGATACTTCCGAGGTTTCTCCCCAATAGTTGAGTTTAAATTATTGTCGTTAGGAATCGCAATATCAATTATACTTGCTTTCCTCTCACTCGACTTTATAAGGAGGATATCTGGTCTATTATGTTGCACAGTGTGGCCTGTTATAATGGACTCATCCCAATATAGCTTAAGAGGACCTTTTTGTAGAAGTTTATTGAGATGATACTTATAATAAGGTGCCTTTACATCTAGAAGGTTGTATTTCACCGCCAGGGCTTGATGCAAAATTTTGGCCACATTGTTATGCCTCTGAAGATATTCAGTGCCAGTCAACACTCCACATCCACCAGTGATGACTTGGATTGACTCCAATGTAGCCGAGCATAGCCGACATTTATCTGGCGTTGATGCGTATATTAAAACATGCCTTCTATATGATCTGGTGGCGATAACTTGGTCTTGAATGGCGATAACAAACCCCTCTGTCTCGGAGAATATCTTGCCAGCCTTTAACCATTCAACTGACATCTCCTTGTCAATGGAGCTATCATTTAATTTGTGATATAATCTACCATGTAAAGACTTTGTTTTCTATTCCGTCAACCGTTCATTTTCTGTAAGAACTACTGATTCCGCATCTCTTGTTAGATTTAGTGCAGTTAGACCAGAATCCAACCTTGAAATAGTGACATAAACTCCATCTGTTTTTGGGAGGAAATATCGGCGTAGGGCCACTTCATGCTTGCGGCAAGCTTCTTCGATATTTATCAAGCCACGTCCCCCATCTCTCCTGGGCAAGTACAGGCGAACTTTCGATGATATTGGGTGGCGGGCCCATTCTTGTGTGAGAGTTGTTCTCACAAGACGATCCATCTCCTGTAGCCTGGTGGTTGATCATTGCAATATCCCAAAGCTATAACTGAGAGCAGGTATAACCCAGGTGTTTATGACCTTGATTTTTCTTTTTGCAGTTAGCTGGGTTTTAAGGACTTTTCGTAACCTAATTTTGAGGATTGTTAGAAGCTCTTGGTGCATGTCTTTTCGGGCAATTTTAAGATGCTGATGCATGCCCAAATACTTATATAATTTATTGGCCTCAAGTTCCTTGATGTATTCTTCCTCATTGATCAGGATATTGGGCCTGCTAACGACTTTCCCCTTGGTTACATGGAGCACTGCACACTTGTCGAGGCCGATTGACATTCCTATGTTTCTAGTATAACATGTTACGGCCTCAACCATGCTTTGTAGCTGGTCTTTGTTTTTAGCATACAGTTTGAGATCGTCCATGTACCAGCTGTGGCTGATTGTGGTCGCTTCGTCGTCGATGTTCAGCTTATATCCATCCTTATTTTTTCGAAGGACCCTGCTTAGTGGGAACAACGCCATGCAGAACCACAGTGGGCTAAGACAATCCCCTTGGTATATTCCTCTCATTATTTTTATTTGGTTGGCCGTACTGATAGCTCCGATTTTCAGCTTAGTTTTCCATCCGGACATTAGGTTTGAAAGTAGTCTGCTTACTTTTGGTTGAATCTTGTAGATATCCAGTAACTTTAGAAGCCAGCTATGCGGAACACAATCAAAAGCCTTCCTATAATCGATCCAGGCCATAGAGAGGTTTCGCTGTTTTTTCGCAACTTGCGCAGCAATAAATGTATCTATTACTAAGAGTTCTTTACTACCCCTAGCTCTTTTTTTACACCCTAGTTGTTCAGTGGGCATCATCTTCTCATTGTCGAGATGCTCATAAATCTTCGTTGCCAAGATTGAGGTCAGAATTTTATATAGACCATTTAAGCATGTTATTGGCCGGAAGTCTTCAGGACTTAAGTTTAATTCGTTCTTTTTAGGTAGCATGTAAGTGATGCCATCAGGGAGCGTTTGTTTATCGAGTATTTCCTGGTAGCCTTTGGCCAGCAATTCATGCAAACAAGGGAATTTTTTAATCCAATAATTTTGAATTCTGTCAGGCCGAGGTGCACTCCAATTTTTCATTTTCTTAACTGCTTCCGAAATATCTTCCACATCTATTGTCACTTCATTCATTAGAGAGGCATTCTGGAAACTTTCTTATTTCTTCTTCTATCCATGCGCCCTCGACGTGTTCCCCCGGTTTTTCCCAGACACTTTTCCAATAGGCTTCGATTCCATCGGGGTGAGTACTCGATATTTTTTCCTTTTGCGCTGGGTTTCTATAAAACTGGCGTTCATTTTGACCGAAAAGCTGATTTTGTTCCCTGCGCAAAGCTGCCTCGCTATATCTGCTTAATCGACTTGCATAAACTGCTAGCTTTTGTTTTATATTATCCAGGTACAGAGTCAGCCTATATATTAACTCATTTTCCAGTAACGTCCCCAAGTTTTGTACTATTATCTCATCTATTTTCCTCTTTGTTTTGGGTCTTGCAGCTTGAGGGTTAAGGATATAGTTTGAGATGACGCCAATATTTTCACGCAAGTTGTTAATTTTCTTTCGAAGCCTTCTCTTCCACTGAGGTATTTCCCTGTTTCCAGTTGGGAGTTTGGTTTTACTTTTATTTTCCATTTTTATGCCGAGCTCTAACGCAACTGTCATCGCAGCAATATAAAGCCAGTGAGGCATATCTTGAAGCCCATTAATTAGGGGTATATTTTCCTTAAGTACTTTATTCATTGCATTGGTTACTTTAAGCATTGTCCTGTTGTACGGTACGCGGGGCAATGGTGGTCGTTCCCGTAGCGGTATTCCCTCAAGCATAATTTGCTCAGTTAAAAGTGCATGACTCAATCTCTTTTCAATATCCAATTCATCCGCTCGACTCTTTGCCTCTTTACTACAGACTGATGTGTTTACTCTGTCGATTTCTGAATCTATTCTTGCATTCAGCGCTCTATCAGTTAGCTCGATATCACCTTCAGTGGTCATTAACACGCGAACCTCGTCCTTAAGTTGTTCAAGTTCCCTCGGAGAGAGAAAATTTCTTGCTAGTATTACTCTGACCTGATCACTCAGCCTCTGTGTACATCAATATCTGGAAAAGACACTCGCCAGTATCCCTGAATACGGTTGAAATATCCTGTTTTATCTGTTTCGAGTTTTGTTGCCAAGTAGTATGCCCGAATGACAGCCTTATTCATATCTGGCGTCCTGGAACCGTCGCACCAGGGTTTTACTAGTTTTGGTCCGCCCCGGGTATTTTATTTCCCCGGTACCCACCATATCCGGTGAGTTTTCCCCTATCCGCCATCTGGAGAGGCGCCCGATGGGAGACTAGATTATTATTATTATTATTATTTACTTTTTTGTATTTCTCGGCTTGTACTGGATAAATACACCAACCCGGACCAAGGTCAAGGGCATGGTTCATTTAAAAGTTTTCTAACGATGCTGGCAGTTCCCAGCATAACCGCTTCCTGTACTTCTTCCAGTCCCCTAATTATTTCCAACGTCTTCATTGATGTAATCGTTTCCTGAGGAATTAAACCATTGCTGGATACAATGATTGGGAGTACATCCACCAGTCGGTAGAGATGCCTTAATTCCTCGTAGAGCTCTTGGTACTTTCGAATTTTTTCGCTCAATGTTTTAGAAACATTATCATCAGCAGGAACCCCAACTTCGATGATGATGGCCTCTTTTATTTTTTGGTCTAAGAGTAGTATGTCTGGTCTGTTGTGGGGTATATTATGGTCAGTGATCATAGTTTGATTCCAATATAGTTTAATGTCATTTTTTTTCTAATATTGCCTGTGGCTGGTATTTGTAAAATGGGTGATGACTGCTTATTAAATTATATTTTTGAGCAATTGCCTGGTGTAAGATCTTTGCAGCATTATTGTGCCTAGTTAGATATTCTTTACCTGCTTATGCTTGGCAGCCAGAGGTGACATGTTGAATCGATTTGTACGTTGCTTTGCATAGGCGACATCTATCTTCGATTGCTTGGTGCAGAATATGCTTTCTGTAGGAATTTGTTGCCATGACCTGTTCCTGTATTGCCAAAAGTAATCCTTCAGTCTCGGGGAACATTTTTCCTGTGGTCAACAAGCCACAAGAATCGAATGCTTTCTGATAGTCAATCCATGAAAGCGATATATTACGCAACTTTTTTGATACCTGTGAAGCTATGAATGAATCAATCACTAGAAGCTCTTTACACCCCTTAGAGTTTCGCTTACATCCGATCTGCTCCTGTGCCATAAGGTTGTTCTTCTGTACATGTCCCATTAGTTTATTACTGATCATAGACGTTAATATTTTGTAAACACCATTAGGACATGTTATTTGCCGAAAGCTCTTGAGTTCCGGAGATTTGGTTTTTCCTTTGGGAATCAAATATGTCCGGACATTATTATAACATAATTTTCCAATGTTATTACAATTCCATTTTATAATCAGAAGAGATTTTATTTTTCATTTTTAAGTTGATTTAATTTTCTTTATTCCATCTAATTTCATTTCAATATAAATTCGGAACTACTAATAAAGTCAACTTTATTATTTCCCATTTCGAACAGTACCTTTAAATTTTAAACAATCCTAGGTTTAATCAAATGCCTGCAGGAATTGATCATAGAACACTAAATAAAAAATAGATAAATGTTGATTGTACAACACATAAAAAAATAATAGAATAGAACTATAATTATACTATTATAGCTCTATTCTATTATTTTTTTAATTAATCAATAAGAAATATTTATGTTATAAACAATTCTGGACTAAAAAAAATTATCTTTGATGAAATAGATTAAAGTTATAAATTATGATATTAAATGGTAATGGTGATCTCATCAGCAGGATAAAACAAAAACAAAAAAATTATATTAGATAATATTAGTTCACCTTATATCCACAGCCCTGGTGAATAAGTGGTTAAGTCTAATTTTTTCCAAAATGAGTTTCTTGGCCTAAAGTAAGCGTAATCGAGTTATTTTCGAAGAGAATAAGGGGCTAAGTAAGGCATTGGCTTGAAAATGAGTTATTGTTCGTATTACGACTCCATTTCATGCAAAAAACTACGAGAAAGATACGATTCCGGTTATCTGAAAGCAGTCAGAAAAAACTTATCTTTCGTAAGAAGATCTTATACAGAAGAAGAAAATAAAGATAGAAGACATTAGACAGTTCTTCTTACTGTTATTGTCAGAATTTTTGTCTGGCCTCAACACAGACCATTTTCTTTCTCTTAAAAAAATGTATATATAATATATATTTATTTATTTTTTATGAGTATTAATAAGTTTTTTCTTTGGTTCTTAAGATTCAGTTAATACTTGGTAATCATTGAAAAATTATTGACAGAACTCAAGAACAGAAGGTAAAAAAACTTATTTATGTACATATTATAGAAAATATTTATTTTCCCCTTTTTTATTTGTAATAAAGCACATTTAGTCCAGGATTCATGTTCCATTTTTGCACTTGATTACTATCAAGCTGAATCTTGAATAGCTTCGTTTCGATGAGACGCCAAACAATTTCATGTGTGAAAATTCTCGATTGTGGGAGCTAACAGAGATAGCAAGGATAAAATATGTCGATTTGTTGATTCTCAAAAATGTACTACTAACTGGGTTTTTTTTGTTAAATTTTCAAGATAATTATCTAAATTATTCGAAAAATATTTGTCCTGCAAAATGTATGATTTGATCAAAGAGTCCCCTCCTTCCAACGTGTATCGATAACGAGGTCATCAAAAATTATTACTAACCAGCTGTTTTTTCTTTACTTATTCTTTTTTGACTTCGTTACCGATACAAACCATACATTTTTTAGGACAAATAATTTAGATATCTTGAGATTTAACAAAAAAAAATCCTTGCTACCTCTGTTAGCTATCACAATCGAGAATTTTTGCACAGGAAATTGTTGGGCATCTCATCGAAACGAAGCTATTCACGAAGATTCTGCTTGATACTAATCAAGTGAAAAAATGGACCATGGATCCTGGACTAATCCATTACACTCTTATTTATCAGTTTTATAGTGTTGAGAAGCAAACAATTTATTATTAAATAAAACTATTAAAAGTTATTTTTTCATAGGATTCGGATGTAGTATGATGAATGCAACGTCAATATGCTTGCCTACTGTTTGGTTCTGTAACCACCGAAGTGAAGCATGTCAGATTTCTAACTTTGGCCAGTCCTTTGGAATTTTATTTATTCCTTGGTTGACTAAAAGAATTTTTATCGAGAACTTTAACCTCTCTTCAGCAGACATATATTTGTTATTTGCTGGTAAAGTTTAATTGTTTAATAAGTAATGTTTTAACACTTTGATATTTTATAATTTTAAATTTAAATTTAATCAAGTGTCATGGCCGCTTACACAGTTCTCTGTCAATAACGCTCCGCATTTGTTACGATTTATACAATGAACAACTCAACAGCTACAACTGAAAATGTGTAGGAAATAGTTTATTAACAATATGAACCTATTTTAATCAAGGATTGTGAGGTGAGTGCTATTATAAAAAGACAATTATTAACTGGTGGACGTTCGCTGAGGCAGCAACGTGGCACTAATCCTTACAGGACTTAGCATAGTCGCAACGCCAAGTTCAAGGTCAAGGCTTGGTGCGTGGATCCCTTCCGATCCTCCGATCGAATCCCACAAGAGACATTAATTTTTTTTTTTTTTTTTTTAATACATATTTTTTTTTTTTTTTAAATAATTAGTTTCATTATGTTTAATACAATGCATGGATATAATTTAGGGATAAGAATTTATTTTTAATTATTTATATATCTTATATGTAATATTGTTTTCCTTTTATTATTATTTAAAATAGACAATGAAAGACAATACGTGTAGTGAAGTGTCGGAGGAAGAAACTCCTTTCTCGGAAATAAGTGAGACGGACTCACAATACTTAAAAAGACGAACTCTACAGAAGAGAGAGAGAAAGTCTGCACCGGGCTCGGCCGGGAACTCTCCTAATAAAAAAAAAAACAAGACAACTGCTTTAAAAAAGACACCCACACAAAACAATGAGGTATCAGGGCGTCCTAAAACTCGTAGTAAAACTACTGCAGCCAAAAATTCAAATAACAGCCTAGAAAATAGACCACCATCAGCCTCAACTAGCGGCAATTATACTTCAAATAATTTACCTCCTAAACAGGAAACCACAAATCAGGGATTCGTTGATCCGAAGCCACCACCAATCTTTATTTCAAAAATAAATAATTTCTATGCCTTAGGCCAAGAAATTGCGGAATTGATTGGCCCAACAAACTTTAGTTGCTATTCCAGAGTGAAGGACATCAAAATAAACACTCTAAACAAAGATGCATACAAAAAACTAATAGATCACATGACTGTGAAAAAATACGATTTTCACTGTTATCAGTTGAGACAGGAAAAATCATACAGAGTGGTGTTGAGAGGGCTGCACTCATCCACCCCAACGTCAGCAATTAAGAATGACCTAGAAGAAATAGGCCACAATGTGAGAAATGTCTCATGCGTATTGTATCCCACAGAGAAATATCCACTACCATTATTCTTCGTGGATTTGGAACCAGCACGCAATAATGAGGATATTTTTCAAGTCTCAAGACTAGTTTATTCTACCGTTCAATTCGAACAGCCCAAACAAAAAACAACCATAGTACAATGCGCTAAATGCCAAAACTTGGGTCATACTAAGAGGTATTGCCATCACGAAGACAGGTGCGTCAAGTGTGCAGGCTCACACCCAACTGACACTTGCCAAAAATCTAATGCCGAACCTGCAAAATGTGCACTCTGTGGCGGAGATCATCCCGCAAATTATAGAGGCTGTACGGTCTATAAAAATTTCCATCGCCAGAGAACTTTTAAAATAAAAGATAAAGTAGAGAAGACTACGACTCAGGCACCTGAAGTCGCCAACGTCACAATCTTCCCTGAATTGCCAAAAACGTTACAACTGCAACAATTTACTAGTACAACGTCCACAGAGGACAGCACTTCAACTAATCTGCAACAGCCTCGGATTCGGGCGCCTCAAACCTCCCAACTCAAGCCTCAGGCTTCCCTTAATAGGACTCAGACCTCCCAACCCAAGCCTCGGGGATCCCAACCTCAATTCCAGACATCCCATCCTACAGCTGAACCTCCATGTCAGCAAATTC
Organism: Troilus luridus; assembly: GCA_964056705.1. NCBI lineage: Eukaryota > Metazoa > Arthropoda > Insecta > Hemiptera > Pentatomidae > Troilus > Troilus luridus. The sequence continues at coordinate 88,524,776 of OZ057412.1, read as the reverse complement.
CTCCCTATCATCTACCCTTACGGGTCAAATTGCCGCCGCAACAAAAAAAACCGGTCCCATCCTCTCAGAACCCTCAAAAAAATTCCCTAAATCATAATATAACAAAAACAAATCCAGCTCCACAGACTCAACTCACAGCCAACCATCCTTTCCAAATAAATTATCCAACCCAACCTCCAGATGTATATCCAGTCCACCATCCAACAGACATTAACGTTATCTTATCTTCCTTCCTGCGAGACCTTCAGGACACCATCAAACCACTCATCGTCCTACTCACAAGATTTCTTTCCACTTAACCTGCCACGATGAGCATAAAGCCCTTAACTATCCTTTTGTGGAATGCAAACGGACTACTTAATCACCGTGACGAACTAGACATTTTTCTCCATGACAAACAAATAGATATAGCTTTGTTGACTGAAACTCACCTCACTCAACGTACGAAATTCTATATACGGGACTATATTACTTAGAGGTCAGACCACCCAGACAACACTTCACATGCTGGATCCAGCATTCTCATCCATAAAACTCTTTCTCATTCCCTTGTCCCTTCTACTCCAACTGATGCTATTCAATCAACATCAGTATCCATAACTTCACGACCTTTCCATATCACACTTTCAGCTGTATACTGTGCTCCCGGTAGTTCCATCTCTCATAACCTTTTAGATTCCCTATTCCAATCTTTTGGACCGCGTTTCATTGCTGGAGGAGACTACAATGCTAAACACCAACGATGGGGTTGTTGAACATCCAACTCCCGTGGAAATATTATATCCTCTCTCACATCCTCAAAGAGTTACTCAATCCTTGCCCCAAAAAATCCCACCTACTGGCCTACATACCTCAAAAAACGTCCCGACATCCTTGACATATTTGGTACATCCCAGATTTCCCCCGCACAAGCCAATATTGAATCCTTGGACGACCTTTCATCAGATCATAGTCCAGTCCTCCTTTTCTTGCACTCAAGTTTGGCTCCCAAGCCTTCCCCTCCCTCATTGATTACAGGACGTGTCAGCTGGGACGATTTTTGTTACGACTTGGAGGACAAACTGGACTTAAAAATTTCACTTAAGACAAAACAAGACATTGATACAGCCATAGAAAAACTTACAACTTCAATCAGAAGCAGTTTACATGATAACATCACAAATCATACAATTAATAACTATCAACAGACTGATTTACCACAGCATATTCGAATCTTATTAAGAGAAAAACGCAGAGCAAGATCGAAGTGGCATAGAACTCGATATCCAGCAGATAAAACTATCTATACAAAATTAACTAACAAACTAAAAGCAGAAATCAAGAAGTTCAAAATTCAAAATTTAATTACCTGGACTGAAAATCTTACAACCACCGACAAATCATTATGGATGACCACTAAAAAACTCCTAAAGTTCAAGGAATTTAATCATCCACTCCTCACTGGATCAAATAACTGGACAAGATCTGACGGAGAAAAATCACAGTTATTTGGTCAATACCTTTCCAAAATTTTTCATCCACATCCTGAAATAATTAACCCAAATCACATTGAATGTATAAAAGAAGCGTTAGATGCTCCCCTCCAAATCATTCCATCCTACAGAAATATCCAACATTATTCACAGACTACCTTCCCGCAAAGCTCCTGGGTATGACCTCATCACAATTCATATCTTAAAACACCTTCCTAGAAAAGCCATTCTATTCCTTACCTATATATATAATGCTGTACTCCGCTCCACATATTTTCCTGACCCCTGGAAATTATCCATTGTAAAAATGATACCCAAACCTAAAAAAAACCAGAATACCCTTCCTCATACCGTCCTATCTCTCTTCTACCGTGCATGGGTAAAATCCTAGAAAAACTCATCCTCAAACGATTGTACCCCATCCTTGATGCAAATCATGTAATACCAGATCACCAGTTTGGATTCCGAGCATCCCACTCCACTATTCAGCAATGTCATCGTGTGGTGGATGTGGTCTCCTCTGCATTAGAACGTGGATCATATTGCTCGGGCGTCTTTCTTGACGTGGAACAGGCTTTCGACCGAGTCTGGCATCCGGGCTTGCTCTACAAACTCCGTAAATTCCTACCTCATACCTACTTTCTCATCCTTCAATCCTATCTCACAAATGGAACTTTCCAGGTAAACCATAATAATGTCCTTTCATCCCTCTTCTCCCAATCTGCTGGTGTTCCTCAAGGTAGTATCCTTGGCCCAATCCTTTATACAGTTTATACAGCTGACATCCCAACTCATCCTAATACTATCCTTACCACGTATGCTGATGATACATGTGTATTATCAGTCAACGCCAATCCAGTTATTGCATCCCAAAGGCTCCAATCCCATATCACTGATCTTGAAGAATGGTGTCAAAACTGGAGAATTAAAATAAATTCTCAAAAATCCCATCAAATCACTTTTACCTTACGTCGTAAACCAATGACTTCCTGCCCTCCAGTATCCTTTAATAATACCCCACTGGTGCAGGTAGAACAGATCCGATACTTAGGGTTGCACCTCGACAAACGATTAACCTGGAATCCTCATACTACACTGAAAAGACAAGAAACTGCTCGACGTTTCAGGCTACTTCAACACTTACTAGACAAACGCTCTAACCTCCCGATTAACTACAAAAGACTCATCTACATGACCATCATAAGACCTATTTGGACTTACGGAGTAGAGCTTTGGGGCTCCACTAAGCCATCGAATTCCTGTCGTATCCAATCCCTACAGTCCAAAATCCTTCGTAAAATCCTCAACGCTCCTTATTTTGTTAAAAATACCGTCATCCATAACGACCTTAATGTCCCATTTGGTGCTGATTTGGCCCAAACCCGGTATCTTTCCTTTCATAACAAACTTCATTCCCACTCAAACCCTCTAGTTTCAAACCTAGCTTCCTCTTCGATTCCCGATAATCCCCCGAGGCGTCTGAAAAGAAGATGGCCACGTGACCTTCTTAGTTGAACTAGTGATTTGAGTACTACCAGTGGCTAGTTTCTCAACTTGCCATTACTCATGTCATTTTGTATCACATAGCCTATTTACTGGATGTATTTTTTTTTATTATACAGTTGTAAATATCAAAAATAAATTAAAAAAAAAAAAAATTTAAATTTAAAGACGAACATCCAACTCCCGTGGAAATATTCTATCCTCTCTCACATCCTCAAAGAGTTACTCAATCCTTGCCCCAAAAAATCCCACCTACTGGCCTACATCCCTCAAAAAACGTCCCGACATCCTTGACATATTTGTTACATCCCAGATTTCCCCCGCACAAGCCAATATTGAATCCTTGGACGACCTTTCATCAGATCATAGTCCAGTCCTCCTTTTCTTGCACTCAAGTTTTGCTCCCAAGCCTTCCCCTCCCTCATTGATTACAGGACGTGTCAACTGGGACGATTTTTGTTACGACTTGGAGGACAAACTGGACTTAAAAATTTCACTTAAGACAAAACAAGACATTGATACAGCCATAGAAAAACTTACAACTTCAATCAGAAGCAGTTTACATGATAACATCACAAATCATACAATTAATAACTATCAACAGACTGATTTGCCACAGCATATTCGAATCTTATTAAGAGAAAAACGCAGAGCAAGATCGAAGTGGCATAGAACTCGATATCCAGCAGATAAAACTATCTATACAAAATTAACTAACAAACTAAAAGCAGAAATCAAGAAGTTCAAAATTCAAAATTTAATTACCTGGACTGAAAATCTTACAACCACCGACATATCATTATGGATGACCACCAAAAAACTCCTAAAGTTCAAGGAATTTAATCATCCACTCCTCACTGGATCAAATAACTGGACAAGATCTGACGGAGAAAAATCACAGTTATTTGGTCAATACCTTTCCAAAATTTTTCATCCACATCCTGAAATAATTAACCCAAATCACATTGAATGTATAAAAGAAGCGTTAGATGCTCCCCTCCAAATCATTCCATCCTACAGAAATATCCAACATTATTCACAGACTACCTTCCCGCAAAGCTCCTGGGTATGACCTCATCACAATTCATATCTTAAAACACCTTCCTAGAAAAGCCATTCTATTCCTTACCTATATATATAATGCTGTACTCCGCTCCACATATTTTCCTGACCCCTGGAAATTATCCATTGTAAAAATGATACCCAAACCTAAAAAAAACCAGAATACCCTTCCTCATACCGTCCTATCTCTCTTCTACCGTGCATGGGTAAAATCCTAGAAAAACTCATCCTCAAACGATTGTACCCCATCCTTGATGCAAATCATGTAATACCAGATCACCAGTTTGGATTCCGAGCATCCCACTCCACTATTCAGCAATGTCATCGTGTGGTGGATGTGGTCTCCTCTGCATTAGAACGTAGATCATATTGCTCGGGCGTCTTTCTTGACGTGGAACAGGCTTTCGACCGAGTCTGGCATCCGGGCTTGCTCTACAAACTCCGTAAATTCCTACCTCATACCTACTTTCTCATCCTTCAATCCTATCTCACAAATAGAACTTTCCAGGCAAACCATAATAATGTCCTTTCATCCCTCTTCTCCCAATCTGCTGGTGTTCCTCAAGGTAGTATCCTTGGCCCAATCCTTTATACAGTTTATACAGCTGACATCCCAACTCATCCTAATACTATCCTTACCACGTATGCTGATGATACATGTGTATTATCAGTCAACGCCAATCCAGTTATTGCATCCCAAAGGCTCCAATCCCATATCACTGATCTTGAAGAATGGTGTCAAAACTGGTGAATTAAAATAAATTCTCAAAAATCCCATCAAATCACTTTTACCTTACGTCGTAAACCAATGACTTCCTGCCCTCCAGTATCCTTTAATAATACCCCACTGGTGCAGGTAGAACAGATCCGATACTTAGGGTTGCACCTCGACAAACGATTAACCTGGAATCCTCATACTACACTGAAAAGACAAGAAACTGCTCGACGTTTCAGGCTACTTCAACACTTACTAGACAAACGCTCTAACCTCCCGATTAACTACAAAAGACTCATCTACATGACCATCATAAGACCTATTTGGACTTACGGAGTAGAGCTTTGGGGCTCCACTAAGCCATCGAATTCCTGTCGTATCTAATCCCTACAGTCCAAAATCCTTCGTAAAATCCTCAACGCTCCTTATTTTGTTAAAAATACCGTCATCCATAACGACCTTAATGTCCCATTTGGTGCTGATTTGGCCCAAACCCGGTATCTTTCCTTTCATAACAAACTTCATTCCCACTCAAACCCTCTAGTTTCAAACCTAGCTTCCTCTTCGATTCCCGATAATCCCCCGAGGCGTCTGAAAAGAAGATGGCCACGTGACCTTCTTAGTTGAACTAGTGATTTGAGTACTACCAGTGGCTAGTTTCTCAACTTGCCATTACTCATGTCATTTTGTATCACATAGCCTATTTACTGGATGTATTTTTTTTTATTATACAGTTGTAAATATCAAAAATAAATTTAAAAAAAAAAAATTTAAAGAACTCTAGCTTCCGATTTTAAGAATTATTAGTTGTATGTTATATCTCTACAATATTATATAATCTATACATATAAAATGCTTTGTTCTGAATGACTGACTGAGGTATCAAAGCACAGCCTAATCATAGAGACCTAAAACATGGAGGGTGTGTTCTTAGTATGACGTAGCCATCCGTTAAGAAAGGATTTTCAAAAATTCTACCTATAAGGGCGTGAAAAATGGGGACAAAGTTTGTATGCTTGCTCACGTGTTTCTTACTCGCAAAATCTACATATTTTCGCTGAACAAAACAAATCAAGTAACATAGTCCACTTCCATAGTCATACGCCACGGTTTTCGGTGGAGAGCACTCCCCTCACCAGTGGCAAATAGTGACCCGAGAATTTACCACAAAACTATACAGGTACTACTCGATAAACCTACTATCATCACAGGTTTATATAGAAGACCCATTTCTTCTATAGACATCTTCTTGATGATATTAGCCGAGTGTGCCAAGCAGACAAACCATTGGGTAGTGGGTGACCTAAATGCTCGGCACCCGATCTGGAACATCAGGAGCAACAAAGCCGGAAATAAAGTCTTCAAGACTCCTTTCACTGTAGTACATCCGAACGCCCACACTTTCAGACATCGAGCGAAGCCGTGGTTCACATCTACCATCGATCTACTACTCACGAGGCAGCCGCATCGATTCGTGGATTGTTCGAAGTTTGACTTCATTACCTCCGACCACAGACCTGTGCTCTATACTATAGACGAGGAAATACCAGTTCCAGCGGCGATAAAATATAAATATGAGAAAGCAGACTGGGGAACATAAAAGGCACAGGTCCATCACGAACTTTCAACAGTTCCCACACTCCGGACAAGAAGTGATGTAGACGCATACGTGGACTTCTTCACAGAAACAATCAGAAGAGCCGCAGATGAAGCAATTCCGAAATTCAGGCCACTTCCACCAGCTCTACGCCCTATGCCAGACCACATTCTGAACCTTATCGCCACCCGCAATAAGTGGAAGAATAAATGGTATAGAAATAGGGATTATGAGACGAGATCGGTGGTAAATTCCTTTACCACGCATATTAGAAATCTCATAAGACAATGGAGGACTGCACAGTGGCACGAAAAACTGAGGTCCACGCATGGCGACTACAGAAAATTCTGGAAGCTATTGAAAACCTACACTCATAAGAGAAGCTCTACACTACTTCACGACGGGGGCAAACTGTTGACAGTAGAAGAACAAGTTACTAAGTTTTCGGATCACTATGGTGGAATCATCACAAGAAGAACAGATCCTGCACATACAGATTTACCAACCGAAGAGACAGGAAACAACTATATGTTTGTATCTCCGAAGTAGCTGAAGGCGATTCTCCGTCGTACGAAGGGGAATAAAGCACCAGGCCACGACGGGATACAAACCATGTTGCTGAATCAACTGCCATGAAGAGGAATAGCTCACTTGACCAATTTATATAGCACCTGCCTCAGGTTAAGATATTTTCCTGACAATTGGAAGAGAGCTATTATTTTTCCTCTACTCAAGCCGATGAAGTCAGGATCGCAGCCAGCAGACTACAGGCCCATCAGCTTGCTTCCGCATCTGGGGAAAGTCTTTGAGAAAATTGTTCTCAATTATCTCAAGGCGTATTGCTCAGAGATAGCCCTTATACTACCGGAGCAAACCACCTACCAGCCGGCCTTTGCCCGGATCATCACCTGGCGAAGATACATGCGGAAAAGAGCCAGTGCACCGCCAAGAACGAAGCGACCGATATGATCTCCATAGACTTCACGTAAGCGTTCGACTCAGTGTCCCATAGCCTACTATGCAAGACACTACAGGACAACGAATTTCCGGAACAGCTCTACTCCTACGGTCCTACGGTCGTTTCTTCAACAGCGAACGATAGCAGTCCGTATCGGCGAAACATCATCGGAAGCCATCGCGTTCTCCTGCCGAGTACCTCAGGGGTCTGTGCTATCTCCAGTACTTTTCTCAATATACACAGCTGAAACTGTTGGGACCAACTACAAAAAAGCTACTGTAGCAGCCTATGCCGACGACATAGCGATCTACAGCAGCTCGATCAGCGCAGAGAGAGCTCTACGGCAGGTGGAGGAGGTCTGTACGAGCATCACAGAGAAGCTAGAAGGACTCAACATCACAGTGAATCCTAAAAAGACGGACTGCATAATTTTCTCCTTTCAGGGGAAAAAGCGCCGCCCTCTCCCTAAGGTCTATAGGGTAGCGGGACGCGAAAACAGACCAGCGAGCAGCATTGTCTACTTTGGTGTCATCCTTGAACGGCACCTTAAACTAGCCTACCACTGCAGAAAGAAACTCAGGTCGGTTAGGACCAAGTCTTACAGACTTAACCACCTGCTTACATCTCCTAACTTATCCCTCCGCCTCAAGTTGACCATCTACAAGAGCATCCTAAGACCAATATTAGGTAACATCACGCCGGCAACAGCGAAAAAGCTCCAACAGTTTCAGAATGGCGTACTGGAACGCATAGTGAGATACACAACATTAAACGAAACAAAAACGGACCTCCTACACACTATTCTCGACATTCCGACAGTTACAGAATTCATTAAACGTAGACACATTAAATTTTTTGACAGCCTGAAATACTGTACTAACCCTCTTTTTCGGACACTCACCCCACCAGGACGGCCACAAAGGTGGCAAGTACAAAGTCTCAGCCTGAACTGAGCAATAAATAAAATAAACAAATAAAAGGAAAACGACACGGTGAGCCCTATCACCGGAAAAATCTAAAGTTAATACATAAATTGGAACCTTCCACCTTCTCATCCTACTCTTAAAATGTACATCGTACAGTAAAAGAGATACCTCTCCATCCTATTTCAATTCTAATTAGAAACCTTCAAACCCAAAGGGGCTAAGAAAAAAAAAAAAAAATCCACTTCTCGCTGCTGCCGTACGACAAGTGAAACCGTTATACTAAGTAATTCACTTCAATAACATTGCATACTCTGATCCTTTACTGACACAAAGAACAGTAATCTTCTGTCCGTCCCGTTTTTTAATCAGTGCCGATGTATGTTTCACGGCAGTGATGAAATTTTATCTGGATAATCTCAATCCTGGGGAAGGACATAGGGTACTTTTTATCAACACACCACATAGGCGAAGTTTATATAGAACTGTAACCTGATTGACTAACACTCAGCGGCAACGCACAGCAGAAGCCACTGAACTTGGCATCTTGAAATTCGCAGATATGTTCTTTGTATAGCTTAAATGAGCACTAAGAAAGGAATTTGGACCATTCCACCACCAAGGGTCTCCCCCTTCATATAATAGGGGTTCAAAGATTGTATAGAATCCGTCATTTTTTAAGTTAAACATCTGAAATATCGGATGCACTAGTAACTTATAGTTAAAAAAAATTAAATTATTTATTTAAAATGATCTGTCACGAAACTTTATGTGACAGACCAAAATCCACGCAAGGGAAACCCTGGGGTATATATTTCGCCTTGTAGCCATCTATGGTGGAGAGACGTGGACTCTATTCAAACAGCATGAAAAATTATTGAATACATGGGAGAGAAAGATCCTTAGAAGAGTGTATGGCCCAACCAAGGAAGGAAATTGTTTCCGCATGAAAAGGAACCAAGAAAGTAAGGACTTATATGGAGAACCTGATATAGTTTCTTGTGTTAAACTGTGTTAGTAGCATGATTGAGATGGTTGGGACATGTCCACCGAATGGACAAAAAAAGGCTCCCAAATCTGATTCTGGAGGAACGTCCAGATGGAGAAAGAGGAAGAGGAACGCCTAGAATGCGATGGCTGGATGGTGTGGAACCAGACCTTAAGCTCCTGGGCGTAAGAACATGGAGAACAGCAGCGGGAGATCGTTCAAAGCAGAGGAAAATCGTCCGAGAAGGCCAAGGTACTCCATGAACCATAGTGTATGATGATGAAATTTACTACACATAAATTATATGTCTTGAGCATAAAAAAGGAGGGTTTAAAAAAACAGCATTGTTGGCTTCAGAAACTAGACTGCTTTATTCTGTATCTTAATTCTTCTCGCATATACGGTTGTGCCCTGATCATAACTATATATATACATATATATGCATATAAAGTTATGGATCAGGGCTAAAAAAACTATTGATTTTTGAAATAAAAATAATTAGGTAATCATTAATAACGATTTTCCATGAAAATGTTAAATGAGAGATGAACATTCATTGTTCTTATTCTAAAATTTATAAATTATCTAATGAATAAATAGGAGATACATTAAAATAGAATATAATAATGGATAGTTGGCATAGAAAAAAGACCACTCATAAACAAGGCCGGAATATAAATGATTTTATCAAGATAGTAATCTTTTTCCATAGTGGGGTAAATTAAAAACTTTGAATTTATCAAGTAATACCAAGAAAGAATATGTATTGAGAATAGTCTCTATCTTTATAATTTATACCCTTTTCAATATTTTTTGAACAGTTTAACTGGACTCAAGAAGTAGAACTCATTCCATGTAATGAATATTTTTTTTGTGTTTGAATTATTTTTTTGGCATATTTTAATCCTAGCGATAATTCTGCTATTAACAGTTAATAACGCCTAATATGAATTTAAAACATTTTTTAGTTCTCCTGTAATGATTTTTTTTTTCTATTCAGGGTTCTACATGCCACTGATTGCCCTAGGATTTGCTGTCCCTAAGCTGTATGGCATTACTCTTGAGGTTAAAGGTTCCAAAAGGGTAAATAGCAAAGTTAAATTCAGAGACCAGGAGACTGCTTCAAGGCTTGCTCGATCTATGTCTATTATTGGAAATAATATACCGGCTTATTCAATTTTCAGAACTTATCACAACCTTGTGTTTCCTAGGGTAATGGATATCATTAGAGAAAGAAGGTAGAGCCTATTTTGTAGTGACTTATGGTAATTTAATACAAAAAGAACTAGAGATTACAATACAACTTCTTACATAGTATAAAACATAATTTCAGATAAAAACTAATTCTGAACATTATTTTACAACTACTGACCCCCGTTTTTTTAAAAGCCATGAGCACTATCTAACAAATTATATAGAAAGCTTGAAACTTTCCTCTAATTTTAAGAATTGTATCCTTTATTCAATACACTAGAAATTTATTAAGGTGGAATAATTTTCATATTTGCAATATATGCGTAAGGTTATACTAATATGGCACTAGCTGGGGCCAAATTCATTACTATGATTTATTAACATTTTTTTTTCATGATATCTATAGCGGTAATCTATAGAGGTGGTGACTACATCATATAATAAATTGAAATCCAAATTTTGAGCTTTAGGTGCTAAGGCGTTTTTCAAAAATTGAGGTTGATATGAAAATTAATTTAGAAGTTAATTTACTATAATGACTAGTAAAAAATAGTTTACAATGAATATGTTATTTTATGTAAAATAATCCATTTATTATTTATTATATAAAAAAAAGTTTCCAATGCATAATAAATTCATAAATATATTTATATGGTGGGATAATATAGAAATATGCTATATAGTATGGTGTTTGCATTTGTCTCATTGCTCAGACTGTAGACTTAAAAGGAAATCTAGGAACAATGGAGGTTAGTGGTCCGATAGGCTGACGGGGGGGCCCCCAAGTTATATTGAAAAAAACATGTGCAAAAATTATAGTATAAAACAATAGTAAAACAAAAACCAATAATATTATAGAAAAGTAATAAAGGATAATCAATAATTGACTGTTTTTAAATTTTATTTCAAAAAGGGGTGCATAAACAGAGGTAAATAATAATAACAATATTTAAAAAATGCAAATGGTCGCTTTTATCAAATACCAAACGTGTTAAAAACATTTCTTAAAAGCTCTGAAAAGCATTATGTTTGTGTCAATTTTATGTATGTATATGTTTCATATATATTTAATTACTATTTGTGTCCAGTCCTTTCCCTCCTTCTGTTCATTATAATAATAATAATTATATATAATTACAAGAAAAAGTATCGATTAGATAATAAGCAAATGTTTACCAACGATATATTTACTCATTTTTGACTTGCAGTGTTGTAATGTTTTTATTTTACAATTAATATAGAATCATATATAATTTTGGGACCTGGGATTGGTGTAATAATACAGATTTCACAAAAAAAGTTATCTTTTAAAATTTATTTCATGAATAGTTAATATGATTATAAGCCTGCTTCTGAAACTCCACATCTATTTATACCATAAATTGATTCTTTAGTCAAAAGAAGCATAATTTTTGAAATATGAATTCCAAATCATTTTGATTTAAATGATTCTACATGATAAATGAATCAAGGGGAAGATATGTTGTATTTAGTGATGCAAAGATTATTAAAACATGCAATGAGTGAATCGTTTGTTTCTATTATACTCTAGACTATTTAACTAACTCTCAATCGAATATCTTGCGCAAAAGGGATATTTTTAGTTTTTGAATTATTAAAAAACTAAGCCTTATTTTAGTAACTAAGTCTTATTTTGGTCTTAGCCTTTCATTAAACTTACTGTATACACATTCGTAGATTCAAAGATGAATAATTTTTTAAAATACATGTAATCATCATAATTAAATCAGATCATAGATCATTAAATTATTTTTTCCATTTTAGTTTATACATTCCAATACCAGAACAGGTTATGACAAGGTCTGTAGATCCACCTTACAAAAAAGGCGAACCAACTCGACACAAGAAACCAGTTTTAGAAGAATCTTCTGCCATCAGCTTCAGTTTTTTTGGAATTCAAGATATTCAAATGGTTTTGTCTGATGATCTACCAGCTTATGGTTGTAGACCATTTTATAGGGTGGACATCTTCTTTACAGGAGTTGTTACTGAACTAAATCTCTACTATAGGCAGGTATGTTTTGCTAATTTTATTGTCTAGGAAACATTTTTTTTTTTAATACTGAGATCGATAGTAATTGGCATTTTTATCACCTGTGTAAGATGTTTGTAAATCTTTAATGGATTTATTTTCTTAAATTTTTATAAGATATATTTTGTGTTTTGTTTGTTCATTTAACGTCATTTTATGCTGCTATGGCTAATCGGACGATGCTACAATGGAAGCTCTAAATTTTTCTTATCCAGGTTTAATTAGGATAGGGATTTTTAACGAGTACCTGATATCCTACAGGCTCGGGACCCCCATTTAACGTCCCTTCCGCAGGACGGCGTAACTAAGGATTTTTTTCTCCCTTAAAAAATCCTAGGGTCACCTGCCGGGCTGCGAACCCGCGATCTTGGGCTTATTAGTTTGTTACGCTAACTACTAGACCACAGGTGACGGTATATTTTGTGGGAGATCTCTAGAAAAAAAAATTCTGATTTTATAACCTGCCCTTTCTATCCAAGCAGAAAAAGAGAGAAATAAGTTAAAATTGATAAACTAAATCAAAATGTATATTTTAATGTAGTAATCTAAACAATATATCAAGAATAATATCATTAAAAATATAAACCTTAACTATAGATTGAAAAATTATTTCTAGTCATCGTACTTTCATAAGATTGGCTATAATTAGGCTAGTAATGATCTGACTAAATTGGTAATATTTTAATTTTGAGATTCAAATAAATTACCAACTTCTGAGAAAAATATCAGGAATTTATAGGGTGTCAATAGCTGCCCAGAGGTTCAGTAAAGCAAACAATGGTGAATAATGATTGGCTCCAGACCAATTTGTTACTGCCCTTGAACCAGAGTAACTTTGTTGAGGACACTGGTAAATCGGCCCTAAGGGAAATGTATATTAATGATGGAATACTATTTATTATTGTTAGTTTCTATTTGGAAATAATTCTATATTAAAGACTAATTTATTTCAATCAATTTCTAATTTTAAAGTGTTGTATGCTTAAAATGTATTAAAGCTTTAAAGTGATTATCCAGGCAAGCCAGTTGGACTATCACATGGCAGTGTCACGGGCGATTTCCAAGAAAGATTACTATCAAGAAGTAGACCATAAGTGTACTGTATTTCCGGAAGCTATTTGTAGGACTTTTCTTAGTATGCTTCATATTGGAATATGGAAACAATTTTATTTTATTTTACTCCAATTAGCCTTAGCTCTCTGCTATTTTGGCCATTTTATACCTTACATATTTATTAATGGTATGTTTTCTGTGGTAAGTTGTTAGTAATTATTTAGTTTTATAATTTATAACTAAAAGTTGGTGGTGTACATGAAAATGGTTAATTTTTTTTTTGTTTTCTTTGCAATTTTACCAACTCAATCTAAATAATGATATTGGCTTTCAAAATTGTATTTGGAAAACAAAGACTAATTTTATATAACATATTAAGAAATATTAATTTTATTATTATTAACATTAAACCACAATTTGTCTGGGGTTGCAGTCATTAATAACACTAAATAAGGTTAACTTATCTATTATAAGTGCCTACGGTTCTGCCTACAGTGTAGGCCATCTTCAGGGCAGAGAAGGAAAACAGAAAAATAACTGTAAGAACATTGCAGTAGTAAGAATTATATAATAACGTATAGAGTATAGAAAAGTGGAGTATATAACATAGAATATATATATATTCTATTATATATATATATATATATATATAATATATATATATAATAGAATATATATATATATATATATATATATATATATAATAAATATAACATAGGATCTTACTTTTCACTTTCTCAATTATCTTACTTTTTATATTTCTTTACTTTATCACCTTTCTGTTCATACATTCTTTCATTTTGGTATCCTTATATATCTTTTATTATCTATACTATGTTATATTTCTCCACTTTTCTATACTCTATATGTTATTATATAATTCTTAGTACTGCAATGTTCTTATAGTTATTTTTCTGTTTTTCCTTCACAGCCCTGAAGAAGGCCTACATTGTGGGCCGAAACCTCGGCACTTATTATGAATAAGTTAACCCCAGGCAAATTGTATCCTCCATTACGATCTTCCATTCAACCATTTTCCTCTCTATCATAAAACATTATAACTTAGTATTTTAAAATTTATGAAAATGAAAATTAACTTCATTAATCTCTGGCTCAATTAATTCTACATAAGTATTTATTGTGAATATTTCCTTAAATTTTAATATAAGTTATGCCATTTTTAAAGCCACTTTATATACATATATGTTTATGGATTATTATTATTTATATTGGGTCTTTGTGAAGTATAAATCATGGAAATTGATTATTTTTGCTTAAAATTTTCATGTTCATTTTTTTTTCTTTTTTGTTATCAATTGAATTGTTAAACTTTAGAAAATTTGGTTTGTGTTATCCCTCAAAATAGCATGTCATTTGCTTCCCATTTCACTAACACAATTATCTGTTGAATTGATGACCTAATTCTATTTTGATACTTCAAACTTTGAAATTGAAACAACAACTTCCTATAACAATTTATATTAAGCCTTCAATCGTTTTAATACCAAATGAAATAAAGCAATAAAGAAGCTAATTGAAATTCCCATGTGAACTAAGTAAAATTTAGTTTACACTGTGAGGTAAGTGAACGTAGTGTGATGTACATGCCATTAAGTTTTTAAAATTAATATTTATTGAAAATGTTTATCTAAATTACAACCAATTATATTTGTGTTTTTAGATCGTGGTTTGGAGTTTGGCCTGGATGAAAGCTCTTTTTCAATAATAAATTACATTGGCGTCGGCAATTTAACTGGTCGCCTTGTGGCATTTTTTTTTAGCTTTTTCTGCCATAATGTGGATAATCTCTTCATACTTGGGTTTTTGCTTGTAACTGAAGGGTTTCTCTCTGTATTCACTAATTACTGTGAAGACTATGGTTTGCAAGTGGCATACGGCTTCTTGACAGGATTCTACATGAGTGAGTTTTATCTTTAAATCAATTCATTTGACTTAAATTTCATTTCTTAAAGATTTTAATAAAGTTTGGTTAAATTAATTCTTAATTAATACACCTAGATCTATAGACGGGTTTACTGATATAAGCATAAAAATCATGATGAAGTTTTGTTGCTTCTCTAGTTAAGTTATTATCTCATTGTGTTATTATTATTATTAAACAAATCAAGGGGGAGCAAGAAGAGTAGAGGGAGAGAGAGAGGGAGAGAGAGAAAGAGAGAGAGAGAGCTTTCCATGAACAATTATGAAGGACATCTTTCCATGGTTAATTAAAATACAACTGGATTAGAACAGAGAAAATATAAGAATGTTAAAAAAAAAATTGTGCAACTAAAACCTTTTAATTTCTTATTTTTCAAAATCACTTAATTAAATTAAAATAAAATAATATAATAATGCCTAAGGTATCAGTTATGGAGGTTTTCACAAGTTTTATCTTTTATTTTTTATTATACTTGAAAATAAAAATAACTGTAAGTTATAGAATAAAAAAAAACTTGTAATTATGGGGAATGTGTGTATTTTGGTAATAATTTCATCCAATGAACATTTAAACAAACATATATCATCATCTATTTTCAAAATGGTATTGAATTGAAAATTTTTATTAAAATTGAAATGTTTTTCTTATTATTTTTTATAATTTTTTATTTGTTGTTTTAGTTTTTAAATATTTTTATTTTGAAGAGAAATGATTTGCCCTGGCCGGGATTCGAACCCGGGTCGTCCATCTCTCTGTGACAGCAATCTACCATTTGAGCTACCAGGGGTCACCTCACAGTCCGGGTTCGAATCCCGGCCAGGGCAAATTTTTTCTCTTCAAAATAAATAAAGTTCTTCTTATTAGTTTATTAACTAATTAAATGTTCCCATGAATTTTTATTACTTTTTCATTTAATTTTGAAGGTCTTTCTGTGATAGTCATGGTTCCTTCTATCTGCAGGATAGCTGGGATTTTCAACCTAACCAATGCCGTTGGCTATGTGCTTATTTTCCAGGGAATAGGCATAACGGCTGGCACCTTAGTATGTGGTAAGCTTATGTTGTATTTACATAAAATATGTAGTTACTGAAGATAATTTCTGCAAATATTCTACATATCATTTTGTGTATGAATAGTTTAATTATGCGGTAAATCAAGAATGTTATGAAATAGTTATAAAAAGTAACTATTTTAGTGTTTTTTCTGCAACCCAAACCATCTCTTTCATGTTCTATATAGGTTTAAACACTATACCACAAGATAATTGCATTAACTGTATGAAAAGTGAATACAGTTCAAACAACAAATATGTTCAGAAAGCTTTTAGAGACTCACCAAAATGAAAGAAATGTGGAACTAAAAAGCTAATTGGGAGCAAAGTATTAGAATAAAATGCCTTTGGTTTAAGAAATGGCTACCTGGCAGTATGTCGGTGTTTGTGAATGTTACTGTGCCTTAGAAATGAGGAGCACTTAACTGATGATGAGCTGAGACAATCCGGTTAGTTTAAGTTTCATTTGCACTTGTGATGTATGTTGAATGATTTTTCACGTTAGCATTCTTTGGAGTGGGCTGGTAACAAATAAATGAATGAACTATAAGTACTTACTACTTACGTTGGAAATGATGGATATTGCTAGATAAGGAGAAAAACAAATAGAAAGTCAACTTTATTTTTACCAACTTAATAGGATAATAAAGGCAGAAATTTGCTTCCAAAAGCCAATGGGCTTGTATAAACCATCAAACCAGTGCCTATTGTAAATCCTTATAAGATATTAGGGTATTCCAGAGACAACCATTATTGCTGCATTTGACTTATTCTAAATAGAAAAATGTGCTTTAGTTTGCGCAACATAGCACAGACTCTTCAATGATTCGTGGGTGGAATTCCAAGGAACTTTTTCGTTATTATCAATGTTGTATTTATTGGCCGCCTCTATGAAGTCTAGAAGAACACAATACCTAAACAGAGGCTTTCTACTGTTTGATAGACCAGTTGTGTTTGATGTGCCAAAAAATTATAAGGGAGCAGTGCTAAAATAAAACAACATATCAATACAAATTTCTCTATAAAATATATTCCAGCAGTGAGTAGGCATGGAATGACTATAAAATCAAATGTGTGCTTCCTTAACAAAGTTATTGACATGAGTGATGTAGTAACAATGTCGCCTCCTCTCTTAACAATCGCTGCATCCTATTTTGATTTGAATATGTTATTTATTTTGGTTAATAAGGTTAATCAGTTTAAAGTAAATACCTGGCCAGATCTCCTTCATAAGATTAATTTTTTTATATTAGAGTTTAGAGTATTAATATTTAATATTATATTATATTATAACTGGTTGTATATTCATTCAATACTGTTTGAACTATAATTAATATTAGTACAAAGATAAAATGTACAAGGTGTTTAAACACCCTACAGCTCTTGATTTTGTCAGTCTTTTGTACTTCTGATTATAGTTTATCTTTTTGTGTTTAGAAAATTAAAACTTACTATGAATTCTAAAAATCCCACTTAGTAATCTTTAACCCCCAAAAAAGGATAGGTTCTTTTGTTTGTGTGTGGTTTTGTCTTTATTTTTGTTTAACCGCAATCAATATTATGGTCAGTTTTATGTCCTAAGATACTTTTTACATTAGTTAATACCTTTACATTCACTCTTTACCTGTAACCACTACGACCCGTGAACGAGTCTGGGGTTCAATACATGGTAGAGACTGTACTGTTTCATGGACAACGGTTCTGCAAGGAGGTGACTTGTCATAGGTCACGCTCAACTGCCAGGTTTCCCCCCTTATTTTGGGCACCCTATTTTTTATAATATTTTATAGAGGCTGGGTGAGCCCCAGGAGTGTACTAGATCCCATATGATCCATCTCCCGCTGTAAACAGACTAAATAAAAGAAACTGCCTGCAGCGGGATTTGAACCAGGATTTTCGGCATAGCTACTCAGTACTCTACCACTGAGCCACTCCGCCCCTGCATTCACTCTTTATAAGTGATTAGTTTTTGTATGACAAATTGAAAGATTCCATATTGACTAAGGCCATTTAATTTTGGCTTGAGTATTTTTAGAACTTCTGTAATAAGGATTGATTTCTTTCTGCTTAATTGGTATTAAAGGATGGTTCCTTTTCCCATAAATTGAAGTTGTTTTTTTAATACAACCAAGCCAAATTAGTGGTTCTTTTAAAAAATCAAAATAATTATAATCACATGAAAATTTCAAATATTAATTTAAAAAACTCATGGAGTGTTAAATGGCTTTGATAATGATGAAATTATACATTTTTTTTCAGTGAATTTAAATAAAAGTTGGGGAACTGTGAAATATGCTTACCATTTATCAGGATTTTGTATGGTACTGTCAGCAGTGCTATTAACACCATTGAAAAAACTTAAAAAAATATCCAGAGAGCTGGCCACTGATCTGGTTTGAGTTGACATCTACAACTTGTTTTATTCCATATTATATGATTTTTATCAATACATTTTGATTTTTCTATATCTATGTCAATATTTATTATATATCATTTTTTTTTAGCTGGTAGGAATGGAATTCACTCTCAAGTTTTGTGAATAAACTTTCAAGTAATTCCAAATTAAATTAAAAATTAATGATGGATTTTATGCAAAATTATTTAAGAAATTGAATCTGACAGTGAGAGTGAATTTGCATAAAACAACCATTACCTGAACCTGTTTCAAATAACTCTGGGCTTCTGAGCTCTTGAAAAATATTAATATTATAAGTAAAGAACAAAAAAACAAAAAGTTAGCTGAAATATGATAAATACAAGTAACCTTTAATTTTAATCATTACTCTAAACAAACAAAAAGGTGGCAATACATCATATATGAAGTTTTCAGGATAAAAACTGGATAACTTTGAAATTTCAAAAAAGGAGTTTTTTGATAGTTTAGTCATGTGAATTTGTCTAGAACGGCACTTTGCCTTTTCATTCCTCTTGGTTTTGGCTAAGTTCTGAACCTGAAGTGTAAGCATTACAGTACAGTATGGGTTCTGTTTCCCATTGAAAATAGATCTAATTAATTTCAAAACGAATACCACTAGTAAAGACACTATGAATCCATTAACAGGACTTTAGGTTTTGCTGGAAAATATATTTCAAAATAAATAAGTTTCCAGTAGAAAAACAATAGAGCTAGACTAATGACATGGTAGAATTACTGGCTTATATCTTTAAAATTACCCATCGCTTAATGTGGAATTCAAGTAGATGGGATATCTTCATTGATTTGCTCAATTACTAAAGCTGTGATTATAAATTATGTTGTTCTTGGATCTTTCAATTGGCAGATACTGGAGTAAGCTATGATGCCTGGTGGTTACTACGCTTACTTTAAATTTTTGAGAAGAATTTGCCAGCCACCTGACTCAGACAAAGTAGTTCAAACCTCTACTAAACAATTTTATTTTATCAAGTAATTTATTACCTTCTGAAAATTGGAAAAATCGTTATACAATATAAGCTTGTACACATAAAACAAACAACATTTTTATTTATCATCAGAACTTGTTTTGGGATTTTTTGCATGTGTTTTCAGTTTTTTTTTTATATCTGCAAAATTATAGTTATAGAAATCTTCCCAAAACTGGTTTTAAGCTTAGGATATGAAAAAAAATGATGAGTATGAAAAATATTTTAACCAGATTTGAAGAACTGGTAGCCAAATTATAAAAACGTTGAGGAGCATGATCTAGATGATTTTCAATCGGCGAATCCAGAGAGTGGAAAAGAATGGGACCAATGTTCTTGGAAGACCCACAGTAGTGAATGATTAAATAAATTGTTTTTGGAGGTAAATGTATAGTTTTAGGAAGGTAGGATGCCTGCTTCTAAACTCCTCCTTCCTCTTGATTGCTATTGCATACCTAATGGACCCTATAACAGCACTAAGTTCTATGGATATGGTATTAATTTATGGTTGACATGTTTTAGGTGTTTCGCCATCCTTTTCTGAGACCGATGCTTCTAAACCAGATGACGAGTTTATGGACGATTCTACCTCAAAGAAACGTAATTTCGAAGGCTCTCCACTAAATCTAGCCCCAGCTAATAAAATTGGTAAATATTATCTAGAAATGTCACCTACAACTGTAAGTAACAAATTTCAATTATTAAAAGAAATCAATCTTGAAGATCGAAATAATCCTACTTCAAACACCAACACGGTTACTGATACCCGTAACAATACAGTTAAGCCTGTTACAGCGATAATTCCGCCAATTTATTTACATAATGCAAATAACTATCAAGCATTGTTAAAGGACCTAAATGCACTATGTTTAAACCCTTTCACTACAAAATTAGTCGGTAAAGACACTAAAATTATGCTTTCATCTATCGAATATTTCCGGAGGGTAACTAAATATTATGATAGTGAAAAAATTGAATATCATACTTATTCAGTGGAAAAAAATAAAGCTCTTAATGTAGTTATTAGAAAAGTCCCATATTCTATAACAGTAGAAGAACTAGAAGCAGAATTAAAATCTAAACATTTAGATGTTCTACATGTTGCGCGAATTCTTAATAAGGAAAAAAAACCCACACCTCTCTGCTCCGTCTCGCTAGTTAATAATGAAAAGGCCAAAGATATTTTTAATATGACTAATCTTTTTTCAGCTATAATATCTGTAGAACCAAAACATAAAAATCAAGATATACCCATGTGTACTAACTGTCAAAGATATGGTCACACAAAAAATTACTGTCATTTAGAACCTAGGTGTATTAAATGTAAGGAAAACCACCATTTTTCTAAATGCCCGTTAAAATTCACAGATAAACCTTACTGTGTTAATTGTAACCAAGGCCATGCTGCCAATTATAAAGGTTGCTCCTATTATTTAAATATTAAAAAAAAAATAATTAACTCACCTCCAGTCGAAAATATGAATAACACTGAAACTGTTGATAACCGCAAGCCAGCCAGGAGAACTACACCAAATTTGAAATATTCTTCCGTCCTAACGCCTGATCAAAAAAATGTTCAAGAAACTAACATAGAAAGTAACAGCACTGAAAACGTTTTATCAAAAATCATGAACATTATTATAGAGGCGATAAAACCTTACTTTTCACAAATAATTAGCCAGTTAAGTTCCCTTGTTACCACGTTATTTACAAATGGGCCGTAAAGTAAATAACAATCTATCTAATGTTACTAATTCCTACAAGACCAGCTATTATCATTATTTTTATTTGCATTTTTGTCATCGTTTATCAAGACTACGCTCTCTACGCATTTATTGCTACTGAATTAAGAAAATTAATAATTTTAAACTGGAATGCTTATGGTATTTCCTCTCAAAAAACTGAATTCAAAATATTTCTAGAAACAAACTCTGTCGATATAGCATGCATTTCCGAAACTCATCTTTGCCGAACTGACAAATTTATCATACCTGGCTACAAAACTCTTCGGAACGACCGAGACAGTGCAACCGCCACCGGCGGTGTGGCTCTCATAGTAAAAAACAACATCAGATTTTCAGAAAATGTTATTTGTGATGTGTCTAATATTGAAGCCATTTCAATTTGTTTAGATACATCTCCTAGTACCATTGTCACAGCTGTTTACAAGCCACCTAACAAAAACATCAGAGAAGAAGAAATTCTCGAGTTATTTAAACCAAATATACAAGCAATAGTAATTGGTGATATGAATAGCAAACATATTTACTGGGGGTGCCGGAAAACGAATTCGAGCGGAAACAAATTGCTAGACATCTGCCCCAGGCAAAATATCCATATTATCGCTCCGAGTGAACCAACATTTTACAGAAGAGGTTGTTCACCCGATATCCTAGACTTAGTGTTAACTAAAAATATCAATCTACCGATAACAGTTCAAACATTATCCGCTCTTAACTCTGACCATATCCCCGTCTTAATTCATTTCAGCACCGAAATTCAACAAACTCCTACTCGAAACTCTCTTATTAAAGGAGTAATCGACTGGGATACCTATAAACACCTGATTTACCATAATGTTTGTCCCAAAAATCATTTCGCAAGCCCACAAGAAATCGATGAAAGCATAAACAAACTGCAGCAAACCATAGCTGAATGCTTAAAGCAGTCAACCACAAGAACATTTCGTACAAAAAGGATAACTCTCACAAGCAGTGTGCCTAGTTCCATTCTTCTTAAAATAAAGGAAAAAAATAAAACAAAGAGGAGATGGGTGCAAACCAGGAATCCTCAAGACAAAAGTAAATGGAACTTTCTAAAACGCGCCGTAAAAAAGGAGTTAGAGGAATTCACGATATCCAAGTACAAAAACTATGTTTCCAACCTGGACCCAAGAGATCAATCATTATGGAAAGCTACAAAACCCCTTTTAAATAAAAAAGGAAATATCCCTAGTCTAGTAATTAACGGAGGGTATATCACCAGCGACTTGGATAAAGCCGAAGCCTTTGCCGATTATTTCCAGCTAACATTTTCAAATTCACAATCCGATAGAGTGCGGTCAGACGTTGAAATCGAAGAGTTTTTACGGTCACCTCTACCAACAGTACAACTGCCGGTGGAATTCACCACTCCTAAAGAAATCAAGTCACTAATTAGGAAGCTCAAAATTAGGAAAAGTCCCGGACACGACTTGATACCAGCAATTGCAATAAAAAAGTTACCCAGGAAAGCAGTTGCTCTGATAACAGCAATTTTCAACAGCTGTTTAAGGATAGGATATTTTCCTGATACTTGGAAGAGAGCAGAAATGGTGGTTATAAACAAACCTGGCAAAAATGCCAAAGAATTAAGCAGCTACCGCCCCATTAGTCTACTGCCAATCGTAGGAAAACTGTTCGAATCAGTTATTAAAATGCGCCTCTCTACTTATCTTCAATCTATAGACATTATCCCAAACTTTCAGTTTGGTTTTCAACTCAACCATTCTACATCACACCAATTATCAAGATTATCAGAGTTCATAGTCAACGGATTTGAAATGAAAAAACACATGCTAGTTGCATTCCTAGACTTTAAACAAGCATTTGATAAAGTTTGGCACACCGGTCTCCTCTACAAACTCAAAAAATCAAATACTCCAAAATTCCTTCACGACATCATATGCTCGTTTCTGACCAATCGATCATATACAGTTAGAATTAACAACACTAATTCAACCATTAGACCGATCAGTGGCGGTACCCCACAGGGCTCAGTTCTCTCTCCGATCCTCTTCAACTTTTATGTTCATGACATCACACAGTCTCCACTTACCTCCATAGCTATGTTCGCTGACGACACAGCAGTATTCTCGCAGAGTGATGACATAATAATAGCCAGGAACACACTTCAAAGTCATCTAAATGAGTTGCAACAATACTTTTTAAAATGGAAATTTGGCCTTAACGTTCAAAAATGCTGCGCAAAAATTTTCACCCTTAGACGCCCTTCAGACCCACCTGAGCTAGTGCTCAATGGCAGCAACCTCCCGTGGAATAAAGAAGCTGTAAAATATCTCGGAATTTATTTAGATCGTCGGCTTACCTGGAACCACCATATCAACACTAAATTAACACAGGCCTACGCAAGACTAGCTCTACTTTATCCCATAATTAATAGAAAATCCAGATTAAAACCAGAAACAGCCTTATTAATTTATAAAACCATACTTAGACCTCTACTAATGTACAGTTGTGAAGTGTGGGGTGCAGTGTCTACAACAAAGAGAAAAAAATTGCAAACCTTTCAAAATAAAATCCTAAGGATCGCAGTAAACGCGCCTTGGTTTGTACGAAACAGTCAATTTCACCGAGAGCTAAACCTAGAGTCGATTGATGAATTTATTAAAAAACGTTACAGCAGATTTAAGACCGGATTACCAGCAGTCCAAGGAGCTGTAGCATTCAACATAGGCGAACCTATTTCATCCCCAAGACTAAAACCAAGACTCTTGAAAGATATTCTGATGTGATCTCAATAGATAACGTTTCTCACCAATCGTTTTAACAAAATGTAATATAATCCTGTTTTCTTTCAGTTTTCCGTTTTATAGTACTATAGTTCTGTTTATTATTACATTAATTTTATTTTTGTTTACTTATTTACATGCTTTATATTCAAACTACTATTATTCTTTTATATGAAAAAACGCTATTATATATTTACATCTTCTCTGTAAATAATCTGATAATGTACAGTTAGGGGTGTCTCTTGCATGAGACGAAACCCACACTTTCACTAAGTGTTAAATCTTAAAATTTCATTATTAAAAAACCCATGTAAGGCTAGGAATAGCCGATCTGGAAATAAAGAGAATAAAAAGGTTGACATGTTTTAAAAAGGCCAGTATCAATGCATATCCTGTAGTAATGATGAGCAATGCTTAGTAATGATTCAGTGCAGCTGGGCTGATATAGGGGCTCCTGAAACCGAACAAATGAAGTAACAACCAGAAGGGTGATACTTGGGACCAGCCATTATCCTAACCTTCAAGGAGAGGACCGAATCTGGTTGTGTTGCTACCACCAAAGTTGAGGAGGATACAAGGTCAAGTCTGAGGAATGTTCTCTGTTAAACCAAATACAGAATATAATATAATAGAAAAACAATTTTATTCAGTGACCAGGTCCTTTAACAATATCTGGTCAAAGGGCTACATTATTAGAATAATAGAATATTTACAGAATAACATGTAAATAAATATAAACTAAAATGTATGTTCTGGTAGAGGATAAGAAAAAATAAAATAAAATAAATAATAATACAAAGAAAATAATGCACAAACTTACCATAAAAAGAAATAAGCTGAGATAAAAATAATAATTAAATAAAAGCATCCAGCAATATAAAAATTAATATCAATATGAGTGCAGAATATTTATAGTAATTCATAAACTCAATCTGAGAAATATGAGTTATTAATTATTACTGATTAAAGAGCATCTGCTTGAGAATTTAGGAGATGTAGGAAAAGCTTGGATTTAAATATGGATAAGCAAGACGTGTAAAGGGTAACTGGTGGGAGTGAGTACCAAAGAGTGGTAGAACAGGTGAGAAAGGAACGCTCACATGTTTTGGTTCTGTGGGAATGGGAGGCGAGGCGAGGAAAGGTCGGAAAGGCGAGATCTTGTGCCCTGGGATTGGATGGAGGATTTAAATTGTAGGAGACTATAGATTAAGTATGGATGTTGTGAGTTGATAGTTTGGTATAAGAAAGAAACTAGGAAATAGAGTCTACAGAAGGGAAGAGCCACTTTAACTTTACCTAGAGGTGAGATACATGAGACTTTCTCGGTGTATCAATAAAGACAAACATTAGGGAGCAGTTCATAATTCGCCTCGATCTATCCTCGAGCGAAATCGAGAGGTCCCCATATGCCACACAACCATAGTCAAAGCATGGAAAGAGGAATGAAGAAACAGGGAAAGGTAGTTAGAAGATGCCAGGAGCGATGGAATAACTTTAGGGAGCTTATAGATCGACGCGAGGAACACCCAATATAAGAAATAATTAGTAGAAATTTTTTCGGCCACTAAAGGAGCGACAAGGCCAAAAATTCCTGTAGCTTCTCTAATCTCTTCTTTCTCTGGTGACTCTATTGTGATGAAAATGAAGGACGAATGATTTACCCTTACAAAGGTTTTTATTAGCTTAAAACAACAACTGTACAAGAATAGAGAGTTTACAAACATATAACTGGTTATCTGCCAGGTTAGACAATAGTAGGGAAAGTTTCCCACTCATGAGTGGGATTAAAAATCACCACATCTATGACGCTTACCCCTCGACGAACTCGTTCTATTTCTATTGTTCGGTTCATTAAACCCCAGTGTACCTTGTGCCGCATTCTGTATAGCTTTGGTGCATCGATTCCATCTGTCTTCTGTAATATCATATTCACGGTTAGAGGTGTTAGATTTAGCATCACTTGTTTGCTATAAGCCTATTGGACTTCCTCTCTTTTCAATTTTGAGATGTTATATTTCCTAATCTTTGGCACATTAATTCGTCTTTCATTCGATACACTTCCCCTAAATCTACCAATAGACAAGTAGTGGCCAGAGTCCACATTTCCTCCTCTAAATACCCTTACATCCAATATACTTGACCTGGGCCTAGCATTTGTCAACAAAAGGTCAATCTGATTTTGGGTCTGTCCATCGGGCGATCTCCAGGTCGCGTAATGAATATTCTTGTGTGGGAACATGGTCGTCCCTATCACTAGATTTTCCCCATTGGCGAAATGTAGAAGCCTTAGCCCATTTTTGTTTGTTTTATTGTATAGGCAGTGTCTACCGATGGTCGGGAAATAAATACTTTCCTGTCTATGGTTCGCTTTAAAATCTCCGAGACAGATCTTATCATCGTGTACCGGCCAATCATATTTATTCTTGTTGTGTATCTCTTTGGAAAGGAGGGTTATCCTTCCTTTTTAGTTATATGATAGGTTATGTTATTATGAGTTCTCTGTATGTTCATAATAGATTACAGTTGAGTATGAGTGTATTCATTATTTGTTCGCTGCCCTCATGAGGACATAACAGTTGGCGACGAGGTGAAAAAATTTAGAACTTAATTCATTCAAGTTTCGTGTTCCAGTGCTTAAATTAACCTTCAATTTTCAATTTCCAATTCGCCCATCTTAAAGATTTTTCAAATTATTCAAGTTTTTTTTTTTTTTTTTTCGAAATAGTGTACTTCTTACTTTATAAATATGGATGCTTCTCAGTTTAAAACGCTTTTGGATGCGTTTAACCAACAACAAAAGAACATGATAGAACAACTTGTTGTTAACCTCTCAGGTAAGACAAATTTTTCAAATATGCAGCCCTTTGAAAACTTTGATGGATCAAAGGAAAAGTTTTCATACTATTTAGAAAGATTTGAAAATTATTTAACAATGAAAAATATCCATGATGATGAAAAGAAAGCACAACTTTTAAGTACTAGTATTGGGTCAAAATATTACAATGAATTGGCTGCCTATCTTGGTCCGGAGAAGTTAATTAAATCATGCGATTACACTACTCTAACTGAACTGTTTTCTCAGTTATTAAGTCCTAAGAAAAGTCCTGTTGTTGCTCAACATTATTTTTTTAATATACAGCAGGGAGACAAATCGATTACAGAATTCGTAGCTGCTCTAAGAGGTAATTTGTCAGAATGTCAGTTCTCAGTAAAGTGTGCATGTCAAAAGAGTGTATCGATTAGTAATATTTTTCTGAGAGCCCAATTTATAAGAGGCCTACGTGAAAATTGGATTCGTGAACAATTATTACAGTCGAGTGCAATGGAATTTGACGTCATTCTTTCCAAAGCTTTAGCTTTGGAGGCTTCACGGATTGAAAGTAAGGCTTTATCAAGCTCTCAGATCACGAATCCCGCTGAAAGTTTTTGCGATGACACGTACGCAATATCAGGTCCTAGGCACAGAGACATTTCTCGTCATCGTTCTGGTAGCTCTGCAAGCAGTCATTACTCCAATGGTAGTACTACCCACTCAAAGACGTCACCTCTTCGATCTGGACGGCGCTCTCTTTCTCCTCCCAGTAGAAGTCGCCCTAACTACCGTGCCTTAGGTTTGGAAGGCCTGTGTTTTCGGTGTGGGAAACCGAATCATCGAGTTTCAGACTGCAGGATACAACGGCAAGACGTCTACTGTGAAAAGTGTGCAAGAGTTGGCCATGTTGCAAAAGTCTGCATAACCAGCCTCATGAAAAATCATCAGCGCGATAGATCCAGCTCAGCGAATTCGCTTTTAGATGTTTGCCACGATTCTCAATCTGAATTGCTCTTTGGTATAAATAATTTACAGCACACTGGTGAGTCTCCTAAAGTCGTAGATTTATTTGAAATAGCTCCTGATTTAGATAAGTATATTGTCACAGTTTGCATTAATACTAAGTTTCAGCAGTTCGAGGTGGATTCCGGAGCTCGTTACACCCTCCTACCAGAAGACGAATTCAATAAATTAAATTTGAATATTAAATTAAAACCGTCTAACATAGCATTCCGTTCTTATTCTGGTAACATTGTTAGTTCAAAAGGTATGGTCACAGTTATAGTTGGCTATAAAAATAAAGAAATTGAAGGAGATATTTACATCGTTCCAACGGGGCATGCAGCTTTGCTTGGTAGGTTATGGATTCGAGGCCTAGGGATTGAGTTGAAGGACCTTGACTCAACCAGAGAACCTATGAAGAAAATCGGTGCAGCTAACTCCATCATCTCAATTACTGATGATGTTATTAAAGAATTTCCTAACGTATTTGAGGAGAAAATAGGATGTGTTCCGAATGTTCAAATCAAATTGCAGTTACGGAAGGATGCAAGACCTGTTTTCACGAAAGAGCGAGACGTGCCATATGCACTTAGAGAACGTGTCGAACAAGAACTGGATGCATTGGAAGCTGCTGGAATAATAGAGCCCATATCTTCAAGTGACTGGGGATCTCCATTGGTAGTTATTCCAAAACCAGACGGAGGAATACGATTATGTGTCGACTACAAATGTGGGGTGAATGAAAGGCTTATAAATACAAACTTTCCCATCAAGCGAATAGATGAAGTTTTGGACAACTTAAGAAACTCCAGGTATTTTTGCAAACTTGATCTGTTTAAGGCTTATTTACACTTCCAGGTAGATGAAGAAAGCTCAAAGATCCAGACCATCTCAACACATCGTGGTACGTTCAAGGTGAAACGACTTAGTTTTGGCATTAAAAATGCACCGGCAGAATTTAATAAACACATGTCACAAATACTTAGGGGACTAACGTGTGTTGAAGCTTATTTTGATGATTTCATTGTTCACGGAGCTACACTTGAAGAATGTTTGGAAAATCTGCGTGCATTTCTGAAGAGATTGTCTGAGTTAGATTTACATATCAATCGTGCCAAGTGCTCCTTTTTTAAAAAAAAAGTTGAATATTTGGGTCACATAATTGAATATAATTCTATCCATAAATCTCCAGAAAAGATCAAAGCTGTTCGGGATATGCCCCATCCAACAAATGTAGATGAACTTCGACGATTCTTGGGTCTCATAACATATTACTCTCGATTTATACCAGATTTTTTCGACACTTTCTT
Source organism: Troilus luridus (assembly GCA_964056705.1). Taxonomy (NCBI): domain Eukaryota; kingdom Metazoa; phylum Arthropoda; class Insecta; order Hemiptera; family Pentatomidae; genus Troilus; species Troilus luridus. Next base: position 88,495,229 of record OZ057412.1, on the reverse strand, counting down.
ATCCTCTCAGATGCCTACTCCGCAAAGGAAGCCGATTTAATTGGACTTTGTCATGTGAAACAGCATTTATGAGACTCAAAGATGAACTATGCAGCAGTAGAGTTTTGACACCATATGACCCTTCCTTGCCAGTGATTTTGACTACAGATGCAAGCCCATCGGGAGTAGCAGCAGTATTGAGTCATCTTTATAAAGGTGAGGAAAAGCCTATTGCCTACTCTTCACGCTCTCTCACTCCTGCAGAACAAAACTACAGTCAGTTGGACAGAGAGGCGCTAGCCATAATGTTTGGTGTAAACCATTTTTATAAGTATCTTTTTGGGAAACATTTTTTTTTAAAAACTGACAACGAGCCATTAACACGAATTTTTCAACATAATAAGGCTTTGCCACAAATGACATCAGCCAGACTTTTGCGCTATGCATCATTCCTATCTGGGTTTGATTACACCGTTCAGTACAAGAAAGGTTCTGATAACAAGAATGTGGACTGTCTATCTAGAGCTCCATCTACCTGCGTACAACATCTGACGGACATCCTTGTAGGTGATGAGGTGAACCAGCTTTACATGCAAACAATTTCCCAAATCTCAAGCGACAAAATCACATGGAAAACTATCCAAGAAGAGATGAAAAAGGACTCCGAGATGACTAGGCTTATCGATGAATTAAAACACAAATCTTCTACTTCTGAATTTATCCTGCATAATGGATTAATCTTTCGACAAGACAGAGTCTTCATACCTTCAACGTTGCGTCAGCAGATTCTACTGGAGCTACATGAAACACACTTGGGCATTGTGAAAATGAAGCAGTTGGCACGTCGGTATGTCTACTGGCCAGGCATTGACAGGGATATCGAGAGACTGGTTCGTGGATGTGAAAAATGTGCTTTGACTACTTCTAACCCAACAAGAGCGCCACTCCACTCGTGGGATGAACCTAAGAGTAATTGGGAAAGAGTGCACATAGATTATGCAGGCCCGTTTAACAATCATCATTTTCTTGTTTGTGTTGATGCTAAATCTAAATGGGCAGAGATAAAGATTTTAAAAACTACACCCAATAGCATTTCAACAATATCACTGCTGAACGACATTTTTGCTTCTCATGGATTCCCAAATTTCCTTGTGTCAGATAACGCTACAATTTTCCGGAGTGAGGAGTTCTCTTCATTTTGTTCTACAAATGGTATCCTCCAAAAGTATATTGCCCCTGGATATCCGGCTACAAACGGCTTGGCTGAACGTCATGTCCAAATACTGAAACACCGACTTATTTCTATGACTGAAGAACATATACCAATAGCTGAGAAAGTGAGGAGGATTTTGTTTAAATATCGTGCAACACCTCTTGCTTGTGGGAAGTCACCAGCTGAATTGTACTTGAACCGTAAACTTCGGATCCGTCTGGATGCAGTTTTCCCTTTCAAGCACGAAACTTCAAAAGGCAATGCTCCATGTGGTGTGAGGGATCTTCATGTGGGGGAGAGAGTCCAAGTGCGTTTCTTCCTCAACAATAAATACATTTGGGATTATGGCCAGATATTGAAGAAGTTGGGAAAACGGCACTACATAGTCGTTCTAGATAAATCGAGGAGAACACTGAAACGTCACATTGATCAATTGCGTCTGACACTTGTACCAAGGAAAACTGTCACATTCAATCCTGAAGTTTCCTTATATGAGATTCCCAGATTACCTGCTACAAATCCTGGCATTGCAATTCCTCAGAATGACATTCCAGATCCTCAGGTACCATCATCAGGATTTCAAGCTCCACAACCGTGCCCTCAAGAGGTAACTGCGGATGTACCCAATGCGATCCCTCCAGAACCAGTCCTGCGCAGATCTTCTAGGCCTACCAGAATGCCCGAACGTTTTCGCGATTTTGTGATGGAGTGATTACTAACTACTTAACTTAGATATTCATGTCATATGTCTATATTGTATATCTATTTTCTATGTTTTTATTATGTGGGGGAGACTGTTGTGTATCTCTTTGGAAAGGAGGGTTATCCTTCCTTTTTAGTTATATGATAGGTTATGTTATTATGAGTTCTCTGTATGTTCATAATAGATTACAGTTGAGTATGAGTGTATTCATTATTTGTTCGCTGCCCTCATGAGGACATAACAATTCTCATCATCTGTTCTTCAGTAGGCGCGTGACAGCTCACATGGCTATAATTGTAGAACAACCCTTTCACCCTCAGGTAGCAAATTCTTGGACTTATAGGTTTAAAGTCGATTATCATGTCCTTAAGCTTCTTACTAACTACAAATCCCGTACCGAATGTATGGAATTTGGCTTGGCAGCTGTAGTGTATACTATGATTCTCTTTTTCCAGTATTCTTTTCTCTGTCCATCTAATTTCTTGGATTGCTACTGAGGCAACTTGTGTCCACTTCATTTACTACCACTTGAAGTGCCCCAGGTCTGAATAATGTCAATACGTTCCAAAATCTTAATGTAATACCCTTTAGACATTTGCCAGGTCGTTGCCGTAATTTCTGTCCAGCTTTTTCGTATCTTGGTTTCATAATGTTTGTTTAAGGAGAACGGATTATCAGTCCATAGCTCCCGAGTCCAGTGGAGGGGCTGCCTCCTCAAAGCCTCTGGACGTGCTCCTCCAACCGGAGCGGCTTTCTAGGGACAGTAACCCTTGGGTAGTGACTATTGTGTGTTTACTAATGTAAGTGGGCCCTGTGTGATGAGAGTTTGCGGTAAAGCCCGATAGTTGCGCACAACAACTATCTCTTGCGGGGGAAGATTGTTTATGCATATTATAAACAATTGAATATCCAGTAACATGAATACCCATTCATAATCTGTCGCAACTTTCGGTTAGTAAAACGAATTAGTTTAAAGGGAGTATGAAACAAAGGGAAAGATTTTATAATTTGAATTAGTTTTAAAACATGTGTTTTCAGTAACTTACTTAATAATAAGTGTGATAACCCGATTTTATTCTTTGGCTTATCGCACGAGTCTATCGACTTCAAAACTTCACCTTTGTGGAAGTTTTGTTCGACTTAGTGAGTTATCAGAATGTAATCGGTTCCGATGACGGAACACGAGAACTTGATCTCGGTGCCCCCGGACGGAGGCTGGGGCTGGGTCATAGTGATGGTCTGCTTCTACTCAATGGTGGTCATCGATATCCCATCGTTCGGCTTTCAGATAATTGCAGACGAACTCAGGGACCTGCTCAAATTATCAGCACCTCAAGTTAGCGTCTTTTTTTCAGTCTACACTATGTGCATGTTTTTAATGGGTTAGTTGTGTGGATTTATTTTCTATACTCTATATCTGTATTATACTAATTATTACGGATACTATTGGTTCATACTATGTGATATCTGTTCCGCAGGTTGTCGCTTCGACTTGAGTCACAAGTAACTATATATATATATATATATATATATATATATATATATATATATATATATATATATATGAATATAACTTCTCATTCGTTTCCCTTTTTATATTTTCCAAAAATACAAGTTATGATTAGCTTTATTATGGAAAAAATAATTTAATTATGAGAAAAGTGTATACTGCTGTAATCATTTCATCAAAAAATATAATAAAAATAAATTAAATTAAATTGGTTGAAACGTTCATTTCTAGATGAGATGATTACCATAGTACACACGTTTCCAATAATTACATTCTCTTTTCGAAACTAAAGCTCATGGTAACTTGTACTTTTCTAAAATATTAAAAGAGAAACCAATGAAAAGTTTAATCTTGTGACTCAACTTGAAGGGACAACCTGTGGAAATAATAACCTCCTAATTGATTATCTTTGCAGTATGGCTTTAGTAGATATCTCTTTTCTCTGATTAACTTGTGTTTTATTTCTATGTGATTATAGTGATTATCTAAGCAACCTAGTGATTTAAATTGTCGATTTTTCATATGATCCTGCTCAAATGTTAAAACCATGACTCTTTATAATATCGTAATCCTCAGCTTCCACTCTAGGCCCTACTGTGCCTATGCTTGTGTTCACTCTAACACGATGTAAGATAAGCGATATATCGGAAGGAATATGTTGCGACGATTTATTGCTAGGGAGATTCAATAACAACAGCCGAAAAACCGGCGCGACCTGAGCGATAAATATTTGATGGGCACACAATTTTTACCACTTAATTTCCAAATTTATCTTAACGTAGAAAAGAAACTACTGTATACGCCAAGAAAAAGAAAAGCACTTAGAAAAGAAATTACGCGGTAATGAATCAGTTAAAGATGCACTCATGAGCTTTCACTCACTCACCGAAGGGCGCTACAATAGGACCAGGGACTCCTCCAACAGCTTACACCAATTTTCCCTGTCTGCGCCCTTCTGCCTACATCGCCGTCCTTCCATTCTTCGCTGGTCGTCCTCCACGTCATCCAGCCATCTTAAGCATAGTTTCCCTCATTTTTTCGCTCCATCTTTATGGCCACACATCATTAGTTTTGGGAGTCTAAACTAGTTCATCCCTTCTACATGACCGAGCCAAGCTAGTCTTCTATTCTTAATGAACGCAATAATATCGGGCGGGCTCTGTGACCAATTGAGCTTTCATTAAATTAATAAAAGTAATTACCGTATTATCTTCTGTTTTTCCCGTCATATTCACAATTCGAATTATCCGACGACACAAATCACAGATGAGAAGGACTGTCGTGCTTCGAGAGATATGTCACTTGCGATATGTAGCGCTATCGGACAAGTTTTAACCTTTTTTATCGTTTCCCGTTTGATTTCATGATGCTGTCTGAGCGTATCGCGTATTGTTTATTACTGATCTTATATCGCCTTAGTGTGCACGCGCCCATTATGTTCAGAAGATTGAAGCACATTGCTCATCAACCTGAGATGGATTAACTGAACTGTCTGATGGCTGTCCCAATAGGTTTAGTCTTGTTATGAAATCAGAGATACCAACATTTTGTTTTTGTCAAATAAGAAAATAAATAATAAAATGGATAAAAATCTCTTGAGGAAATATATTAGCAGTTAACTAAGCAATATGAATTAGCATAAGTAATTTCACCTCTTGTTAGGTAAACAAGTGTTCATATATATAAATCATGGATCTGTGATTCCTTGTCTGGCCTAGAAAAAAAGGAACAATGAAAAAGCATATTTTTGTTTAAACTTGGGTTAGAGGAGTACTTCCCTCTTTGAAGTAAGCCATTATATGTTGCTTTGTTACTAATGGAAGAAACTATAAATGAAGTCTTAATGTTTAGTAAATATAATGTTATGTGCTCTAGCATGTTAAGCTTACTCCCTTTAAAATATAGATTATTATGTTATTTTGATTTTGTGTTAATTTCAAAATTGTCATCAATATTATTTCATATCTCAAATAATCATACAAATTTAGAAAAGCTTGTTTATCTTTATTAAATACCCAATTAAATTGATGTTTGTGGCCTCATAGACCTTAACAATTCTCTCTCCTTGAATTTAGTTTTAGATTTTATTGATCATTATTCTAGACAATTAATGATTCCAAATTATTCAATCTTCATACCCTCTCCCATATTTTTAAGAGTTTTATTTATTTATTTTTTTATTAGCAGCCATAGCTCCTTTTCTTAGACGATTTATAATTACAAATTCTTGCGTTTTTAGGCAGGGATCCAAACATGAATATTTCTTAAAACCCTCTTGCTAAAACCCAGCTGTTTTTATGATGTCAATATTGATATAAGTATTTAAAGATTATAATTCTTTGTTAATTATAAGCAGTAGTACCTAACTGAAAACTTACTTAGGAGGTTTTGTTTTTTAATTATTATCGTCTCATATTTCAATAGTTTTAAATTTAAATTATTGAGATCATAAAAAAAATTTAGTAGAAAAATACTCATTTGAGTACTGTTTTATGCAATAAATAACAGTTGTAAATTGTTCTAGGCCCAATTGCTGGTGGGGTATGTAACCGGTTTGGGTTCAGGATGACTACCATGATTGGAAGCACACTTATGATCATTGGCCTTGGCTCTTCATACTTTGTATCTCATTATTTTGCATTTTTATTTTTATATGGATTGACGGCCGGTAATTATTAATGCTATTCCGTTTCAACCTACTCTCATCCAATCCTCTTTTTTTTTTAAGTTTCAATACCAGTACATCCTTTCTGCTCTCATGAGTGTACCCAACTCTGTATCAGTCCACTCTACAGGACTTGTAATGAAGTTATATTTTAATTAAATTTAATTTAGAATAGTTTGTTATATTTGAATATAGGTCAAATAAGAATGAGGGTCAAAAGAACCGACTAAAATGGCTACAATTAAATATTTAATAATTATTGTTATTGGAATCAATTAAAAATTACTAAAACCAATAATTTAAATAGTTCTAATCATTTGTTCAATTGTAACTAGTCCCTCAACCAAATCTGGCTCAGAGGCTCTCAACTTCAAGTCATGCTCCAGGCCACTAAGGAAAATAGGAAGGAAATCAGATAGTTCTTGACTTCAAAAGCTATTCATCAATGACCTGTGTATAACATGCACCTCCCAAAGGGGGGTTGGGTGGAGTTTGAAATTCTTTATTTTATTTTTTTATTATATGACCAAAAATCTTCAACAAATGGTCATAAATGAATATTCATTCAGCTTCTAAGTTAAAACTGCCAAAATATGCTATATGATTGATTCTTTTAATTTGTTTGGTGATTAGTTTTTAAGTTATTAAATGTTAGGATAAACGAAGTAGTTGAACACTGACATTTTTAAATGTTCAAAAGTAAGAGAACAAATTTAATTAGTCAACAACAATTATTTTATTTTATACCAATAATGCATTATTTTTAAGAAATAAATAAAAAATACCGAAGAAAATTATTATGGGCTATTATTTCTAAATATTTGTATTTTACAAATATATGGCGGGTCCATTACATATGACTTTCTTCATTGCAGTAATTTTTCCAATGAGCATCTAGAATGTTCCAGAAGATGAATCGAATTACCATACGAGTAAAGAAACGAAAAATGATTTTCATATACTTAAATATTTCTAATAAAACAATAATATAATAAAATAACATAAATACTTACGTAAGTTCAGGGAGCAGGGATCTCTACTGTCCTGCCTTCCCTTTGGGCATGTGTGCAATATCTTTAGTATTAATATTTACAATTATTCCATCAATTAGTTTGCTATGAATTTAGTATTTCGTAGGTTGTGGAACCTCTTTTGTACTGATGGTGGCCAATGTTGCTACTGGATTCTGGTTTGAGAGCAAACGCACAATTGCAATGGGAATAGTGAGCTCAGCAAATGGTGCAAGTGTGTTTACAATCGGGCTTACCACTTATGTTGCTGAAACTTTTGGTTGGAGGTATTGCTTCCTTGCTTGGGCAGGTAATGATAATTAAGCAATATCATTAATCAAAATGTATTGATTAAAATGTCCAGCATGAGAGACCTATTTTTTATTTATTATTAGAATTTATTAACTATTTTTATTAGAGGTTTTATATGTAAACTGCAAATAATGGATTTCTGTTTGGTTATTAATTGACGTAGTCTATCGTCTCAACCTCTGACGTATCAACATCCTCGCACGCTCTGCTGACGAGAATCCTCTGACATCTCTACATCCTCGCTCGCCCTGCCAAGAATTCACTATATACTAGAACCTAGTTTGATAGAGAGATAAGAGTTTTTTTTGTTTATAATATTTCAAATAGCCAAACAGAGGAACGTTTATTATTGTGTAATTGATAAACATTTATTTATTTTGCATTTGATTTTATTTGAACATTTTATTTATTTGTTATTATATAGGGTTTAATTTATTATTAGTTTAATAATAAAGGTTACATTCAAATGACATGCAATCTGGAATAATTAAATCAGAAATTTTATTTTTTCCTTATCCATTTCGGAGCTATCATTGAAAGGTCCAACTATTTTGCGGGAGCTCAAACAAAGGTAATAGTCAGTTATACACTAATTTAATCAGTTATTAAGCTTAATAAAATTTTGTTGTTTATAGCAATTATTCAAAATTATGTAAAGTGAAATATATTCCAGCTGTAATCACATCCTCAAACCAAATATTTCATGTTCAACTTGTATCTCTGATTATTAGGAATTGGCTATTAATAGATTTTTACTGTAATGTTCCTACTGTTCTGTTCCCAATGTAGTATTTTCTTCATTCCGTTTCAACCTACTCTTATCCAATCCTCTTTTTTTTTTTTAGTTTCAATACCAGTACATCCTTTCTGCTCTCATGAGCGATACCCAACTCTGTACCAGTCCACTCTACAGGACTTGTAATGAAGTTATATTTTAATTAAATTTAATTTAGAATAGTTTGTTATATTTGAATATAGGTGAAATAAGAATGAGGTTCAAAAGGTCCAACTAAAATGGCTACAATTAAATAACTAATACTCAACTTTTTTTTTTTTAACCGAAATCTGGATAACATCATTGATATAGGCGAACAAATAATAATACACACACAAGCACAAGAGCACACAATAAACAATATTTATTTTGAATAATTCTCTTCTTCTTCTTCTTCCCATGGCTCTACAGCCCTTGCAGGGCCCTGGCCTCCGCAACAACGCCTCTCTAGTCCTCCCTGTCAGCAGCTCGACCTCTCCACTGTCCGATCCCCATCCTCTGCAGATCGTTCTCTACATCATCCAGCCATCGCAGCCTGGGGCTTCATCTTCTTCTTTTGCCTCCTGGTTTGCCATATAATAGCTTCTTTGGGTACCTATCTCCTCCCATTCTTTCTACGTGCCCAAGCCATCTTATAAGCGTTGGTTTAATAAATGTGACTAGGTCTGGTGCATTGTATAGGTCCTGAAGCTCTCTATTATTTCTTGACCTCTATTGGCCTTCATTACATACTGGCCCAAATATTTGCCGAAGCACCTTCCTCTCCCAGATCTGCAGCATCTTTTCGCATTCCTGTGTCAGGACCCACGTTTCACTAGCGTACGTAACAATCGGTCTTAGGATTGTTTTATAAATCAATAATTTTGCCTTCTGTGACAAGTGATTACTATCAATATTTACTTATATACATTAACTATCGATAATTTGTGATTGTGCTTGTTTACTTTGTGTTCTTTTCTGACAGCATATACGATACTTTCTGCAAATATGTCCTTCCGATACATTGGCCTTGAGCCGATAGTCTGCTGGAAACAGTTGCAGCACAAACACCTAATAATATAATTCTCTAATATGTTTTAAATTGCTCATGTCAATTACTAACATTTCTAGTTTACAATGATTATAGGTTTGATTGTCATATTATTTTTGGGAGCTTTTTTACTTGCACCACCTCCTATGATAGAACTTGAAGCTAATACATCCTTGGTTGGACCAGCCAATGAGGTAGACCTTAAAAGGGTCACGGTCATGTAAGTAAACTATTATGAATTGCATTCTTAATTGTTAAAATTTAAAAATGTCTCACTTGGAAAAAAATAAAACAAATTCTTAGTATCAAACATGTAACCAACAGCTTTATATCTTAAAAAAAAATCTGTGAACACTCATTTCACTGACCTGATCTAAGGGATATTGTCTAAAAAACCTCTATATAGGAGGTTTATGAATATTTAATTAATTTTAAATTAAAATAATTTTGATGGCACAGAACTTGCTTGTGGTAAGGAGAAAAAGATGAGGTCTTATCCTACAATTCACATCTATCACTAATCACTTATGGTAAGTCGTTTAATATCTTTCTCACCACTTCCCACACCAGAAGTTTTTTTGGAGGACATGATTAGAGATTGTTTTACTATTCCTTAGTAGGTACACTCTGAAGCTTCGAAAGTGACATCAAGGGTGCCTGAGAAGGTCTTAATACTCATGTGGCTCAGAACACTAATTAGCATTCGTAAGGGGACAAATATTAAGCTGGTAGAAAAACTGGAGATGAAAGTCAATATATAGTATAAAGTATATCTCTAACAAGACCAAGATTAGCCTTTAGACCTTGATCCGCAACATATAGATCGGAAATCTGGTTACAGAAGGTCCTATCAGATGCGTATTATTTTTGTTTATCGAAAATGGAGAGATGCTTCTGGCAGAGGCCTATTGTGATGTCACCTTTTTTTCAAAATTTATAGATTTTGCTCCATCACAATTGTAATCGGACTTGTTCTACATTGCAACTTGTTATCTAGAATCTTCAATGTTTCGAAATATTCCATTGAGAATATGAATATAAATAGTCAATTAAGAATATCATTAAAATAATGAATCACAAAAACTGACCGAAAATGTTTATTCAAAATGAAAAACAGATGGAATGCTTTAAATTTCTGATATTAATAAAATAGACTAATTTCTGAGGTAAGAAAAAGGCAGCCATGCATCAGTTTAGCACTTATTGGCTGGGAATAAAATATTCAAAATCTATTTATAATAATTGAAGGGAAGTACTCTTTGTTAACAAATGCATTTAATTATTTTAGTAATGATTGTTTGTCAGACTATCTGCTGATTGTCACTGTTTTGTATTTGACAGGTGTAGATAAAAACATAAAGAGAAAAAAAAAAAGTAATGATTGTTGTTTTGAGTAATGTGATGGCCTATATAAATGTTTAATTTGAGCATTTTAATTTTGTTTTCATTGTGCCAGGGCTTCTGTACTTCCCTATTTACACACTTTATATGCCCATATTTGTAGTATCTTACATGTGATTCTCTTACTCTAATCTTTTCTCAGTTTAACAATATAAACAGTATATTGATTATTGCAGAATCCCCCTAGAGTACGAGAAGTCTAGGGTGCGGAGGTTGAGTGAAAGGAAGTTACGTAAAATATCAACAACAACGGGGATCCCACTAGGTAGGCTATCAAGGCCTTCAGTATCACCAACCTATACACCTGTCGGTATGGGCAAGTTTTTTAGGTGTTGTTTGTGGTGCAACTGTTTCCAGCAGACTATCGGCTCAAGGCCACTGTATCGGAAGGACATATTTGCAGAAAGTATCGTATATGCTGCAAGAAAAGATCACAAAGTAAGCAAGCACAATCACAAATTATCGATAGTTAATGTATATAAGTAAATATTGATAGTAATCATTTATTCTTTGTTATACCTCTTCCATCATTATTATTAGTATTAGTCATATTGTTTTGTTGTATTCATGTTATTAATCATGCTAATTGTTCCTTTTTTTATTTCGACTTACGTCCTTACTACTGTTAAGACAAACAGGGGGGAGGGGTGTTACTACTACTATTTTTTGTGGGGGGGGGTATCCAATGCAGCCTATTGATCTATTGTCTGCCTGGACTGAAGATGTTACTTTAGAATATGGTCTTAGAAAAAGCTGCAAGTCTTAGAATGGTAGTAGAATTGACCAGACAGTTCTGCTTGGTGTCTTTGATACACCAAGAACCTTAGGCTAGATAACCGATTGCACCAGCATAAATGTGCAGGTGTGAGGCCGTTTCATCCTCCACAAGGCAAAATCGACACAACAGTGGTCTTGCCAGCTTTAGTTCGTACACATGTGACTATTATGTTTACTGTGACCTGCATAGATTACTATAATTTTACTAAGTGAGTCCTTTATCTGGTTTATTAGCAGTTTACCTCAACTCACACTTAGGCTAGCAAGAAAATACTTCAAATGCAATTATTTTTTTTAGTAATACCACAAATGTTTGTAAAATGTTAGTACTGTGGTTAAAGTAGTTCTCTCTGAGCCTGATCTGGTTGATTTGACAGCTGCCTCATTGCCTGGTATACCTAAGTGTCCAGTTATCCACTGCTGATGCTTTTAGTGCCCATAGTGTAGCCTATCTGTAGATAAAAAGCATAATTTTCTTTTCTTTTAGCCCCTCTTCCAGCAGCGTCCAGCACACAGTGATTTATTGCGATTACTTTTGACTGAAATACTGCATGCTTGCAGGAGTTCGTTATACTATTTTGGTTTGACTTTTTTCCAGATCCAAGCTCCAGAGCCTGATAGTTGTAAGAGAGCCATCTGTTAAGCGATTAATCCCATTTTTAGGGTTTACCCAGATTATATTTGTCAATTTTGATAGACATTTTTTAGTTTGAATGACAGATTTGATAGTAAGTATGTGAACAGATGAAGCTTAATATCAATCATTTTCTAATTAAAATTAATTGTTTATTTGTTTCAAAAGAAACTCTTAAATTCAAGCTTCTTTTTTGGGTTAAATATGTCTTTTAGCAAACTAACTTTATGGGGTATTTATTTTATTTAAAAGTAATTATTTAATTCTTTGGTATTTTTTAATGGATAAGAATATATTTTTTTTGTGCCTCTACCACTAGCCTTCAGCTATGTAATCACTGGGAGTCGAAAGTATTTGATCGACTGAATCCATTTTTTTTCTTGAAAAATTGGAGTCGGGAATCAGTAGAAGTATTGTTTATGTCTTGTAATAAATTGAAACGTAACTCTAGACCTTTAGGCACAAAAACATTTAAAAAAACAAACAATATTGATAATATTTTTAAAAAGATTGGAGTATTTCTCAAACCTGGTACAATACTATTAAATTAAAACAACCATTATGGAGTTGTCTAGCTAAACACTATTTGTTAAGATATTTTTGTCACAAAGTTTGTTGCATCTTTTTCACAACCAAATTGGGAGGCGATCTTCAGTAAGTATCTTAGCGTTTTATAGTAAACCATTTCATCCATATTGTGGTCTAGTATACGCTATACAATGTTGTTGAGCCGATGATGTATCAAGCAGGAATGCCTCTACACAACTCTGCGTTAGAAACTTATTACAAAAGTCTTAAGGCAAGATTGAATATTGACCAGCTGCTTGGTTCAGGGGACTGGCTTACTGCGGCAGATCATAGAGCCCAGTGGCAGAGATGGTGGGTGAGGCCTAGATGTAGCAGTGGATTGTCCTGCCATAGAGGACAAAAAGAAGAAGATATGATAGTGTGTTCAGAGTGCCTGCATACATATTTCCTAAATGACCAATGCTAGACAACTTTAGGAAGACCAGTTAAAATGTATTATGTGAAAGGTTGTATTCCCTTTTTAGGTTAATGGTTAACTCACACAGTGTTTTACACGAATTTTCAAACATCAAAGGATGTCAGCTAACAATGCAGCTTATTCAGAATTCATGGCTCTGGTTTGAGAACTACTTCCTTAAAGTATCAAAAGAATTAGATATGGCACATCAAAAACAGTTTAGTTTTTAAGTTTTGTTAACTAATTATTAAAACAAAGAAAGTTATTAAAAATAGGATGGGACCATTTTACCACTGACAATGTCCAAGCTGCCGACTTCGAAGGATGTTACAGAAGAAGTGGAATGCACTTGTACAATGCCGGAAGCAGTTACAAGAGCTATAAAGGAAATGGTAGACTGGTCCCTGCTCTGCTCTCCAATATTTTTACTGCTATTAGTGTCTTCAATTTGTGTGTATATTGTCAGATACATTCCATTCCTAGTAATAAAAAGTAGGTAAATTTAACAAAGTTTAAATTAATAAATAATTATGTTAATAGTTTATTGCCAATTGTTAGCGTAATTCCGTTTATTGAATATTTTTATTTGATTGATTGTAATAATCACGTGCATTGGTGACTTCGTATCAGTCAAAGTACAGTAAGCAATAAAAAAATTGGCAAAATTTTTTTTTTATGTCTTTAGCTAAAACATCTCATTAATAAGAAAATGTTCATGTTTTGGATAAATTTATGATTTGAATATTCAAAATAATTAATATAAACAATTTCATAATCAAGTAAATTAAATTTCTCAAAATTCAGTAGTGTGATGAATATTGATTGGTTGTAGAGGTCAAAGGTTTGATTATATTTAGTCTGTTAGTAGCTAGAGATGGATCATATAGGATCTAGAATCATCCCAAGGCTCACCTAGCCTCTATAAAGGGGGTACCCAAAATGAGGGGGGGGGGAAATCTGGCGGTTGAGCGTGATCTAGGATAAGTCTCCTCCCTGCACAGCCGTTGTCCTTGAAACAGTACAGTCTCAACCCGTTCACCCCGTTACGGATTGTAGTGGTGGTACAGGTTTTTCTTTTTTTTTTTTTTGTAGAGGTAGAAAGCAGACAAATAGTTAATAGTAAACCATTAATTAAATTCATAAAAATAAAATATGATGATAGAGGCACTGAACTGTGGAAAAATTATAAAAAGTGAGTTTTTGGATGGTTATTTTTGTCTGAAGTTATAAATATTTACAAGGCCACTATCCCAGTAGGATAGTAATTTGCATGACTTATTTTGCTCGCAAATGTTTTTTATTATATTCTGAAACAAATGAAGTGTTAAATGGGTCATTTAAAAAATGCTATCTTGTTGACTACAGCAAAGTCTCTGAAAACTCACTTGGCAATTTAGCTAATAGAAATCCTCTCTTTATTCAATCCTTCATCCTTAGAATAAATAACAAACAGTTAACAGGCAAGCAGTTACATTGAGGGCTTTAGACTCTAGTGGTTCTAATTCCAAACTCTAATCATCCAGTTCTCTGTGTTTATTTAGTTAAAGTATTCCTAACTCCTTTATTTTATAACTTAAATTCTTCCCTGCATGCTATAGATGTTAGGATTAGTTTGCAATTTAATTTCTAACATATGTTCTATTTTTACCAATTTTTTAAGCTCCTTAGTGCAATAGTCCGTATAATTATGTTATCTAATGAATATTAAAAATGAAAATTTATTTATTCAAGATACAATTGCAATTTTTTTTCTAATTAATGATTAACAGTTAATATAATGATCTAAATATGTTTCAGAATTCAACCTCCCTTATATGCCTCACAATGATGCTTCTAAGGCACTGGTGTTAATGGGATTTGGGTCTTTCATAGCCCGAGGCACTATTGGCTTTATTCTGTATTTCTGTAATAATATAAGTGCCCTGGCAACTACGATATTTGTGACGGTGACAGGAGGAACGGTTCTCTGTTGTTTAATCATAACCCATAGTGTGTACTACCAGCTTACAATGTGCTTTCTGGCAGGTTCTCTTACATGTAAGAAAATATGTTTTGAATAATGTTCTATTAAAATAGTGGTTCATCAATCATCTGGATAATTTTTTGAATACTTGTTAGGTTTTGAAATACCCAATATTATTGTATTAAATATTTCCTTTCAGTTCAAAGTAAGTTTATCTATTTTTTCTCTAAAAACCAAATTATTTTTATGTAAAATTAGGTTATGCTTTAAGTTACATTGAATGAATCCAAAACGTTATAAAGTCTTTTGACCCTGCTTTTCTTCCTTCTACACCACTATGTGATGTAACTAACTATGGTAAAGAATATAATAGTGTAAAATATGTATATTGTAAATTTTGCTAAAATATTCATTAATTCAAATTCTTTTTCACAATAAAAACTTGTGCCTGATTGTGTCAGAACTCTAAAGGATCATGCTTAGGCGGGGAATAAGAATTTTAAAATTTAAAAAATCTTTTGATTTGATTTTGAAAAGGAATTACCTCAACTATTATTTAAAAAGAATAAACTATTTTAAAAATGAGGAATTTTAGAAATTCCAGTACCATTTAATATTCATGCACAAATATTGATTTTCTAAATTAAATAAAAAACAAAAAAATCCTTTTGGCTTGAACCACCCTCACTACTTCCTTCTGTTCCTCCAGCTGACCTAGATTTGTGCAACAACAATCTTGAGAAGCTTAAAAAGCTATTCATATTCCAAAGTTTATTAGAGTATAAAATAAATCTTTTTGCAATAAATATCTATATAACAATATAACTATTTTATTAAGTTATAACCATTAATTATGTTGGACTTGTTTCTAACATTTCAGCTCTCGTCATTACCCTAAGAAGCTTGATTATAATTGACCTCTTAGGGCTCAGCAGACTGACAAGCTGTACCGGTTTATTATTCTTTCTTCAAGGCTTTGCGTCTTTTTTAGGAATGCCAATTGCAGGTAACAATAGTATTATTGTAAAGTGCCATTCTAAAAGATTAAAATAAGAAGAAAAATGTACTTTTTTGCCTATGCTGGTATAATTATGACAGGGTTCTTTAAAGAATATGTCAACCCATGGTCTTGGGCATAGTAGGTTGTTATACTCACTTCTACACCACAGGTAACCCCAATTTTAAAATTTGTTTAGCTGCCACTAGACTCTAGATTCCTCTGGTATGTTTTATTTTGTTCTCTTTCTTCTTCATTCTCCTTATTTCTATGATTTTCTCTCCCATGTCTTATTATAATATACTGCATTGTTTTTACTCGATTGGCCAGTCTAGACCTACTCAACATCAGTACATCAACAGTATATCACTTCAAAATATATTCAGCTTCTTATCATGTCTTACTCCAGTCAACATTCGTCTTTATCAGGACATCTCCAGTACCTGACCCCCCTCTCTTTAGGACTGCTCTTCTAGTCTTACTCTCACTTCATCTTTTAAGATCAATGACTCTCATATTAATAATAACCATTCTTCTGATGCAATCCTCTCTCATCAGATTTCCATTCTTACTCCATGTTTGATATTTCAATTAAAATAACACAATAAATTCCTTCTTAAATGTTGCTTCATTCCCTTTTTCCTAAATTC
This sequence comes from Troilus luridus, assembly GCA_964056705.1. Lineage (NCBI taxonomy): Eukaryota > Metazoa > Arthropoda > Insecta > Hemiptera > Pentatomidae > Troilus > Troilus luridus. The sequence continues at coordinate 88,478,625 of OZ057412.1, read as the reverse complement.
AAAGACGATTCCCTGAACCATGTTATTAAATCAAAATCACTAATTTCTACATTCTCAACATATTCTTTTAAATTACAAAAATCTATTTAAACTAAAAATAGAAGATGTGATAGGGCATATATATCTTATATTTCAAACTATGTCTTCTCTCACCTAATTTTTAGTAACCAAATAAACCAAGATCAAAAGGATAACCTCTGTATACTCTTTTTCACAACAGTTAGATTCCCCTAAAAAGACACCTCATCATCACATTTAATATCCTTTACCAGCAGTCACTTTCCTCAAAAATCTATCAAAAGGAACTGAAAAATGGGTAGATAATATCTCATCTGCTAATATTCCCACAAATGTCATTAGTATTTTAAGTTTAGGTCATAATTTTTCCACACCTATATCGTCTGTCAAAAAAATTGTTCCAAAATTTTTAACTGATATTTTTTACTCCTATCAGACAGAGCCCTATTTTATGTGACCTTTCCTATTCTCTCCGAACTCAATTTCATCAGTATCTCACCTACAGAGCCTGCATACAGAAATCTTATATCCTATTATTCTTTAGCTCCCCATTTTTATGGACCCAAAATTCACAAACCTGACAACCAGCAATGCCCTGTTTTGTCATTAATTTTCCCTTTATAAAACTCAGCAATTTCTTACTCACTCCTTACATATCATTAGCCACAATAATCTATATGAGATTCAAAATATCTTTCAACTGTGTGCTCTCCTGATATCCCTCACCATTTCTGGACCACTACATCCTCACCTTCTTATCACTACACATTACCTTCTTTAAAAAAAGTAGAAAATTAATTTATATCCTTTCTACAAACATCCCTTTTGAAAACACTTTTATTATAGTTTAAGAAAACTGTTCAATGATGATGGAACCTCATACCCCTCTCAGCTGTTCCTGATTCCTTGATCCTTGAAACTCTATCTCGCCTTGCATGGATTGTTCCATAATCAAACTTGAGGACTTGCCTTGGGAAATCTTCTCGTTATTGATATTTCCAACATCTCCTGTTAGGCCAGTGGCCAGTTGTTTCAAGGTCGCAATAAATTGAAGAGAGCTGCATTTTTGATATGTTGTAAGCGCCGGTCTGACTAGTGGAAATCCAAGTTTGCTACCGAAAAAACGGCTGGGAAAACTTTTGGTGGTCGAAAAACCTCGAAATTTTCGGAGTTATTTCAGTTGTTGGCCTATTCCTCCTAATCGGTGCGTTTTTGATAAAAACCATTGGTTGCCATTTTTAATGTAGATTAAATTTGCTATGATTTGAGCCCAACAGCAGCTCTGTAGCTCTAATAGATTCTGAGTTACGTCCCTGTGAAAATTGGTTATGTTTTTCCAAAAATCGAAATTTTATGTTTTGGCCGACATTCGTGAGGAACACCGGTTGGAGGAGTGATCCTACGATGAAAATCATAGTGAATAAATCGAAAAATCGAAGAGAGTTGCATTATCGATATGTTGTAAGGGCATGTCTGAGTAGTGTAAATCCAAGTTTCCAACCGTAAAAACGGATGGGAAAACTTTTGGTGGCCGATAAACCTCGGGGAGACCGGGTGGCTCCCCCCCCCCTGCATAGTAGTGCCTACTTGTACTACCATTAGTTTTTGTATAGCTAATTTACAAGTAAATATTTATACTTTACATTAAACAAGCTGTTTTAGATCGATTCGTTGAGTACAAGTTCATTTTCTTAAAACACCCGCTTTCCCCGATTTTCCTTTTTTTTAATTAAAAAAAGAAGTACAACACCTACAGGCCTCGGTTTATGCTTAAATTAAAGCTAATTAAATTTACTACAGCTTCATTCCTTATGACTTTCATCGTAGGATCACTCCTTCGGGCTCCTCACCGAAGTCGGCCAAAACTTAAAATTTGGATTTTTTGGAAAAAATTACCAATTTTCAAAGAGGGGTAACTCAGAATCTATAAATTCAGAGTCTATCAGAATCTAGAAACTCAGAGCTACAGAGCTGCGGTTGGGCTCAAATCATAGCAAATTTAATCAACATTAAAAATGGCTGCTAATGGTTTTTTATCAAAAACGCACAGAAATAGGCCAAAACCTGAAATAACTCGGAAAATTTCGAAGTTTTTCGGCCACCAGAACAAAAAAGTGAGGGATATGTATGAATAAAAATATTGCAGAGTTTTTTATTCTCTTTATTTCCAGATCGGCTATTCCTAGCCTTACATGGTTTTTTGTAATAATGAATTTTAAACTTTAACACATAGTGAAAGTGTGGGTTTCGTCCCATGCAAGAGACACTCCTAACTGTACATTATCAGATTATTTACAGAGAAGATGTATATATATATAATAGTATTTTTTCATATAAAAGAATGATAGTAGTTTAAATATAAAATATGTAAATAAGTAAACAAAATTAAAATTAATGTAATAATAAACGGAACTATAGTACTATTAAACGGGAAACTAAAAGAAAACAGGATTATATTACATTTTGTTAAAACGATTGGTGAGAAACGTTATCTATTGAGATCAAATCAGAATATCTTTCAAGAGTCTTGGGGATGAAATAGGTTCGCCTATGTTGAATGCTACAGCTCCTTGGACTGCTGGTAATCCGGTCTTAAATCTGGTGTAACACTTTTTAATAAATTTATCAATCGACTCTAGGTTTAGCTCTTGGTGAAGTTGACTGTTTCGTACAAACCAAGGGGCGTTTACTGCGATCCGAAGGATTTTATTTTGGAACATTTGAAATTTTTTTCTCTTTGCTGTAGATACTGCACCCCACACTTCACAACCGTACATTAGTAGAGGTCTAAGTATGGTTTTATAAATTAATAAGGCTGTTTCTGGTTTTAATCTGTATTTTCTATTAATTATCGGATAAAGTAGAGCTAGTCTTGCGTAGGCCTGTGTTAATTTAGTGTTGATATGCTGGTTCCATAAACTCCGAGCTATTTTACAGCTTCTTTATTCCACGAGAGATTGCTGCCATTGAGCACTAGCTCAGGTGGGTATGCAGGGCGTCTAAGGGTGAAAATTTTTGCGCAGCATTTTTGAACGTTGAGGTCAAATTTCCATTTTGAAAAGTATTGTTGCAACTCATTAAGATGACTTTGAAGTGAGTTCCTGGCTATTATTATGTCATCATTCTGCGAGAATACTGCTGTGTCGTCAGCGAACATAGCTATGGAGGTAAGTGGATATTACAGAGTAAATGTACAGAAAGGTGGTGATGTAAAAATTACAAAGATAAAAGGAGGAAGTAAACAGAAAGTTTACAAAAAGAAAAAGTATAAACATCAGAGGTGAAATGTAAAATTATGGAAAAGCTAGTGGAATATAGATAAAATATAAAATGTATGATAATAGACTCCTAGAGAGTTTACATAAGTAAAATGAAAGAAAATGTAACAAAAATGATGTCAAAGAGTAAATACCGGAAAAAGAAAAGTAGAAAGTAAAGATATAAATCTAGAGTATAACAGGTAGAAAAGTAAAATGAACATAGAAAGTAGAAAATATAAGTAAGGGGAGTTTTAAAATGTATACAAATAGAATGAAGTGGTATAAATATAAAATATGATGTAAATATACAAGGAACGTATAGAAATATAAGTAAACATATGGTTTGAGAATGGAGATAGAATATGAAATTATAAAATAGTGATTTATTCATATATATATATCCCTCACTTTTTTGTTCTAATTTTCTATTACTCTACATATATTTTTATATTATCATATTCTTGGTACTGTAATGTAATTTTATAGTTTTGTCTGTTTTCTTTCTTAGCACTGAAGATGACCCACAAAGTGGGTCGAAACGTCGGCACAAAATAAAATAAGTACCCACTTATTTAGTGTTTAATTTGACTGCACCCCCAACTATTTCCTTCCTTACTTAGACTTTTTCCAGTAATATCCCATCCATTGATAGAATTGTGAAATTATTTCTCGTGCAATTTTATTATGTGAATATTTTTATATGTTTTATTTTACTTTTGTTATTTTTTAATTCCTCACCAATTATTTATCATTTAACCGTTTGTTCATTATGTTATCTGCACTGTTATTGTTATTCTGTTTTTTTTTTTATTCTCAGTCATGATGCTTTCCTAAAAGTTAGGCCTAGAAGTATAGAACTTTTACTTATTTGTGTAAAATTCATTGCCCCCACTCCTATGCTTAGCAATTCTATCGTTTCAATTACTAATTTCGTACACTCATGTCCCTTGACATGTCTTCAGTGTACAAACAAAAAAATTGGCTGTCTCGATTTGGCCTAAATTTTTATACGAATTTAAGATTTGTTTACAAATACATATAACAAAGTATTACTTTATATATAAATTTGTATAAAGTTGTATATAAGTATTACTTCATAGTAAATTTGTGTATTATGTTATATTTGTGTTTTATATTCGAAATTTAGCATATTCATTTCCTAAACACGATGGAGTTTCTGGTATATCTTTGGAAATTTACCGCCAATCTTTCATCACTCCACAAAAATCACCTGATGATTTTTCTTTTTATTTATCTTTTACTTCATTAGAAGATGGATGATAGGCAACCAAGACGGAGGCCCGCGCCACCGCTTGCTGTAGTGAAGGATCTCTTGTGGCAGTAATACTCGGGAAGCGCAGTCAGTCAGCAGTTCTCAAAAACCACGTGTTTCCTGCGATTATGCGGTAGGCGCTCTTGGATTTTCGCTACATCTTTGCTTATAAAAGCCTTAATGCTCGGAGAGGATCTAGCTCACACCAAGGCCACAGATTGATCGGAAAAAGCCAACTGACGATTGCATGTAGGACCGGCTTTACCTTATGTGCAGGGCACACGGCGCAGGGTTTCAAGGGGCACCACGAGGGTTCGATTGCACACGGGCGCCAAATGAGCTAGAGCCAGCGCTGATTGCATGACCATGGGGCATGACCAGAGCTGTTGTGAGACCGCAAGATGATGCACAGTTTTCGACAGAAGTTGAGCTAAAGTAACGGAATTACAAAGATCTTGTATCTATATTTTTTCTGCAAAAAGACTGGCGTGATGTTGACCAGATTTTCTTCCTCTAATCAACGATATAGTTTCTGGAATAAATTGGAAGTTTTGAACTTCGGCTGAAAAGGGCTGTTGCGACTAAAATGGTTTCTTGAGATCAAGAATGGTTACTGAAAAGCACGTTTACCAGTGTAACCATGGTGTATCCCGGTGTAACCAGGGATCCAGTGATCCCTTTACTCAATTTTTATATGAACAGACTCTTTACAAAGTTAATTAAGATCTTTTTGAAGAGTTCAATCTATTTTTTTTTCTTTTGGCTCTCTCTGTAGATTAAGGCGATTCATTGTCTTTACGAGGTTGTTATTAAGTCTTAAACATTACCAATTGCATGTTTTCAGTGAACAGCGAGTATTTTTCGAGGAATATTCTACTGTTTGCGTTGGAGTAGAGGTCATCCTAAACTCCTGCTTTCTATAATATCCATCCGATATCTTTATAAGATTTGAGTAAAATTCTTGAAGTGCTTTGACACTAGCCAACATTTACAATATAAATAATATTATTATATTATTTACTTGTATCTTCCCACGGCTTCGCTCGCGTGGAAATTGGTCTGCCACATAAAGTTTCGTGACAGATAATTTTAAATAAATAGCTTAATTTTTTTAAGCTATAAGTTACTCGTACATCCGAAATTTCAGATGTCTATCTTCAAGACTGACGGATTCCATACAATCTTTGATCCCCTATTATATTAAGGGGGAAACCCTTGGGGGTGGAATTGTCCAAATTCCTTTCTTAGTGCTCATTTCATGCGAATTTCAAGATGCTAAGTTCAGTGGTTTCTGCGGTGCGTTGACTGCTGGGTGTGTTAGTAAATCAGGTTACAGTTTTATATAAACTTCGCCTGCGTGGTGTGTTGATAAAAAGTAGCCTATGTCCTTCCCCAGGCTTAAGATTATCCATATCAAATTTCATCACAGACGGATCACCACAGCTGTGAAACATACATTGACACTGATTAACAAACGGGACGGACAGAAGTTTACTGTTGTTCGTGTTAGTAAAGGATTAGTATGTAATGTTATTGGATTTATTGAAAAGGATTACTTAGTATAACGGTTCACTTGTCGTACGGCAGCAGCGAGAAGTGAACTATGTTACTTCATTTGTTTTGTTCAGCGAAAATATGTAGATTTTGCGAGTAAGAAACGCGTGAGCTAGCATACAAACTTTGTCCTCCTTCTTCACCCCCTTAGGGGTAAAATTTCGGAAAATTCTTTCTTATCGGATGCCTACGACATACAAAGAACACATCCTCAAAGTTTCAGGTCTCTACGATTAGCGGTTTAGGCTGTGCGTTGATACCTAAATCAGTCATTCAGGACAAAGCATTTTATATATATAGATTGTATACAATAATGAATTTCAAAAATAGCGAACACAGTTGAAAGATAATACCAGAGGAAACAAAGAGTGAAGAAAATGTTAAAAAAGCGTTAAGGATATAAATGTTATCCCTCCCATTCACTTTTAGATGACATCATTATAATTAATGAATCTGCACGACAGGTAAATCACAGTCACATTGAATGAAAACTCTAAGAAGGAAAGACAGAGGTAGTAGGAAGTAAGGAAAAAGAAACAAAAGTTTTCTTTGGTTGTTTCTGTAGGTTTCCTTCAAGCTTCAGTATCCTCGTCAGTTATATTGACTGCTTTCTACTTACATGGCCATTATTGGTAATTATTCCGTTGGTTGTCGCTTCATGTTGAGTCGCAACATGTTTTAACATTTCATTCGTTTCTCTTTTAATATTTTCCAATGATACTAGAAATCATGAGCCGTAGTATGGAAAAGATAATGTAATTATTGGGAATGTGTGTACTACCTTAATCATTTCATTTTGAAATGAACGTTTCACCAAACATGTGTCAACTATACTTCGAAATGTTAGTTGAAACTTTTATTTCTTAATGAGATGGTTACTGAAATCTAATTAATACCCATTGTTACATTTTCTTTCCTATGTTAAAGCTCACGATAACTTGTATTTTTGGAATAATATGATAAAAATGAAATGAATAAATTGTCAAAAGTTGTTGTAACTCAACTCGAAACGACAACCTATCGAACAGATACCCTCATTATCTTCTATTTACTTTTTTTATTCAACAGGTATTATTATGAGACCTTCCTATTATTTAAGGTTGCTTTCTCGTGGTAGTGACTATTACTTCTTTTTATGTTCAATATAACTATTTGAATAATTTGAATAATTGGTTTAGTTGATGCACATCATTCTATGTATCAATATAGATTCTTTTTCGAGCACGTGTATTAAAATGAAATAAAAAATTGCGTTTTTTGCCACTTAAAATGGTTTTAATGTTTAACATATAGAAATAGTTTATTGACACGAAGTGTTTGCATATTGTCCCTTTCAATTCAGTATCAAGTTAACGATTTGATAAAAAACCATTTCCACGATAGATGTGAAAAACTAAAAACGTACTAAACGTTTGACATCTTTGGAATTCAGTAATATCTGCCAGAAAACCTCCGATTTTAAAGACAAAAACTATGTCGTACAACTTCAATACTTTCATATTATGTAATTACATATTTACAATTCTATTCTTTTCTCCTTTCCTTTCTATTTCTCTAACAATCACCGCTTCCTGGACAATCCTAAAATTCTACTTTCTACCATCTTTCCTTAGGATTTTAATGACGCTGATTGCTTAGTAATGCTCCTTTTGCAGCATAATTTTCCTATCCAAATTCGGAATAATCCCATTCAAATGTAGAATAAGTATCACTTCCTCCACGCCCCTACTCTGGCAATTTCAAACAATTGACGGAACAACCTTTTTTTTAATTGTCGCGGCAAACTCGCCTATACACTTGGGCGTTCGCCCCGAATGAGCATGTGGCCCTCCGGGTGGGGGAAGCATTCCCCCGCAGGTCCACGCACCACATGAGCACAGCCGGGAAGGCAGAGGCCCGAACCCCCAACACGGAATCCAGTCTGCCCTGAGCCCCTTTCAACCATGGTGAACAGAAAACTTCTAGTTGCCAGTTTCTCCTATATTTACATACAGGAAACCATAAAAATAAAGAAAAAGCGATATCCATTATTTTTTTGTTATTTAAAAAAGTTTTCCACTTATCCCTGTTGAACAGATCCGCTACCTAGGACTCAACTTAGACAAACGTCTAACTTGGAACCCTCACACAAGACTGAAAAGACAAGAAACAGCTCGACGCTTCCGACTACTTCAACACATACTAGACAAACGCTCAAAGCTTCAAATCAATTACAAAAGACTTACCTATGTTACTGTTATAAGACCTATATGGACTTACGGAATTGAACTATGGGGCTCCACCAAACCATCAAATTCCTCTCGTATTCAATCCTTGCAATCCAAAATCCTTCGCAAAATCCTAAACGCTCCTTATTTTGTCACAAATAAAACCATCCATAATGACCTGAACGTTCCATATGTTACCGATTTAGCCCATTCCAGATACCTATCATTCCATAATAAACTCCAGGCCCATCCAAACCCACTAGTTTCCATCCTTGGTTCCAATTCCATCCCGGACAATCCTCCTAGGCGTCTGAAGAGAAGATGACCTCGAGACCTTCTATAATAGAAATGTAATTAGAGTGCTACCAATGGGTAGTGCCTCTACACGTCCTTTCATGCATTTATTTATTCATACAGCCTTTGTACTAGATGTATAATATTACAGTTGTACAATTCAATAAAATCATTTAAAAAAAAAAAAAAAAAAGAAGTTTTAAAAACGTTGCGCAATATCTATGTCGCGCGCACGTTCGAATTCACTACTCAATTGTATATAGGCGGTTTAAAAAGGGGTAGTTCAGAGTAGAAATGGGATGTTTGTTCCGCCATTCGGGGAACCGAGTTTTCCCCGTACCCACCGAGCACCAAACCAATGCCTGCTCATTTTGAAGTACCGACAACTCTCGGCGCGGGATGAGCAGTGCGGATCCGTTCGGCTTGCCTTGTACTTATCTGAGCAAATCAGTCCGAACGAATGCTCAAGTGTATAGGCGGATTTAGAGTTGGTCTATCCCTCAATCTATACTATGCTTGATTATCCTCTAGAAAACATTAAAACGAATCTCTCGACTAACTAAGCATTTAGTCGTCATTTGTAGCTCTCGATTTTGGTGTATGATTTAGAGCAACAGGATTTCTTTGATGGTTGTCATTACGCTCTATGTTCTTTAAATTCTTTAATTTAAGGTTTAGTTAATTAGACAAAATTATATATACAAAGTGTTGAAACTTAAAGCTCAGTTTTTGATATAACCTAAATATGCTTTAATTTATAACACTTTGGATTATCATTGTTATAATAATAATAATAAGACGTTTATGAAAATTTTAAAAAAGGATTTAAAAAGCGTCTGCCTGGGGTGAGTTGGCGGCTGGCTGTTGTAAAATACATTTTTATGCGTTGTAACTTACGATGTTTTTAATTATACAAGTTTTATCCAATTAAGTAATTGTTTACTGAAATTATCATGAATTTTTATAGCCCATCATTTTGTATTTTGGAGGTTTCCTGGCGGCAGACAATGTTTTAGCCTTCTTCGAGGACTTTGTCACCTTATATATGCTCAAAAGGAGATGGCTCCGAAATAGAATCAGGAATGGTTTCGGTCCGGTTCTGAACCTGAATTTTCGGGGGCGTACAATTACTTGACTAAACTAGAGAAAAATGTGAAAATTTTAATTTTTGAAAATTTCCTAATTACCCGATTTTGATCCTGAACGCCTCATATACGACCTATGCTACAATATTAGTAACGTCTTTCTTCTCGGATTCCCGGACTATTATTTTAACGCCTGTTTCGGTGGGTTTCAGAAATGCAGGAATTGTCTGTAGAATATCGATAACTTTAGATTGCTTATTATTTAGTTTATTAATGTAATTCGCACAATGAATATTTATACTAAGCACATTATTTTTGTTTCTTGTTGTATTATTGAAAATATTTGTTGCAGAGATTTTAAAAGAAAAGACAGGCTCCCATACAGCAAGTTTGATTTTCGCCGGGTGTGGCTACATAATGGCTGGTTTTTTTAATATATGTCTTGCCCTTATCAGTTGTGGAAAGAGAAAACAATGAGAAAATATTTCGAATTTATTATATTTTATGTTTTATTTTCAATTATATCTTTACTCTTAGTAATCTTAACAAATAAATTATAATTAAAAAACTAAATGCCTCTATTTAGCGGGGATATTCATTGGAAAGGAATATGTAACAACTTATGTTTATGCGCAATTTCAATAATTGTAATAGCACTTTGAAATTATTATTATAAATACGATAATATGATACAATGATATGAAAGAAGACAAAAAAGAAACATTGATTATCATCATATTCAGCTCTCTTGAACCGCCTATGCAGTGACAGGAGGAATTACACCAACTGTGCTCTTCTGCTCCAATGGAGTCCCCTCTTCTCAAAGTCCTTCCTCACCTCTTCTTCCCACTTCTTCCTAGGTCGTCCTCTTCCTGATTTTTCCTCCACTTTTGCTTGGTAGGTCTTGCTAGTAATTCCGTTAGCAGTTCTCAGGTTTTTAAAGCTCTCCGTTTTTTTCAGGACTTAATATTCGACTCTAATAGCCCGCATTATTCTCCATGGCTTCTTTTCTACCCTCATCACTCTTGTTTTAGTAAGATTTATGGTCATATTGGTTGCCAGCAATTCTTCTTTTACCCTGTTAACATTGTGCCGAAGTGAGTCTTTTTTTCCCCAATCACTTCACCAGAATTAATTGAACAGGCGTCAAATTTATTTTTAGCAATAGAAGCTTGTTACGACACCTGTAATTTTTGTACTTACACGATTACATTTTTCGATAATCATGGAAATAAGTATTCTAATTCACATTTTTATTGTTATGAACTAAAATTCACCTCCTAACCTTCTTGACAAGGACCTATTTTCAACTCCTGATATACACTTGTTTTAAAAAGAATTACAATTTTTTATTGCGTTAATTTTAGAAATGCGAGATTTTTTATAAATAAATCGTAACTGATTTTTTTTAATTCGTTATAACGGTCGGATTTAAAGTTGTTTTAAAAAAAATACTTATAATTATCGTGTAAACGATGTTTTGCCGAAGAAAAGTTGTTTCTGTATGAGTGTACCGGGTAAAAACGGCTTTTATAACCAAGTACTTTGCAAATGCTATGTGATTTTCTTTATTTTTCCGAAGTTTTTCAAATTTCTTTTTAGTGTCATTTTTATTCGTTTCATTATCTTTTCATTCATTTAATTTATTTTCACGATATCCGAATCATTAAATTTTCTAAATCTTTAATTAAATCGTTTTAACTTTATTTATATTTAACCTATCTGGCGAACTGTTATCTAGTGTTTAGCATATCAAATTACTAAGATCAACATTCCGGGTTCGTAGCCCTAGGATTTTTAAAGAGAGTAAAAAATCCTTGGTTATGCTGTCCTTCGGAAGGGATATTAAATGGTGATTCCGAGCCTGTACGGTGTAGGATCATATGTATACAATGTAGCATCGTCCAGTCAGCCATAGCATCATAGACTGACGTTATATAAACAAACATACATCAACCTATCCCGAACCTCTAATGATAGACTATAAGTGATTTGATATATATATATATATATATATATATATATATATACTGATATTATAAATATATAACTGAGTTATATATATATATATATATATATATATATATATATATATATATATATATATATAAAATTAGAACAATAAACATTCTTTTTAAAGGCGAAATCAATTAAAGACTCAAATATATGCTTATAATTTAATACTTTTCGAAATTTTGTCTAACATTTTTTACCTAAATTAATAAAAATGAATTTTTCCACATATCCCAGTTTTGTATTTGAAATTTAATCAAATTAGAGCTGTACCATTCTTTAACACTCCACTCTAGAAATAACCTTTAAAACTTCTTTCTTAGGGACAAAATTCTCTTCCGAACAAGCTTATCCAAGTTTAGCTTACCATTAAAATTACTTAACAAACATTTTCCTCTTCAACTAAATATTTTCTAGATACTTCTGTATTGAGTCTAATAGTAATTTTCCTATATCTACTTACCTTTGAGATCCATGCTACTCATCTTTAATCACAATAATTTTTGATTCATTTTCAAAGTTAAGTCTCTAAACTTCTTCAATCCATCAGCAAGTCGACTTCAATAATTCATTTAAAAAATTTTCAATAAGTTCAAAGGTTAATCGATTGGTAGAAACAAAGCATAACATAAAATATATAAAAATAAAACATACAATTTATTAGGTATGATAATAAATATGATCAAATGATAAATACAAAATAAAGCATACCTAGAAACAAACTTGATAAACAGTCCTTTTCAACTCGAGAATATTGAATAAATTGCCACTTACAGAGAATAACAAATGGCAATCAATCATCTGGTAATAAACACATGTTTACACATAATATTTCGCCCTTGTTATTATCAATTAGTATATACAATTAAAAAATTATATAAATGTTAGGAAATGTTATTTCTTACCACAAGGCTTAACAATAGTGTGGATTAAAAAAAATAAAAAATGATTTTGTTAGAAAAAATATGAACGACAACCATATGGCTTTCAGATCACCACTTGTAATATTGAGCTAATTTTCAGATTTATTTAAAAAGAAATATTAAAGTAATCAATAAAATTTAAGAATATACCACTTAACAAGATTGAAGTAAACTTTCAATTTATGTTCGGAGGTAGTGTTTATTGGGGCATATGATCAATTATAAACAACGATCTGTAGAGGTGTATAATTAAAAAACACTTTTTTTAAGGCAATAACTAATACTAATAAGTATTAAGTTTAATCTTATACTAGATCAATCACTGTAACGTAAATTGTACTAGTAGTATGACGTAAGTAGTCGTGCCGGCAGCCATCTGAAACAAAATTTATATTGTTTTACTTTATTATTATATTAATTAGATTGTTTTTTGAATCATTGCTGTTGTAATTGTTTTTAAAAGCTTACTGAAGTGAGTAGCCGATAGTCGAGTGAGAAAAACTGACAAGCTGTTTGTTTTATTTCATTTTTCATGTTCAAATATGTCCTCAACGTATTCTGAAAAATTAAATTATCTATTGTGGCAAACACTAAAAATGTATGATTAATTTTAATAATAATAATCAAGTAAGATTAGGTAAAAACATTGCATTGGAATCAAATTAATAAATTTACATCTTTCGATATGGCTCTGCTGCTCATCATTAGACTCTTGAAAAGTTCTGCATTAAAAGATTGTGCCTGAAAAAGAATTTACTTTAATGTTCTCATTTAAAATATTAATAAAAAAATACAAACAAGCAACAATTCATTTAATTTGTTGGGATATTGTATACAAGATGATAATTTTAATAATAATTGATAATGACGAACTATCAGGCTAATGTTAATGAAGTGGGTTTAACAATGCCGCTAAGAATTATTATTACTCATAAAAGCACCGACAAACCCAAAACTTTTGTGGCGACCTGTGGTCTAGTGGTTAGCGTAACAAACTACTAAACCCAAGATCGCGGGTTCGTATCTCGGCAGGTGGCCCTAGGACTTTTTAAAGGAAGTAAAAAATCCTTAGTTACGCCGTCCTTCGGAAGGGACGTTAACGAGGGTCCCGAGCCTGTACGATGTCAGGTACTCGTTAAAAATCCCTATCCTAATAAAACCTGGATAGGCAAAATTTAGAGCTCCCACTGTAGCATCGTCCGATTAGCCATAGCAGCATTAAGTGACGTTAAATGAACAAACAAACAAACCCAAAACTTTGAAATGACCACTTTGAATAAAATTACGGTATATCCTTTATACAACTAAGTGAAATTATATGGAAAAAATGTTTGGTTTTAGAAATTACAGGCTATCATTATATTAATCATTAAATTTGATCGTGTTTTAATATTTAACTGTCTATGTCCCGATTCGTATTTGTACTGTAGTATTCCGTTACATAGTGTAGGATCCAAATCGTAGTTCCGCATACTTGGTCTTAACTATGTTGACGAGAATAAAATATAATTATACTAATATTTACAAGGGACTCTTAGTTATAAGACAGAATTTGTCTTTCTTGAACATTACATTTAGGTGATGAATATTATTTTTTTTGTCCTTACATTACGTTTAATTCTCTTTCTTAGTGAATGAAAAAGACAAAAATGATGAATTTTCTCAAATCATATATGTCAATTATCATTACCATCACGCAACCCAGACACTTTTGTTCAAGTTATACACGTAATAAAATGTAAATCTATTACCAATGTATCTCGGAAATATGTTGCATCCTCATAATGTGATGGTGTACAGTGTTGTGTTCAGCACGTTATTTTACACTGGTCCGGTTTTTTATATTAACTTTTATTTGAGTTTAATTAATTTTAGAATTGACTAATTAGACCAGAAAAGAAGAAAAACGTTCAAAATAGGATTGGTTTAACGGTTCAAAAATTAATAGTGATACTAAAGATCGCTCAGACAGAACAAAAGCTAAAAATGTATTGATTTTTTTTTACTCAGTTGTTCTGAAACGCTTTGAACTGCTAAAATCTTTACATTTATAATTTAACATAATTACAATTTCCTAACTCAGGATGGTGATTTTGTGCCGTTGTTGGTCTGAGCTGCTTAGGCAACATACAATAATATAATATTTGAGTGGAAAATAGTTGGCTGGATAATTCTAATGATGGGTTGAATAGGTCAGGGTGCAGTCAAAGATAACCCAAAATAAATGAGATTTATTTATTAATCCATCATCAAGGCTAAGAAAGAAACATAAAATGACTATACAAATCATTGCAGTACCAAGGAAGAACTAGAGAATTTATGGTAGTGTGAAGAGATACAGAGAGTATGATAAAGTTATAATAGAATTACACATGGATAACAGAAATAATGTCCAGAATTGATAATATTGTAAAGAGATACAGAGAGTAAGATAAATCATGAAATAACTAGTGAGAAAGAGCAGACATAATAAGACATGAAGTAAAACAGGTGAGTCATAATAAGAGAACCTTGGTATTCTTTAACATTTACAACTTCGGAAGCACGTGGGTTTATGTTATTGCACGCAACTATGCAATTCGTTAAATCTCCAAATGTTTATCCTCAGTACAACCGAAATGAGTAATCCACAAAGAAGAGGGAAAGGGAAAACAAAATGAAATAAAAAATAAAACAAATAGTTTTAATGCTTTTTCCTTTTGATTAATAATCGAGTTCTGGTATGTGAATTATTCTTCACTAGATCACTAGGAATACGCCTAAAACCCATATATACTGTTCAAAAGCACGCAACAGAAACGAATAATTTTCGAAATAGTAGGCAAGGACAACATGAACAGAAGTATACTGCAGATAAAGCAGCAGATGTGATACGACAGCAGGTGATTCCAAAAGTTGGAATTCAGTTGATCGTAACTGATATATCAATTTAAAAAATGTATGTTATATATCTAATCTTCGGGGAAAAGGTTCCAGTTTCAGCCCTGTCAAATCACATGTTTATTGGAAAACATTTTGCAATGAGTATAACTTTTCTTTCAATACAGAAAGACATATGTGATCTGATTGCAGAAGCAGATCTCGAAAAAACTTTATGCGAAGAAAATAACACGAGAATATAGCAGCATCTATTTGATAAGAAATGCACTGACTAGCTGGTAATGGCATTGCTAGCTCAATATACAAAATTGTATTCATGGTAATAAAAGAATTTTCCTTAGTGGAATATTTGCTATCATGGAGTGATAGCTGTGTTCCACAATACTGCAATAGTTTGATGAGCTTTCCTATTGAATTATGTTCTACAAATAAGTCTAAATTTGAATATAATCACAATAAAAATTTCCGTACCTGGGCATTCATGCATTCAGAAGGTGCAATTGAAAGGAGGTTGAGAAAATCGGAATAGTTCTCTACCTCACTTTCGAGAGTATTATTGAAAGTGAATACGAAAAACCATTATAGAATACTTCAAATGAGAGACCAACATTTTCTGGGTTTTGACTAGTATTTTTCCTAAATGCAATATATTGTAGTTCCGCTTTCAAAAGTCGTATCCCTCGAATTCAGTAAATCATTTCACAAAGTAAAGTACCGAACGCCCTCTGAATCCCACTAAAACTGTTGATCTGAGACAATGAAATCTGAGAGCAGTAACATCAGCAAGTGAAGGAATGCCTCTGATTAATAAAATTGATGATATGATAGCAAAATCAGATGTACATATACATGTGTACGGATCGACAATTTTAAGAAATTAGTTTTGCCAAAATATGTAAAGATTTGAAGATAAAGTAAACTTATGCATAGACATATAATGGTTCTATGTCACATTGTCATAATTATTGTTCTCATTATGGAGTAACAAAGTTCTATGTTATTTTATTTCTTCAATAAATATTATCATTCTTTCATTTTTCATTTGCAGTTTTTATGGAATTCTTTATCTGCTGTTCTATGTCATCCGACTGCATTGAAATAAAACTATAATATTTCATCACCTAAAGAATCCCTTGTTCAGAACCTTTGACATTGTTTTTCTCATTTTAATGTATGTGTATCATTGAACTTTGTAATACTAAGGTAGCGATATATCATCACATACGGACGATGTTCCGCCGAATCGACTATTTATTTCCAATGATATCGCTTGTGATAAAGAAGATCGCGTGAGAGCACACTTGTGCGTGGAGAGGCAAAGAGGATTAACCATCCTTTATCTTTCCCAAAGCTTAACACGATATTATTTTCCAATAACCCTGTATTATACGTACCAGTTAAAGTCATTACCCAAATAATATACAATAACTATTTTGTTTGTACAATAAGTTGAACGCTGAGTCGTCCTCTCGAAGGTTCCGAGTTCAAATCCGGCTACGGCAGATAATTTATTGACTATTAACAGCCGGGGATAGAGAACCTGTGTGATCTGGAGACCCTCCTCGGGCTCACTCAGTCTATATAAAGTGGGTAGACTTAATTGAGGAAAAACTGGTGATTAAACGTGATCTTGTTCCTCCTTGGGCTGTAGCGCCCATCAGTGAGTGAGTGAAATTCAGTGCTTAATAGTCAAATAGTTTGATTGAGCAGGTTGAGTTTGTTTGTTTGTTTATTTAATGCCACTTTATCCGGCTATGCTGTGAGACGGTGGGAGTTCAAAAGTTTGCATATCCAGGTTTAATTAGGATGGGAATATTTAACGAGTACCTAACATCGAATAGGCGCAGGACCCCCGTTTAACGTCCCGTCCGACGGATGGCATAACCAACGATTTTTTACTTGCTTTAAAAAATCCTAGGGCCACTTGCCGGGCTATGAACCCGCGTTTTAGTAGTTTGTTATGCTAACCATTTGACGGCAGGTCGCCCCAATTTGAGTTTGAGAAGACTCATTCCAAGTTTTCGTCAGTGTACCACTAGTTGGGGTGCTTCACCTTCCTTGATGAAATAAGTCAAAATGTTTCTACATTCAAAAATATAGAAATTATTTTTCGTTCTATAGACTAGATTGACAAAGATAGACTACATAATATACAATATATACTCATATCTAATACAAATTGAAAAGACGATTTAAATGAAGTGCGTGAAATTTATTACACCTATCGGTGAAAATTGTACACTAGGTGACAAGGTTAAATCCATAAGGAACGATTGGGTAGATGTTTATGATTCGAATCACTACATGACAATCGTAGTTATGGATCATTAAAGAGCTCGATTAGGAAAAAGTGTAAGAAGATTAAAAAAAAAAAATTATTTAAAAAAAAAATTTCAGTAAATGTTTATGAAGAAAACCAAAAATATAGAATCGGTTAGCTCTTACAATTGCTTTTCAAATTTATAATATGTTACCTACGTAAGAAAAACACAAAAGAAAATTGTTAAAAAATCAACCATGTTAAAAAATTGGTCTCCGGGAAAAAAAGGACCTCGAAATATTGAATTATGTAATATATAAAATAAAAAAATCCTAAAAATGTTTTGGGTTCAGAACGTGGTAGAGACTGTTCTGTTTCTTTGACAACGGTTATACAGGGAAGTGATTTGTCCTAGCTCACTCTCAACAGGTTTTCTCCTAATTAAGGGTACCTACTTTGTAGAGGATGGGTGAGCCCCAGGAGGTTCTCCAGATCCCACAGGGTCCATCCCCGGCAGTTAGTAGATTAAATAAATTATCTGCTACAGCCGGATTTGAATCCGGAACCATCAGCAGGGCAAAGCAGCGCTCTACGACAGAGCTGCCTCACTCCCATAATAATACATGTAGTATAATATAATTCATATCTGTGCCTCGGAAATACAACACCGTGTCCACAAAATAGGTTAAATTTTAAGTAAATAGTCATCAATAAATTCTATGACCAATACTTCCAATTACTTATCATTGCCAATAATAATGTGAACGAGTTTCTTTAAGCTGTTTCTATTATTAACGAAGAAACAAATTTACTATTATTAATAGTTCAAAGTTACTGAAAATTAGCTGTCCTAAAGAAATACTAATATTTCAAATTGTGATATGGTGGCTTTTACCTCGGTTATTTAGCTATACCAACTGTAACCGTTAAAAAATACTAAAGACTTTCTTGTATTTCAGAAGCCAAGAGTGCCATCAGGCTACGAGACCTTTATACGGGGTGTTTCAGGGTTATTTAGCCGAACTGAAAATTAGAACTGAGGTCAAACCTCAAAACAAAAAAAAATTTCTTATGGAGGTATGTCAGCAAAACGAGATACGGATCTATAGATTTTCATTGTTATGAATTATTTAGCCATATTATATAAATTAAACTTGAACTCACAGTGATTTCCTTGAGCATTAAGACAAGCAATAACAGAACGGCACTGGATAAACGTTAATGTTCCACTTTGGAAATCACTATGAATAACATTTATCACGAATGTTAATGTTAACATTTTATGAATAAAGTAGATGGAACAAATAAAATAAGTTTAATTTATTTACTATGCCTAAATTAATCAAAACAATGAAAATCTTTAGGTGTGAACATCTTCTAAACAAAGCGTTTGAGAACCTACCTCCGTATGATTTTTTTTCTTGATTAGAGGTCCCTAGTTCAAATTTTCAATTTGGCTACTTAACACTGAAATACCCTGTATATGTTACGAATGAATTAGCATTGATGTAAGATTAAAATTTTGTTTAAGACTTACATTATTAGCTGCTTGCATCGCTGACGTAACTATTAAAACAATAACACTTCCGTTGACAAGAACATCGAAAACAGTGATAACTAGGGCGAGTAAGTCTGCGTAGAGGTCGGGCCTGACGATGCAACGAATTATGAAGTACACCTTCAGTACAATGACCACGAACGAAAGCGTGAGCACGTGTAGAAGGAAAATGTCGAAGGCGCGGTTGATTCTTCCTGCCAAGTCGCAGAGTGCATGGTGAATGTCCACTAAGTTACGGACTTCAGGGCTGTAATGGACATCACTCAACTGCTTGGCGATCGCTCCGAGTTGTCTAGCAATGATGTATAGCAAGACGGAATACTCCCCTGCAACCACCACAGGCGCATTCGTGAAGACGAAATAGCCGATTGCGGCCAAGGTGTAGTCCCAAGTGAACGGTCTGTAGAATAAGTCTGTCAGTTTGGAAACCGCATTCAGTATAGTGATCACTAGTACGCTGGAACTGAAGAAGGTGTTGTAATAGGTCTTCGTTAAACGGTTATCGATGTCGTATAATTCTGAGATGATAACTGGCAAAGAGTTCCTCAATAGGTAGGATTGTATTAATATAATAATCCAAGTTATGGAATAGAAGATAAACACGAATAAATCTATGAGGATGGTTATATACAGTGTCAGCTCTCTGACCAGCATGATTGCTACAAAGATGCCTTGTCCTGTACAGATTAGTCCTAAGCATATCTCGTAGCAGTAGAGCTTCCTGGAAAAGACGTACTTCATTTCCTGGATCCTCTTCATAGGGAAGACGCCGAAGATGACAGAAATGCTGAGAACGGTGGACAAGGTTGCCATGAAGTGAGAGGACATTATACCGGCAGGAGGCTAAGCTAGCTATTGATATTATTGGATCTGGTCATGAGTGAGATCACGTGTGCCCTTCCAATGACTGAGTACTATGATACCATCTAACACCTTTATATGCTATGGGGAATTGGATGAAATATTCATTTTTTAACGAGCTATTACCCAATTTGATCGTAAAATAGCGGTTTTCACGAGCACACCGCAATTAAAATTTTAATGAATATTAATGTTGTACATTTTAAATTTTTTTACTTAAAGAAGATATTAAAAGTGTATTTTTAATTTTTTTTTATAGGATTATAAAAAGTAAGCATACTGAATCATATTAACTTGACAGCAGTTTACATAATGCGGACTATGCGTATAAGAGTTCAGCTTTTAATGTATAAATTAAATTAGTTTATTTAATATACTTTTTAAAGTGAGATACTTTCAGGATAGTAACATAATTTCTATGTAAACATTAACTATCTTGATTGAACCATAATGAATAAATCATAGTAATAATAGGGATAATAATAATAATATGGAATACAATAAAGAGCACGAAGTTTCTCTTTGAAGAGAAATTTTAATGATACTTCCGAAGTTTCTCTCCAATAGTTGTGTTCACATTATTGTCGTTAGGGATCGCAATATCAATTATACTTGCTTTCCTCTCACTCGACTTTATAAGGAGGATATCTGGCCTATTATGATGCACAGTGTGGTCCGTTATAATGGACTCATCCCAATATAGCTTAAGGGGACCTTTTTGTAGTAGTCTATTGGGTTGATACTTATAATATGGTGTCTTTACATCTAGAAGGTTGTATTTCACCGCCAGGGCTTGGTGCAAAATTTTGGCCACATTGTTATGCCTCTGAAGATATTCAGTGCCAGCCAACACTCCACATCCACCAGTGATGTGTTGGATTGACTCTAATGTAGCCGAACATAGGCGACATTTATCTGGTGTTGATGTGTCTTTTAAAACATGCCTTCTATATGATCTGGTGGCGATAACTTGGTCTTGAATAGCGATAACAAACCCCTCTGTCTCGGAGAATATCTTGCCAGCCTTTAACCAAATAATAATATGGAATACAATAAAGAGCACGAAGAAAAGCTTCCGTGTTGATGGCCGCATTAATTATCTGTAATTTAAACGATGTAAACGTTCGCGGAATAAGTCATGACCGAGAAGTTATTGGTTTTGTCGTACTGTCCGCTGAGGGGATTATTGGTCAACTGTTGAAATTAAGTGGGCGGTTTAGACCTATCAATAGTTGGTCGCCATTTTGTTACAATGGGATGGTAACGGATTGAGTGATAAAGTAAATATAGAGCTACTGAAAGCGAGAGCGAGATAACTCATTAGTAGAGCGCTGAGTTGCCGTGCCGAAGGTCCTGGGTTCAAATTCAGCTTTGTAGATTTAGCCCAGCGGCCAGGTACAAAAAAAAGGGCTTAAGGTCGCAATAAATTGAAGAGAGCTGCAGTTTTGATAGATTGTAAGGGCATGTCTGAGTAGTTGAGATCCAAGTTTGCTACCGAAAAAACGGGAAAACTTTTGGTGGCCATGGAAAACTTTAGAAAACAAACATAGGTGGCCATTTTTAATGTTGATTAAATTTGCTATGATTTGAGCCTAACCGCAGCTCTGTAGCTCTAACAGATTCTGAGTTACATTGAGGCCGAAGGAGTGATTCTGCAATGAAATTCAAGGTAATAAATTTAATTACCTTTAATTTATGAACAGACCGAGACCTGTGGGTGTAATAGATTCTGAGTTACGCCTCTTTGAAATTTGGTAATTTATTTTTTGGCTGAAGAAGTGATCCTACGATGAAAGTCATGGGGAATGAAGCTGTGGTAAATTTAATTAGCTTTAATTTAAGCACAGACCGAGGCCTGTAGGTCTAATAGATTCTGAGTGACACCCCTTGGTCATTTTTTCTAAATAGTCCAAATTTAGGCCAGCGACCAGGTGTTTGAGCGTCGAGATAAATCGAAGAGAGTTGCATTTTTGATATGTTCTAAGGGCATGTCTGAGTAGTGTAAACCCAAGTTTGCAACAAAAAAAAAACGGATGGGGAAACTTTTGGTGGGCGAAAAACCTCGGAGAGACTGCGTGCCCCCCCCCCCCTTCATAGTAGTTCCTACTAGTACAACCATTATTTTTTGTATAGGTAATTGTATAAGTAAATATTTATACTTTGCAATAAACAAGCTTATTTATACCGATTTGTGACATACAAGGTCATTTTCTTAAACACCCACTTTCACCTATTTTCCTATTTTCCAAAAGAAGTATAATAACTGCAGGCCTCTTTATGTTTTTAATTAAAGGTAATTAAATTTACTACAACTCCATTTCACTTGACTTTCATCGTAGGATCACTCCTTCGGCCGGTTTCCTCACGAAAGTCGCCCAAAACATAAAATTTAGACTTTTTGGAAAAAATAGCCAATTTTCTAAGGCGCGTAACTCAGAATCTATTAGAAATACAGAGCCGCGGTTTGATTCAAATTGTTGAAAATTTAATCTGCATTAAAAATGGCCATCTATGTTATTTAATCGATTAGGAAATAAAGGCCAAAAACTGAATTTCGAGGTTTTTCGGCCACCAAAAGTTTTCTCATCCGTTTTTTCAGTAGCAAACTTGGATTTCAACTACTCAGACATTCCCTCACACCATATCAATAATGCAGCTCTCTTCAATTTATTGCGACCTTCAAACACCTGGCCGCAGGCCTAATTTCATTTAATCTGTTAACAGCCGCGGATTGATCATTGGGGATCTGGACCCTAGGGCTCACACAGCCTCTATAAGGTTGGTATACAAAATTGGGGGAAACCTGGTGGTTGAGCGTGATCTAGGACATATCCCCAAGAAACTGCAAAACCTTGTCCTTGAAACAGTTCAGTCTCTACCGCGTACTGAACCCAAGACTGTTCATGTGTTGTAGTAGTACCGGTAGGTAGTTCTAAAAGCTCCTGAAGCTATTCGTGTTTGTTCATATCATACCTGATTTATGGTTTATATCATATAACTTTTAAATTTTTTTAATTTACAAAAAAAAAATCTTTATTTACTTTTTCTATCTGTAAATATTGTAGAAGGGATCCGAACATCATTATTGGGCCCTTAATCAAAATTATTGCTTCCTCAGCCTACTCATTCCGACGATATCGTTAGTTTCTAGTCCTGTAGTAGAGTCGTTAGTTTGTAGTAAAGTCGCCAAAAGGTGGACGACTTAAAACAAATATATATATGAACAGGTATATGAGTGATGAACAGGTATATTATGGATACACAAGAGATATAAAAGACAACTTATGAGCTGACTAGCTGACTTATTGCTATGGGCTATTGTTATGACTTATTGACTAATCTACATCTAACTTAAAGACTGCTCTCTCCTTCTCCAACCTTATACCTATCCTAATCTTAAAGGTTGTATATATACATGTAAAAGAAGAAGGGGGACAATGAAGGACAAGGAAGTGAACATTGCTGACAACAAGGAAGCATTGATGAAACTTCCTTGTAACAACACTAATTTACTAAACAATTTGCTTAATGCCATTAACCGATAACTGTAAGCTACATTACTAGTGATTGAATTTGTGTATTGAAATCTTTCCAATTACAGAACGATTTTGATCGTTTGAGTATTATGTTATTCAGACATTCTATATGGAGAAGCTTTTATTTAGTGTACAGGTATTTTTTTTTTTTTACGAATGAGTCAGTAATGACTACGTTTGTTTCAACTGTTCTTTTTTCTTCTTCCATATCTCATTCATTTTCCAAATGAAAATCCAGCGTCCAAATTGCGACTATATGCCTTTTTGGTCTTTCTTGGCCCACGTGTTTGCCATTTTCAGTTTTTCAAGACTGGAACCCTTTTGATCATTATAGTTATTTTATTTATTTATTTCCGGCTTACTAAATATATAATTAATACTCTTAAAATTTTCCATGGGTTATATCTACAGACCTGGTGAATAAGTAGTTAAATCGAATTTTGTCCAGAGAGAGTTAATTGTATTGAGTGAAGGTGTATTGTGCAATTCTAATAGTCTTTGGCAGGTACTGAACTTATAGTGGAACCTTACTTATAATATAGTCTTAGCCTCTTGAGCAATACGATAGTGACACGATTTTGATTAGCCGCATCCCTAAAACAAAGAAGCTCTGTTGAAAAACATTCGACGTCACCACTTATTCATTGGAACAGTAGATTTTCTCAAAATTTGGTATTGTAAGATTCTAGATTTTTCGATGACAAACACGATGGTATGGTCAAACCGGAAAAATAAACGTTTTCAGATGGCTGAAAAAGTATGTCCGTAAGTGGGAAAAACTTGTTTATCCGATCAGTGCTCTGGAAGAACTAGGTATCGTGGCTTTCTCGAATTGCGCTTCGAGCCTATCAAACATCTTCTTCATAGTCAGATTAACAGGAGCATCTACCAAAAATTTACTATCTTTTATGTTTCGAAATATTTTCGTATCTAGGTAAAGTCAATAGTAACGCATCAGTCAATAGTAACCGATAAAGCAAAGTAATCTCTCAAGTCATAGAGTAAAAACCCGGATATACCTTAATAGGAAAAGCTGACGACTGGTTAACGTCATAGGAGCGCCACTGTTCCCTCCAAGAGAGAACCCATGTCACTCAGTGCTACCTAAGACCGTAGCGATGAGTAAACTGGTTAAGGCAGTGGTGGGCACAGTGATCAGGTTGAAATGTCCGGATTGTGCAGAAGTATTCGATCTATATTGGGATATAGCCGAGGATGTTGTGGACGCGATGAGTGGCGAAGTCCTCCCGTGGGTCTGTTCCAGGTGCCAGAACAAGAAGAAAAAAGAAAAAGAGAGCCTGGAAGAAGACCGACTTACGTCTAATCGACGAACGAATACATGCAGGCTAACCTTGTGCGGGGATAAACGTCCAACACCAGCAGAAGAAAACAGTAAAGAAAAGGAATCGAAAACAGACAAGGATGATGAAGTCATTAACAACTCTGAAATAATGAAGAAGGATATTTCCGACATAAAGGAGAGCATCATAGGCATCAAAGAAGAATTAGAGCAGCTTAGGTAATAGAAGTTAATTCCACTAATGTTAATATACAATTTTTATTAGTGATCGCTAATGAATAATATATGATGATATGAAACATACCTAGCATTCATTTACTTAACAGTTTAAAGTAATATATTTATTATGAAAATACACATTTTCTGTCAAAATACCTTTCCTTATAAACTAAGGAAATCTGAAATTTTTTTGGTTTTAAATTAAGGAATATAGCTCCAAAAAAAATTTTTTTTATTATAGATCTGTACAAATATAAGATTATTAAACAATTAAAAACAGTTACTTTTTAATAAGTAAAAGTAACTAATGTACCAAAATCAAAAAATATCCGCAAATTCTGCAATAATCAGGACAATTTTTTTGTAAATCAGTTGTTTCTATTGACTTAAAAAATACAAAAAAAAAAAAGTAAATGGTGGTTTATGAAACACTGAAAGGGTAACTTATGAAACCTTTAACGATAAGTCGGGTTATCAGTATTGATCACAGTTCCTGTAACCTTGTCGAATATTTTATTTGATAAATCGATCGTGCTCAGCATAGACCTAATGAAGAAGCGAGGGTTATTCGAATTGAGGTTGTATAGTTAAAGAATGCTGCCGTAGCGTGGTGCTAAGAGTTTACTATATTAACTGAAAAATATAAAAATTTAACAAAACATAGCTCAGTGTGAAGAGTGGCGAGTTGCTATGCTGAAGGTCCCAGGAAATCTGAAAATTTATGGGTTTTGAATTTGAATATAGCTCCAAAAAATTTATTTCGAGAAATGATTATAGATCTGGACAAATAGATGGTTATTAAACAATTACAAACAGTCATTTTCCAACCAGTTACTTCTTAACCAGTAAAAGTAACTAATGTACCAAAATAAAAAAATATCTGCAAATTCTGCAATAATCAGGATTGCAAATTATCTTTGAACCTGACGCGTATACCTCAGATGAATGTATTGGTCAATAGGTTTATTATCACAAAATGTTTTTTTTTTTAAATAATAGTTGTTCAATCGATTCGAGCTGATTATAATTGGTTTTTCGGTTAATATAGGCAATACTTTACTATGTAGTAAGTACAGTTCTCTAAGTTATTTTTTTTTTTAGCAACGTTCTAAATCAATTAAATACGAATGCCAAAATACTAGCAAATCTCACCTTTTTCAAATCACTTACATCTCTGACTGGAAAATAGTTGACTAGATAATTCTAATGATGGATTGAATTGGTCAGGGGTTGCAGTCAAAGATAATACAAAATAAGCAAAACTTATTTTTTAATTGTGCCGAAGTTTTGGCCTAAGATGTAGGCCAACTTCAGGGCTAGGGAAGAAACAGAAAATGACAATATAAATCATTGCAAATAATCAATCGTAAACTTTTTTTCGTGTTTATTAATTTTCTTATAAAAACACTATTTACCTACTGTAAACATGTTTTATTTTATATTCTTTGGTTACTAACTATGTAATCTCAATTGTTTATTTGTTTCAGATTTCTGATTTTGAACAGACCTGATAGCTAACCATGAAACGCTCATTGTTTATTGTTACCTTCAACACAAATAAATGTGGTATAATTAACATGAACGGTTAATAAATGTTTGAAGAAACAAAATTAAAATAAATTCTTGATACATATTCAAATCGAACAATAACAAAAACATCATTCACTGGCACTATTCAACGATATTCCGGAATTAATGTATACCACAAAGAAGTCCTCGACCAAAACTGATGTCAAGTTTATATATTTTTGTTTAACGTATTTTCGCCAAGACTCACTGTTAATTTTATTTGTTGAATAAATTACACATTGCCTATTTGATGTATGTTATTTTATTTAATGTTACATATTATTTGCGAGCATCAACTCGGTTGAATTAAGTTCACAGAGATAAGGGGACAATCGCGAAATAATTTTATTCTGTATGTTATTTTATTTAATTTGTAGCAGTTACCCCTTCAGTGCATATTATATTATAAAGAGGATATTTGATATGCTTACCAAATTTGTTAATGTTCTATTTATTATTTATTACATATTTATTCAATATATTAATGAATTAATTATTAAAAGATTTTAAGAAAAAGTACTTGAATTGTTATTTTAAAAGCAATTACCATTCTTCCTTTTATTTTCTTAGCTAATTAACATATTGTGTTTGTTCATTATTATTATTAGCTGTAAAAAGGATTGACTATGATACAAACTCAGAAATATTAAAAGAGTAAACTTATTTTTTTCTTTTAACAACAATGGATACCTAATTTTACTAATTACATTTAATATTTGTTTCCCCTCCTCTTTCATTTCTAGTACTTTTATCCTTAGGCGGAAGGGCGGAAAGGCGCAGATTTTTCAAAATATGTGGCTTTTTCTAAGTTTACATCCGACGCTGCCTTTTGAACGCCATCCTCAGAAATGCATCGGAATTATTGACTTATTTTAGGTTAACATCATCCGAGTGACATTCCTAAAAGTTCTCGATCGGGTTTAAGTCTGGAGAAATAGCAGGCCATTCCAACAGCTTGATACCCCTGTGATGGAATCCATCCATTTTTACCTTTGATTTGTTAAGGTGTGAATTATCTTGAAGAAAAAAAACTCTCCGCCTGGAAATATTGAAGACATCCATGCCTGCACATTTTCCCACATTAATGAAAAAGAGTTTTTGCTATTTACTTTTCCAGCAATGCCTTTCAATAAAGAAATCTCCGGAGCTGTTATTGCTCCCAAAACCATGATGCCTCCTCCATGACTTCCTTTTCTTAACCCTTCTTCACTATACTTCAAGGCTCAGCCATGAACCCATCCATGCCACAGAATCTTCAAGTCATGTCAGAGAATTTTTACACTCCATTTTCTCTAAAAGCATGTTATTTAGCATTTATTTAAATATTTCATTTTCTATCCCAATAAATGATATCTACCGCTTATGTAATCATTGCCATATTTCAAAATAAAAAATATTTGTTATTTATTATAATTTTTTAATCATTGCTTTAACTTTTAAATATTTTTATTTTGAAGAGAAAAGATCTCGGGGGATATTGGATCGGTGAAGAGAACAGATTGTTCCTAGGTAGGGAGCAACCCCGGTGGCTCAAATGGTTAGAGCGTTGCCACGTGAAGCGGAGATCCGGGCTCAAATCCCGGCTGGGGGCAAATCTTTTCTCTTCAAATTAAAAATATTTGTTAATTTGATTTACACTTGGAGGACTTTTCCTTAATTTTTGATATTTTACAAGACTTGGTTTCCAAATGTTCCAAAACCATCTTATTTTTGGTATATCTAATTTTCTCCAGGAAAATCATAGTTACTCATTTGAATGCCTGCAGAATAATTTACAAAACCAAGAATAAATCAACTCAACGGGGTAAGTAATTGCTAAGACTCCAGATGCTATATAATGCAGAAACTATTATATATTTTTGAAGAGGATACAATACTCCGCACCTCTGATTCTTTCATATGATAAATTAAGGACTGAAAATTTAGTGATAATAATCTCATAGTTTTAATTTTTACTCACGAGTAACAACATTAAATTACTTAACCAGAAAAATGAAGTTTATTCTGTTAGGGATTGACAGAATCTTTCAAAGACAAATAAATAAATCAGAAAATTTCTGTGAAATCATCTTCATCTAGGCTGTCTATCGGAGTCGGCGGCCAATTGGAGAGCAATATGTTCGACTGAAAGCCAAGCCTGATTCTAAGTCTTTGTCGAACCCAATAACTGAACAATCCATAGAGGCTTATCAAGATCTCGTCCATCATCTGAAAATACTGAAGTCCTGTAGACTATATCAAACATAAAAAGATAGAAGAGGAAATAAAAAATAAAACATAAAACAATAACAACAAATAGAAAGATGTTTCAGAGTATTATTTCCCTTTAGGGAGGAAGTATAAAGCACTACAATAAGAAATTATTTTAGAACAATAGACTATTTTGTAAAAAAAAATTTGTTGAATAAATGCTTTAAATATGCAACTCAATTATTATTTTCGGCAAGTATTCTATGATTTTATTACGAAATCATTTTTTTTCAAGGGGTATACATATGTACCTCGGAGGTAAAGGACACCATATTTCTTTTTTGTATTTTTTTAGGAAATCCAATTTTTACATTACTTAAATAGATTAGGACTTGTTTCTTCGTTACTTATAGAACCAGCTATAAGCTAAAAAACTTAACAAAGCCATCGTCCCCCTGCGATGGACCGGAAGACATGCAAATTATGACCCTGGAGATGCCATTCACAAACTGAATCGAAGAGAGGAGTTCCTCATCTTCCGCTTGCTAACTGCGCATAACAAGCTCAGAAATAACACATTAGCTCCAGTTCCCACTAATAGGGGAGTGCGGAAGAAGTTAACAAAATACAGACCTCTTCATCCAGAAACACTGTATTTTTCTCTGAACAAAGAATGTTGGCGTGGCCTGGAGGATCACAGAACGACCACTGAATCCCTAATTTTAATCCCTGACCCGACCATCTAAGGGAAGAACGACGACGAAGAAGAAAATAACTCATTATAGAAAAATGAGCTTGATTTCAAATATCACTAGTAATCTGGAACCAACACTATAGAAGAAGATTCATGACATATACACCTTCCGTAAAAATGTTTTGATACCATTACGCATTAATATCAAATTAGAAAGTAGTTTTATAACTTATATGTATTCTTTAGTTTTTGAGTTAATTAATGTTACATAAATGCAATATTGAAGAAGATTATACTAAAATAAAATATAATTAGAACTCAGAAGCAATGAAACATTAGTTAAAATGTTTTCCATATTATCTTTATGTCCTTTCCTACTGTTAATGAAATAGATCGGGTTACTCTTACGGGTTATCAACCCTTCTAGAAAAAATAGGAAGGATGTTATCCATTCCGTTGTTCCATCATGAAATAAATATCAAACCGTCCAGGCTGGAATCGAAATGAATCAGCAGTCCCCAGGAACTCATATCATTGTGATCACATTGTTACTTCTTAATTGTTTTAAATATAATGAGGATGAAAATGATCCAGGTGGAAGTAAAAAAATCGTCTCCCTATTTAAGAGAATATTTTTTTACCTCCACCCGGACCATTTCCTTCCTCATATATATATATAAGGTCAACTAATATTATTCAAGGCCTTTTGTCCGAACGTTGGTAATGAAAGTCTACATCAAACTTCAAACGACAATGGGGAAAGTATGATCGATTTCGCTACAGCTAATGCATTACTGGTAATGAGTCAAATCTTTCCTCACAAAGATAAACACAAACATACATGGAGAGCCCCAAACGGAGCATTTAGTTAAATAGACCATATTCTGGTGTCATCCCAACACTTTAATTGGGTGAATGGTGTGAGATCATATAAAGGTCCCAGACGTAGACTCCGATCACTATCTGGTAATAATGAAAGTGAAATTAAGGTATCACCAGTATAGTGATAATGTAAGAATCAAAAAGAGAAATGGTACAAAGAAAGTCTAAAGACACCGGATGTTGAAAAAAAGTTCAAAGAGTGCATAGAGGAAATAATATCTAATATGCTGGCAAATGAGGGAGGTTACGCAATAGAACAGCAATAGAACATACTGCAGCACATAATAAAAGCAACGGCGGACGAATATTGCAGCAATAATCAGCACACACACAGACACGGATGGTTCGACGCGGAAGGTGAGGAGGCTGTAAAAATGGATAATAACAAACGGGCCATACTTCTTATTCATGATACTCGCCAAAAAAGGAAGGAATTCCCTGAAGATCGGACTCATGCAAAGAAAATCCGTAACGGTGTCTTTCCTCTTGCCATACGAGTGCTACCAATCTGTACGGTTCCTTGTTCATTTCAGGGCCTACCGCTTATATTAAACTCCGCCGTGATATCATCTGTCCCCGGGGCTTTGTTATTTCTGAGTTTATCCACGATGTCTGCAATATCCTCTACTTCTGGGGGTATTTCTTCTTCTTCTGTTTGATATGACTGGTTATCTTCGTCTATAGTACTTTCATCACCATTACTATTACGGTGATTTAGTTCATAACTGAAGTTCCTCTCTCATCTATTCAACACTTCTTCCTAATAGCATCGCCCCATTCTCGTCTCTGATCATTGTTTTCCTTGGCTTCCATCCTGTTTTTATCTCCTTAATCTCCTGGAAAAACTTTCTTGTCTCAACTAAATCACAGTAATAGTAATGGTGAAGAAAGTACTATAGGCGAAGACAACCAGTCATATCAAACTGAAGAAGAAGAAATACCCCCAGAAGTAGAGGATATTGCAGTCATCGTGGATAAACTCAGAAATAACAAAGCCCTGGGGACAGATGACATAACCCGGGAATTAATAAAAGCGTTAGGCCCTGAAGTGAACAAGGAACTGTACAGATTGGTAGCACTCGTATGGCAAGAGGAAAGACTACCTGAATAATGGCGGGAATCTGTAGTTGTTACGATAGTTAAGTAAAAAGGGGATCCCACAGAATGCAGAAACTACAGGGGGAACAGCCTCCTGAACGTTGCTTATAAGACATTTGCCTTATAATTATATAACAACCTGGTACCTTACATGGAAAGCACCGTTGGCGATTATCAAGCAGGCTTCCGATCAAATAAATCAACAATAGACCAAATCTTCACCCTCAGGCAACTGGGAGAAAAGATGTATGAATTCGGCCTCAATCTTCGGGCGCTTTTTGTAGACTGAGAAAGCGTACGATTTAGTGAATAGGAATGTGCTACAATCGAAGTATTGTACCGAACAATGGGAGAGATGGCTATCCCTGATTGTTTTAACGAGAAGCACTATGAAAGGGAATACTAGCCAATTACGAACAAAGGGAAAGAATAGTGGACCGTTCAGTGTCAACACAGGGTTAAGGCAGGGTGACGCATTGGCACATAAACAATCCTGATATACACATAGATGGGAGATAGACAATCCTGGTGCAAAATGGTTGAGCTGACCAAGGACCGCTTTATGCGTCTGTCGTGCCACTAGAAGAAGAAGAATATTATTCAAGATTTATATATAATGCTTCACCAACACTTCTAAAGGATAATGATTCAGAAGTATGGAATGCTTTAATTAATACAATTTACACTTACTCGTCACACTACATTTGAGGCTCCTGAATGGCTATGAATTCTGTGTCTTGTATTTCATCAATCATCTCTGGCGGCCACTTAGTGACAAAAAATGTGATGATGAAACCGAAACAGAAAGCTCTCTGCGGTGTCACCCTGAAGGCGATGAGCCCCAGGAGGTCAATCAGGATATCGACCATATCCAGCGACCTAATAAAAACAATCAATGTTAGGAAGGTAAGGTATCATTAGATCTGGTGTAATATTTAGTGTTTCCCGATCAACCGCTAGCAGTTTTAATCAGTTAAGGTTTCAATAAATAGTTATAAGCGAATATCCTTTTTAATTAAATATGGAGTGCTATCGATGGGTAGTTTCTCCACAAGTGTTTTCATGTCATATTATACATTTTTGCACATTTACTTGATATAATACCATTATAGTTGTAAATATCATTGAATTAAATAAAAAAAAAAAAAAAAATTAAATTCATCATTCAAAAAAAAAAATTACTAATCTACTGTATACATTGTAACATTTTGATAAAAAAAATAAATTTTGGTTTAATTATATTGCGTTTTTTCTTCTTTTTTTGCATAATTTCTTTATAATATAAAAAAAAATGTTTAGGTTATATTTTGTTAAAACAGTAATTTTGATGTTCATCAAAGACTTAAAATAACGCTCAATACAGATTAACCATCTACGTTTATGCATTTACAGAGCTCCATCACTAAATCTAAAGACACTGAACTATCTAATAGTCTTGAACCATGATATTCATGATGCTAATCCTAATCTTGAAATTGTTTCAACGATTCCCTACCTTATATTTTTATTTTTCTTCAGCGCTGGTTACTCCCAGGTGATACACACCCTCTTGCAACTACCATATACTCAGCATGCACTGTCAAAAAAAAAGTCGGTGTAACATATTTTTTTCATCCCTACAACGATAAAACCACTTTCTTACAATTCTTTGTTAATTTATTTTCCAATGAGTCTAGAAAACTTGCATCATGAAATTGACATGTGGTTTTAACGAGGTAGTTCGATTTTTAGGTTATGGTGCTTACTTTATATTTATAAATTATATAATTATAAATTATTTATCATTCTATTATTCATAGCTAAAGCTGCCCTATAGTATTTCAGTGTTAACACCATTA
This sequence comes from Troilus luridus, assembly GCA_964056705.1. Taxonomy (NCBI): domain Eukaryota; kingdom Metazoa; phylum Arthropoda; class Insecta; order Hemiptera; family Pentatomidae; genus Troilus; species Troilus luridus. The sequence continues at coordinate 88,445,113 of OZ057412.1, read as the reverse complement.
AAAATTTATACTTTTTAACGGAGGAGAAAATAGTTCCAGTAGAGGCCAAATATAAATTCTTAAATAGTGAGAACAATTTATTAGAAAACAACGTTGCGACCCACTTGGCAATTCTTCATCATGACTTGATGGCAACAAGAATGAGAGACTGTATTATATAATGTATAACTTTATATTATACAATAGCTTTTAAAGATAAAAAGACATATTTCGAATTATAAATTTCGAAATAAAAAATAATACAAATGATAATAATCGAAATAAGTAGTTTTGTACGGTAATGTTATTAAAAGCAAGATGATGTATGATACAAATATATTTATTACAGTCCACAATCTGTCTTTTTAACATGATCATTTTAAGAACACATTATAAAACCTCAAAGGTTCTTATCAACCGGTTTATAAGAATACATCTATTAAATAAAATTACATAAAAACAATTTAAATTTTAAAAAGAAGTTTCTCCTACACTTTATATTATTATGTTATTGGCGCGACAGACTCATAAAGAAGTCCTTGGCCTGCTCAACCGCTCTACTCCAACCGTCCCGATCGCATGCTCGAGTGATGGAGACCTTGCTCAGCCTCAGATCTTCACAGACGGCATCCTTCCATCTAGCTTTGGGCCTTCCTCGAGGTCTTACTCCATCCGGATTTCCTTTATACAGCTTTTTAGCTGTTCTTTCTTCGCCCATCCTATATAAGTGGCTCAGTCACTTGATGCGTTGAATCCTGATGAAGCTCGATATCATTAGGTCTCCATATAACTCACTCAGCTCCTTGTTCCTTCTGATCCTGAGTAGGTCGCTTTCTCGAACTGGGCCGAATATTTGCCGAAGAACTCTCCTTTCGAATCTATTCAGCTTTTCCACGCTGGATTTATTCAGTGTGAGGGTTTCACCAGCGTATGTCACTACTGGCCTAATCACGGTTTTATATATCATCAGCTTGGACTTTAGGCTAAGGAGCTACACTTTATATACCCCTCAATTATTTTATAAATGTTTATAGAAATACTTCGGGCGTTCTATGGAGAACCTGAAAACAAGGACTATATCTTGATTTCAGATATATAGAGGCTGTGCAAGAAAGTATATAAGAGATGGCATATAATTTCCTAAAAAAACACTACGGTTGTAAATAATGTCATGTGTTAATTAAAATATTAATGCTACAGCTTCATCCTACCTTGCCACTGATCCCTTTCTCTGGTTTTTCTTCGTATCTCCACCATAGTGCAGCCTCTGGCTTGCCCATGTTTTATTAAGTAGTCGTCGTGGTCCTTGACCCTGGCTCTGCTTCTAAGATGTCTTTGTCCTGCCCAGGCTTAGAATTAACCTTGACCATTAAATTAGATCATTGCTTATTCTGTTATGAAAATCATTTCGTTTCTTTTACAAGAACTTTCTAACTTAGCTCATTTCGTGCTAATGTACTTGTCAAGGAAAGTCCATAGTTATAGTACACACCAATATTTATCTTATATTTATTTAAAACATTTTGATCTATTCTTATTTTGGTGCTTCAAATGTATTGGTGGTCTGAAGGAATGAAAACTTGTGACAAGGAACCTTTCATCCTTTAAACTTTCCACTCTCCTTTGGAAAAATTTGTACAAGAATCCTTAGACGTAGCATGCATTTCTTAGTCTGATTCCAGACAGCTTGTGTGATACTCATATGATGTATATCTTGGAATGCACCCCCTCCTATTGTATAGATTTAATCATATTTTCTATTAGAAAACACGAAACGTTTCCATACTTGGTGGTCTATGTTATTTTAAAAACTGAATGTGATGTGGGCATAATAACCTTCTATGCCCAAGATTGCGGGGTCGCAACCCGTTGTGTGGATAATTTGAAGGGGGTAGAAAATTCTTGGTTATGCCTGCTTCGCAGGGACGTAAACAGGTGACTCCGGGCCTGTGCTATGTCAGTAACTCGTTAAAGACTCTAATTATACCTGGATAGGTAAAATTTGCGGCTCTCATCGTAGCATATTTTGACTGGCAATATTAAGCGACAAAAAATGAATGACGTCTCGTCCGAATGAATGACGTCAAAACCGAACGGTTCTGCTACCTATCGGGTACCTATTTTTGTAATATATATATATATATATATATATATATATATATATATATATATATATATATATAGAGAGAGAGAGAGAGAGAGAGAGAGAGAGAGGAGAGAGAATAGAATAGACAAATAATTTTATTCTGGGACCAAGTCCCTTGAGAATAACAGAGATGAACAAAATTAAATAAATATATATCTGGCCAAAGGCCTACACCAGAATACAAAAATATTTACATAATATCTTGAAAGTAAATAATTAAACAGGTATATGTTTTGGTAGAGAATCAGAAAATGTATTACAAAACTAAAAGAAAAAACAGACAAATTTACAATAAAAAGAAATAGGCTTATGGAAAAATAGATGAATAAATAATAGCATCTAATAATAAAAAAAATGATATCATTATGAGTGAGAAATATTTACAGTAGTTCATCAATCGTTCAAGTACACATAATACATCTATAAATTATTTATTGATTTTAAAGCATCTGGTAGGGAATTTAGAAGGTGTAGGAAAAGTTTGGATGAGACCTCAAATTCGAAGCGAACAGTTCATAATTTGTCTCAACCTCTTCTCGAACCTGTTCGAGAGGCCACCATATGCTGTACAACCATAGTCAAAGTTTAGAAAGATAAAAGAACTGATGAGAAGCTTACGGATATGTAGCGTTAGAAGATGTCTGGAACGGTGGAAATACTTTAAAGAGCTTATTGCTCGACGGGAAATTTGGATAACGTTGGGTTTTCATGAGAGGGATTGGTCGAAAATGATTCCGAGGTTTCTAACAGAGGAACTGAAGGCAATAGGGTGATCATTTAAGGTTAATAATCAATATATGTGATCTATATATATATGATATACTACAAGAATACTGCGTTAATAAATAGTTTGACAGGCTATAATAACGTATAAAGCAAAACTACAAATAAAAAACTGATTTTATTTATTTTCGATTTTAAATCAAACCACAAACATCGAAAGCAATTTACATGCAATAAGTAAAATTTATTAACCTTTTCCTCAAACTCAAGAATACTTTTCTTGAATTCTTTAGCTCCTGGAAGAACAGCCGAACAGTGACAAAACCACATGAATTCTAAAAATTAAAAAAATGTAATTTAGTTAATCTGTTATTTAATTAATCCATTCATTTTCAACTCTATTTTTTCTATGTCAATTATAAATTATTGTACTTAATGAAGTTGTTAGATATTACTCACGGTACTCCGTCGTATCCCGTATTACGTCTTGTTTTTGTAGATCGCATAGCAACAAATCATCGCAATTCCAATACCTCCAGCTATCACCAGATTTTTCTTTTTCCAACTTTTGTTCTGCAACTGCAGTTAGCCTTTCTATATAACTTATATGTATGTATGTATATATATACCACAGTAATAAACACATAGATATAGCATTATTTCAAGTTGCACTAATCATATGGTAATTATACCACAATAGATGCTATTTTACAGACCGATTGCAGCGATAGGGATTTTATAGTGTTAGAATTATCAATGTATAAATTTAATTTGGCAATCATAAATGCTTATTTTGATATGACACGGGACATAGATTCTGAAATTAATAAATTACAGTCAATAATTGATAAATTTGGTCATAAACATTTTTTAATAGCAGTCGATAGTAATTCCAGGTCTACGTTATGGTTAGACAGTCACACTAACAGACGATGACGAAAATTGGAGAATTTTATAATAATAAATAATCTTTATATTGTTAATAAAAATCAGAATTTACCGACGTTTGACGGACCTAGAGGGCAAAGTAATATTGATTTAACTGTGACTAATTTATCTTTAATGCAGAACATTCATAACTGGAAAATCGGGGCAGAGGAATATTTTTCGGATCACTTTACATTAACACCTACGTACAAAGACGAACACACCACTACTCTAAGTTTAGATTTAACATAGACAGACCTAATTGGGAAATTTTCGGTAATTTACTTAAACTAGAGACAGGCAAATTATATCGAGTAACAAGTGATATCGATATTGACATGAAAGAAATTTTAAACATCAACAATATTCAATTAGTTTTAGGAAAGTTCTCTCTTCGTGTCTGAATAAAGCATGTAAGAAACCGTTTAAATCAAGAGGTGGCGATTTCAAGTAGGATTCATATGCCTAAGCCCTGGTGGAATGACGAACTGACGCAATACAGAAAATAAACTAACCGACTACGAAAGATTTACCAAAAGACAAAGGACAAAAATGACTTACGTACTGCACGGGAGAATCAATACTTTGAAACAAGGCAATACGACTTGAGGATCATCAGGCGGAGCAAACTGACTTCTTGCAAAGATTATTGAACTAACATTGACACTACAAACCCTTGGAAATGATCTTACAAGTATGCAGCTGACAAACTTCGTGAAAAATACACTTTAAAGACGGTTAAAAAAGAAGATGGGACATATACAACTAACATTATTGACTAATATCAATATATTCTTGACAACTTCATTAGAACCGACCTGACAAGTAAGATCCTCCGTATCACACAGATATTAGACTATCGATTATATTCCACGGAGTAACACAAGATGATCTACCTCTTATAGATCCCGAAATAGCTGATACGATTTATAACTTAAAAACTAGGAAAGCTCCCACTTTGAGATGGAATAACCACCGAAATATTTCAATACACTTTTAGAATATTACCCAATTTTCTCATTAAGTTTTACAAGCAGTGTTTCTCTAATAGATTTTTTCCGACAAAGTAGAAGAAATCTGAACTTGTGTTGTTTCCTAAGCCAGGGCGAAAAGATAATAGTATATCTGCCATAAGGCCGATATCACTACTTCCGACGGAAGGCAAGTTCTAGAGAAATTAATACATCGACGATTATCACATTATCTGCATACTAATGATCACATTCATAGAAATCAGTTTGCCTTCACCCCTCAAACTTCTACGGGAGATGCACTAAAAAATGCAACTGATTTCATTCAATATGGCTTGAGTAGAAAAAACTCCACGTTGTTCTAATATCTATTGATATTATATTGATATTGATATTTGACAATCCCTGGTTGCCATCAATTCTACATACCTTAAGAGACAATGGACTGTCCACGGAACATTTACAACTCGATTTCAGACTATTTCAAAGACAGTCAGGCTTGTAATTACAAAGGACAAGTTGACATTGAGATGTTAAATTTAACATCTCATTGTCAACTACGAAAAACACATACTCTAGGAACTCCGCAGGGGTCTGCACTATCTCCCTTATTGTGGAATCTAATCGCATATGGATTATTGATGAGAGAATATCCGCAAAGCGTGATTGCGCAGGCGTTTGTGGATGACATAATTTTACTTACACAAGCTGACAATATTCGAACACTTCAAGAATAAATAGATCAATACACCCAAAAAATTGACAACTGGGCACATGAAAACCAACTAACTTTCAATACTATAAAATCTACATACACGATTTTCACCAGATCAAGGACTTTACCAACTTTACAGGTATAAATTCAAGTACAGCTTCTACAACAAACAAATAAACTAAAATATTTAGGAGTAAGAGAGTATCTTATCGAGCAGCCTGTGTACTTGCAAAAATGATTCCCATTGAGTTGATCGCTCAACAGTACAATACACTATATATGTACGTTGAACAACCTATTAACATTAGAAATTGGAAGCATCCTGCACATTTCCCAGAAATCAAACAACCTACAAAGGAAGATCATGCTGAAGCAGAGATATACACAAACGGTAGTAAAGATTGTGAAAATGTGGGATATGCAGCGGTCATTTTTGAAGACGATGAACTAACTGACGTAAAGAAATACAGACTTGGACCTAATTGCACAAACAATCAAGCTGAAAAATACGCTATACTGAAAACACTAGAATATATACAGACATTCAATTGCCACAGGACATCTATTGGTATGACTAACTGACATCTATTTGCAAACTAGCTGGCAGCCAAAGTACGTTGTACAAACTCATCAATCGCACAATACATGAACCATTGATTGAAGAAACTAGACTTACTTTACTCTACTAACAAAATACAGGATACAGCATTAACTTCAGGTGGGTGAGATCGCACTCTGGCAACGTGGGTAACGAATTAGCAGACGAGGCTGCTAATTCAGCTTCCAAAGACGACTCACTTCTTTCACAGTAAATTGACCAAGACTTACTTGAAACACAGAAAAACAGTTACAAATATTGATCAATGGCAAGACACATGGGATCCGATGACTAAAGGACAATATTTTAGGTTATACATAAATTACTTACATGAATATTTTAGGAATAACAAAATAACAACTGGCTTTTATCTCACACAAATGTTAACAGGACATGGGCCCACAAAATCCTACATGTATATAAATTTAAGCTTACAGACAATAAGACATGCCCTTGTGAATTTACCATCGAGAAACTTACTTACACCTAATATATGACTGCAGACTAACGGACGAACTAAGAACTAAACTGATCAACCATGTGAGGCAGAAGGACAGCTGGCCAATCAGTGTTAGGGACGCATACTGGAAGTATTTTCAGCAATTCAAGGTATTTGCCAAAGCAGTGTTGTTAATCGTCACTACACAAAATCAATATTATAGGTGAAAAAGAATTTTGGTTTTGTTTTCAATAACTTTGTAGTAATTTTGTGATTATTTACTTATTTTTTTCTTTTTCTTATTTGTTATTTTATATGTGTTTTTGTTTCAACAGGTTTAATGTTTACTATGATCAATATTTTGTTCTTTAAGTTTTGTTTTAATTTTGTATATTCAATTTAGCGTTAAGCTTTATTTATAAACAAAACAAAACAATGTAAAGCATAGAAAAAACAACAACATAAAAGTACAATTGTATGTAATGTACTATAAATGAATCAGCCATTTGAGAAACACTCCAGGTCCATTTTTGGACAAAATCGAGTTAGACATATTACATTGTTGGTGAAGGAAAGGCAATTACAATACGCAAGTTTGGAAAATGTGTATATATTATTTGAAAAATAAAATCCTGATTTTTATTAATAATTTGAATTGCTTTACCTTTTATTTCATACCTGATAACATATCGTTAAGTCAGTCATTTGAGAAACAACAATATCCAAAATCGTTTAAATTTTTTTTAAATATCAAAATAAAAAGCTTACCAAACCCTTTTAGAAACATATAAAAATTATATATATATATATATATATATATATATATATATATATATATATATATGATGTTAAATTATGGACCAGCTGAGTTTTTTTTTATTTCCCGAAAGTTTACTTTTTTGGATATGAGGTGTTTCTCAAATGACCGATTCAAATGTACGGAATATGCAGAAAAATAAACGTCCTTCACGTAAGGATACTGCATGATGAAAATATTTGAAAAATGTTTTGTTTCTTTTTGTTTAGGTCAATTTAACAAGGAACATTAATTTCCTCGGTAATACTAATTTTAGAACCATGGTAAAGATACTAATCATAGCCGAGATTTGAAAAAGTAAAGATTTTAAGACATTTACTCCAAGAATGTGAGCCATATGAATGTAGAATACGTAAAATGATCCATGTAGAATATGATCCCTGGACATTTCTGATTATTTGTTACATGCAATATACAAAATTAGTTTTTTCACTAACTACAGTTATGGTAAGACATATAGGATTAGAAGCTTAGAATTATAGCCTTATCACATTGTACTCTGTTCTTATTATTATTGAATTGTTTATCTTTACGCTAGTTTAGTTTATATAAAGAGCCCTCAAAATAGCATAAGTTAGTCTAGTCAAGTCTAGTCTAAGTCGCAGTCTATCACTATGTCCGATTAATTATTGTTATGTCGTGTTCTTTCAAATAAATCTTTTTAAAAAGTAAAGTTCTCTGTCGAAATACATAACTTACGGTTTTATATCTTACTACGGATATTCCGCAGTCATTACTAACAAATTCTCTCATTGTTATATTGTTTTTGTTTTGGATAGTAATACATTAGGGATATTGAGTTTTATTCCTACTTGGCGAATAATGATTAATATTTTTTTTTTAAATGCAAGGATGAATATTTTTTTGTTTTGTAAAATCCAAAAAAAAATAAAAATATCACTTACATTGTTGGATTTACTTATATTTTTGGAAAGAGTCGTCTTGGTTTTATCAGTTTCTCTACTTCGCTGCTGTAAGCAATTAATTACTTTAGTAATTAAAAAAAATATTGTATGATTGTAAATTACAATGTGCTATAGAGTAGAATAGAATGAAAAAATAATTTTATTCTGCGACCAGGTCCCTTAAGAATAATAGAAGTGTATAGAAATAAATAAAAATATATCTAGCCAAATAGCTACATTATTAGAATAATACAATATTTCTTCTTTTCTATATCCATTTTCGGCCACTCCGCCTCATATTCTTGTAAATATTTTTCTTTCACATATGTTGACCATAAGTTCTGATTTTTGGGTCAGGGGCCATGCCTCGCACCCATACATGATTACCGGTCTTACTATGGTTGTTTAAAGTTGAATTTTTATTCTCTTAAGGAAGGAATAGGCATCAACACCGAGTAGAAACTTAGCATTGTCAATAAAATCTTGGTTTTGTGTTAAAAAAATACTTATTAGTGCTCTTTCTTTCGACTGACTTCTTTTCCTCCTATCACCGAATTTCTCACCTACACGCCTCTATATTAGCTTCTGGGCTTTATGATTTTTAGTTCTTATCTTATTTATTCCATTTTTTTGCATAGTTGAACCTTAATTATAAGGCTAGAATGATCATAGAGTTTAACTATGATGAAAATTTTAAATAAAATAGTAGCCAAATAATTATTTCCACAGAATATGAAGTATTGTATGTTGCTTTTGATTTGACAATTTGTTGATTTTACATTTAATGCAATTTTTAAATATTTAATAGAATAATTAGATGTTTTAACTAATTGGATCTCTCCGCAAAAATGAATGCATACTTGTACTACTTTACTGGTTCTCCTCGATGTGGTAGCAGAAGAGCTACTCCTCGTTTCTTGTCCAATCCCGTCAACTGCAGCGAAACACTCACCACCAGCCTGAGAAAATACAGAAAACTAAATATTATTCCTAAAGTTACATTTATTTCAATATGACAAGAAGAATCATCTTTTAATGAACTGATAAAGCATCATAAGTGAGTAAATTAATAAAATAAATGCATCTGTACATGATATCGTATTTTTTTTTAAACACAATAAATAGTAGCTAAATAAATAGTAATAGGGCCTCTTATGAAAATAAAAATTCAAATTTTTCTAAAATTAATAATTAAAGGAGGCATAAAAAAGAACTCGCATTAACTCAAAAGCAAAGGAGAGTTTTTGTAGAACAATTAATTATTAAAAGTACATATGGTAATAAAATTAAACAAGTGTAATGTGCTGAGCATACCATTTTGAGCATTAGAGTTCAATTACCCGAAACCATAAATTACATCCCTAATTGAATAAAAGAAAATTCTTTACCACGTTCATTAATTAGTTTGTGTATATAAATAGTTTTCAAATTTGTTCAAAAAGTTTTCCCGCACGATGATTAAAAAAAAAAAAATTGAAATATATTTTCGAGACAAAGGAGAATCTCTAACAAATAGATTAGTATTTATTAAATTAACTCTTTTTCTCTAACAAATATATCCAATATTGAGTTGTAATTTTAAAATAATTATTTCCAAAATTTAATGAAGATAATAAATCGTGTGTAATCAACACCATGTCTTCTACCTTGCAGTAAATGTATCTTTTATGATTGCAGGTTGAATGATTGAGGCGTTAAAATTGAGTAGGTAGTAGTAAGTCACGAAAAGACAATTTTACAGGAGAATCCAAAAAAACTGTTTTAACAACTATAAACGAAAGTTTCAAGTGGGATTCTATACTGCACAAAAATGATAAGCGATATTGCTAATTTTGTAGTATATACTTTAATAGCATTTATATTGTTATAAATTTAATAAATGCATTAATATTTAATGCAGTATAATATATATAAAAATGAATGTATGTGTGTGTTTGTTTGTCCGTTATGCGCTACTACACCAATCTTCCGATCGTCATGAAACTTTGGGAAGTTGTTCAGTACACTCTAGGGAAGGTTTCTACCTTTTCTTTTTTTTTTTTTTTTCCTTTTTTTTTTGAAATAAAAATTTAAAAATTTCTGGAAAAAAATAAAGGGAGAGTAGGAACAAATTTCGTACGAAATAAATAAATATATGTGAAGAGAAATTTGAATAAAAATTTAAATGACAGTGAAGTGTGAAGGAAGGCACGATTGAGACGTTAAAAAATTAAGTTTGAACACCAATATGCGTGTTCAATTGCAAAATGATGCATCAGCCAATATTTTCGCAAGGCAATTGGCGGATATTGGGAATGGAAAGATGGAAATCGACAAATCAACACAAGGTATCACATTGCCAACGAACTTTTGTAAAATGACAAATTAATTGGAGGGGTTTTCCCAAATATCGCCCAGAATTACAAAAACCATCACTGGCTCAGTTCACGTGCTATATTAGCAGCTACGAATAACGATGTCAATGTCATCAATTTTAGCATTCAGAATCGAATACCAGGTGAAGCAACAACGTATAAGTCCATCGATACTGTGATTAATCAAGACGAAATTGTCCAGTACCCAACCGAATTCTTGAATTCCCTTGATTTGTCCGTACATTTTAACACTAAAAATTGGCGTGCCTATCATTCTACCCAGACATCAATCCACCACGATTTTGCAATGGTACGAGACTTGCAATTAAAAAGATGATGAAGAATGTCATCGAAGCTACAATTTTAAATGGGAAATTTAAGGGTGAAGATGTACTGTTACCACGTATTCCTATGATTCCAACAGATATGCCATTTGAATTCAAGCGCTTACAATTTCCGGTTCGACTCGCTTTTGGAATGACCATCAACAAAGGGCAAGGGCAGTCACTACAAGTGTGAGGTCTAGATTTGGAGCATCCATGTTTCGCACATCGCGTCGGAAAACCTTCAGATTTATTCGTTTACACACCAGTAGGAAAAACAAAAAATATTGTGTATCCAAAAGCACTTGAGGAAATAAAGAAAATTGATTTTTATATATAAAAATGATTGTGAATAAAAAAAATGATATATTACAAGTGAATTTCCTATCGCAGCAACGCGCGACGGGTCAGCTAGATACAACAAGAGCAGAAATTGTACATTATGCTACAAACGTTTTTAAAACTCTTAAATATAGATGCCATCACTGAATACTGTTTTATTTAAACTACCTTTTTATTATTCTGGCATAAATTGGAAAGAAATTCCTGTCAAGTAACATTCTTCCACCTTATAGCCTTCTATGTACATTTTAACTTACGATACACCGGAAGTTCTATTTGATAAGATCACTTTTTTTCAAGAAAATAAATGAAAGAAAAAGTGGAGGGGAGAACAAATCGGAAATATAAATTATTTTGAATTCAATTATAAATGTTATTTTCGATTCAAAGAATTATTTTCTACAAAATCTCAGCTTCACTTATTTTTTTCTTTTTATAACATAAGAGCGATCATGTTGGAAAATATTAACAACCAATTTATTAAGCAATATATGTTATGAATATACTATCCAAAGGGTATAGCCAGATAAGAAGGTAAAAAAAGCCCCAGGCGATATTTGGAACAAAAAAATTGGATCTTATTAGCCATAAAAAGTAATGAAGATTCCCAAATTTTTAACCCAAATATTAAAATTCACCCTAAAAAAATAAAATAAAATAAAACTTAAAAAATCGTTTTTTCTTCATAACTTTGCCAGTTATTATGGTAGATTCCTTTTTTTTTTTTTCTATTAAAAGGTTTTCTTTCACTTTACAACTGAATATTTGTTTAAACATTTTAGGCGCCAATTTCAAATGAACGGGAAACGTTTACAATTTTAAAAATACAATAAAAAAAATTCCTTTTCCACGACAAAAAAATATAAGTTAAGGGAATGATAGAACAATTACTATGAATTATTTTAGATTTTTTAATTTAGTGCAACACTGTTAAAATTTTCCTATCGCAGCAACGCGCGACGGGTCAGCTAGTGCAGTATAATTTCTAATAAATATTAATGCTTTTTATAATAAAAATAATATTAAAATGCTAGGTAAAGTAAATACAACAAAATTTGCGCAGTTTGCAACAATATAATAATTATTATTATTTAGTAATATGTAAATAATAACACTATACATTAATTATTACGATATACAGTAACTACCAATGTTCGTAGAGACTAAAACACTTCCAGTTTTGATTTACACGAATAATTACTACGTTTTCCATGATAAGAAACAGAAGAATGATTTTTTTTTTTACTAATGCCTTTTCTATGCTAACATTTTAATTAAATAATTTGATAGTAAGAACTTCTGCTAGTTAGTTAAGACTATTGCGACAAATTTTAATTATAATCTGGTTACCATCATGGTTTCCTTGGGTGGTGCTTCAGGGCGCACAGTCGATGGGGACATGGGCGTAGTTGTTGCCCGTTGTTTATTCTCCCTCTTCTTATCTTGAGCCAGTGTATTGTCATCCTGCAACAAAGAAGAACAATACTAAATAGTTTTTGTTGAACAAAAAAGAAAGAGATCCAACAAAAAAAAAAAATATTCCATTCACCGCTTGTTTAAAAAATTGTGAATGGTCTAGTGTAAGGTTCGAAAACATTTTATTTATAACATTTATGTTGTTAAGAACACAAATAAGATAAATAGGTATAAAACATTTAAGTTAATAATGGAGTATGATTTTATTCTATCTGATAAAAAGGGTCACTTTTAAGACATTGTTCTGATTTTGAAGCCAATGAATTGTTAATAGCGACAATTATTCGCTGCACTATTTAATTAATTATTGAATAAATTATATTGAGAAAAATTCAGTATGTCAAGTGTTTGAGCAACCTCGAAATAGTTATTGGACCTTTCGATGAGAGCTCCGAAATGGATAAGGAAAATAAATTTCTGATTCAATTATACCAGATCGCATGTCATTTTGATTGTAACCTTTTATTAAACTAATAACATAAATCAATTTTCATAAATTAAATAACTAATACTTTTGATAATGAAAAACAATTAATTAAATTAAATGAACAATTTAAACGCTTTTATAATGAGAAAATGAATTTATTAATACTAACTAAATTATCAACAACTAATTAATAACAAAAATAAAACAAATATTATTTAATCTTACGATGATAAATGTAACTCTATTAAATTAAAATAAATTAATGTTCAAATAAAATCGATTACAAAATAATAAATGTTTGTGGTTTTCTAGTTGAAATGATATAATAAAACTCTTATCTGCGTGTGGAAGTAGATTCCAGTAGATAGTAGATTCTCGGCAGGGCTAGCGGGATGTTGAGACGACAGAAGAATTTCGTCAGCAGGGCGAGCGAAGATGGTGAAACAATAGAGGTTGAGATGATCGACTGGGTCAATTGGTCGAATCTATGACGAAGTTTAAACTAATTACACCTGCCGGTGGGCAGCAAATTAGTATCTTCTTCAAATTCTCACAAAACAATTTGGGCTCCTATAGAGCATACGATGTGCACGTCAAGAGGCTCGTGGCCACACTCACTGGCTCGGTCTGGCCGGAGCTAACAAAAGCCGATCGACTCTCTTTTGTTTTTCTCTCTTCACTTTTATAACATATGTTTTCAAACTTACTACAAATATTACACTTATATCTAAACCAAATAAAATTACCTTTTAAATTATTCTAAACAATTATGAAATTAAACGTTTAAATTATTATATTAAATAAAATATGAAAAATAAGAAAAGATAATGTTCTTTCTTTTACAAAAAAATGATTTAATTTTTTATGATTAAAACTAATAATACTTTATAAGGTTACTACTTCATCTGGCCTTAACATCAAGAATATAAGGTAATTATTCCGTAGGATGTCGCTTCGAGTTGAGCCACGACAAAAATTTTCCTTTATTTCCCTATTATTATATTCCGAAAATACAAGTTATCATGAGCTTCAGTATGGAAAAGAGAAGGTAATTATGGGAAATGTGTATACTTCGGTAATCATTTCATCTTGAAATAACGACTTTTAGAATAAACCTTAATATATTAATAACCGATACAGTTTTAGTTAGAAGGTATAATGCAAAAATAACTGGACTAAATTGGATAGATTTAAAATATTCCATTGGCTTTCCCAGAGAATCGAGCAAACGAGAGAGGTAAATCAAAGACTTGAATTAAACAAAATAAAAAAGACCCGGAACATCCAAAGATATTGGAAAGCAAGCTCATATCTACACAGTGTGTGTGAATAATTCCAATATCAACATGATATACTGGTAGGCTACATAGGGGGAAAGCCCGAGGAATAGCTTGAATTCAGGGAGGACTCTCAAAATATGCACGAAGTGAGGATCATAATTAGAATATGGACAGAGGAGGATATAGAGGATTGAAAATCGGCATCCTGTTGTTCTTATCTTCAGTTATTTTATTTTTATCTACAAAAAAAGTATATTGAAAACTCATCTATAACTTCTAGGGGAATTTTTTTTAATGTAGCTTATAAAGTACCATCCGCTAACAAAATCTGCATTTTAAGAGAAGTTGCTTATTACCAAGGTAACTTAAGACGAGAAAAATCCCTGGTAGATATTATAACTGACACAATATATACAACATTCACCTGGATCACCTATTTGTAAAATATAATTCGTGAGTGAAAAAATAAAAACAAAATATTTTGCTTCTCAAATGACAACTAGTGTGACATTTTTTTAGCTAATGTAATTTTTTATGATAAATATATGTTCCATATTCCTTACTCCAATAGTCTAGGTAAAGTTTGGTATTATATTTGGTATGTTAATGGGTAAGTATTAGGAGTAATGGATGAGCTGAATTCTAACGTTCGATTCGTAAACTGTTCTAGATTGGATATAGGATATACTTGAACATTTTTGTGGTTCCAGTTTAGTTTTTAGCGCCTTTTTGATCTCTGAGTGGCGTATTATGTTGTAGATGCCCGGTTTTATGATGCAAAATCCTAGATCTCGCACAGGGACTGCGCTTATATCTAACCAGAATTACTTTGTGTCTTACAGCGAGGCTTGCAAGTTATAGTAATGCTTGCTGAATTTAAACAGCAGAGAAATAGAAAAGGAAACAAAAGTGGTTGTATTCAATTCAAAATTCCTCCCGTACTCCTCGGAATCATGAAATGTGACAAGGAAGCGCCAATCCGGAATACAATCAGCAGAAATGAGATTTCTGAGAAAGATTAAGCACAAACCAAGAAGAAACCTAGTACGGAACACCACTATCAGGTCGGACCTAAATGTTAAGCCAGCCAACGAGGTGATAGAAGAAAACCGACTGAAATGGCTTGGACACCTCCTGGTGACGGAATTTGACAGAATTGCTACCGAGACTTACCGAACCAAAGTGGAGGGAAAAAGATTAAGAGGACGACAAGGGAAGAGGTGGGAAGAAGAGGTAAGGAAGGATTTTGAGAATGGAACCAGTGGAACAGAAGAGCACAGTTGGTGGAAGACCGGTAGAGTTGGAGAATTCCTCCTCACACTGCGTGGGTGTTCCAAGAGCGCACAATAGGCGATGATGAAAAAAAATGACTTTGAAATTAATTATATGAAGCTCCTGAGGCTCTCACTCTACCTAAAAATTCAGGGAGAACCAGAAACATAACAATATTTTACAGTATACATTACAATATCATATGAAGACTACAGGGGAAAACGAAGTAACCCATTTTTTGTCTAAATTTTAAGGACAGCAAAATACACCCGGAGTCAGTATAAGTCCATGCGGATTGCTGGTCCTGTCAATTTGACAATGAAGGAGTTTTATGTGATCGAAACCCAACTACGGGAAGCCACCTTACTTCGGTCTTCCCCAGATACCGTTCGGATAAATCAGTTTTTCTCATTTACTAACATTATTCTTTTTAAATCTTCTGTATACTGTTTTTAAATCACCACGGCAACACAAAACCTATCTGAAACTAATATTAACCAATTTTGAGAAAAAAAATCGAGTTAACTTGTTTTTCACCTGTAGTCTCCACTTATAATACAATATTCAGTAGTAATATTTGTGCATAAGATTCTACGTACATGTTTTGATGAGATCGTAGAAGTGGAGCCCTTTGCTTTTGGATTTACGCACATCTTTAAAAAAGAGAAGGTTAAAAACAGAATAAACGTCCACCATCATAATCTTAAATAAATCATCATTAATAATCATCTTAAAAAAAAAAAAGTTAAAAAACGTGCACCATTATACAGCATTAACTTAGTATGAAAGCACTCATCTACCTACCAGGCTTTCTTCTCTGACTAGACCAGGATTCGCAGGATTTTTATTATTTTTTTGTGGTATCACCTGTTCGGAATCACAAAAAAAAAAAAATATTATTTTTCCAAAAAATATATATATATATATAGTTCATGCTCAAGTGATACACCTATATAATTCGTACCTGTTTAGCCTCACTTACAGGCGGCAATAACTTGCTCGTTGGGGATTTGTCCTAAAAATAGTAGAATCAAATAAAAAATTCGTCTATAACATCAAAAATCTTACTCAATATCGGAAATAAATATAATGTAATGTTACATATATAATGTAAATTACTGTTACATATGATTTTTTATTTATTTATATGAACTTAGTATTCTAATGTATGTTGATTGTATGCGAGGATATACATAATGATATTATTGTTTATAAATAAATGTATAACATTTTAATTTTAAATTTACATATAACCATTAATAGACCATTTATAGCTTAAGTATTTAGTTGAGCGAATTAAGGTAATTATACTAACAATGATATTATCGTTCTTAACCTAATAGTCTATCTAAATAATTATAATTAGATATAAACATAACAGAATACAATCCCTTACTTCGCGGTCTTTCATAGAAGTAGGTGGAAATGGTGGTGGAACAGGTATCGAAAATTCCTTCACCTCTGATTTTGCTAAATGCTGCAATGTTAAACATAATAATTCAAAAATTATAGAATTAATTGGATAATTAATGAAACGAAGAACACTAAGTAGCTAAAGAGAACAAAAGAAAAAAAATTAAGAAAATAAAATAAAATAAAAATAAGTGAAGGGAAACGAGACTAATAAATAAATCAACTCTAATTACTTTATTATTATTAGTTCTAATAAATTTAAGTGGGTAATTAGACATGCTTACAAAACATTTAAGCAATTCGATACTCATTTTAGAATATAATAATGCTAAAAATGAAAAATAAGTTAATTAACATCTATGTACATACAAATAAACTGTATAAATAACATAAATGTAGATTAAATATTTCTTTGTAATATAAGTTGTATATTTTGTGCTGAGCTTATGCTGCCCATTGTATGTTTTGATTAAAAAAGTAATGTACATGAAAATTATATAATTATTTCTCAAGTGCCAATAGTCGCAAAAACCAGTGTAGTGTTAATAATTTCATATTATTAACGTTTAATAATTAATAAATTATGACATTTATGTTATGTATGATATTGTAATGGCTGAGACCATATGGGAGGCTTTGGGTAACCTCAACTGTACCCTTTATAATAAAAGAGTGAAGTGTGTTTGCGAATTGCCAAATGTGTTTCTTTTATCTTTATTTACTACCCACCCGAGTACAAACATAAAAATTTGCGACGAGGATGCTACTGACAGTTTAATTTAAAGTGTTGAAGTGGTGTTACAATAATGACTACTCCACAGGTAAATGATTTGGCTTCCCAGCTTGCACAATTAACTAATTTAGTTCAACAACTGGCTACCACTCAACCCAATCTACTAGCTGCTAATGTTAGACTAAAAACATTTTACCGAATTTCACGCTTGAACCATACCATTCTGCGAATAATGAATCTGTCCCTTCCTATTTCGACCGTTTCCAAAAACAATTATGTATTACTTTGTGGCGTTGCTGAAGCGCAATGGGCGGATTGTTTACAAGTACATATGGGTTCTGAACTAAACAATACATTACGTGATTTACTTTATCCATCTCTACCAAACGATATAAATTTCAAAGAAATTGTCAAAGTTCTAAGTGATCATTTTGTGGAATCCAAAAATAAGTACAGTGAGGCAATAAAGTTTCGAAAAATAGTCCAGCAACCAAATGAAACTGTTGTAGATTACTCAATGCGTTTAAAGGCAGGGGCTAGATACTGCGAATTTAACGATTTCCTGGACTACTCTCTCATTGTCCAGTTCATTCATGGTGTCCTAGATGATGCACCTCGAGATAGTATTATCATAAAAAAGCCATCCAAATTTTCCGATGCCCTTTAAATTGCTCAAAATTTAGAGGCTACAAGGGCTCCTTCTTCAGAAATAAAGTTTCAGGCAGATGAAAAACTGCATAAGTTTGCACATGCTAGCCGCCCTTATTCTAACTTTAAGTCATCGACACATTTAACCAGTAAATCTCAAAACAGCAGTATGAGTGATCTCCACACCCATAAAAATGACCCTCAGACTGAACACTCCAACTGTTGGGGATGTGGTGGTCGTCATTGGCGAAAACACTGCCCTTTTCGTGATGCTATCTGCAAGAAATGTCATAAAAAAGGGCACATTGCTGTAGTCTGCCGTAGTTCTAATTCATTAAAACCGATTGCTAAAACACACCAAATCCATGAAGATGAACAGATCGAAAAACAAATTCACATCGAAACGCCTACTTGTTACAACGCTCAGTCAAAAATCTCTTATTTTCATGATGATCACCCTATGAACAGGATAGGTATAGAACAGTTGCATGCGCCCCCGCCTCTCATTGTATCTGTCATCATTAATGATAAGACTATTACTATTGAAATAGACACGGGTGGTGCTTGCGCCATGGTCAGTAGCACAACTTTCCATAAAATTTCTTCAGTTGAGAAACTTCTACCATCCACTCGAACTTTTCTGAGCTATACTAAAACCCGATTCCACTGCATTCGTTATCTCCCAGTCAAAGTCACTTTCCGAGGTCGCACATGTTCTTTAAACTTATATGTTACATCAATGGAGACAGATAGCATTTTCGGCCGTGAGTGGATTGATAGCTTTGCTGATTCGCTCACATTTCAAGAACTTTTTCCACCATCTCTTAAAATTTCTTCTGTGGTTCCTATCAATGTTGAAAAACGCCTAGATGAGCTTTTGCTAAAATTCAGTAATCTATTCAGTGAAACAGCAGGTACCTTGGTTGGGCCCCCAGTGGATATTACTTTACGAGATAATCATAAACCAGTTTTTGCTCGTGCGAGACAAATTCCCTATGCATTAAGAGATGCTTATGCTGACGAGATCAACAAGTGAATTGAAGCTGGGTTCTTTCATCAAGTTCAAACTTCCCAATGGGCATCTCCTACACATATAGTCATGAAAGGCAGCAAAATGAGGATAACAGGTGACTACAAAGCTACACTCAATCCACAACTGGTCGTTGATGAATATCCAATTCCTCGTATTGAGGATCTATTTCAAAAACTAAAGGGTGCAACTAAATTCTCAAAGCTAGATATTACAGATGCTTTCATGAGCTTGCCTTGTGGTGAACAATCTTGTGAAGCCATGACTTTGAATACACCAACTCATGGGCTCATCAGACCAACACGGGCACAGTATGGTGTTGCTAGTATTCCTGCTATCTGGCAACGATGCATCAGAAAAGTTCTGGACAACCTCGACTGCGCCAGTAATTTTTATGATGATATAATTGTTTATTCAAACTCTGATGAGGGAATGATTCGAGCACTTGAATTAACATTTACGGCTCTTGGGAATTCTGGTTTAAAACTATGTAGATCCAAGTGTGAATTTCTACTTGATAAAATCGACTTCTTAGGACATACTATAGATGCAGCAGGGCTGCACTGTCAAAAAAACCATATCGAAGCTGTTTTAAATTCACCTTTGCCTTCCACTCAAGGAAATGCGCACTTTTTTAGGCAAAGTCACATACTACCATGCTTTTATTCCAAACTTATCCACCATCACTGCGCCGCTCAGAGAGATGCTTGCCTCTTCAAAATTGGCATGGACTAAAGATGCCAGGAATTCATATGATCACCTGAAAAAAGAACTGACTTCAAATAGAGTACTTACACCCTATGACCCGAAACTTCCCCTAATTCTCGCCACAGATGCTAGCCCGGTAGGGTTGGGAGCTGTGATGTCACAAATTATGCCTGATGGCTCAGAACGCCCGATTGCTTATGCTAGCAAAGCTCTTAATGCCACAGAGAAACGCTACCCACAAGTAGATCGTGAGGCACTGGCTATTGTCTGGGGTATCAAAAAGTTCTTTCAATATCTTTATGCTCGCAAATTCACCATATACACAGACAACAAACCCATTTCTCACATTTTCGGCCCTAACGCTCAGCTACCCCAGTTCACACTCTCTCGTTGCAACAATTATGCGAGTTATCTGGCTAATTTCAATTACGATATTAAGTACAAGGCCAGTAATCAGAACTGCAACGCTGACTTCCTTTCTAGAGCTGAGATCGACTGGCAGTGAAGAATTTTCTTTTGAAGTCAATCGGCTTCAATTCGAGGACCTTGCTGACGACTTCGACAAGTTTGTGCAGCATCAGCTTCGCCAAATTCCCCTAACTTCTAAAGAGATTGCCACAGAAACTCAGCGTGATCCACACATGTCCGCATTGCTGTCTGCGATACTCGAAGGGAAAAATCTCAAATTGCTTGGGTGCAAGGGAAGAGAAACGGAATACACCACCACTGATGGATGTCTCATGCTTGGCCATAGAGTTGTTGTCCCGCCAGGGTTTCGTCAAATGCTCTTAGAGGAACTCCATCTTGCTCACATAGGAGTGGTTAAAATGAAAGGGTTAGCTCGCTCTCTCATTTATTGGCCGGCAATTGATCAAGACACTGAAACCATGGCTAAGTCATGCTCTGCCTGCCTGAAGAATTCCAAGATGCCCCCTCAGTTTCGTTCACATCACTGGGAATACCCAAACGCTCCCTGGGAAAGAGCGTTTCACATAGACTATTGCTCGGTACTAGGGAAGAACCTGCTGATTATCGTTGATGCATACTCAAAGTGGATGACAGTTGCTATCACGAACTCAACTACTTCGCAAACCACAGCTAATATCCTGGAAAATGTCTTTGCTCAGTTCGGTGTTCCCAAAGTAATCGTTTCTGACAACGGGCCACAATTCTGCTCAGAATATTTTCAGAATTTTCCTAAAAAACAAGGTGTTCGGTTTCATCGCACCACAGCAGTTTACCATCCATCGACTAATGGCCAGGCAGAACGTGGTGTTCAGACCTTGAAGAGAATGCTGCACACCTCAGGAGCAACAAGCAACGATATTCAGCACCATATTAACAGGTTTCTTCTTCAATACCACAAGTCTCCTCACCAAACAACAGTACAACCGCCATTCCTTCTCTTTCTGGGAAGAGTTGTTCGGTCCAGACTGGATCTTGTAAAGCCGGATCTAAAGAGCAGGATGACGGAAAGACAACTAGTTAACTATTCAACAAAATTACGTACCTTTTCAATCGGAGACCTAGTCATGTTCCGCTCTTACAGCGATGCAGCCGACAAATGGATACCGGGTGTGATTGTGACCAAACTGGGAGATCTTCATTATGAAATAGACTTCAATGGAAACTACTTCAAGCGGCACATTGACCAAATCCTACCAAGATCTATGGATTCCTCCAGCGAATCGATAAGCGATCTTTGTCTGTCAGACTCAGATGATAAAAGAGGGATTCACACATCTGAGGATCAGAATCCTTCTCATTTAATCTTGCCTTATCTCCACGAATCTGCATGCCTCTCTCCTCTTGATACGGAACAAACCAACTCAAGAGAAACCTCTACCCAAGTTAGCCCGGAACCAGCCCACAGGGAACATGTTACCCAGCACACTCCCCCGGCTACACCAGGACCATCAGCATTAGATTCCAGACGGTATCCACAGCGCACCAGGAAACAAAAAAAAATATTCTCGCCAACTTAGTTAATGGTTGTGAGTGGTGTGTGTGTTAAGTTATGATATGTTATAAGTGTTTTAGTTAAAAATATGTGCGGAGGGTTGTTATGTATGATATTGTAATGGCTGAGACCATATGAGAGGCTTTGGGTAACCTCAACTGTAACCTTTATAATAAAAGAGTGAAGTGTGTTTGCGAATTGCCAAATGTGTTTCTTTTATCTTTATTTACTACCCGAGTACAAACATAAAATAAACATAACAGAATACAATCCCTTACTTCGCGGTCTTTCATAGAAGTAGGTGGAAATGGTGGTGGAACAGGTATCGAAAATTCCTTCACCTCTGATTTTGCTAAATGCTGCAATGTTAAACATAATAATTCAAAAATTATGGAATTAATTGGATAATTAATGAAACGAAGAACACTAAGTAGCTAAAGAGAACAAAAGAAAAAAAATTAATAAAATAAAAATAAGTGACGGGAAACGAGACTAATAAATAAATCAACTCTAATTACTTTATTATTATTAGTTCTAATAAATTCAAGTGGGTAATTAGACATGCTTACAAAGCATTTAAGCAATTCGATATTCATTTTAGAATATAATAATGCTAAAAATGAAAAATAAGTTCATTAACATCTATGTTCATACAAATAAACTGTATAAATAACATAGATGTAGATTAAATATTTCTTTGTAATATAAGTTGTATATTTTGTGCTGAGCTTATGCTGCCCATTGTATGTTTTGATTAAAAAATAAAGTACATGAAAATTATATAATTATTTCTCAAGTGCCAATAGTTGCCAAAACCAGTGTAGTGTTAATAATTTCATATTATTAACGTTTAATAATTAATAAACTATGACATTTAAATAATTCAGGCTGTAATTGATTTAGAAATTCAAAACAGAAAGGTTATTTTAACGTTTTTCATAAATATCTTTTCTAAATAAAAACCTTTACGCTATGGAAATTTCAAATAGATAGTCGGAAATCTTACATTACTTACAGATGCAAAAGTTTCGGCTTTGGAAGGTACAGGTTTTCCGCAAGAAGGCTCAGGAATGTCCTGCAGAATATTAGTTAGCAATGATATGTGTCTCTATATATATGTATAATGTACCCGATCGAATAGAATAGAAAAGTAACTTTCTTATTATTATTATTATTGGTATGGAAATGAGAATGTAACTATGGGAAATATGTATACTTCAGTAATCATTTCATCCAGAAATGAAAACCTCAACAAACTTATATCATCTATATTTTGTAGTGTTAATTGAAACTTTAATTTCCTGATGAAATGATTACTGAAATCTACTCATTACCCATAATTGCATCATCTTTTCCATACTAAAGCTCACAATGATTGTATTTTCGAAAAATACTTACTTTTTTTTTTTTTAATTTATTTATTGATATTTACAACTGTATAAAAAAAAATACATCCAGTAAATAGGCTATGTGATACAAAATGACATGAGTAATGGCAAGTTGAGAAACTACCCACTGGTAAAACTCAAATCACTAGTTCAACTAAGAAGGTCACGTGGCCATCTTCTTTTCAGACGCCTCGGGGGATTATCGGGAATTGAAGAGGAAGCTAGGTTTGAAACTAGAGGGTTTGAGTGGGAATGAAGTTTGTTATGAAAGGAAAGATACCGGGTTCGGGCCAAATCAGCAACAAATGGGACATTAAGGTCGTTATGGATGACGGTATTTTTAACAAAATAAGGAGCGTTGAGGATTTTACGAAGGATTTTGGACTGTAGGGATTGGATACGACAGGAATTCGATGGCTTAGTGGAGCCCCAAAGCTCTACTCCGTAAGTCCAAATAGGTCTTATAATGGTCATGTAGATGAGTCTTTTGTAGTTAAATGGGAGGTTAGAGCGTTTGTCTAGTAAGTGTTGAAGTAGCCTGAAACGTCGAGCGGTTTCTTGTCTTTTCAGTCTAGTATGAGGATTCCAGGTTAATCGTTTGTCGAGGTGCAACCCTATGTATCGGATCTGTTCTACCTGCACCAGTGGGATATTATTAAAGGATACTGAAGGGCAGGAAGTCATTGGTTTACGACGTAAGGTAAAAGTGATTTGACGAAAAATATTAAAAATGAAATAAATAATCTTTTAAAACATGTTCTTACTCAATTAGAAGCGACAACCTGCGGAACAGATACCATTCTATCTGCACATAATCGGTGTTCAGGTCAATAAATTTTTAAAGCTTAAATACAAGCTTTTTTGCACCCTTGCCGTATATATTCAAGATATTCCGCTTAACCTCCCGAAACCATTTTTCGACGGCTTCTTGGACCGGTCATTGGTAAATCGTTGTTTACCCAAAAACTCAATAGTTTATTGAAAATATGGTAATCTGACAGTGCTAGGTCTAGTCAGAAAACCCCTTATTCCAAGTGTGACCTTTTTATCCAAGTGTGACAAGCAGGTCCTGAGTGACCCGGGCGGTATGGGCTCTATTCCGTCCGTTGTCACGAAGGAAGGACACACCACGAATAAGCATTCCCTCCATTTGGTTTAAATCCTGTTCAGCGTCTCACCGAATGCTGCAGCATTGATAGTCGTTCTTTTGGGCATAACAATGACCAGCAAGATCCCTTTCCGGACATACAAGACAGATGCCATTATCTTCATTGAAAAGTAGACTTTACATTTTTTGGTTGAATGTATTTACATTTGGGTATTCCGCCACTGTAGAGACTTCCTTTTTTACACATGAGTGCAGTGACACAACATCGTTTCGTCCCTAGTCGCAATTGAGTCAAGAACATATTTCACACCTGCTGTATAATTGTAACCTTAGTTGCTGGACGTTACTCATACATTGAATAAAAAAGAAATCTGCTATTAAAAACCTGTTCGAAAATCATAAGGTATAAAAATTCGAAGTATAAAATTAGAAAATCGATAGTATAAAAAATTACTAAATGAGATTTTAAAATCTATATGAATAAAAGGGGAAGGGACTAGTATTATTATTGCGGTTATCCTTTTTTTTGTTTGCTCCCTGTATTTTTATCGAGATCTATCAAATGCAAAAGTTGGCAGATTAACTGGTAGTAAAATAATACAAAATGCCATGAAAGGCATGAGGAGTGGTTATCTTTGACCTTAATATTAAGATAGGTAGGTATCATTTCTGGTACTTTACTATAACCAACCAATTTTGCGTTTTTGGCAGGAACTGGGGGAGCGAGCGTTGTATTTTCTTCAACAGCAACTTTATTCCTCTAAAAAGAAATCATTATTCAAGATAGAATATATGGCTACATCTAATCATAAATCATTAATCGTTTTAGTAATACCAACCTCTTCTGATGCTACACGAGGACTTGGAAGTTGACTTATCAGATCTATGGTGCTTTCTTCAACCGAATTAGAAAAAATCTCATCGAGTTTCAATCTGTTCGTCCCTTCCTCGTGCTGTTGCAAAACAGAACAAAATGTAAACATAAGAGAGATGGATATAGCGGTAAGTTATTCCAAATGACGCAGTTTTAAATAGATACTTATGATCTATTTAATTTAAGCAGTCATCATTATTAGCATTGCAGCGAAGTGAATGAATAAAGTAGCAGTTGTCATCTACAAAATGTTTCCCTATTTTAATAAAAATCTAGGCTAAGCCCTAAAAACAAACTAATCCTTTACAAAAAAGCATTCCGCTCATTGATAACCTATGCCTCACCTGTCAATCTGCGCCAAAAAATTATAGAAAGTTTGAAAGGGTACAAAACCTATGCATGAGGATTATTAATAATTATCCCCGCTACACGAAAATACCTACTATGCTTAGAGATCTTGAGCTTCCCACCATAAAACAATATGTTTCAGCTCAAACAAAAGTATACTTCGAAAAAACTCCAGCTTCCAGTTATTTTTAATAGTTCATTTATTTTCTGTTTAATTATAATTATTATATTTATTTACTTTATTATTATCATTTTTATTTATTTATTTTATTATTATTTTTTAAGCGTTTTTTTCTAAATTTTTTCTGCTATTGTAAAACTTATTTATAAAAGATTACTTTAATGAATTAAAATCACTGTTCTTTAAACATGTAAAGGAAGTCTGGTACATCTATTCACACTTATGCTGCTTGTATGTGTAAAATTGCAAATAAAGTTGTTGTTTTTTTTTAAAGTAACAGTTGTACCGAAGTTTTAAAATTAAAATGCAGTTGTACCTTTGGTGCTTAAAATTAAAATGCTAAGAAATTATGTTGCCTTATGAAATGAATTATCCATATCAAATATGTTTTGGTATCTGTTCCGCAGGTTGTCGCTCCGAGTCGAGTCACAACACATTTTAACTCTTTATTTGTTTGATTTTTCAAAAATAAAATATATCGTAAGCTTTAATATAGATAATAGAATGTAGTTTTGGTTAATGCGTATACTTCGGTGATCATCTCATCGAGAAATAAAAGTTTCAACTAACATTTCGAAGTATAGATGATACAAGTTTGTTGAAACGTTCATGTCTAGATGAAATGATCACCGAAGTATAAGCATTGACTCAACTCGAAGCAACAACCTGGGGAATAATTACATTTTATTATTATTATTATTTCTTTTTTATTATACAAACCTAAAGTCAAAAAAGAGTATCAGGTAAAGAAGAAATACTTATTGTAAAGAATTTGTACAAAAACAATACAACAATAATATTTCACACTAAAATAACATATTTAAATGCCTAAACTCACTTTTATTACCTTACATTCGCCGGTATTTGAAGATCTCTCCGTACCATTATCACTCTTAGCACATTTCATTGGTTTTTCTACAATATTCATAACTGAAGTGGAAGGAGACTGTAAAAAAGATTTAAAAACATAATAAAATATCCCGTCTTGTAATTAAGTTCTAATAGATTTCTCATTAATTAGATCATAATAGTTAAGAAGAAGTTTATTGATTCCTAGTAAGTATTTTTATTATATATAGTTATATATATAATAAAATAATATATATTTATATATATATATATATATATATATATATATATATATATATATATATATATATATATATATATAAATGAGCCATGGTGATGAACCTTTAAATTTGACCCTAACCTCTTATCTTGTAGCATTAGTTGTGTAAAATATACACTAGTACATGTTATTCTTTATTAACGGTTATCAACATTTCTCAAAGATCCAGGATAATAAAATAATCTTTTGACCTAGTAACTTGGCAAAATAAAAAAGGTCTCATAGCTTTTAAAAATAAATAAAAATAAAATTTAGTAGGTATCCTATGGTAAATAAATACCAATTGTTCTTTCGATGGGGTTGTTTCATTGGACGTAGAATGTACTGCTTTGGCCGATGACAATACAGTATCCCTATTCTAAAAAAATAAATACACAATTAAAAACAAAATAAATTTGAAGCACTATAGCAACATCTTACTATTAAGATTATTTTAAATATTAATTAAATGAATTTGCAATATTTTGTTTTCAAAATTGGAATTAGATTTCCATGTTTCTGAAGCTATTATGCAATAGAAACATTTTCCTAAGGTTTTTTTTCCTTCCAACTGCTATTCGTATATTAATTAAGATTCGATTTTAAGAAATAAATCATATAATTATCAATTCAAGTTAAATAAATTCCTAAGTCATTTTCATAATAAAAGAGAATAAAAATAAATACACAAACAATACAAACCACGTAGGGTGTCTTGAATTCATATACTAATAACTAACGTATATCACAATTTTTTGTAAACCATTCATAACACTTTTCTTTCTTTATAGCCATAAATAAAAAAAAATAATGTGGAACATTAAAACTTATTAGCATTGATTTTTGAATTTTTCAACTTACTTTATTATATTTACATTCTCCTGCACTTGAGCATTTTCGATTCTTAATGTGCTGCTTCGGTTCTTCCACGATCTTGGTGTTTCCAATTGGAGTATTCTGCAAATTGAAACTGATCACTTGTGTTATACTGTATTCTGATTATCAATGTAATGGTTAATAATAATAATTAGGCTTAGCGAATGCTGAGGGCTCGAACTGAAGGCTGGAAGCTGAGGGTCTTTTCTAAAAAACCCACATCAGTTACTTTTAGTATCAGTTACTTTTATCGATAACTGTTATAACCTAATAGAAATAATATTGTAAAGAAAGATAAAATCATGTAGTTTACTTGCAGTACATATGATTTACTCAGTCATAAAAATAAATTTCTTAGAATTGACGAAAATAGTTAAAAATCAAGAATCAAGCATAAAATATGCTCAAGATAAGGGGGTATTATACATCAAAAAGGACTATGTTCCAAGGGACATGAAATGAACCTCAGTATTAGTTAAAATCGTTTTTCAAGATGGAAATGCAGTAGACGAGAATGCAGAGAAGAGAAGGGCATGAGAGCAAATACTTGGTTTGAGTCGAGTAAACTTCCTGTAAGATCATCTATTTTGTTTATATACTCTTGATGTCACGAATAAACTTCTACAAAATTCTGCAAATGTGAATTAAATATGTCCAATAGTAAAATTACTGACTGGAAAAACTTCCTGAGGGAAGTATGTGCTAATGACCTATTGGTTCATCCACAAATTGTAGGAGGCGAGGGAATATGCGTCGAAATAGACGAAACATACTTCACACGGAGGAAGTATAACAAGGGAAGAACCCCAACAATGGGTATTGGGAGGAGTATGTAGGAACAATCGGGAATGTTTTCTTTACGCAGTTCCTGATAGAACTACAGACACTTTGATAGAGTGCATTAAATACTCTATATGTGCCGGATTGTTGGAAAGCATACAATAATATTCAATCCATTTAAGGTATGGACCTGAGAGATTATACTGTCAATCATTCCAAAAATTTAGTGGATATACAAACAGGAGCTCATCCTCGAAGAATCGAATCTCTATGGTCATCTCTCAAGAGAAGAAGCAAGAGAGAATGCGGTACCCACCAGACGATCATAGATTCGTACTTATGTGAATATATTTGGAAGTACGAAAACAGGGATTTATTTGAGCAGATCCTGAAGAATATTGTGGATTTTTGTCCTCCAAATTTAAAATGTATATCTAAAATTGTCTTGGTTATTTGTTGTGTTTTAAATTATACATAAATACAAACATATATTCTTTTATTTCTATTAGGTTATAACAGTTATTAATAAAAGTTACTGGTGGAGGTCTTCTAGAAAAAACCCGAAGCTGATACCACCTTGCTTACAAACATCCCTCTAGGAACCACAAGTCAGCCAGATCACTCTTAACGCTTTCCTCCTATCTACACCTCGGTCTATCCCTCAGACGCTTCCCTGTAAAGTGTAATGTATATATATATTTTTATACAGACTACTTTGGCACAATCCGCCATTTTTTTTTCTGTACGTTTTTGATGGTTGGAACATACAGCAATTAGAATAAGCCTCAGTATAATATGACTAATGATGGGTTGAATTGGCCCGGCCAAGTGAAGCAAATCTAAAATCTTAAGCAAATCTTTAGAAAAATAACTTTTGCTTATTTTGTGTTATCTCTGACTGTACCAATCCAATCCATCATTACAATTATCCAGTCAACTATATACAATATATATTATGACTAAATGAAATAGTCTGTTTACACTGTAAATCTGTAAATAAATGTAAGGTCCCTTACATTCGGCGAGTTAAAACATTTGAATGAATAACATTTAATTTTGTGATAAAATAAGCAAAAAAAAAAAAAAGATAAGCTTATTTGTACTGGTGACTATGAATTTTTGACGAATCAGAGATGATATGACAGTAGGGAACTAATGCTAGCTAAAGTTAATTTTTTTTTTAACTTTTAAGTTAGATTATTTTGTTTATAACTATAATAAATGCAGCTGCAGGGAGTTTATTAGTATTTTTTTAGTTTATTAGCTAATACTTTCAGTTAAAGAAACAAAAACCTGTACCACTACAACCCATGAAGGCTATTAAAGTGGTTCAGTACCCGGTTGGGATTATACTGTTTCTAGGACAAAGGTTTTGCAGAAAAATGATTTGTAAGCGATCATGCTCAAGCAGGTTTTTCCCGCAATTAATGTCAAACATTTTTAAAGGCTGGATTAGCCCTATCATTATAATTATGTATTATATTATTATATCTCATCAGATAATATTTACACAAACATTGTTGAATTTAGATTTCTATAAACTTATAATCAATTTTAAATAGTAAAATTATTAACAGTTTAAAATGTTGGTACTTACTTTTATTACTTTACTTTCCCCGGGATTCGGGGGTTTCCGAGTATTATTATCATTCTTGGAGAATTGGATAGGTTCATCTACCTTAGTATCTACAGTAGAAGGAGGCTGTGAATATAAACAAATTAGTAAGATATTGAATAATTAAATAATAAATTAAATGTTATAACAATCAACAGATATAATTTGGAGGTCGAGAAATAGCTCGGTTTTTGCAGTAATATAGCAATAGGCAGAGAAAGCCATTTTCTTATCATGTGTAGGCACATTTACTGAGCAGCAAAAGGGAATATCTCAATAGCTCTAGACGATTTAAAATGAATAGGTTGTCTGGTGATGAGCGTGGAAAAGGTAATAACTTTTAAATAAATAAATAGTTCCTACGTCCTAAAAGTATATTAAGATTGCCCATGTATGAAAGTATATTTTTCATGTTTAATGTTATTTTGTAAGATCAACAGAAATCTATTTAGACAGTTTTTTGTTTCCTTCTGAAAAAATAGGTTTCAGTCACTTATTCTCTTTTTCCATTCAGTGGTTCAATTATAAATTGTATTTCATTGAAAATTGTGTAGAAATCCGTGTTTATTGATTTGAAAATCGAACGCAACCGAATTCCGAATTTTTATTCTATTGCTAATGAAAGTGTAAATATTGTTCATATATTTATGGATTATGTATTCATTTATTTATGAATTAATATTGAAGTAAATCTAATCTTACCCGTTTGTCCTCAACTACTTCAGGAGGTTCCTCTTTCTTAGATGTATCGGGAGTGGTACTGACATCAGGTTCCTTCAACAAAGGCATTTTGCCAATATGATCAATAGCTTTTTAAACTTCTCTAACTTTTTTTTATGTCTATGAATATTTTGTGGATTACTTAAATTCACACTTAATTAGAAAATTATTAGTATTAGAACAGTTAATTTTCTTCTCTTATTACATTTTTGAATATCCCGAAGATTTTACGGACTTTTTTCCACTTTCTTCTTCATTCATCATTTGAGAAGAATCGATACCCCGGGTAGTACTAGATACGTAGTACATACTTCATTTAATCACGTGATTGAAGAAAAACTAAAAAAAAAGTGGCTTGGAGTCATGTAGCTTCTGTAAAACCAAAAAGCGGCCAATCAAAAATGATATTTTTTCTCTTTTGCTTAGTTAATTATTTATGACTCGAGAACGTCCATCCTAGCCCTGAAGAAGACCTGCAATGTGGGTTGAAGCGTCGCCTCTCCAATAAACAGTTCTTCCTACTTAAGAGCATTTTTTTTAACCTCCACCCGGACCATTTTCTTCCTCATAAAATGTTATAGTGTGCACGAGACTAATTATTAATTTTTATAGAATGTTATTCATAAATAATCAAATTGCCATCTTGAAAAATATGAATATTACTGAGTAATATCAGAATAATAACTGTCAACCCTTGGCCCCATTATAAGCCATGAAGAAAATCTGCAATGTGGGTCGATACGTTGGCTTTAAAATAAACAGTTCTTCATACTAAAGAGAATTTTTTCTGGCCTCCACCCAGATCATTTTCTTCCTCGGTCAAATTGTAAAGTTAGTAACATATTCATTCTTAATCTTTATTCACATCTAACCATGGGATTTGTTACGAATGAGCAATTGTTTAGTTTTGTCCAAATCACAGAACACAGCTAAAACCTATACGAAATCACGATGATATGTTAGAGTAATTTGATGCTTAAACTAATGCCTAAGTCCTTTAAATCCGTATGTCATATGTCTATACTATTAAACCTGTAGGGACTGTATTGATCAAGTATTTTTATTGTTATCCAGCGCTTGGCAAAGAGCTGAGAAACATACGACTATGCTCTTGCATGACTTCTTTATATGAATGCATTTAAGATCCTTTTCGAATCATACAGGTAAAATCAAATTGAAAGGATAGATTGAGGAAGTATCTTACGTCAAGTAGATCAGTCACACTCTTGAAAATTTCTTCGGCTTTTGTCTCAGATTCACAATTTTCACAAAAGCCATCTATCATATTGCAACTCATTAACTAGAATTGCCGATTATTTCATTGACAGTTTAAGGTTCGGCGAAATAAAACCTCAGACAACCTTCTGATCCGCGTAAAGAACCACTTTATTAAGAATTTTGTCGATAGGAATCAATTTGAATGGTTACTTATATTATGTTTAGATAAGTTTGCTACATAGTTTAATGGATGTTTCATTATTAAAACATATGTAATTTACAACAACAAATGTTAACAATGAATAATTATTATTCCGTCAATAAGCATTACATAATACTTTACTTTTAATGTTAATTTTCGATGCTACAGGAATGAGGGGTTGATATTTTATTGATGATCTTACTTGTATTCAGGACTTTATAAGAAATATAAACAAATAAATACAATGACTCTTGCATTACAATTTAAAAGTTTGTATTTTAACAGAAACTATATTTTCTCTTATTGTCACACAAGAACAACGATTAATTACAAGGGGTCTATCATATGTGATCCGCACAGGCAGTAACATGAAATATCAAAAGGTTCATATTCACGCGATTGCGCCATTTATGAATATGACGGCGAAAAGAAGTAATTAAGCAGTTAATGCGTTTATTATTACCTAATTAGGGTAACTATTTCTATTGCTGCATTCAACGATATAAATTAGTAACTCTCCTTTTTTTCCTTTTCCTTTTCATGACGTACTTAGCATTTCGTTTTTCTTTGTACTCTACGCCGGAACCAATTAACCATTACAATATCTTCCTCCCTTGAGCTCATGTTTGTAACTTAAGCGGAGAAAAGTGTGTAATCGCCAAATTTTTTAGGACATACCCCCCCCCCCCGATTTAAAGGCTTCTAATATGGAACTTTCCTAGAAATAAATCGTCGCTATATATTCCTTATGATATATAGCCTATCTTATATCCCCTTATTGTGAACAAGGTCTTACGTTTGTCTCTAGAATACGATCGGATATTATAATCGTATATCTCCTGGGGCATCTACATGACAGTACTTTAACGTTAATACATTTTTTTGTGTAAATTGGGGAGGGGGGTTCGATTCTCTTTCCTACAGCTGTTAAGGGTAGCAGGTTACCAACTTTCCTTACAGCAGTGGAATTTCAACCCTCCCAGGCCGGATTCGAACCGGTCCTGCGGCAGCGGCGAGATTGAAAAGTGGCGCCGATATGGCGATAACGATATGTTCTCCATCACCGCTGCATTCGAATATTAATGTTAGGACATTATACTAATCGTTAGGATTCATCATATAGCTACAATATCTAGCAGAAACGTAGAGTTACTATTATGCGTACATGATTGTTGCTCACATGTCCCTTGGTGAAGAATATTTCAAGAATCCGTTCCTTGGCCAGGTTGGGTGGAAAACCTTGGGAGCACATCACTTCCATCGCTTTCACTACCTCTCCCATCTTGTCCTTAGGCTGAATCAGAGTTCGGGGCAAGGTAATACCCAACGTTTAGGACAAACAAATTTCATTTTATTTTTTTTAATTAAGAATAATTAAAATGATTAATTAGCAATAATTAACTTGTATTTCAACAAATCAACCCAAACCTTCAGTACTTCCTACACCCACGATACATATTATTAAGGTCCTTATGTATTTCATATAGTCTGTTCTTGTTGCTCATAGTCTGATTTATCAGCATTTTACTTTACATTATACGAACTAATCTTACCATGTTAAAAAAGATACCTCGTTTTGTTATAGTTTTTCATGATAAATATGTGTTCCATCGTTATTGCTCCAATAGTCTGGGTAAATTTTGGATAATTATTCTGCAAGTTGTCGCTTCGAGTTGAGTCACAACAAGTTTTAACTTTTCATTCCTTTCATTTTTAATGTTTTCCAAAAGTTAAAGCTATGGAATCGTTTCGGAAATGTAATTATGGGTAATGAGTATCCTTCGGTAATCATTTCATATAGAAATAAAATATTCAACTAACATTTAAAAGTATAGGGGATGTGTGGCGTTGGTTTCAAAATCAGGTACATTTATTTATCCGAACAAATTTTTTTTATAAGTTTTTAATGCCAGATGTGTTGGTTTCAAAAGCACCTAGATCCTTCAAAAATTAATACCAAAAGATTCCATTTCCTAACAAAAGTGGTTACGCCCATTACATTAAATAAAAATTTTTGAGATATGTAAAATCAAAATTATGTATGTATTGTTTAATTATATTGACTAAAGTGGTTTGTTTTTAAAACTGTCTATTTTATTAATTTTTTATATCCTATACGCTAACCAGGTATCGATAGTTTATGTTAAAAGTATATCCAACATATTTTTTTTATTAAATGAGATTTAAAAAAAGAGAAGATCATAATTATTGTTTGAAATGTTTTGTTAGTAAAATAAAGAAAAATAATAAAAACAATTTGTTAAATCTTTTCCATACTAATGCTCATGGCAACTTGAATATATGAAAAATATTAAAAGGGAAACTAATGAAGAGTTTAAACGTGCTACTACTCAACTCGAAGTGACAACCTGCGGTATAACTCTCAAAAAATACTAGAATAAATTTGAAAATAATGAGATCTTCCTTCCAATTTACGTGCAACTATTATAGTTAAGGGATCATTAGCAATCCTCAAAAGTGGTTCGAACATTTCTGGTTATGGTGATTTATTATTGTGGCGTTGACTTCGAAAAGGTAGTAAGTCATGAAAAGGAAATTTTGCAGAACAAGCAGAAAACTGTATTGACAACTAAAATGAAAATATCATTTGAAAAAAAGTAACTACCACCGTTCATTGAAACTAAACCACTCCCAGTTTTGACTTACTCCTCCACCCATCCTATTGCCATGATTAATTACTACCTTTAATATGAAGAAACAGAAAAATGATTTTTTTTTTTAAATTACTCCGAATCAACGCCCCACTTGTTTATAGAATCAACTATATATAATTAGTTATGAAATTATGGGTATTTTATTTAATATTCCATAAATAAAATTGAACAGCCAAATTAGTTTTGAGTTTAGTTGGGGCGGAAAGGGCCAAAAATTGTTCCACTTTTATAATGATTCGAACTACTCGAGCTCCAATTTTTTATCAATTGTTATATTTTCCTATCTATTGAAAGTATAAAATAGTAAAACAATAATCTAAAATATTTCTTCCCAATTAGTTCAATTTTTTACTACCAATTTTTATTTTATCCCACTTTACTTGTAAATATTGATCCCGCTAAACGGTCCCTCACCCTTTTGTATAGTATAATGTCAGCGGCCTCGTGCCGGTTCGAGTAAAAACCGCCTTCAGCGGACTCAGCCCGATGTAACGCCTTAAAATACCGAAAGGTAATGGAAGGTATTTTATTATATAGCTGTAGTTTTTTTTTTTTTTACTATTTGTGAATGTACTTTCATGTAATAAAGGAGGTTGAAAAAAAACTTGTAAATAAAATATTACACGATGATCATTACAAAAAATTGTTTAAATTATTAGGAGGCATCCACAGTTCTCTAGCAACAGACCAACCCTAATTGCTCCCATTGTCATTTTTGAGTTACTATTTAATATTATATGGTAATTGTATACAATAACTAATAGTAGTATCTGTGATATATAATAATGCCTATAATCTATAGCAAAATATCAATTCATTCAGATGATGACAGCGACAAAGGTGCTGTAGCAGATGGAAGAAATGGGAAAAATCAGAAATGTCAGGCTTCTGTTGATGAAAAGAAGAAGGCTTACATAATGATGATACAGAAGGAATAGGCAAACTGTTGAAAACTATACAAAAAAGAGAGAAGTCACCAAAAAACTGTGCAGAAGCAAGAAGAGGAAGAAAGAAGAAGAAGACCTAAAATCAATGCCAGAAGATTTTGAGGGTAAAAAATGTAGAAGCTTCTACCAAAGGTTGGAAATGGTAAGTAAAGGATTTCAACCTCGAATTGGTTTCTGTAAGGATAGGGATGGCACTCTATTAGGAGACAGAGTAGATATAGCCGAAAGATGGAAAGAATATTTCAATGATTTGCTTAACCCCGGCCCAGAAAATTCTCAAGAAACCACTAATAATAAATAATAATAAACTTATCGGAGCCATTAGTAGATATGTCTCTACAACCACCAGACCCAGAAGAAGTGGAAGGAGTTGTAAAATTAAAAAATAACAAGGCACCAGGATTTGATGATATTCCTGCAGAAATGCTTAAATATGGTGGTGACCTGTTTCTTCGTGAAATTTATAAACTAATCCTTAGACATGCCCTTACAACATATCAAAAATGCAGCTCTCTTCAATTTATTGCGACCCTTTTTTGGTACCTGGTCGCTGCCCTATAAGTACATCCACAACTAGCTTCAGAGGACTTTTATAGGGTTTTTTGTTCGAATGTAATCTATGATCTGGTAACAAAAGTTGCAAGAGTTTGAAATATCTGAAAATAATTCCTGTTTTGAATTGTCATGTGTAAGATAAATAAAATAAGTATTGAAACAAATCTTTGAATCGAATGCATCAAGAAGTACTACCACGAACACCTCGGACGCTGGAAAAGGAAGCGGTAGACCGAGGCAAAGGTGGTTTGAGGATGTTAAGAAGATTATGATTATGAGTGATTATAAGATTGTGATAGAGAAGATTAACGAGCTGCAGAAGATCGCTCCGAGATGAGGAGAACTATTGAGGAGGCCAGGGGGGCAAAATATGATTCACTGAATCAATGATGATCTACATTGTTATCAATTCGGTATCTGTTTTTTGTATATTTTCTTTTTAATTAAATGGCCTAGCAAATTAAATAAACTTAATTCAGTGAAGCTGTAATGGTTTAACAACAAATTTCAATGATCTAAAACTTGTAATGAATGATATAAAGTCATAAGTCCTTCAAGAAACATTAATCTAAGCAACATAACATAACGTTGCAACAAAACACAATTAGTAGAGTTATTTTGATTACTATTCTAAGATTTTTAATGTTATTAATTAAGTCTTATCTTCGGAAACTGAGTCTAGGAGGCGGATTAAATTTTTGAAGTGGTTAGGAAAGGCTTGTTTTGGATTTATTTAAAATAAATGTTTGATAATATTGATCAGCATGCTCAGGTTTGGTATTTCAAAGGGATCGTAACATTTTATCTTAGTAATTCTATTGATTTATTCTGTTTTGATTTATTTAGAGTTTTAATACAGTGATTAATCAGATTTGCTATCAGCATCGCCCAAATTTTTATTTTGAAATAATTGTATACGAGATTATATTGAAGGATCAAATCCATGTACATAAGTCCATCTTGACTATTAATAATTCAACTTCAAAATCTAGTAATTATGGTTCTTTCATATTCATATATTTATGAATCCCATAGAATGTTTTTTTCGGTGTGATTTCATGAATTTCATTAATTAGTGTATCTGAAATTAATTATGTGATTGTTTGATTATCAACAAAAGTTCCTTTTTAAATCAATTAATAAATTAATAATAATCATTATAAGTAATTAAAAATTGATTCTTTCACTTGTCCATGCAAATGGTACATAGATAACCGAATTATCACTTCATAAGGTTCCCTCACCGTAATAAGAATCATAAATATTTACATTCTTCAATAAAATTAGTCAGTTTCAACTATGTCTCTTCATTTTTTGAAATAATCTGTAAAATGTCTGTCGTAAATTTTCGACATTTTCTTTTTGTATTAACCAATC
This sequence comes from Troilus luridus, assembly GCA_964056705.1. Taxonomy (NCBI): domain Eukaryota; kingdom Metazoa; phylum Arthropoda; class Insecta; order Hemiptera; family Pentatomidae; genus Troilus; species Troilus luridus. The sequence goes on along the minus strand of OZ057412.1, from coordinate 88,406,955 downwards.
CCAAGGCACAAGATCTCGCCTTTCCGACCTTAACACTCGTTCTCACAGAACCAAAACATTTGAGCGTTCCTTTCTCGCCAGTCACACCCACCTGATATCCGTCATTAAATTCCTTGTCCATATTTAGATCCAAGCTTTTCCAACATTTCCTAAATTCCCAACCAGATTCTCTCAAATCTGTTATAATTATTAGCTCATATCCATCAGAAGGAGAGCGGAGTGGCTCAGTGGTAGAGCACCGAGTTGTCATGCCGGAAATCCTGGTTCAAATCCTGCTGCAGGCAGTACTTTTATTTAGTCTGTTTTCAGCCAGAGATGAATCATATATGATCTAGGACCCTCCTGGGGCTCACCCAGTCTCTATAAAATATTATAAAAATAGGGTACCCAAAATAAGGGGGGGGGGGAATCTGGCAGTTGAGCGTGACCTATGACGTCACCTCCTTGCAGAGCCGTTGTCCATGAAACAGCACAGTCTCTACCATGTACTGAACCCCAGACCCGTTCACGGGTTGTAGTGGTGCAGGTTTTAGAACATATCTATCAGAAGTGGTAGATGAATTACTGTAAATATTCTTAGCTCATAACGTTATTATTTTTTATATTGTTAGGCGCTTTCATTTATTTTTTTCTCCTCTCAACTTAATATTCTTATTGTTTTAGATTTGTATTCTATTTTTTTTTCTCTACCAGAACATATCTTTGGTTTATATTTATTTATAAACCGGAAATGTATTTATTAAATTTTGGACACATCTGTTATTCTTAAGGGACCTGGTCCTAGAATAAAATTATTTTTAAATTCTATTCTATAAATAATATAATTAATCAAGGTAATATATTGTATAGCATCACATAGCAAATTACAAATAACTTAAATTTATGAAGAATACATCCAATTCCAAGAACTATTTAAGATTTAATGAGTATTGGTTGAATAAAATAAGAATTTATTTTTTAAATAAAAATGATTATTTTGTTTTTTGTTAACTTCCGCCCGAACCACTTTCTTCTCGATATAATGATTAGTTACTGCTGTGAGGAGGCCTACTTCAGTCGAATAGTCGTAAGACACTCCCGTTGATGTAATTTCTCCATACAGCTTTATCTCCAAGTTGAAGATTCATTTTTAACGCTTGTTATTCTATATTACGGACGAGTACTATTGATATGTAATCCGTCACCTAAAAGTGATCAGGTACGATATAGCACTAGTGAAGTCGGTTAAATGGGCAGATTTAATAACAAAACCGCAGTCCCGTGTCTTGGCGGGCAGTTAAAGTAATAATGGGTGGTAGAAACCTTTAAAAATAGATGGTTTATAAAAATTAAAAAATGCAACAATAAGATATAAACAGTATCATATAAAGGCTGGACATGTGGCCAGAATGGAGGACAACGCTACTCATAAGAGACTGCTATTTGGGTATGTTGACGGAAAAAGGAAACGCGGACGGCCACGATTAAGATGGGCAGACGAGGTCGAGAAAGATGCAGGTAGCATTGTTGGATCCAGAGCTTGGAGGACCTTGGCACAGGACAGAGAAGAGTGGAGGCGGCGCCTTGATGCGGCCAAGACCCGTACTAGGTTGTAGAGCCAGTGTTGATTGATTGATCATATAAAGACTAGGGATTGAAATTGTGAATCTGACTAAATCTGAAATGTCGAAGATCTTTGACAGCGCATTCCTGGAAGGTGCTCACTCATATTATGATCTGCCCTGTTGACTTGAGTGGTGCTGATACACCAAGATCTAGAATTACTAAGGTTGATACTTCAAGGGCAGGTTTTATAAGTTATGTATTACCTTTTTATTGCTTGTTACAGACTTTTTAAATAAACTAATTTTATCTTACTGCACTCTGAAGGTTTGGATTATTTCATATTTAATGAAAAATATATTCGTATGCTAAGTTATGTACATTATATGATTACTTTTTATTCTTACCGAGTCAGATTAAGTTTTAACACTTTGAAAAATGCCGTTATTCAAATTTCGAGTGAATCTTAAAATGAATATATTTTGTTTTACTAAAAATTTAACTCTTAAGTTTTTTTTAGCCAATAAAATAAGTTATCGTCCCCTCCACTAAAATAAAACATAAAATAAACTTACCACCAGCATGTAATCATCGGTGTCGGTGAACGCACACTCGTAATCTGTTCAAAATAAAGTTCATATTTAAATACAAAAAACAAAGCATGATTCCAATGCCATCAAAACTATTATTCTAGCTTCAGATTAAAGTAGGAATTAAAAATAAACTGGTTTTAACTTACATTTTAACGGCATGTTGATGACTTTCAGAAATTAGGTTATCTACTGATAATTTTGAATGCATGCATCTTGTATACACAAGATATGACTTCGCCAATCACCTGGGCCGAATCATATGGGCTTATTTACTAAAATAGAATATTCAGTCCAACTGCAGAATAATGATTTCGTTAGATTTGGTTTTGAAATATCTGGTGCGAAACGAATGGACAGTATTTAGCAAAAATGGACCAATCTAAAAATGCAAAAGCTAGTTAGGCGTAGTTTTGAATCGGATTATTACTTACCGTTTCAATGGAAAATGAGCATCACTAAATCTGCGTGTCGTTAATAAAAAAATACTAAGAAAAAAAAGAAAATGTATTTGAAATAGAATGTGGGGGGGTTGCTATTTAATGAAAATATTACCAACAACTAAATATTTTCATTAAAAATAATCAGGTTCTCATTAGGGATACAAGGAACTAATAATTGGTTTCATGAAGATCATTTTGTTGATTCTAAATGACGTTGGAACACGGTAGTTAGGAAAACTTTGACACGGCCCAAAATAGTGTTGAATCGATAATATTTTTGCTTAGATAATTTGATTTTTTTTTTAAATGGGAGGGTGGACCTTTGTTCAAATTTATTAGAAAATAAAAAAGTAACATTCAATCGAAAAATATAACATAGGTGTTATTAAAAGTTTTAAAACCAATTCGTATACCAGTGTTGAAAAACCGACTCTTCTCCTCACCATTGATACATGCTGTAATCATTTTAATGTACACTTCAACTTTCACTAAAATGTAATCATTTAATTTTAAATATTCGGCTTAAGCCAAAGAAGATTTTTTGCCGTTTAACGATTTGAGCATTGGTGCTCTATATCGGCTGAAATCGCTGTATAATTATGACATTTTCTTTTCTTTATAGTAATATATATTAGTCTAAAATAACAGATTTGTGAAGTATTATACTTTAAAATAGCTGTATCTGTGCCTTTTCTACGTGCAACTACGTATCAGAAAACTGTTTCTCCATCCTGAAACACTATATTGGAAGCTTTGAAGGAATCAGTAATCAATTGCTTTTGCAAAGATTTATTTGACTTTAAATAACAGCCATAAACTAATCTTCAAAATAGACCTCCCGTAGTCCAGCGAAAGATCTTCATGTTATACCTAAACATAGAAATTACTCAAGATTAGTAACATCTAATGTTAATATTATGATTTATACAGTTAATATAGTCGACAAATTCACAACAATAAAGCTAAAACAATTAATTCCATAACAGAGAACGAAAGAACTAATTCTAAAAATAGTAGATAAACTAGTAGTTGATAAACTGAAAATAAAAAATAATAATATATACATACACACTCATATATATATATAGTTTCTACCATTATATGTTTTTTATATACATAATAGTAATATCAGACTCAGGCCTTTAAATAAGCCCATGTTTTATTTATATCTAAGAAAGTAAAATTAACAATAATTAGGAATCAAAATTAACATGTAATAATAATTCTGTAAACAGTAATTTATACCATAGGTACTTCATAGAAGAAATTACTCTTTTGCTAATAAAGTCACACAAGCCAACATGCTGGGAATAATCCTCTTCCCGATCCTTCTCAGTAACATTCCTTATTTTCTCCTGATGAATTTTTGAATAGTATTCCTTTGTATCTTCAATTTGATATCACGCATGTTTTACTTTAGAATGTTTTTTATTCTTTTCTTTACTTTTTCTCAATGTTACACTTCTGGCAGAATTCTCCTCTGAGTACTTTTCTTCGAAATTATTCTTTCTGTTGTAACCATTTAGTATATCTTCATTCTTTATCTCTCTATTGGTCTTAAAATCCGTTTCTATTTCATTTCCAATAAATTCTAAATCCTCACGAAAATTTTTTGAAAACACAATTTGAAAAAACAGAAATAAAAACCCAAAGGGTAACATCACAGTTGATTAATCCTGAAAGTAGGAAAAACTTGACTCTACTGCCAGCTATCAGAAATAATTGGTTCTATAAAATGGATGTTACTCGGAAGACAATGCTGGTTGTAATGATTATTTTAATGATAACAAATGTATTAAAATATTATTGCATTTCGACAATCATATCTCAACTGTAACGTGAACTACTGCTATTTAGAACAATATAATCTTAGAAGAAAAAAATTTCAACTTGATATTAAATTAAAAAAAATTAAATTCTAAACTATTGTTAAGAGATAGAAAAAAGTTTTTCTATTTTTTGCTTGAATAGAAAAAAGTTATTTCATTTTTTCTCCCTAAAACCAAGAAATCACCAAATTGTGATTTTTTTTTAAAAGGCAAGTATCATGAAAGCTTCACTTCTAAAAAAATAGCCTAAACCACACATTTAACTAACTCCTAATTAGTGTTAATAGACACCTCTACATCATATTGAACATGAAATAATGTTTTTAAAAATATATACACTTTCTTTATAGTACTAAGAAATCACCATTTTCTTAAATTATTTTAGCTAACAATGGGATCGGGGTAGATCAGTGATAGAGCACATAGTTGCCCTGCCGAAGGTCCCTGGTTAAAATCTGGCTGAAGCAGAAAATTCATTTAATCTGTTAACAATTGGGGATGGACCCCTCAAGGGGCTCATCCAGCCTCTATAAAGTGGGTACCCTTCATCGGGGGAAATCATTGTGCGGTCGAGCGTGATTTAGGGCATTAGGATTAATCACCCCCTTACAAATGTTGTCCTAAAAACAGTACAGTTTCTACCACCTATTGAACCTATGCCCCTTGGTGGGTTGTAGTGATAAAGGATTTTTAGTTTTTTTTTAAGCTAGCATATGAAGATTAACACTACACACTTGTTTGACTTCCTCTAATTTGAGAGGTGATCGATATCTGCATTTCTAATAGTTCATAGTATATCCTTTATTTATAATTCAGCCAAAATCTATTATGATGTGTTTATTTATAAATTTTATTTTGACTTGCTATTATTATGATAAAGATGTCTATTTTTCCACACATTAGAGGTAACTGCATTAGTTAAGTTAACCATAATGCAACTCGTTATTATCTTTGTAAGAAGTACAGTAATCATGATTCTAACCTAATAAATTGTAAAAATATCAAAACAAGAACAGTTCAAACTTCATTATATAATCATTAAAATATAATTTAAGTGATGCATTTTCAACTTAAACAATAACAGAATATTTTGGCTATTTTTTTTAATTTAAAGAAAACAAATTTATATCTGAGTCTTTCAAAAACTGTTGGAGGCAATGATTTTGTTAAAATATCTGACAATTGATTTTCTGAAGGTTGATGTCTTAATTTATATTTTTGATTCATTACTTTTTCATTAAAGGGTTGGTAAGCTCAGTGTAGAGTGCTGAGTTGCTGTGCAGATATCAAGCTCCGGCAGGTACATTTTTCAATCTGCTAAAAGCCATTCACGGACTTTGTAGGATCCCAAGATTGTCCTGAAGCTCACTCAGCCTAAATAGTGGTTGTATTTAATTAGGGAAAAACCTGGTGGTTGAGTGTTATCTCGGCTGAATCCTTTGCCCAACTGTACGCTTAGACATAGTACAGTTTCAACGATGTACTGAACCCAAGACCCTCCATGGGTTTAAGTGGTAAAGATCTTTTTTTTTAAAATATAATGAGTAACAGTATTAACAGATATAACCTATAGATACTTTTTAACCTATAGAGATGTATAACAATCATTTAGATTAGACTTTTGATAAGCATTAGTTTAAATGTTGTATATCAATATATTAAAATGCATTAATCGTTGCCTCCAGTTCGTATCATTTGAATAACAATATAAAAAAGGATGTTACCATGTATCAACTGAATATATAATATTTTACTTATCAGGTCTTAAGAGATTTTATTAATAACTCCTTTATAAACTCACTGCTACATACAAATTCTACTTTGGCAGTGCTTACTGAAACAATCAGTTCTTCGATATTCATGTAATTGGTGCACATTAATAAGGTATGAGACATCCTCTTGTGCTGTAACATTTATCAGTATTGGCATAGCCAGAGTCACAAAATGCTAGAAGTAAAAAAGGATTAGGATCAGAGAATTATTTTATTTCAAGATAATAGAATATTTCAATATTGTTTAACCTATCAAATTAATTTTTAAATCTGGTAAATAAACTTCATATAATTTGAAATATGCTATTTTATTTGTGGACTCTTCATCTTTGAGGTTATTATTTTTCTTTCTTTCATAACTCATAAGCTGTATTCAGTATTTGTATATTCAATCCATTTTAATTCCTTGCCTCTACTTCAATATTTTTGTAGGTTATCTTTTTTTCACATATAAATGCTTTTGAAGTTATCTAACTTCATTTTTTGTTGTTTTCAGTCACATTTTGTTTTAAAATGTGCAATAAAATTTTTCATGCTGTGGCGCACTGCAGATTTTTTTTCATATGTCATTATGACGAAATATTAATCATATCTATCCCTAGTAGTCATTATATTTCCACAAACATCAAGAATTATATATTATATAATAATATATATATTGTTATTCAAGAATTAGTTGAATAGTTGAAGAAGTCTTACTTTCTCCCTAACATTTTTGAGGGGAATGGAAAAATGCAGAAACATAATTTGAATAATGTAAACTACTTATATTAAATGTTTCATTAAATTTTTATTACAGAGCTTACAGAATCATTGGGACCATGTTCGAACTTTGGTTTCCAGTATCTCTTCACTGGTTTTATATTAGGTATAAATTACATATATAATAATATAATTAAAACATATATTTTATTCTACAAAATGATGGTAAGCACTCAGACTCAGTAAGAATCTGTCAAAGAGTAACATTTATGAGATTTATTTAGAAATTTAAATTAATCTAAGTTTAGATGGCATCATTCTCATCTTCTTCATTGAAGAATTTATTGTTGGATGTCTGTGTACTATCAATTTGTTAATTAATAAGTAGAAATCAATGTAGTAGTTACACAGGACTTGTTTGCTGTAATAATTTTTGATAATAATGTTACGGTCAGAGCGGAAAGCAGGACCGGCTTCTGATCTGCCCAGAGCGGATTAGGCAAACAATGGGATTAAGCGGAAGGGATTATAGAATGGCGTAGAACCTTCTAGATCGGTCTAGGTGGTCCTCGTCCGTGTTCCGAGTAATGCCCCACCACGACCTACCTTGCCTATATAAAAAGGACAGCGTTTTCGGCCGCAGTAGTCAGTAATAAGTAGTAATAATAAGACGAGTCAGTAGTAAGCCAGTGAGTAGCAGTTGTTAACTAGTGGCAGTTTGTGTGAGTTAGTTAGTGTTAGTATCAGTCTGTATTAAGTGCTTAGTGAGCAACAGTGACAATTAGTGGCCGTGTAATAAGTGTAATAGACTGTGTGGCAGTTTGTCATATTTGGAGAGTCTTACGGTCGGTGGACTTTAGTTAGCGAACTGTAAGTGTTAATTTGTAATTGTAAACTATAGTGTAATATTATTGTATTAGTACAAATTTATATAAATAGTTTAGTTACTTAGTATAAACAATATCTTATATTATTTGTATATTATCTTAGAAATTAGATAACATTTAGTAGAATATTATTATTGTAAATTGATATTAGTTTAATAATTTAACTGTTTTAAATAATCTCATTGTATTCTTTCTAATTTGTTAATAAATATTAGATTCTTGAATTAAGTAATAGTTTAGTCCATTTTACACCCAGTAGCCCGTAACAAATTGGTGTCAGAAGTGGGATCTTGTGTAATTGTTATTTTGTCTTGCATTTTGTAATAATTGGGCTACTGTTTGAAAAATGGCTTCTCAAAGTCTTAAATTGATGGATTTAAAAGTTGCGGATTTAAAACGGGAATTAGAAGAACGTGATCTGGATTCTTCCGGAAATAAAAGTGTACTGCAACATCGCTTGCGTCAATTTTTTGTAGAGTTAGGGGAAAATCCAGATGACGTTCTGTTTGAAACTGATTTAAGCAAGTTGTCTGCAACTTTTAAAAATGAATTAGGTAATTTACAAGAATGAGTTAAGCAATGTAGAAAATAAGCTAGGTAATGAATTAAGCAGTGTTAAAAATGAACTAGGTAATGAATTAAGCAGTGTTAAAAATGAACTAGGTAATGAATTAAGCAGTGTTAAAAATGAACTAGGTAATGAGTTAAGCAGTGTTAAAAATGAACTAGGCAATGTAGAAAATAAGCTAGGTACTGTAAAAAATGATTTAATGGATACATTAGAGTCTAAGTTAGGCACATTAGAGACTAAGTTAATGGAAAATGTAGATAATAAGTTAGCCGATGTAAATAATAAAGTAGCAGATGTAGAATCTAGGCTAGGAGAAAAAGTGAACGAAATTAGGCTAAGAATGGAAGCTCTCGAGGGACGTAAGAGCAACCCACCGACGAACGACACCGACCGTTCCTCCGAGGGCAGCCATCGTAATAGCATTCTGCCCGCCAATAATGGGACGCCACCAGCTCACAACACCATTCCAGTATTCGACGGAAAGACGCCGTGGGAGGACTACATGACTCTCTTCGAGACAGCGGCTTCGATCCACGGGTGGTCACAGGAGACCCAAGCTTCAGCGTTGTGTCTGGCCCTGCGTGGAGACGCCTTGGGAGTACTGCAGGGGATACCCATGTCGGAGCGGTCCAACTACGGGGAGCTGATCAGAAGACTGGAGATGCGTTTCGGCCACCGCCACATGGACCAGCTGTATCGCTCACAGCTGAGAAGCAGGGTCCAGAAGACCAACGAGACTTTGCAGGAATTTGAAGCGGATATTGCCCGGCTGGTGAGGAACGCCTACCCATCGGTCACCGACGATGTCTACGAAAGCTTGGCTGTCGACAAATTCCTGGATGGACTTCGGGACCCAGAGACACAGCAAGCAGTGAAGCTCGCCCGCCCGAAAACTCTGGGAGACGCATTATCCCAGGCCATGGAGTTCGAGGCTGTTAGACAGTCTGTACGGGGCCATGCGCGAGTACGAGCAGCAGAAGCGGAGCCAAATGCGTACCCCAGCGTCGAGGACATAGTGACGAAAGTTTTGGAGGCTCTCAGGACCCGTAAGAAGGAGATACGCTGTTGGGGCTGCGGCCAGCTTGGACACCCTAGAAGCAAGTGTCCAACCCGTAACGTCAAAGCCCCCAGGAAGGCCATCAGAGTTGTGTCAATAGGAAGCAGGACAAACAGCTTCTACGTTGATGGGATGGTGAACGGGCAGCTGCGAAGCCTTCTAGTGGATACCGGCGCGAGCATGACAATCTTGAACTCCAAGACACTTCCAGCTGAGAAGATCTTACCAACAACTTGGGCATTACGGACGGCAACGGGACAGCCAGCCAAGGTCTACGGGGAGACAGATGCCACCTTCCACATCGGGGATCAACATCTGCAGCACCGCGCTCTCGTGGCAGAGATCGATGAAGATGTTATATTGGGCATGGACTTCATGATCGCATACGGGATCAAGCTGGATATGTCGAGAGGTGTGATGACGCTGGGAGACGAGGAAGTCATACTTCGGCAGGAAAAGGACTTCTGCGCACGAGTGCTGCTTCCAGAAGACACCACTTTACCGGCACGGAGCCAAATCGTGACGCATGGGACGGTCGAAGGCCATCTACCCGCGGGTCAATGTGCACTACTCGAACCTGGAAGGCACGAAGAACAAGAGGTTGGACGCGGCGTACTGGTTGCTAGGTCTCTCATCAAGATCGGACCTACCACTCCAATTCGGCTAATGAACCTGAACAGCTTCCAGGTAACGCTGAAGAAAGGAACACCGGTCGGGGAGTGTACCACCGCTACTTCAGTGGTTCGTCAGCTGCAACATCATCCCACCGAGCTTCGAGGGCTCCCAGAGGAACTAAAAGGATTTGTGGATGAATCATGTCGCGACCTTTCACCTGAACAGAGCGAGGAGGTGAAAAACATGATTACCCGATGGCATGACGTCTTCGAGATCGGACCAGGACCACGGGGCAGAACGGATATCGTCCAGCACAAGATTGACACTGGGGATGCGAAGCCCATCCGACAGGTTCCGCGGAGGCTGCCGTTAGCCAAACGGGAGGACGCCGAGGAGATTATAAAGGAGATGGCGGCTGACAGTGTCATTGAGCCTTCGAGTAGCCCCTGGATGTCTCCTGTTGTATTGGTGAAGAAGAAAGACGGCACAACGAGGTTCTGCGTAGACTACCGTCTTCTGAACAATGTCACCAAGAAGGACAGCTATCCGCTTCCCAGGATTGACGATACGCTGGACACCCTAGAGGGGTGTAAACTCTTCTCTACTTTGGATCTCCGCAGTGGATATTGGCAGGTTGGATTGGCACCTGAGGATAAAGAGAAGACGGCGTTTTCAATTGGCACTGGGCTCTGGCAGTTTACAGTAATGCCATTCGGGCTTTGCAATGCTCCTGCCACATTCGAGAGGCTGATGGAAAACGTGTTGAGAGGTCTCTCTTGGGAGGTATGCCTGGTATACCTAGACGACATTATTGTGCTGGGAAAGTCCTTCGCTCACCATCTGAAGAATCTGGAGAAGGTCTTCGAACGACTGCGTGCAGCAAACCTAAAGTTGAACCCGAAGAAGTGTAATCTCTTCCGAAGGCAAGTCAACTACCTGGGGCATATTGTGTCAGACAACGGAGTTGCTGTTGACCCAGAGAAGATAGCAGCGATCACCGACTGGCCAGTACCTCGAGATAAGCACCAGGTGAGAAGTTTTCTCGGGCTCTGCACCTATTACCGGAGGTACGTGAAAGGATTTGCTGACATCGCAAAACCTCTTACCAGGCTTACCGAGGAGAAAAGGACTTTCCATTGGGACCACGAGTGCCAGGCATCCTTCGAGGAGCTGAAGAGAAAATTGAGTAGTGCTCCTATTCTGTGCTATCCACGTCCCGAGGGCAAGTTCATACTCGACACAGATGCCAGCAACATCGCCATTGGAAGTGTCCTCTCTCAGCTCCAAGACGGAGAAGAAAGGGTGATTGGATATTTCAGCAAGGCACTCTCAGCTCCGGAGCGCAACTACTGTGTCACAAGGAAAGAGCTTCTGGCAGTAGTAAAATCTATAGAGCACTTCCATAAATATCTATACGGAAGAAGGTTCCTGCTGAGAACGGACCACGCGGCTCTAATGTGGCTGCTGCGATTCAAGTCACCGGAGGGACAAGTGGCGAGGTGGATCGAGCGCCTTCAAGAGTATGACTTTGAATCTGCTCATCGTTCTGGAACGAGCCACAGGAATGCGGATGCACTGTCAAGAAGACCTTGTGAAGAAGGCTGCAAGCATTGTTCTCGACAAGAGGAGAAGCAGGCAGCGGTATTGAGGACTACAGTTGTCATCGACAGTTGGCAAGATGCAGAGGTGTCAAAGGAACAGGACGAGGACCCGGACTTAAAACAAATAAAGGAATGGAAAATATCGGGGCGAGGAAGACCGGCCTGGCAGGATGTTGCTCCAATGTCGAAGAATGTAAAAACGTACTGGGCCCAATGGAACTCCATTTTAGTGGACAACGGGCTGCTGAAACGGGCATTGGAGAACGCGGAAGGAGATCAGCGCAGGCTACAGCTCATCGTTCCAAGGAATAAAGTGCCCGAAGTGCTTAGGGAACTACATGACGGTGTAACTGGCGGCCATCTTGGAGTTCACCGTACATTGGAAAAAGTTCGTGAACGCTTTTACTGGGCAAACCTTAAGGACGATGTGTTGGACTGGTGCAGGCGTTGTGCGACTTGTGCGGCTTCTAACGGACCAACAAGAAGAAAGAAGGCCCCTATGAAGAAGTACAACGTGGGAGCACCGTTCGAGAGGATAGCGATTGACATCGCTGGCCCTTTCCCTGTGACAGACGAAGGCAACCGATATATTCTCGTGGCCATGGACTATTTTTCTAAGTGGGTGGAAGCGTATGCCCTTCCGAATCAAGAGGCAGTCACGGTTGCAGACGTACTTGTGAAGCAGCTCGTCAGCCGGTTTGGAGTACCCATGGAACTTCACGCTGACCAGGGAAGAAACTTTGAGTCTGCAGTCTTCTCCGGGATGTGCGAAGCACTGGGAATACGGAAAACCAGGACGACACCTCTTCACCCTCAATCGGATGGCATGGTGGAGCGCATGAACAGGACAATGGGTCGATATTTGTCTAAAGTGGTTTCCGACCATCAGCGAGACTGGGACCAGTATCTTCACTTGTTCTTGTTAGCCTACCGGAGTTCAGTCCATGAAGCAACGGGGCAGACCCCCGCAAATGTGGTGTTCGGCCGAGAACTTCGTTTGCCTTGTGATCTGAAATTCGGGTTCAAGCCAGGCGAGGAAGTTAACGGAGAGGAATACGTCACGAATCTACGGAAGCGGATGGATAATATCCACGAGAAGGTTCGTGCAAACATCCAGGGAGCCAGTGACAGAATGAAGGAGCGTTACGACATCAGGGCAGAGAAAGGTGGATTCCAACCTGGAGATTTGGTCTGGCTACATGATCCTCGAAGAAGGCGAGGCTACTCACCTAAACTTCAGAACTCCTGGGATGGCCCGTTTGAGATCATCAATAGGATAAACGACGTCATCTATAGGATCAGAAAGCAGCCAAAAGGAAAACCCAGGGTAGTCCATTTTAATAGACTGGCCCCATACAAAGGAGACCATGGCCCGACAAAAGACCAGCAAGTCAGGTACCTCAACAACGTGGAGGCCAGTAAGGTATCAGTTGCACAACCTAAGGTACAAGGTTCCCGTGGAGTAACTCAGGCAGTATACAGAGATATCTTCTCGTTACCCGCGGACTATTCTCTGGCCCATTGTGTAGCCGAAGATCTGAGGACTTCCCGAGGGATTGCAACGGTCTTCAGGAAGAAGTTTGCTGGAACTGAGGAACTGGAACGCCAAGGACCACGCGTCGGGAAAGCACTCCACCATACGCACGAAGGACGACACCTGTTCTACTTAGTTACCAAGTGTGCTACTGATCAGAAGCCCACATATGACGCACTGCGGCGAAGCCTCGACGACCTGCGGAGTAAGCTTCTGAGACTGCGTGTCACCAAGCTCGCGATCCCTAAGTTGGGCTGTGGATATGACGGCCTGGAGTGGAAGGTTGTCAGGAACATGCTTGAACAGATATTCGCCAACTCTGGAGTCGCCATATTGGTGTGCACGTTCAACCCCTGGAAAGGAAATGCGTCTCCATCGAGGGAAGCTCATGACCGCCCGATTTCTCCGGACTATGCTCTGGGGCAGAGCACTTTTAAGGAGGGGGCAGTGTTACGGTCAGAGCGGAAAGCAGGACCGGCTTCTGATCTGCCCAGAGCGGATTAGGCAAACAATGGGATTAAGCGGAAGGGATTATAGAATGGCGTAGAACCTTCTAGATCGGTCTAGGTGGTCCTCGTCCGTGTTCCGAGTAATGCCCCACCACGACCTACCTTGCCTATATAAAAAGGACAGCGTTTTCGGCCGCAGTAGTCAGTAATAAGTAGTAATAATAAGACGAGTCAGTAGTAAGCCAGTGAGTAGCAGTTGTTAACTAGTGGCAGTTTGTGTGAGTTAGTTAGTGTTAGTATCAGTCTGTATTAAGTGCTTAGTGAGCAACAGTGACAATTAGTGGCCGTGTAATAAGTGTAATAGACTGTGTGGCAGTTTGTCATATTTGGAGAGTCTTACGGTCGGTGGACTTTAGTTAGCGAACTGTAAGTGTTAATTTGTAATTGTAAACTATAGTGTAATATTATTGTATTAGTACAAATTTATATAAATAGTTTAGTTACTTAGTATAAACAATATCTTATATTATTTGTATATTATCTTAGAAATTAGATAACATTTAGTAGAATATTATTATTGTAAATTGATATTAGTTTAATAATTTAACTGTTTTAAATAATCTCATTGTATTCTTTCTAATTTGTTAATAAATATTAGATTCTTGAATTAAGTAATAGTTTAGTCCATTTTACACCCAGTAGCCCGTAACAATAATACTCCTGGAATTCTTTTCAATGTTAGCTCAGAAAATTGAGGAAAATCAGAAAAATATGTATTTTTGAGGGCTATTACTGTGCTCTATTTATGTTTTTATTATGCTCTTTGGCACCAATTATAAATATTTAAATAAATTCAGTTTTAAAACCATAAAATAACATTGAAAAAGAATTAAAATAAGTTGAACTTTCTTTAAAAAAAGGGAAAAAGAAGAATGAATAATCAATTTTGTTCTTCATATCAGTAATATAAAGAACATCAATTAAAACTATAAGACATAGATTAACCATCAATACTTAGAATTGGATAAAGTATGTTATTACTAAAAGAATACTATTAAGTCGCCATATGCAAGTTTATTATATTTTTCTATGGCCATCATTACACACTTATCAGCAATAGCTAAAATAACTTTGTCATTGAATTTGAGAAAGGATCATGTAAGAGAAAAATATTTAAAAATAATAGAGACAGGACTAAATCAGTTTTAATCATTAATTTAGAAATTAATAATTTTCCCCTTTCTAAATCTTGTCATTTTGGTATCCTTTTTTTGTGAAAACGTTTTGAAAAAATTCTGATTTTTTTACTACTTAACACTTAGAAAGAAACATCCGTCTGAAAGCTGAGATATGGTTTTAATTTGTGTCACCTGTGGTACTCTGATCGGCCTAGGAAGTTTGTGAGCTAGGAGAGTCTCATCTAGTATCTAGTCTTGACGTATGGAAGGTACTTATTTTAAGTCTTGGTCTGTGTCTCGTGTAAGTTCGTGTGTTCCAATGTTTTCCAAGATATTCCTGAACTCCCAGTTATGTTGCCTCTAAATTAATTATACTTTGGGGGCATTAGCACATGTTGATGAAACTTTATGGGAACATTCCCTTTAGTTTTTCCACAAAGTAAACAACAAGACTGTGGTACACATTTTACTTTGTATGAAATTCCACCTTATTAGTTTCTGAGATTCTCTTGATATAAGAGTTTCTAAAAATTAATTTTCATTTATTTGATGGTCATATTCCATGTTTGTTCTTGTCCACAATATACTGTGTATGCATGCTTTATGAGCTTTTTGTATATGGTACTACTTTTAGCAATTTCAAGCAAAATTGTTTGTGATTTATTAAATCAACTATTTGTTTTTTGAATTATTTCCCTCATTTTTGGCCTAACAACAGTTGTGAAGAAAAAATTTGTTGTGATTTTATCCAGGCGAGTTTTGAGGCCCTAAATTTGCCCATTCCCCAGTACGGTAAATTTTCAAGGGTGCCAATTGAAATGGAAACCGTTACAATTGAAATAAAAAGGGTGACTATTAAGTTGTAAAGCGTTACATTTGCTTTGGAAAGAGTTTCAACTCATTTGGAAAGGGTTACATTTGAATTGGAAAGGGTCGCTTGTGACTTGGAAAGGGTAGCATTTGATTTGTAAAAGGTTACAGTTGACTTGGAAAAGGTTCAAATAGACTTGGAAATGCTATATATATTTACTTTCTATAGCAATTGAATATTGATCTCATTAAAAAATAGAACTGTAATAAATATATCTTTTATTTATTATTTTGATTACTGGTGTAGTTTTAGTGATATAACGTATTTTTTTTTAATTAAAAGTTTTCTTTTTGTTAATATCTCATTTAAGGTAAATCTATTGGTCGCAGGAGTCGGGGAGAACTCGCCCTGGGTACTATGGGAGGGAGGTAGTAAAAGGAAGAATAAAAATATATTAGATTACTGAAAAAAGAATAAAGCAGTCAAAAGTGTAATGCTGAAATGTTATTTTACTATAAATAATGTATATATAGTAACTGTTATCAGAAATTTACAAATAAAAGAAACACACAAATTCCCAATTTTAGTGTAGGCTGGAGGAGTATTCTCTACTCCTAAAATAGATGCATAATTTATAAGGACTATTTTGCCTTATGTAGAATTTAGCTCATCAGGGGTAGGCAACAATGGCTATGCTGCACTTTGGTCAGATATGAAATTTCCTTCTTGCCCAACCAACAATGCTAATAATTACGAAACGCTTATTTAAAAAACCATAATGCATTTGCAATGTAAACTTATTAGTAGTACATCGTGTATCTGATTTTTTAAAAAGTTTTTTTATTTATTGAGTACAGCAGAATAGGCGTGGGATTTTTTTTTTTAAACATTCACACGTTCCATTTGAACTATAAAACGGCATATATTTAGTGACTAAACCAAATAGAAAATGGAACAGACCGAAATTGCTGACATGGGAACACGAGATTGGCCAACAACAGCAGCCGGAGATACGATAGAGGAAGGTGGACATCATGGTAGAAGTGCTATCTGGGTGAAGGTTCCATGCTCATTGTTTTTCGGCAATTTTTCCGCTAGGATAGTGGAGGGTATTCCCGCAACGATCGGTTCATCTTATCAGCCTCAAGTTCCTCTTTTAACATGTTATAGCATTAATTCTTGTCTTCATTATGCAATACATTAATAAACATTTTTCCAGAAGACTGGATTAACGAATAATTTATTATTTAAACCTTCATCTCAATGTCAGATCACGATCACGAGAAACAGTTGTGGTTGCAGTCATTTAGTGTGAAGTTATTATAATTTTAGATCCATACAATACTAAACGATCCAATATTTTGGCTTAGTGTGGTAAATACTGTTAAGAGTCTGTATGGGATAATAGAGTGAGTCTTGATACCTAGGGCAACTATAATCCTATCTTATAATTTTCCTCCCTTTTCTTCTAGACTAGAGGATTAGACGTCTGCTACTTCTAGACTAGAGGATTAGGCGTCTGCTACTTCTGGACCAGAGGACTAGACGTCTGCTACTTCTGGAATAGAGGACTAGACGTCTGCTACTTCTGGACCAGAGGACTAGACGTCTGCTACTTCTGTACCAGAGGACTAGACGTCTGCTACTTCTGGACTAGAGGTTTAGACGTCTGCTACTTCTGGACGAGAATCTTGCTACCTAGGGTAATTATAATCCTGTTTTATCATTTTCCGCCCTTTTCCTTCTAGACCAGAGGACTAGACATCTGCTACTTCTAGAGTACAAAACTAGCCCTCTGCTACAGGACTAGATGTCTGCTACTTCTCGAGAAGACCTTTAGAATCTTTAAAAATAATCATATTTAAGAGGAAAAATAAAATAATCTGTCTTCCAAATGCTTAGTTTTTCTTAAACTCTAGTATATATATTCCAAAATTTAAATACATTTTACTGAGCAATAGCTTATAGGTATATATTTTGTTGAACCTTATTATTTTTATTTTTTTTTCATTTATAATGTAATACGAATTGTTTTTTTGATGAAGTATTTTTCTATTTCTTAAATATTAACTTCTACCTTTATTTTATTATAGGAAATAATAGTCACTATGCTAGAAGATTCCATTGGAAATGGCTTTTACATGAAAAAAAATATATAAGTAGTTATTATACTTCTTTAACGAATGCTTTCATTGCTCAGTTAGAATTAACTGTCTGATATAATGAAGGAGCTGTCGATATTCCCCGAGTGCCGAAAACCTTTACCACCTCGTACTTCAATACTTATGAACATTCGAAGCATATACCGAAAAGCTTGTAGTAACAGCCACGAGTTTCGACCATTTGACAGCTCCCCTTATCAAGAATCAGCCATCTAAAAATGAAAGTATATTAAAAACATTGCCATATTGTGAGAATGAGTCCATGAAGCACTTTTTTCGAACCGCTGTAAAATCAAAGTGTTGTACAAAAAATAAAAATAAAATCTATTTATTGAAATTTTCAGTTTAATTATAATAAAGCAGCAAATAAATATAATGAATGATACGTAATGACACGAGATAAAACAGAATAGAGAAACTACCCACTTGTAGTACTCAAATAATAAATTCAACTTAAAAGGTCACGAAGCCATCTTCTTTTCAGACGCCCCAGTGGCCTATCAGATAGTGTTTTTGAGTTTGAAACTAATAGGTTTGGGCGGAAATAATGTTTGTCATGAAAAGGCTGTTATCGGATTTTGGCCAAAACAGCAACTAATGAGACATTGAGGACATTATGGATGACTTTATTCGGAAAAAAATAAGGAGCATTAAGAATTTTTCGAAGGATTATGGATTGTAAGGATTGGATAGGAGAGGAATTTGACGGCTTGACTTTGAACCCAAAGTTTTATTCTTTAACCCCAAATAAGTTTTTTTTATTAGACATATATGAGTCTTTTGTAATTAATTATGGCGAAATATTATTTAAGGAAATCATTAATAACTTTTGAATGTTCAATCATTATTCCGCTATACTTACAATATAAACTAACGGAAATATAATGTAGTATTGTCAAGGTTTGTAGCTTTATTTGCGACTCAGTCGGAAGTGAGGGCTCTAAGGCCAATATTGAAGTTGGCAGTCCTTCGTCTCACCAAAGAAAACTTTCACCATCTCAGACAACAAATTATCTTCTCAAAATATTAGTTATTATCACCAAAGTAAGGTCGTTCTGTTGGTGGTTACGAATTCACATTTGACTCATATTGGGACACAGTATTGGTGATATAATTATAGAAAATTTTTTCAATCCATGTACGTAGGATTGCAGCGTAGAGGTACGAAATGGGATAAATACAAGATTGTAATTTTATCAGAAAACCAAATATTATCCTTACTATCCAGATATTTATCTATGCATCAAACATAAAGTTAAATTTTATTTGTTACTAATATATTTTAAATATTTTTATTTTAAAGGAAAATTAGAAAACAAATAAAATAGAATTAGTAACAAATAAAATAAAATAAATTATAATAATTATAATGACGTAAGTCAACTAGATCCAAATTAAAATAATGTTCAAAGAACATTCTTCCCCTCGTATACTTCCCAAAAATGCGAGAACGCGGGGACTTAGGGTCAGTGAAAGGAAAAGATAACACCACGATCGAGAAGCGTGCTTCATTAGGGCCCAGGATAGCTCAAATGGTAGAGTCCCAGACTAGTCATCTGGAAGACCCGGTTTCGAGTCCCGGGTCTGGACATATCTTTTCTTATCAAATAAAAATAAAGTTAAATTGTTTTAGTATGTTTTGATATCTTAAATTCACACTGTAAGTTCTTCCCTTAAATAGAATATTAGACAAAGTGTTTTATGAAACATAGATTTATCTCATTATATATTTCCACGTCTCTTGCCATAATATAAATAAATTAAGGAAAATAAAAACTATGGATAGCAAAATGCGAAATTCAGTAAAAAAAATCATAAAATTAATACAAATAATAATGTTTAACCATGTTGTCATTCAATAACAGTACCCTGTCTATAGAAACTCTAGAAAATACAAGTAAAAAATAAATTCAAATCGTATTAACTTGTAATTTGGCGTATCATAGTAAAACTGTCATGACTGGTTTTCGCTTTTTCTAAATGGTGGGGACACACTTATAGGAAGATGTAGAAAAATCGGTTCCTTCATCTCCGCAACAAAATCAAATACACTACATTCTTCCTATCCAAAACACAATTACTACTGTGTCAATTTGTCATTCCCGAATATAAGGAGATTGTGGAACTATTAAGTTAAATACCCAATGGTTGGAGACTTGGTTGCTCTAAATTTTAAAAAAAAGGTATTCTCTTAAAGAACTAATTTCAATGAAAAATAACTGAGTACACTTCAAAGTATTTAGGTTTTTGAGAAAGTTGGAAGAAAATCGCTGCTTTGTGGTTTTCGTCCCCATTGCATGACTGAATAATTTTAGTGTAGTTATTCGATGTCTTGTTTGATATTACTAATTTGTTATGATATAAATACTTTTGTTGAAAGCACCATTCAGCGTAAATGTGGAAAAACCCTCAAAATATCTTTGTTAGATTTGCCAAATCTTCTCGAATAATCACCAATACATTTTAGATAGCACTCTCTTTTCTTGGGGGTATATTGTACAGATTTTTAGTTTATCGTTGTCAATAATAAATACTCGTAATTCTACAAAACAAAGAAAGGCGAATCTCTTCTTAAGGTGTGAAGAGAAAGAGGTGAATCACCGCCAGGGATTCTTGAGTAAATCCTGATGGAAAGATGGTGTGAGGACAAGATGATGTCCAGATGATAACCAGATCATTAATGGCCACTTGGTCCCGTACCCAGCAACCCATACAATGGATGGCATACTCCATTTCTAATGAATCTCAAGAAAGAGTAAGACTGAGCCAAGTGAAGATACTAGTGGTACCGAGAGTTGGGAGCTGTTCTCCGAGAAGCATCGAACCGCCAGCAGAAAACGTCTTGGAACGAGTTATAGGGAAGGATTCATTTAAGAACCACCGAAAGATTAGATATAGATGACACTGTATAAAGTGAAGCAATAGCTGATTGTAGCACCTGTTGGAGATGTGACCATTATCAAGGAAATGGCGAAAACATGTGTGTAAGACCAAGGACCGCCAGAACCCAAGCAATGTTTATTTGATATCTGAAGTAGGGGGTATAACCGGTCCTTTAAGGTGACAAGGTTACATTCTGCTACAAGTGACATTATCTAGAACATTAGGAGTACCTAGATAAATTGGGTAAGGGGCATTGAGCAGGTAGCTTATATGTCCTTTAGGGTCGCGGTACCTTTACTCTTAATAGACAGGACGGCAGTTGTAGGCAAGAAGCGGGCAACTCAAAATGTAGACTGTCACATCGAGCAAAAGGGCCCCCTTATCTTTCTTCGCAAGTAGATTTATCTTTTAACTATGACCAGAACACAACAAATATAATGTTATTCAATTAAATGAAAAATGATCTTTATTTAATGGGCAACTCCTAGTCAGGTAGCCACTTCAACCTTTGGAAAAGGGAGGGATGTTTCTCTTAGAGAGGAAGCAAGTCTATATTTCTCTTCTTCACTAATGATATAGAATTACTATATTTCAAATATAAAGATCTCAGGGTGGCATCCCATTTTATTATTTAAATATAATTCAGATCAAAGGATCTGACTTTTGGTTGAGATCATCTTGCTTGGGCAGTGAAGGCAATATAGCAATTTTTGATGGTGAAATTTAGGAAGTTCGAAGTCACCGTAGCTATTCCGAGGTAAGGTACTTCTCCTTCAAAGGTATGTCGGGCTTAGGGGATTCATTGTTGGGCCTGAAATATCAAACTATTAAAACTACCAATAAGGGAATCGAGCTTTTTTGAACACTTTTAAGGGAAAGGTTCAACCCTTTTAATAAATGGGGCGAAGCAGTCCATTGAACTACATCGTACACCCAGTTTTTGTTCCCATAATAAAAATTCTTTAAAATTTTAAATAATTTTTAACAAGAATTTATCTATCTAGCTATACATATTATAAAACAAAGTCCTCGGCCGCGTTTGTTAGAGATAAACTCAATAACTACTGCACGGATTTTCATGCGGTTTTCACCAATAGATAGAGTGATTCACCAGGAAGGTGTAGATATATAATTTGTCGAGGTTTAGTGTAAATGGGTTGGAATATCGATGGGTTTCACCGAAGACGCTGCCCGTGCAATTCGTTTATAATGAAATATTTGGTTTTGTTTTCATTTTGAAAATTTCTATATAATAAAGTTAATTAGCTGAAATGGGAAGAAAGAAAATCAAGACTCCCAAAGAAGCCTAACCAATGATATTCGCGTGGTCCTTAGGGGCCGGGACGTGAAAAAAAAATCATTACACAGACAAATTATGTAGACATTATGCCTTATTACCCGAGCAAAGCTAGTATTAAATAAACCTGATTTTTATTGACACCTGTAGCATACGTAAGTATTCCAATTTCCGTAAGTTTTCCATTCCCGTAAGTATTCCATCATGTCGAAACATCGTAGGTCAGATATGAAAAGGTAGGGGATAATAAAAAAATTTCTTCGCAGAAATCGAAGATTTGTTCAAGATTTAGGTGTACAATTCTTCGAAATCTTAGAAATACAACGCTATTGGTCAAGCAGGCAGTAGTTTGAATAAAGTATATTTAATATATTTAGAATAAATTCAGATTTTTTTAAATTACTCTCTTTTGAAATAATAAGCAGCTGTCAGTCCCAAATAAGTTAAATGACAGTATTTCTCCCTCAACAGCCACCAAGGTTTCTATCCTAATTGGCCTGATAATTAGCATAGCTAAAGATACTGGTTTGAAGGTAGTATCATAAAAAAATAATTATGACTGGAATGTATAATGGGCGCATTAAGAAGGGCTGGAGCTACGCGGACACTGATGGACGGCCACTTTGCGAATTCAGGACAATTATTGGTCAATGACTCCTCTGCCAGGAAGTGCGTTTGTGGAGGTAAATAGGCGGTCAAATGGCATCAATCAAAGTGGGCTCTCAGCAAGGCAGTTCCATGGACATAAATTGAGTATGAAATAATTTAATAATGAAGTCGTGTAATTGTATATAAGTGGATTTTTTTTGCTTATAGTTTCTTCTTACAACTATCCATCGATTATATAGAATGAATGAGACATCATAGTGATGAAGATTATACAAATATTTAAGTATAATCTTTGCGTATATAATAACTATCAACAAATATACATACAGTATAAATATAAAAAGATAAAAATTGAATAATAATGAAAGGAAGAGGTGTATCTTGAAAAATATTAGTTGATCTTATATATAAAGAGGAAGAAAATGGTCCGGGTGGAGATAAAAAAAATTCTCTTATATAGGAAAACTTTTTATTGGAAAACCAACGTTTGGACCTACATTGCAGGTCTTCTTCAATGCTAAATATACAAAATACAGACAAATTAAAATTATACGGGATAAATATTAAAAACACAAATAGGCATCAGGGCATCTGAGAGATAAAACATAAAGATGGGGAACCCTTAGATAAACATACAAACCAAAGGGAATACTTATAGAGTATCATCAAGTTAGTAATAAAGGAGGTAATACAAATTAATCTAATAGATAATGTTGAAGAAATGTATCGTAGATGAGGATTCATACGGCCCACTTCCTGATCACCAGGAGAGGACCGGCACCGGGAAGACCGCCAGACCAACCCAGGGAGGCTAATGGCGAAGAAGACCCCGATTAAAGAAGACGAGGACAAGGATAAGGTGTAGCCTTAAGGTGCACAACCGTGCATCGGGCTACACCACAGTTCCAGCTTGATTTTATTATTTAAGAAAAAAAAAAAAAAAACCAGAATAAAATCCCGAAATAGTGTCTCCAGTGGTGGCCTCACAGGCAGGCCATAAAAAAAAAAAAAAAAATACTTTTTTAATGTGTAGTGGATACCTATGATCCTGGTGGTCCACATTGGAAGTGCTTCATAGCTAGGCGGGCGCCACATAAAATTATTATATTTATCTCTATATTAGATTGATCTAAATTTTAAATAGAAACTTTTTTGGAATTTAAAATTTAGACATAATGAGTTATTATAATTGTTTTTATTATTATTCTTACATGGAAATATAGATATTTATTATATGGATTTATTTAGATATTTCAATATATGGACAAAATACGGATAATTTTATAGGATTGGCTTTCCCAACTTTGGGCATTATAATATAAATATATTTTGTAAAAGTGTAATAAATCTTACAGGCCCGAAAAATCTTCAAGGAGGAACTTTGATTGACCACCCCTGCACCATCATCTGATTCATATCATATTTTACAAAAAATATTACATTTTCTATTTTATTTATTTTTAATATTTCCAATGGTCAAAGATCATAAAGTAGAACTCATGTATTTAAAGAATGGTGAAAGCGAGTCAAGTATGTTACCACTAGTATTAATTTATGTCATTTCTTTTACACATAAATAGCCATGAGTTGCTCATGGTGAATAATTATATTAATATAAGTATTTATAGCCCTAAACAAGCTTGTGGTATAACTATATAAGATCTTGATGGCCTCTTAACTTTTGATTGTGTCTTGTATCTACTTGTTTTGTTTTTGAGGCAAATCAGGAAGTGGGCAATAATACATTTGAAAATTTTGAATGTTAAAATTAATTTTAAATATAATGTATAAAAAGATCCATACATGCAAAAACAACATTGAAACGGCTAAAAGACTCTTCGTTAAATATTTATTCAGATTATTTTTTAAATTTTCCGGCATTTTTTGTTTGTTAGAATTTTACCAGTTTCCAGGGAAGAGGCAAGAAATGAGAGACTTTATTGTAGAGGAGAAATATTGGAAAATGCTAACCATTATACCTACTTAGGGACAGTAATAAAACAAATGAGGTCTATTACCAGATTTTTAACACTATGGTAGGTAAACGTGAAGCAAGCAAGTCAAACTCCATATTTTTAAAGCGATATTTCTTCCAACCCTGATGTATGGAAGTGAGAGTTGGGTTGCTAGTGATAAGAACATCAGCCGAATCACAGAGGTAGAAATGAAATACCTACGCAGAGTAACTGGTAAAACTAGAAGAGACGGTGTAAGGAATAAAAGAATTAGAGAAGAACTAGAGATCATTGCATTAATTGATGCCTTACACCAGCGACAACTGAGATGGTTCGGACACGTATGCAGGATGAGTCAGGACCGAGACCCACGGAAGATAATGGAGGCCAGACCTACTGGCTCAAGACCTCGAAGAAGACTCAGGATTGCCTACAAAGAATATATCCGCAAGTTAGGATAAAAGATGGGGGGGGGGAAATCTTGCCAAAATGAGACAAATCACACAAGATAGAGAGGAATGGATGAGATGGGTTGAGGCTCCTCCACACTGAAAGGTACAAGGAGGAAGGAAAAGAAGAAGAAGAAGAATTTTACCAGGTATTCAAAGTGATATTGAGGTTTCGATGATCCTAACTAAATCTTATTATATAACAGTAATACTCAAGAATTAAACTTGGCCGACTGCGATGGGCAGGTCACGTGGCACGGATGGAGGACACGCGGATTCCCAAAAAGATTCTCACAGAGGGAATCCATGGCACACGGAGATTCCTACTCCAAGTGTGAGGTGGATGGAGGCTGTAGCGTAGAATGCACGCAGCAATTCAATGTTTCTAGCAATTCTTAATGCTAGAAACATGAGAGATGCTGCGCAGAATAGAGCTGACTGGTGGAGAATGCTGGAGGCGGCCCAGACTCGGTGACGAGTTGTTGCGCCAGATATTATTATTATATTAATACTCAAGAATTCGATGACTTGGGGGAAAAATGAACCTCTACCTGAAATCATGATGAGTTATTTTACTTATCTTTGATCATTTTACCATAACTCCAGTAGTGTTCACGCAGAGGTCTCCATATCATATGCCAAGTATTGGTTAGGCAGATTATCAAATTCAAATATAAGAGATATCAAAGAACCAGGTTGGTTCAGATGGTCTTCAATCTTTTTTCTTACAGTTTGAAAAATGGAGGCCTTATTACCTCCTTTCATTATTCCTAAGGTTGTTGGCAAATTCTTCAGATAGCACCCCCCATTGCTTTATCCGACATCTTGTATTCTCCAAAGTTAATTTTAGTTATGTTATTATCAAATTAATTTCTTTATAATGAGAGTAGACATCGAATTTTAATAGGTGAATAAGGAAGCCATGGGATAAACCAATCTAATGTTTTATTAATGGAGAGCACATTTCCTATAGAGAAGATATGATCAAGGAACTGGAATGGATTTGTTCCTATGCCACTCTTAGCCATGGCCGATTATGCTTTGAGAAGTGAGTTGATGAGTTCCTTTTCCCATTTTATTGGTGCTTGGAATTTTTTTAATATTCGCAAATTTGTTTTAATCTAATTACACACTTTTCTTCAAGCTATGGCGCGTACAAAATATTGCAGCTCTAGGGAAGTGATTAGTCTGCCAAGACGTAAATCAGCAAATAATTTTTTTTTTAACTGGTTACACTTTTATTGATTTATTTCTGTTTATTCAAAAATCCATTCGGCCTTTGATTTTATTTCATTTTACGATTTGGTAAGTTACACCCAACTTCTCAAAACTATTCAACTGGTTATAGTATTTTTTTCATAAATGTCACAATTCACGAGTTTCGATTTTGAGCGGATTTGAATCGATTATAAATTTTAGAAGTCAGATTCAATTCAATCTTTATAATTTTTTTAAACGGGTTTATCTCGCATTGTAATGATAGAAATATATTATTTTTAAGTTCACCTTCTCGGCATCAACGGCCTCAAAACTATATTCCGTTAAACTTTGTTCGTTCAGCCATAGTGTTATATCTTTTAAGGTGAGGAATAAGTGTAGTTCAAGCCGCCAATATTTTATTTTTATTTTTTCATACCCTTGATAATATGAAGTTCTTTTTTTTCTTGAACAAAGCAACTATCAATGCTCTAGAATAATAGAAATTCCTGAGCCTACCATAGCACTAAGGAAGTCTGCTTCCAGGGTCTTTGACAAGGTCTTCATTTAATAATGACCACCTGTGTTATACGGCTAACTTATTTCCTCACCTTGCCACAAATATTAAATTTTCATACAAATAAGTATCAGCCAAAGATAGTTAATTCAATTTATTTTAAATCGAAAAATAAGTGATAGGTACATACACCCAAGAAAGAAAGTCCCAAAATGAACGCTAATTTATGATACATCTTTTATTGTGCTTTTATATTTAGCATATATACTGAAAGTCATCAAATTTACATTATTTTTTGTTTGCACTTGGTGAGGAAAAAATTAGAATTTTGGAAGGCAATGAAAAATAATATTACCAAGTAATAAGCGGCTTCATTTGCTTTAATCCGAATAACGAAAAAAGAAATCGTATGTTATAGATTCATTGAAAATGTTATTTAATGTAAATAGGCTATCAGGGAATGATTTTTTCTATATAAATCCATACAGATGTTTTTGCACATAACATGATTACAACAAATGTTTAAGTGTTAGATATAAATGTGTGATATCTTTGAAAAATATTTTTTTAAATGATAACTTTGCACACTATTTTAGCTTTGAAAATAATTTATAAATATATATCTATTAGGGGAATGGAGGAGATCGGTTTCTAGAGCGCTGAACTGCTGTCCCGAACGACCCCGGATTCAAATCCGGTTGCGATAGTATAAAAATGAGTCCCCTTAAATGGAGGAAAATCTGATGGTTGAGCGTGATCTCTCTGCCCAACCATTGGCCTAGAAACAGTAAAGTCTCTATCGTGTACTGAATCTAAGACCCTTCGTGGTTTGTTGTAGAACAGGTTTTTTTTTTATAGATAAATTATAATAAGGCTGGAGCAAGTAAGTTTGTTTTACGGCATATTACCAATTTATTGAAATTGAAATTAATGCAAAGGCAAATTAATAAATAATTTCAGATATTTAAAATGTTTCTGATGACTGTATCTAACAAAAATCTTAAAGCAACTCATGAAGTATATTTTATATAACGAATAATTCATCTCTATTGAGCGTTAATATTTTTGTAGTCGACTTATTATTATAATATATAATTAAAACTATACAGGGTTAATATTAAAATACCAGTAGACATCTAGGTATCTGAGTGTTAAAAGATAAAGATGGGGGGGGGCCCTTATATAAATATACAAAGCAAAGGGAATAATTATAGAATATATTTATCTAAGGACCCCCACCATCTTTATGTTTTACCACCCAGATACATTGATGCCTATGTATTTTTAATATTCTGAAGAAGATTCTCTTAAATTCACACTCTTAAATAGAGAGAATTAAAGAGAATTCTTTTTACCTCCACCTGAACCATTTTCTTCCTTTTACCTCTTATGGTATGTGGAACCAATTCATTAACATTCAATCAAAGTTAACTATAATATTATTTATACTCAATGGAAAGATCTCAATGTTTTCTTAGAATGCATTTAAACGACATCTTAATTTAAAAGGTCCTTATAAACCGAGGACACCTAGTTCCAAAGGCCTCAACCATTTTTACGGAACGTTAACCACAATGATATCCGATGGAGCTCCACGGTCAAATATTTTAGCATCGTTTCTGCTTTGTTAAAAAAGAAAGTAAAGAATGAAATGATTATTAAATTATTATAAATGTTGCTACATTAAATTAAGCATTCGGGAAAACTCCGAAATTTCAAAAGTTAAGTAATTTAAAACTCGTGTAACTTCAAGTTCAAAACCGGACTAAAACCATGAGAAAAAATATAGCAATGTGTCGTGTTGGACAAAATCTCTTGTAAAAGTAAATTTTTAAAATCTCGGAGTTATCCGCTTTTAACCCTCTACGCCTCAAATATTGGATTTAAAATTAATAGTGGTTAATTATACAGGGTGTTTCGGAATTGCACGGCACTATTTTAGGTATGTGTTCTCTAATACAAAATAGTTCTCTCTAAATCTCTAAATCAAAAAAGTTCATATTAACATATATCTCAAACTCATATATCTCAAAAGGTTATTTATTATTATTTACTACATTAAGGCTGACTGTACAAAGTTTCCGTGTTTAATACTATTACAGGTTTTAATCAACCTGATAAAAAAATGAACGATAAGCAATGACAGTAGTTGCTCATCTGTGGCATTGAAAGACGCCTTAGGTATAATAGCACGCTAAAACCTATACGAGTAAACGCCAGTTGACAAAGATTTCGACGAACTGCACACGTTGAAGAAGAAATACTCGATGCTGTTCAGTTATCTCCTACTACTAGTACCAGAAGATTGTCACGTCGTTTCGATGTTTCCTCTACCAGCGTATGGCAAACTTTACGTGAACAGAAATTGTATCCATTTCACGTATTGAGTAGGCAAGATTAATTAGCTCAAGATTATAACAAGCGCAGAAATTTCTCCCAGTGGTTAATTCGACTATGCACACTAGATCCTAACTTCCTGAACTGCATTTTGGTAACTGATGAATCTTGCTTTACAAGAAACAGGATTCTTAATTTTCGAAATACACATACATGGTCTGAAGGAAACCCTCATAGGACTGCTGTTGGACATTACCAACATACCTTTTCTTTAAATATCTGGTTTGGTCCTCTAGACGACAACATCATCGGTCCCTTCTTTTTGCCACTTAGGCTGTCAGGCATTCTTCCTAATCCGTTGAGTGACAGGGTCACCCTATCCTTCAGGTATCCCAGGTGAGGGGTGGCGTCGAAGTCTATCCTAAACTTTACACCCAGGTACGTCACCTCCTCACCCAGTCTCACTCTCCCTCCCTAAATCTACAGTATGATAGGGTGAGCCCTGTCGGTGGAGCATCTGAGGAGCATGGACTGGGTCTTGGCATCGGCCATACTCAACTTCCTCCTCACGGACCATCCCGCTACGAGACTGGCGCACCTTTCCGCTTGGGTCTTCAATATGGCTCTGCTGTTCTCGGCCACGAAGCCGGCCAGGTCGTCGACGTAGGCCGTGTCAAGGAACCCTTCCTCTTCTAGCTTCCCCAGCAATTGGTCGAACACTAGCTTCCACAGGGCCGGCCCAAGGACCGACCCTTGTGGGCATCCTCTCTCTATTCTTCTCTCAACCTTGTAATAGTTACCTCTGATCCTGGCGCTCCTGTCACTGAGTTAGCTACTTACGAGGGAGTACAAATTGTTGGGGGTGTCGAACTCTTGCAACCGCTGAAGTACGCAGGGCCACCATACACTTTCGAAGGCGGAGGATATGTCGAACAGTACTTGCATGGCTTATTTCTCCGCCCTCTTTTCCACGTCCCTGCGCACTCTCAACAGTGCATCTGTGGTTCCCTTGCCAAGGGTCGAGCCGAACTGCCGTGGGTGACAAGCGGCACTGAGGACCGGCCTTAGGCTGGTAACGATGAGGATCTCCTGGACTTTGCTGCCTGTACGCCTTAGGCGACTCCTTATCCTTGCCTCCTCCTTTGTAGAGCAATCTCAGATCCGCGATCCTTCATTCACTCGGGAAGCGCACCTGCTCCAGTAGGTTATCCTCAATCAGGGGGGCGCTGTACTTCAATAGCAGCGTCTATCCCGTCAAGTCCTGGGGCTCTGCTTCTCCACGGCAAGACTTAGATCCCATATATACCATGGTGGGCAAAACTCGGTACAAGGAGGGCACACCGTGGTGAGTCTGACCATTCTATCTTCTTCTGTATCCTGGGACGGATCATCCCTGGGGTATGTATAGTATATATACATCATGGCTGTCTCCTCCAGGGTGGCTGCCTGGGTATCTCCCACTCTAATAGCCACCATCATCGTTAGTGGCTTCACCATGCCCAGTGCCACCCTGTACGGGATACCCCAGGGATTCTTCTCCAACTCCTAGACGATGAACTCATCCCAGGATCTCTTCTTCTGGAGACGCACGCCGTTTCGGTATCTACTTCACCTTCGTTTCCTGTCGTATTGCAGGTCTATTCTCCTCGTCCCTGCACTCCTGGTACCTGCGCCTGGCCCTGTAATACTCCCTCTTGAGGAGCGTTAGGGCAGGCGTCCACCAAGAGACCGGACGCGCTCTCGCACAGCGGCGCTGGAGTTTATTGGCTGCGTCTGTGATGGCGCCCGTCAGCTCCGCCAATCTGCGGTCTATGGCTGACTCGCCTTCCATCGGCGCCACCTCTTCCCATTCTCTGTCGACCAATATTCCCTCCAGTTCACTGGAGAAAGCTCCCCAGTTCGCCGTTTGGGTCACGAAGCCTTTCTCTACTGGCAAGACTTCGCCTTCTTCCTCTACCACACTGTACGCAATGACCCGGTGGTCGGAGCTCGTGTCTGACCGTATGGTCCAGTCCGCTATGCGCCTCGCGATGGTGGCCGTGGCGAGTGTCACATCGATCCAACTCTGGCCCCTGGCTCCAAAGATCATTCATCACAATGAGCTGACACCTCGCCACGGTTTCGTCCACCGCTCTTCCTCTGGCGTCTGTGCGCATCGAACCCCAGGCCGAGCTCCACTTATTGGTGTCTGAACATACCCCCACACTCCTGTAACGTTGTGCGATGGCCTCCACGGCGGCAACATTCTCCTCTAGCCGCAGTAACTATCAAGCACCATCCTGATGCTATACGAAGAGCCAGAGAAGCATGGATTCGTCGTGCTGAATGTTGCATTCAACAAAACGGAGGACCCTTGGAAACTTTACTCTAAATGTTGTAATAATGATACATAAATAGTAATAATAAATAATAAATCTTTAACCATTGATATCTGTTTAATAAATGAGTTTGAGATATATGTTAATATGAATTTTCTATTTTATTTTGTGCTAGAGAACACATACCTAAAATAGTGGCGTGCAATTCCGAAACACCCTGAATAGCAGATTGTCATTATATGGTAATACATCGGTAATCATTTCATCAAGAAAGAAAAGTTTGAATTAAGATTTAGTAGTATAAATAATATAAGTTTGTTGAAATTTTCATTTCTAGGTGAAATGATTACCGAATTATACACCTTTCCCATAATTACATTAATTTTTCCATACTTAAGCTCATGATTATATGAATTTTTGGAGAATATTAAAAAGAAAATGAATAAACAGTTAATAGTTGTTTTAACTCCACTCCAAGCGACAACCTGAGGAACAGATAACTTATTTATTTAAACAAAACATCGTATGATTTAAACGTCCGTTTTCAGAATACGGCCAGCATGTATCTGAAACTGGGTTATATCAACCTGAAGAGGAGTTAACCACCCATTTATTAATAAAAAGCGAAAAAGAAAAAAAAACCACGTGCCCTGAAAGATCAAGTATTCCACTCAACCACCCGATATACGTACCTATACATTTATATAAATATTTTCATATAAAACAATATTGTGCGCTTCCAGATACTCCCTTTGGTAAAAATTAACTGAACTTTGCCTACATTTTCTATGTTTAATAATATTAATTTAATTATTATTTAAAACCAGTAAAATGAATAAAACACCCAAAGCAACTACATATTTGTAATAATTACATTTGATTAACTGTAATTATATATTTGAAGTAATGGAAAAAACAAATCATACGGGTTGAACAAATCGACCGAACTTTTTTTTTGGGTGAATCTGGCTACTAATTCACTAATGTAACTGCTAAGATATTCATTTTAAATCAGTATTTACTGCCCTCCGTTTCAGGCTACTGCAACACATGCTAGACAAACGCAATTAATTACAAAAAAAACTCATATACAAAACTATTATAAGACCTGTTTGGACTTACGGACTAGAGCTTTGAGGCTCCAATAATCCATCGAATTCCTCTCGTGCCCAATCCGTACAATCCAAAATCCTAAGTAAAAGCATTAAACCTCCTTACGTTGTTACGAATAAAGTCACCCAATGACTTCAATGTCCCATTTGTTGCTGGTTTGGCCCGAACCCAATACCAGTCTTTTTATGAAAACCCACTATTTTCAAACCTAACTGCTCCTTCAGTTCCTGGTTATCCTTCGAGACCTCTGAAAAGAAGATGGTATCGCGACCTTCAAAGTTGAATTTGTTATTTGAGTACCAGGTAGTTTCTCTAGCTGTCTTTATCCATGCCATTATGTTTCATTCCTACCATTTCCTTGAATTGTAATATTGCAGTTACAAATTTTCAATGAAGAAATTAATTTTTAAAATCAGCTTTTAATATAACAGGAACCAATTAACAAAACACCTTTATCCGAAAATATCTATTCGAACCTTCTTCACAAAAATATTAATAAAACGAGCATATGTAGGTTATTGTCACAGAGATATTAGAGTTGCATAAGATTCAATAAAATAAATGGACTACTATCCGCTACCGCTATAAATACTGGCTGTCGTGCCTGTCAACGGTCAATAAAATATGTTGTATAGAAGTTGAGTAAGGTCAAATCCAAAGTAAAAGTTATCTGCAAGTTGTTGAAAGGGCTCATTATACTCCATTTGAAGTAGCACTACACTTTATTTACTTCATCATCTAAGTACATAAGCTCATTCCAAAATAAATCAATTTTTCTGTAAAGAAATCAAAAATTTTGATTTTTTATCTATCCTTCTCCTTTAAATAGCCGTAATATCTAACATAACCTTGGTACCCATCGATCTTTTTATCTTATAAGTATTTCATTCAGTTTTTTGGCAAAGTTGGAAAACATTCTAACTACAAATATCATTACTAATTATAACCAAATAGTTATGTTGTTGTCGTGTACTCTGATTTTAATACTATTTGTTCTATTGAAAAAACCTTTCTATCTACTTACAGAATATAGAAATCATGAACAGAAGAATAGGTCCGGTTTTAATCATTTTCTTACGGCATGTTTTTGTTCCAAGCACCAAATCCGGACATCCTTTAACTGAAGATATTAAAATAATAAAAGCCAGGTTAGCTCAGTTGGGAAAGCACCACGCTAGAGACGTGGGCAACCCAGTTCCGAGTCCCGGCCCTGGACATATCTTTTCTTTTAAAATAAAAATATTTAAAATAATAAAACCTTTAAAATTAAATGATTCATACGAAGACTAATTTGGTCATCTGTCACTATCTGGTCATATATGACACTATTAGGTAGATAGATGACTTTACTTGTAACTATGATCAGCACATAATAAATGAAATGTTATTTAATAAGATATTTATTAACTAAACAACTCCTAGTCAGTCAACCATGTTAATCTTTGGGAAAGAGAGGGATATGTTTTTTAGTCATTAATGATACAGTATTTCTGCACCTCAGGTTGGAATCCCTTATTATTTGAATATTGTTCAGATCAAACGATCTTAATTTTACTATAGAGAGGAATATAGTTGACCGGAAAATCTAATGATAGATATAATTAGTCTGTAGGTCCAGTCAAAATTTTAAAAGGATCTTAATCTTAACTTAAATGATCTTAATTTTAACTGAGATTATTGTTTGGACAGTGCAGCCAATATAGCAAACTTATCAAAAGATGTTTAAGAAACCTTTAAATATTAAAATATATTCGAAAGTTCTAAATACGCAAACTTATCGCACTAGTATCTCCAATGTGACCCAACTCAAAAATCTGTGTTCTTGAGTAATGACTATGAAATAAATTCGTAAA
The DNA here is from genome assembly GCA_964056705.1 of Troilus luridus. Taxonomy (NCBI): domain Eukaryota; kingdom Metazoa; phylum Arthropoda; class Insecta; order Hemiptera; family Pentatomidae; genus Troilus; species Troilus luridus. Next base: position 88,372,684 of record OZ057412.1, on the reverse strand, counting down.
TATCTCTTTACCACACATCAGAACTTTATCGACCTAGCTTCAGAGTTTGTCTACCAGAAGGCACTTGTGTCACTCTCAATGTCCCAATGATATTCCCCTCCTTTGGCAAGACTGGCATACTTTTAAGTTGAGACTTAAAATCTTATGTTGAAACAAAGTTCGAAAGTGTTTTTCCCATTTATTTCAAAAAAGAAGGTTTTTTACTTGTGTCACTTTATAAATACAAGTGCGATATGTTAAGTTTGATAAATTCCAGCACCATCTAGTGACTTTTTGTTTTTTAGTTAATTTTGATATTAATCCTCAACGCTCCTTATTTTGTTAAGAATATAGTCATCCATAACGACCTTAATGTCCCATTTGTTGCTGATTTGGCCCGAACCCGGTATCTATGCTTTCATAACAAACTTCATTTCCACTCAAACCCTCTAATTTCAAACCTAGCTTCCTCTTCAATTCCCGATAATCCTCCGAGGCGTCTGAGAAGAAGATGGCCACGTGACCTTCTTAGTTGAACATGCGATTTGAGTACTACCAGTGGGTAGTTTCTCTACTTGTCATTATATCATGCCATTATGTATCACTCAGCCAATTTACTTGTTATATTACTGTAATATAGTTGTAAATATCAATAAATAAATAATAAAAAAAAAGAAGATTTATTTATTGAAATATATAACTGTATCATAACAATACGAGTAATCATAATGGCAGGAATGATACATAATGGCATTGATAAAGAGAAGTAGAGAAAATACCCAATGGTAGTACTCAAATAATAAGTTCAACTTAGAAGATCACGAGGCCATTTTCTTTTCAGACGCCCCAGAGGATTATCGGGTATTGAAGAAGTAACAAGGTTTGAAACTAGTAGGTTTGAGTGCAATGATGGTGAAAAGACTGGTGTCGGGTTCGGGCCAATCAGTAGCAAATGAGACATTGAGGCCATGATGGATTGCTTTAATCGTAACGCAGTAACGAACATTAAGGATTTTACGAAGGGTTTTGGATTGTATGAATTGGATACGAGATGGATGGCTAAGTGGAGCCCTAAAGGTCTACTCCGATCTAATGACTTTCATTGTAAACTTGGATAAATTTTAAAACTTAGGATTGCAGACCCCTACAAGCTCTGATAATCTTTAATGATGAGTTAGATGTTTTCTAATTTTCTCATTATGTGACAGTATTCAGCTTGAGGCGGATCATCTAGAGTGCAATCTTGTTGAGTAGCCACTTGATGCCGACAAGGCTAATTTACGACGGCGTCTAAGCTGCTTGTGTATTCTCTTAGCATCCAGCGTTGAGATTGCTTAAACGTTCGACTCCCACGCCGAAACTTATCTCTGTGATACGCAGTCCTCGGTGGAAACGGAGGTTGAATCACTTATGAAAATCTACATTTCTGATTTCACAAGGAGGCGATATAAGATTAGCGATATACGATAAGTGACACGCACAGACAGTTCAAGGAAATCTAAGGGGGAACGATTAAAAAGGTTCATACTCGTGCGATTTCGCAACTTGCAATTAACATATACCTCGGAGTACCGCTTGTCGGTCTTCTCAGCGTTGCGGACAAGATTATGTGTAATACCATCATAAGATTATCAGTCTGGCCAGGGACACCCACATATGTATATCGCTCTCGTTAATTCCTCAATTTAAGTTGTGTTGTGTTGTTAACTATTGTTTATAATTGTTACTTGCAGAATAATTATAGTATATATATATATATATATATATATATAATGAGGATCACCCTTGGTGGAAATAGAGACTGAAATGGGGTTCTGAAAATACAACAGAAACGACATTAAAAGTCCTTATATCGGTATTTCAGGTTCTTTTTGAAAATTAAACTAAAATAAAAACTTCGATCTTTAAACAAATAATTATATCCTTCAATGTGGTTAACCGTTACTTTAATTTCTTCGCTATCACAACTGTCCGACCTGACATCTGGTGTCTATAGTTAGATGCTCAGCGGCGGCAAATATAAACTTAAGAAAAGCATGTGTTTTCTTTACATCTCCCCCCCCTTTTGAAAAAAAAAATAAATAAAAAAAAATATTGACACTGTACGTAACCGTTCATTTATCAATAATCACTGGACACAGTTTCGTAATATGGTAGAGGTTCGATTCTGCTTTCCTGTGTCCTGTATCAACTTCATAGATTGAATTGGAGATCTTCTTCAGAATAGTATAAGGTCCAATCCTCAATTCTTCCAATTTTCTCCTATTTAATCGGTTTCCATTTTCCACGAAGACTCTGTCGCCTACTTCCATTATGTATTCTTTCCTATGTCGGTCGAATATTCTTTTATTATAATTATGTGATTTTATTGTGTTTTCAAGAGCAAGTTTCCTATCTCTTTCCAGGTCTTCTTTTGAACTTCGTGATATCAATTCGAGTGGTAGAATATTCACATTTTCGCCTTCCAAAAGATATTTTGGTGCAAACTTAGTGACTGTGTGTTCTGTTTCGTTATATTTTTCTACGCATTTCTGTGCAATAGTAGTCCACGCTGTTTTCTTATCACTTTCATTTATTTTTCATCTTATCCTATTGACTAAAGTTTGATTTAGCCTTTCGTTAAGTCCGTTTGAAAATGGCGCATCCACAGCAGTGAAAACCATTCTTATATTCTCGTTCTTCAAAAATTGTTTAAACTCTTTGGAATTTAAGCCAGGGTATTGGTCTGTTAACACCACACTAACAGTGTTATCTTGTGTGACTTTTTTTATTAGTGTTATAAAATCGCTGGAGCTTTGTGTTTTTGATGTTGTAATATAAGCGTATCTTGTGAAATGATCAACTAGGAGATGTAAGTATTTTTTTGGTTGATCGTGATCCTCCAAAGCCTCCAATGGTATCAATAGATATAATTTCAAAGGGGCGTGTTGATGGACCTAAGTATGACATTAAACCATATTTTGGTTTTCTCCTTGATTTGTTTTTTAAACAAATTTCACATTCATTACAAATTTGTTTAATGTTTGTGATAATATTTTTTGATGTGTAGAATGGTGTTATTTTATTTGTTACCTGGGTTCTCCCAATGTGGCAGTAAGTATTGTGGACATCCTTTATTAGAGCTTTGCTAAGTTGTTCTGATAGTACGATTTTTTTGCTTCTTTTATTCTTTTTGTAGTAAATTTCATTATCCAATATAAGTTTTCTAGTTTGTAAGTCTAGATTTGTGTTTTGGTCATTTTTTATATCTTCTAAATTTATTAAATTGACTAATTTCAAAAAATCTTCAGTATTTTCATAGGGTTCTAAAACCGGGTTTCGGCTTAAACAGTCTGCTTCTTGGTTCGATTTTCCCGGGTTATACTTGATTTTAAAATTATATTGAGATAAATAATACATCAAATCCCCTAGTTCTTCATCAGTTCTAGCTTTGATGTTCAAATTTTCTAATGGTTTATGATCCGAGTAGACTATAAATTCGTTTCCCATAAGCCAGTGCTGCCAATATTTCACATCTTCCTTTATTGCCAAACACTCAAGGTATATTGCTTTTTTCTTTTTTTGTGCTTCAGTTAACTTTTTTGAAAAGTAAGCAACCGGCTTACTGTCCCCATTTTTATCTTCTTGTTTCAGCACTGCTCCCACTCCTCTAATACTAGCATCCGTGTAAATATTTATAGGTAGTTCAGGGTCAAAGATATGTAGAATTGTTTCTGAACATAGCAATGCCTTTATTTGATCAAATGATTCCTGACATTCTGTGGACCATAAGAATTTCACATCTTTCCGTAATAAATTGTGTAATGGCTCCAGGATAATTGCACTGTGTGGTACAAATTTATGATGAAAATTCACTTTTCCTAGGAATTGACGTATATTTTTTTTCGTTTCTGGAACTGGAAAGTTTTTGACAGCGGTTAAATAATCTTTCAGAGGCCTGATTGAATTGTTTTCTATTATATGACCTAAATATTTGGCATACTTATTTGCAAAAGTACACTTCGAAAATTTTAGTCTAAAACCTTCTGTTAGAATTGCCTCCAGCAATCTGGATAGATGTAGTATATGCTCTTCAAAAGTTTTTGAAAAAATTAATATATCGTCTATAAAATTTACTGCAAAATCAGAAAGTTTGTATTTTCTTATGATGTTGCTCAATATTCTTTGGAAAATAGCCGGAGCAGTCTTTAATCCAAATGGGAGACACGTCCATTGAAAGTGACCTTGTTGTGTAACAAATGCAGTTTTATATCTATCTTGAATTTTCAAAGGAATTGACCAAAATGCTGAATTTATGTCAAAAGTAGAAAAATATCTACAGTTCACAGTTTTTACCATCAAATCCTCAATCAACGGAAAAGGTTGTGATTGAGGGACGACAATTTTGTTTAATTCTCTGAAATCTATACATAGCCTTGATTTTTGTTCATCTTCTTTTTTATATGCCAGAGTTACTGGGGCAGCAAATGGGCTGTAAGATTCTTCAATCAAATTCTTCTCTAATAGTTTTGATATTTGGTTTTCTATTTGTCTTCTATCTTCCACTGTGCATCTGTATGGACGTTTATAACAGTATTTGTCCACCATCAAGTCAATATGAGCTTCATAATGTTTTACAGTACCAACGTCATATTTATCTTTGGCGAAGACCAGTTTATATTTTTCTATCAACTTGTCAATTTCTATTTTTTGGTATAAATCTAGATGGTCTACTATAATCTCAAATTCATCTGTGTTAATATGTTCATTGAAATTGATTTCACATTTGTCCATGTGTCTAGTTTCTTGTTTTTCAGAATTTACCCAAACAAAACCTTCATTTTGTTCACCTAGTTTATCAGGAATGTAATCATTACCTGTTAAATTCGAATTGCTATTTTTTTTGTAGTTATTGTTTTTTATATCCTCTTCATTTGAGGCCATTTTCTTGCTTTCTGGGTTGTTACATTGTATGATTTTTAATTCTTCATTTTGTATCAATTTGAAATGTTTGATACAATCCAAACCAATTAGAAAATCGTAGTTAAAGTTTTCATTATCGACTACAAATATATCCATAACTCTCTCTATATTGTAAATTTTTATTTTTAGTGTTATCATACCTTTTGTTTTCTTCTCACCATTGATAGTCTTCAAGTTTACTATTTGTGCATTACTTGTATATTTTTTTGGCTTTATTTTCAGTAATTTCGCATTAATTAATGACACATTCGAACCAGAATCATAAATTCCAGAAACTTTCAAAGTATCATTTAATAGTAATTTGACTTTGATCAATGGTGGCACCTCTAGTTTTTTGGATTCTTTTCATTCAGTTCAATTTCCAATTCAGAGTTATTCACAGATTTCAGAGCTACTTTTTGATTTTTCTCTTTAAACCAACAATTTTCCTCAGGATGGTAAAATCGTTTCCCTTTTTTCTCAACACAGATTCGGCATGGCTTTTTTTCTTCAATTTGTTTAAATTTTGAGTCGGGATATATAACACTTTTTTTGCTATATTTATTCTTCTCAACCAGATATTCTAATTTCCCTATTTCTTTGTACAGATCTTCCGTTCCTTTTAAAGGTTCTCTGTCAATTTTATCAGCCACATAATTAGGTAAACCGAAAGCTATAAGGTCTATACATGTCCCAGTATCAATTGATTTCCTTACTTCAAGCAATAATTTTTCCTTTTTTAGGGCATATTCAAGCAATGAGCCCCCTTGATATTTAAAGGCGAGAGCATATCTAATGGGTGACCACCCTTTGTTTGCAAAAGTCTCACAAAAAAATTTTTCCCATGTGTCCCATTCAGATTCCACTGTAAGTTTCATTAACATGCAGCTGTACCACTCCATACCCGAGTATTCCAGAAAATGTTTTAAAATTTCAATCTTCTTTTTGTCGTCGTCGATTTGGAAACGTTGACATTCTGTATTAAAAACCCCAATCCACTGGTTTGCATTTGGGCTTCTGCCCGAAAATTTATCTATCATGAAATCTTTTGATATTTTACCTAAATTTTTTGTTTCAGATTTTGTTTGTTTATCAAGAAATTTCTCCAATAGTTTTTCTAGCGTTTGACCACTAGTTTTATGTTCTGTAGTATCTGATTTTTCGATATTTTCCTCTAGGTAGATATTATTAAATTGTAAATTATTTTCATTATCTAAGTATATTTTTGATAAACTCCCCGTTAAGGTTATCCATATTTTTCTTGTTTGGTGTCTTTTAGTTAATGATTTTTTTACCTTGGCATAGTTTGGAGTGTTTGTGATCTCTTGATGTAGATTTGCAGGTTGGAAATCGGGTGGTATTCAAAAATCCGTCCATCAGGCGTAGCTATCGACGTAATGCACATAACATTTGATTTTCCATCTGCCGTTGGTTTTATAGCAAAATCAAACCTCAATTTCTCCATCTCTCCTGAATTAGTTACAGATAATGTCGTTTTATAATGAGGTTTCACCCTTGGTGGAAATAGAGACTGAAATGCGGTTCTGAAAATACAACAGAAATGACATTAAAAGTCCTTATATCGGTATTTCAGGTTCTTTTTGAAAATTAAACTAAAATAAAAACTTCGATCTTTAAACAAATAATTATATCCTTCAATGTGGTTAACCGTTACTTTAATTTCTTCGCTATCACAGCTGTCCGACCTGACATCTGGTGTCTATAGTTAGATGCTCAGCGGCGGCAAATATAAACTTAAGAAAAGCATGTGTTTTCTTTACACACATATATATATATATATATATATATATATATATATATATATATATATATATATATATATATATATATATATATATTTATATTATATATAAACATAAATATATTCATGTATATATTTCTACTGTCGATAAAGTGTAGTGAAGGGGCAATTGAAGTTATAAATCCAATTATAACCAGTTCGAGCTACAGGAGGTAATAGACTATCTCTTAAGCCCAACAGGATTAGAAGCAGCTGCTGTCCATAATAAACTCTCCCGTAAGTGACTGTTTATTTATTTATATGCGCATAATGGCTGTATGCTCTATATGCAACAACATCATCGCCCGTGATGACAACAATAATTTATCCTGCTCCAAATGCAATTTAATTTTTCACGAGCGTTGTAGTAATCTAAACGAAAAGGAGATATAGGGCCTAAAATCTACAAAAACACAATGGTTGTGTACTAAGTGCGAGCAGCCCAGAAAAAGCTCTGAGGCAGGGGATAAACTGTCTTTCAACATCTGAAGCACCGCGATCTCGTGGCAGAAATAGATGAAGATGTCATATTGGGCACGGACTTGATGATCGCATACGGGATCAAGCTGGATATGTCGAGAGGTGTGATGACGCTGGGAGACGAAGAAGTTATCATTCGGCAGGGAAAGGAGTGTTATTTCTAGAAGACACCACTTTAGAATAGAATAGAATAGAAATGTAACTTTATTCTGGGACAAAGTCCCTTTAGAATAACAGATATGAACAGGAATAAAAAACATAATATTTATCTGGCCAGAAGGCTAAATGTTACAAATCATAAAGCGTGAAAACATGACAGAAAACAATTTAAAAAGAAATATATAAACAAAAATAATAGTAAGTAAATAAATAGTACAGATCTTGACAGGATATTAAGCAATTACAGAGAATAGATAAATCCATAGCTTTTGAAATTGAATGCATGAGCTAGCATTCAATAATTTGTTTACATGATGTACAGCTTTTCAAAGAGCAGAATTAAAAGAACTAGATAACACAATGAGTTATTATATACATTGTATTCTAAGCAAATGACTAACCTACCTAGAGACTATCCTTTTGGGAAGCTAATAGATGTTGATACAGCAAGGATTTGAATAATGATAGAGAGGGAGTATGACGGATATTAGGAGGGATTAAGTTCCACATTGTGGTGGAGCGGGCGAGAAAGGAACGTTCGAAGTTCTGTGTGAACGTATATAGAGATCAGAAAGGCGGGATCTTGTTTTATGGTGTTGAACTGATGATTTGAATTGGAGGAGACTGTAGATATATGAAGGGTGTTGAGAGTGAATGGATTGGTATAAGAATGAACCGAGGAAATATTGTCTTCGGAAGGGAGGGAAGAGCCACTTTAACCCATCATAGAGGTGGGAGACGCGCGATCGCTTCGGAGTACCAAGCACAAATCTTAGAGAGCAGTTCATTATTCTCTTTAATCTGTCTTCAAGCATTTTAGAGAGGCCTCCATATACCACGCTACAATAGTCAAAGTGGGGGAAGATGAGAGAAGATACGAGAAGCTTACGGGAAGATTGTGTAAGGAGATGACGAGAACGATGGAACAACTTCAGGGAACTAATTGTCCGTCGGGATATCTGGGCGATGTGGGATTTCCAGGAAAGGTTTTGGTCGATGGTGATGCCTAGGTTTTTCACCGAGGAGGTAATCGTGATAGGATTATCGTTTAGGAGTAATGTTGGGAGGGTGTGGATGGTTGTAAGGAGGGAATTGGAACCTAAAACAATGGCCTGAGTTTTCAATGCGTTCAATTCCAGTTTGTTCAGCTTTGCCCAGGCACAGATCCTATCTAGGTCTTCCTGAATACTAGCGAACGCAAAAAATAGCTCGGAAGGGGGAAAGGACAGATATATTTGGAAATCGTCAGCATATAGATGATGGGAACAGTGGTGAACAGATTTAGGGAGATCATTGATATAGCAGTTGAAAAGAAGAGGAGAGATACTTGAGCCCTGTGCCACGCCTGAGGAAAGAGTGAGGAAAGAGGAAAGGGGATGATTAGGTATAGAAACTGCTTGAGATCTATCAGAGAGGAAGGATTGGAACCATCGGATAGAACTGTTAGAAAAGGAGATTGATTTGAGTTTGCTAAAAAGGATAGAATGGTCCAAGGAATCAAAAGCTTTAGTAAAATCAAGAAGGATAAGCACAGTTAGTTTTTTGTCGTCCATAGCGGTATGTATGTCATTGGTGATTTTGGTAAGTGCCGATTGTGTGGAGAAACCGGGACGGAAACCAGATTGAAGTGGGTCAAGGAGGTTGGACTGTTCGAGGAAATTTGACATTTGTGACTGGACTATTCTTTCTAGAGGCTTGGAAAGGTTGGAGAGGATTGAGATTGGGCGGTAGTCTTTGAGTGAGACAGGGTTAGAGGATTTATTAATAGGATGGACTATGGCTTTTTTCCAGGAGGCTGGGAATACTCCGTTTTGCAGTGAAAAATTGTATATAAAGAGTAGGACAGGTATAATATCGATAAGGCAGGATTTTAGCAGTTTGACAGGAATCCCATCGAAGCCTGTGGAGTTGGAGTGGGATTTCAGAACAGAGGAAATAATGTCGTTGGGTGAAATGTCAGCGAAGTAAAAGTTGTCAGGGTTGAAAGATGGTGGTAGGGAAAATACGGGAGAGGATGATTTAGAAGTATTAACTGAGGTGGACAAAAAATATGAGTTTATTTCATTGGGAGAGGCTGGAAAGGGCCTAGAACAAGATGAATTAAGAAGAGAAAGCTTTCGAAGGACATGCCATTTGGATTTAGAATCGGGAGCAGATGAAAGGGCTTCGTGGAAGTATTTGGTTTTTGCCTGCCTGATTGTCAACTGTGTCACATTGTGGAGAGCCCTAAACGCTTGATAGTCGTCGGTTAACCTTGTCCGTCTAAAGCGTCTTCGGGCCGCATCACGCTTCCTTTGAAGATCTTTAATTTTTTGACACTACCAGGGAGCAGGCTGGTGACGGAAGGTTGAGGTTTTCAGTGGGGCATGGGTGTCAAGGATATATTTGAGATTGGAAGTAAGTATGTCAACCATCGAATTAATAGAGGCACAAGAATAAATCTCTCTCCAATCCAAGGCTTCAAGAGAGGGTGAGATGTTCTCTGGGGTGAGAGCATCTAAGTTGCGAAAGGTTACGGTTTTAGGTAATATAACAGGAGTTTGGATATTGTATGAAATATGGATGAGATCATGAGAGGACAGAAATGAAACGGGTAATTGAGAGGAAGAAAGGAGGTTCTGCCGTGAATCAATGACAAACAGGTCTAACCAGGTGTCGGATTGAAAGGTGTGATGGGTGGGAGAAAATGGGACAATGGAAAGGTGTAGAGAGTAAAAGAGATTTTCCAGGTATAGTTGATCGTAGGATTGGACAAGGAGATTGGTATTAAAATCACCGGAGATAATGATATGGTTATAGAGAGGAATGTAGTCGTAAAGGGTAGATTCAAAAATTGAATCAAGAGGGGCCAAAGGAGGGCGATATACTACGACATACAGGAGAGGGTTTGGGTTAAAAGAGATTTCAACCAGAAGGAATTCTGTGTGAGGATAACCGGTTGCGGGTGAGGAATCAAGGATACGTGATTTTAGGGAGTTGTGTACGTAAAGACCTACTCCTCTACCAGTCCGGTCTACCCGGTCGTGGCGGAGGAATGAATAGTCTGGTAAGGATATTGCAGAGGAGGGGATGTGGGGTTTTAGCCATGTTTCGGAAATTCCAATGGTATGATAAAAGTTTTGGGTAAAATATTGAAGGAATTCGTCAAAATGGGCAGGTAAGGATTGGGTGTTGACGTGACAGGAGGTCAGGACACTGGACATGATGGTGAGGTAGGAGAGAAGATCCCAGTATAAGAGGAGAAGATGCTGTGTGCAATTAATTTTAGCAGGCAGATTAGGTAAAAAGCTATGAAATGTCCCAGATAGTTAAAGACATGCAAGATAAAATAAAAAAAACAGATAAGAATATTGATAGTATAGAAATGATAATACTGTTAAAATATGTAAAATGAGAAAATAATGAATTAATAATGAGAGAAGTAAAGTAATAGAATATATATAGCTGCTTGAACATGAACAAACTTAAAAATATAGAACATAAGATCCTAAGAACTAAAAATATGGACCAATAAAAAGAAATTAACTGTATAGAGAGGGCGTGGGCAAAATCCAAAATTCCGTGGTGAGCGCCATAGGTTGTCATAGAGCTAGCGGGGAAACAAAACTTTAGTAGTCACCCGAAGACGTCTAGATCTTGGGCCTTATCTGTGAAGACCACCTGGTGACCATCTTCTTTTCTACAGCGCACTCTGCCCCCAGAGAACCACACATACTTTATCTTTCCCGCTGTCTTCCTCTGACGGGCTAACCAGTAGAGGTTGTTTGCTGTTAACCAGTGTGCTTGTTTGCTTTTGTCATCTCCTCGCTCAGATAAATACGGTGACAGTCATTTTCCTGCCAACCTAAATCTCGCGTAGAGAAATCTCTTTTGACTTTTCTTTTATGTATCAAGTCATCCCTCACTGATTTCCTCACGAAGCGTGCTATCATAGGTGGGGGTCGCGGGTCATCATTTCTTGCTCTCCGTCGTTGCACTGTGTCCAGGTCCTCTAGATTTAATTTTATGCCAAGGCCCGCACCGATACTAGTTAATAGGCCGGAAGGGGTCTCGCCGTCTCGGACTGGGATCCCCCGGATCTCCAGGGAGTTAGATAACAGGCCCTACTCACTTTTGTTCACCCGCACTTCGAGATCTCCTACCCGGGCCTTTAGAGCTTTATTTTCCGCCAATATCTCTTCTATAAATTTTGATTGGCCCTCTAGATGTTTTTCTATTGTGTTTAGTTTATCACTAAACTCAAAGGTGAGGTCCCCTTGTTACCAATGGCCGTTTTGATATTTTTAATTTCATCTTTAATACTGGTGTCAATTTGTTTCACGGCCGTTAGAACATCTGATAATGAGAGTTCAGCTTTAAGTTTTTCGCCCGTCGCCGTATTCTTTTTCGCCTGGTCAAATTGAGAGCATGCCCATAGATTTTTTTTGACAGATTTAAGGGCCTCTAAATGCCTTTACCTGCACGGAGCCAAATCGTGACGCATGGGACGGTCGAAGGACATCTACCTGCGGGTCAATGTGTACTACTTGAACCTGGAAGGCACGAAGAACATGAGATCGGACTAGTTGCTAGGTATATCATAAAGGTCGGACGTACCACTCCAATTCGGCTAATGAACCTAAACAATTTCCCGGTAACGCTGGAGAAAGGAACACCGTCTCGGGGAATGTACAACCGCTACATCAGTGGTTCGTCAGCTGCAACGTCATCCCACCGAGCTGTGAGGATTCCAGAAGAAGAAGAGGATGCCAGAAGAACTAAAGGATTTGTGGACGAATCATACCGCGACCTTTCGCCTGAACAGAGCGAGGAAGTGAAGAATACGATTACCCGATGGCATGACTTTTTCGATATTGGCCCAGGACCACGGGGTAGAACGGACATCGTCCAGCACAGGATTGACACCGGGGATACGAAACCCACCCGACAAGTCCCATGGAGGCTGCCGTTAGCCAAACGAGAGGACGCCGAGAAGATTATTAAGGAGATGGCGGCTGATGGTGTCATTGAGCCTTCGAGTAGCCCCTGGATGTATTTGTGACTACCGCCTTCTGAACTACGTTATCTGCTTCCCAGGATTATTAATATATTACAGTATAATTTTTTCTTTTTTCGACAATTAGTTAAATTCCTGTCAAGTTTCGTACTTTTTAGTTATTTCATTTCTATTTTTATTTTCCTCCGTCGTAAACCTGCGACTTCCTGCCCCCTGTATCGTTTAACAACATCCCTATAAGTCCTGTAGAACAGATCCGGTACTTAGGACTACACCTTGACAAACGCTTAACTTGGAATCCTCATACTAGACTGAAACGACAAGAAACAGCTCGCCGTTTCAGGCTACTTCAGCATTTACTAGATAAACGTTCTAAGCTCCCAATTAACTACAAGAGACTCATTTACATGACAATCATTAGACCCATCTGGACTTACGGAATAGAGGGGCTCCACTAAGCCATCGAATTCCTCTCGTATCCAATCCCTACAATCCAAAATCCTTCGTAAAATCCTCAACGCTCCTTATTTTGTTAAGAATAAAGTCATCCATAACGACCTTAATGTCCCATTTGTTGCTGATTTAGCCCGAACCCGGTATATATCCTTTCATAACAAACTTGATTCCCACTCAAACCCTCTAGTTTCAAACTTAGCTTCCTCTTCGATTCCCGATAATCCTCCGAGGCGTCTGAAAAGAAGATGGCCTCGTGACCTTCTAAACTGAACTTTTTAATTTGAGTACTACCACTGGGTAGTTTCTCTACTTGTCTTCTCATGTCAATGTATTCACTCATTATATTTACTAGATGTATTTTGTATACAGTTGTAAATTTCAATAAATAAATTTAAAAAAAAAAAAAATTTATTTTCATTACGTTTTGGTAACTTTTAATTACTTCATGATTCGTATTATTATGTAGCCTTCTCAGCAGATGTATATCATGTTTATTTTTTTTGTTCATGATTGTTATTCTAAAGGGACTTGGTCAAAGAATAAAGTTTGTTTTCTATTCTATTCTATTCTATTCTATTCTAATACAGTCAGATTACGTGTCTATTAAAAAATCGAAGAGTTAACTCTAAACCCCAAGGTTATATTATATTATAATCTAAAACGGAAGATTATAAACAGTCTTTGTATCTCGATATATCATTATATTTCAATGTTCAACTGATCTGTTTAAGGTGTACATGCATGTTGCAGTTGATGGAGTGAACCGCAATGTACAAACAATTTGAACAAACAGGGTAACTTACGATACTAAAATAATCCTATACTAAAGCAAATATTCAGTATCGTCCGTCTAAATAGTCAGTATCAATTGCTCTATGACAACTTGTCAAGTTGAAAAACTTGTGGTTTGCGGTACTGTCAGTTTGGCTCAAGGAACTAAAGAAATAGTTACTTATCAAATAGTATTATATTATTATTATAGGCGTTCCTTATAGTCATGGGTCATGATGTATCTGAATACAAGTGATACGGATACTTTTCTGTATCTGATACTTTTACTTGATATTTTTGTAGTTGACTACAGTTATCCCGACTCTTACTTTTCCAACACGCTACACGAAAGCCTTTTTTAGGGCATCAGTTTTTGTTATCATTTTTAAAGGAAAAAGAGTTATTTGCCGAAATAGTAACCTGCACAAGGCATCAAATTATTAAGATCATGTTTTTTATTAGTTAAATATTTTTTGAAAGCAATGAAATTGAACCAAAAAAACTAGTAGTTAACCCTACTTCAAAATTTTGCTATTCACGTTCCAAGACACTTAGAATTTGGTTTGTAATACAAAATTTGTCCGCAGTCACAGGCTAAACTCTTTAAAACGCTATATCTGTTATAATACTCATCATATTCCGGTGTTTTTGTAAACTTGATATAAGTTTCTACAGTTATAGTGAGATAAAAAAAATTTCAAGCTCAAAAATTATAGAACAATTTATTTAGTTAAATATGTACAAATGAATATATGTATATGTATATATATATATATATATATATATATATATATATACACACAATGTTTAAGAACTATATTCTATGGTAAATTAAATCCCACAATTTTATTCACAAAGTAGATACAAAAATTTAATATACCAGTTTAAATTCGAATGTTATAGTAATAAATAGCATAAGGTAGCAAGAGGCAGTGAATATATTCATGAATACTGAATAGCTGATGCTTCTAACAACCAAGGCCTTGAATACAGTTCTCGTATCTATCTGGTCTGGCAGGTAGCAGGGGCGGGAGTAGAGATTGTAGTAGATACTGACTAGTAGTTGATACTGACTAGTCAGTGAATACAAGTATTTAGAGACAGGTGGGGTGACCTTGGTAGGACCTCCCACCCCATCGCTTGTCTCGCGTAGTCAAGCATCCTACAGATACTCGTACTACAGTACTACAGTATCCTATAGTACATTTCGACCGTATCTGATACTTGTATCAACTACTTTTCAGTATCAGCTACAAATTATCCGATAGATACAACCTTACCCATCCCTAGTTCCAACATGGGTTGCCTCAACCTGTCAGAGCAGAGCTCCACGCCTCTGGATCCATCCAATCCTCTTCCTGGAGACCTCAACCGACCATCTCCTCCTGGACACCTTTCATCCGCCTGCTTCTGGGCCATCCACGTCCTCTCCTCCCTGTTGGAACCAAATCCAGGACTCGGTTCGGCGAAAATGCAAACGCCATTCTCTTCACATGGCCGTACCATCTTAGGCGGCGTGTCCCGATCCTTTCAATTGTTGATATGTCCACGTCCATACTCTGTCGAATTTCTTCGTTTCTTAGTCTACCCAGCCTGGAGTAGTACTCCAGAAATCCATTTCAAGCACCTGCACCTTTAAGTACAGACGGGAGCTCATAGTCGGGGTTTCCGAAGAATGAGTCAGGGCAGATTCGACTATGGTTGTGAAAATGCGACGTTTATTTTCTGTTGATATCACCGTATTCCAGAGGACCGGATGTAATATTCTAGTACCTTCTTAGGTCATACTCAGACAACCCGGTAGTATCCAAATAAGATCACAGGTACTTAAATATATAAATATTATATTATATTATAATATTTATATTACATAATATTTATATATTACAAATAATTTATAGTTGACATATAATTTAATGTTATTTATTTTAATATCCATAACTTTTTTAATTGACTGAATCGTTCAGGAATTGTATGAGGAAAACAAAATAAGATTTTGAGTTATGTTACCATACCAAGGTCACGTTTTCGACGCGGCCCACCTCGGATGCTGACAGCAATAGCCGTTTTTAATGGCTTATTTTTTGTTAATAATTACTAATGACTTATAAATTATAGCCTGATTCATAAATTATACATTGTAAAAACAAAAAACTACTTTGAAATTCCCATTATCGAGTTAGGAAAATAACATTGTTGTTCGGGAAAATATAAAACGGAGCTTGGGTCACTTTAGCAACTTCATGTCTGCATGAAGACCAATTGTATAAAATTAAATGTACTTTGAAAAATAAGTAATTAAGTATTTGTCTGTAGCCAATGCAGATCTTATCAAATTCGCCAATTAGATGTTACAAAGTTCACAATTTTTGGTGAGATACCAAAAAATGTCCAATTTTAGAATAGTTTTTTTATTCCGTTAGCTATTTGTTGTCTTCATGCCAGGCTTGTAAAAACATTAATCTAATACACCTGCCATGATTCATTCCAGGCATTATCATGAAAAATAAATATGAATTTACTAAATGAGCTAAAGACGGTTACAAGAATTCGGTCGCCACAGGTAGCGGGTGAACATATGGGCGAGACCTCCTTCGAGGGTAAGATAAAAAGGCTGTTATACCAGATAAGTTTTAATTTACACAAGTGTACGAAATTTATGGCAATCCTCTATTACATCTGAATCATGATTTCTCATTTCATAATGTATATATCTGTGGCTTGGTTCTAAAAGGGCCGAAATCAAAAATTCGAAAAGAGCCAATGTCAACGTAACCCCTTTCAGAAATGAATCAGAAAACAATAGCAATGGCATTGGCTGAAATTATAATGGAAATACAACCTATTTTAGTTTGTTATTAGACATTGGCCTTTTTAGAATTAAAGATTCAATAAATTGGAAACTTTTGATATAAATTACACATTTAAAAAAATTTACATTGGCCCTTTTAGAACCAAGCCACAGATATTAAACGATAGTCCAAATAAAAAAGGGAGCGGAGTGGCTCAGTGGTAGAGCACTGAGTTGCCATGCCGAAAATCCTTTTTCAATTCTCTCTGCCGGCAAGACTTTTATTTAGTATTTGAGCAGCGGGAGATGGATCCTATGGGATCAAAGACCATCCTGGGGCTCACTCAGTCTATAAAGATAAAACCCGAAAAGAATAGTGGGCACCTAATATAAGAGGGCGAAACTGGCGGTTGAGCGTGATTTAGGACAAATCACCTCCCTGAACAGCCATTGTCCATGAAAAAGTACAGTCTCTACCATGTACCCCAGACCCGTTCACGGTTTCCAAATAAGAAATTGTATTAATAAAGTACCAACTACCGTCCTATATGCCTATCACCGGTAGTCTACAAATTATAATCTTCGATCTTAGTCGAATAGTCGGCTTAGACCTCTAGTGGAACGCCAAATAGGAGAAGAGCAAGCGGGATTCAGACCAGGTCGACAAACACAGGATCATATCTCCTCACTAAGAAATATCCTCCAGAAATCCTGGGACCGTGAAAAGAATATGTACATTACATTTCTGGTTCTAAATTCGGCTTTCGACTCAGTCCCAATAGAGGAGATATGGGCTGCCCTCAGAAACAAGAACATACCGAGGAATTTGGTAGAGGATATAAAATCTACCTATCAGCAGCCTAAATGAATCATTAGGCTCGATGGATTGGATTCTGGCCATTTTGGTATAGCAAGAGGGGTCAAGCAAGGAGACATTTTGAGCCCTTTGTTGTTCCTCCTGTTAATGGACGAAGTGGCATCCATCTGTAGGAGAAGAACTGAGAGAACACTTCTGGGGCGAAGAAGTCTGTATCCGGCTATAGTCCAGTTTCTTCTCTATGCGGACGATGTAGTGCTGATTGCTGACTCAGTCGGAAAGCTCCAACAAGCGGTGACGGAATAGTGTGTAGATCTCCGACAAAAAGGAATGACAATCAATTCCAACAAAAGTAAGATCCTGCAAGTGGGTAGGCGGCAGGAAGAAGTTCACATATACTGTGATGAAGAGGAAATGGAAATGGTGACTGACTTCACTTACCTTGACACAGTAATGGACAGGACTGGGAAGCTGGACGCGGAAATATCCAATAGAATTAATAAGGCAAATACAGTCAACTACCAGATTTGTAATACTGTTATAGGAAAGCGGGAGGAAGGAAGGAACGTCAAACTCCACATCTTCAAGTCAGTGTAGATGTGGCCGATAATTCCAATAATGCTGTACGGAGCTGAAAGCTGGGTATTGGTGGAGAGACAGGAAAGCAGAAATAACGCGTCGGAAATGAGTTACTTACGAAGAGTGGCGGGAAAGACGAAAAGATATTGTGTTCGCAATGAGAGGATTCGTCAGGAACTGCAGATTGCCCCGCTAAAAGAGCTCCTGGAAATCCGACAACTGAAATGGTTCGGCCACGTGGTCAGGATGAATGGTCCGGGACCCTCTCAAGAAGTTGGACTACATGCCGGATGGAAAAGGACCTCGAGGACGCCCAAAGATGTCTTATCTCGAGTACATCGAACGCCTCAGCAGAAAAAGAGGAAAAGATCTCAGACAGGCCAGAAACCTAGCAAGAGACCGGGATAGATTCGGCTCCTGGCTGAACGCTCCCCTACGCTGAAAGGCACTATAGGGGGAAGTGAAAGAAGAAGAAGTAATTATCTTAAATGATTACTCTGGCATCCCAAAATAAATATAATTATTTAAAATATATTGAATACCCCAAAACATAGCTACGTAACCAAGCCCTATTCTTTGTATGAAATGAGTCATCTATTATGCCACGGACTTCCGAACTATGTTCATTATAGTCCTTCCTCATTGAGTAAAAACCATCCGGATCTTGCTTTCCATCAATGGAACTAAACTGATTCTTCAACAAACTAGAGTATTTCAAAACCAGCGGAAGGTAAAAGCGTACAGAGTATTGTTACACAAATGACATCCGTTAAAGTAATTACTGGTCTATTAAAGGGAAATGAGTATAGTGCTATCTCAATTTAAGAGTGACTGGAATGGTCTTTGGTATGAGGATGTAATAGCGTGAAGTTGGTAACGACCTTTCACTAAATACATAGGACGGGGGCAATCATGATGATAATACCTGAATGGTATTTTGCTAGGAATGATTTTGTTTGGGTGATTTCCAAAATCACTTCGGTAATATTTTCATCCGTCCTTCACTGCGAAATTATGGACTTCCCCTGACCATTCATTCTGAGGAAATAAAGAAATTGTCATTAGCCAATGTGTTCATGTGTTGCCATGAAAATGTTCACACAAAATATAACCATTGGATAATGTGTCTGTTATTTCATTCTCTTCTATTTCAAAACTATTCCGACTGTATAAACGACAAGTTCATAATCATGCCGAAATTAGAAGACACATGTATGTCTATTACACACAGAGAATAAACTATTATTTCCCCCTCTACCTTGCATTGGTCCCAATATCATCTCTATACTTGGTGATGCACAAATATATGACTTCTTAACATTCTAATATTTTAAGGTACAAAACACTTTTTTAATAACTATACATGATTAACTAACTTCCTCATCCCCTTATATTGATTTATTGATCTCCGCATCTTTACAAACATGTAATCGGAAGTTGTTATCGACAACATTGCCATATATTTTTATTTCTATAAAAACCCTAATCAGTAAATATTTCTTCAGATAACCAGTATCGAGGAATTAATAGCCTAGGTCCATGCTGGAAGCCATATTTTTATCGAAACTCATATTTCACTACTTGGAGGTCTATTTATCTTATATATCATTTTTCAATTAATTTCATAATTTTGACAATCAAATTCATATTTTTTTCAACCGAATAATTTTCTCAAACGAACTCATAATTTTTTCATACAAAATCATACTTTTTCAACTATTTTAATACACCTTCAGTTGTCACGGTCTGGTTGTGAGGGAATCATATATAAAACCCAAATTTGGATATATACAACATATAAAATATATTTATGTAGTATATGTGTACGATATGTATTATCAAAAAAAATGAAATATGAAAAAATAATTAAAGTGATTCTTCGTTTAATTAGCGCATTAAAAAGAAGATAAAGGATTTCCTTACATAATTTACAAGTTATATGTACAATAATTTCACGTTTGCTAAACTAATTTATACGATTTTTTTTTCACAAAACGACCTTTTAAGACCATACAAATATCATTACATGTTCTATCTCATTTAAGCCCTTCTTTTCTCTCGATATTTTCTCATAATTTTTGCGTCCTTTGCTTCCTTTCTTTCGACCACGGACTATCCTTTCATTTTTTTTCCCACAAGAACATTGATTTATTTTAATTTTTCGCGTATTGTTCTGTATTTAAGGAGTTTTTTTCTGTTATTTTTAATTTTTCTGTTTTCTCTCCCATTTGTTTTACATACCCCTCTTTTCAAACCACACACTCCCTCTTTTCACTCGTTTACGCTTTTTTCCTACGATGCATTCACGGATTTTGTCAAAGGCATTCTTGTTAGTGCCGAATGCCCTTAGAATCTTTTGATTTTTATTTCGCTTTCTACGTCTTTCATCTCCCTATAGATTTCCTGTTTTGGTCTCATGCTGTAGCTTTCCTACGTTTGCTTGAGCCCAGAGATTCTCCTCAGGATTCTTCTCTCTATTTTCAGTAATTTTTCTAGTCTACGGAGACATGCTGTCTCTATCTTGTACAAAAACTGGTTTTATCACCGTTTGTACGATTTTAGTTTTGATTTATTTAAAACTTACCTTTTCAATGATACACTAACTATAAAAAAACATGGATCTTCTCAAAAATTTGCTACTATTGGAATAAAAGAACATAAAACTCAAAAAGTAGCACAAAATATATGTTTTGCCATTATGTCTCTATTGCGACATGAATGAAAAATTCCAATGAAGAAGCTTGGTCTCAAAAAAACAGATTAGAAGAACACCAGTTTATATTGTGTTTTTTAGGAATCATAAAAAGAGAAAAATGCAAAAACACCACATTGAAAATCCTCAATGACACTAACCAAAGATAACATTCCAAGACCAAGGCTTACAAATACTCACATATTATTGATTAAATGTTTGATTTGAGATATTTGAACGATTGAGCATTTCCCTTGGGGTCATGGTAGCGCATTCGTACTTGTGAACGAGATGCCCTGATTACGGACGGTTTTGGAAGGTTGCGGAGGACGGAGTAATAACTTGGTAGTTACAATTCACATAAAACTAAAAGAACTATATACTTAGATATTTACTACTAAAAAGCACAGATGATCTTGAGTAATGGTTGAGCATGCTAACGTGGAGTGGTCAAAAAGCACCTTTAAATTGGCGGTACCAGTGGGTAGTTTCTCTACTTGTCTTTTCATGTATATTTACTTGATGTATTCAGCATACAGTTGTAAATTTCAATAAATATACTTAAACAAAAAAAGTTGGCGGTTTTTCCACTTTTTCAGAAACTGAGACTCACTACTAAACTAAAGTTCCTAGAGTTAACAAATAGTTGACTGGACTTGTTAGAAAGAGTTATGTTTATTGTGAAATGGAACGATATAACATATCTATATTATCTATATAAAGAGACTTTCTGAAATTTACTATTAACTAACATTATAACTTATTGACTAACATAACTTTCTTATCTATACTCTTAACTATCCATACTCTGACATAAGATCTCCTCTCTGCTCCCTTTCCTATCTATAAGTATCCAACTCTCTATCTTATTATCTTAAAACATTTTAGATCTGGTATATGTTCATATAAAAGAAGAGGGGAGTTCAAGGAAGTTACATTGCTGACAACACGCAAGCAATGCTCCCAACATGAGGGTTATAAGACGACAATTATAGACAAGTCTTTAGGTCATCAACCCGATCTGATAACCTGTATCACGGAAATATGTTCTTTGAGAGAAAAATTCATGAAGGAAAACTTGAAAAGCATCTAATTCTGAAACAACGAAGTATCAAACTTTAAAAATCGCTCAAGTACTCGTCTAAAAATTTGTGATCTCCTAATAGAAAAATTGACTCAGCAGAAATATCATATTCCGCAACAATAATTTGGTATTTGTTTCACTTATCGCAAATAGCTTTCGATTCTACCTTCTTACATGTTTTCATCCATCTTGAAAAAACGCTAGGAAGAAGCCCTTTTTATATTTAATCCTTTGTACCCTACTTCCAATACATAAACTGTGAAAACGTAATAATTTTTAAGTTGTTCGATTTTCTTACAAGTGTAAGAAATGTAGAATAAGTATCAGTGTTGAAAGTTGGATTTGTAACTAACATTGGGAGCGGAGTAGCTCAGTGGTAGACCACTGAGTTGTAATGGCGAAGGCCCTGGGTTAAAATCCTACTGCTAGCAAGACTTATTTAATCTGTTAGCACCAGGAGATGGATCCCATTAGATCTACGATTATCCTGGAGATCACCCACCCTCTATAAAGTAGGTACCCAAAATAAGCGGAGGAAATCTGGCGTTTGAGCGTCCCTGCACAACCGTTGTCCAAGAAACAGTACAGTCGATACCATGCACTAAACCCGCGGACCCTTCAGAGGTAGTGGTATAGGTTATTTTTCTCCTTGCAAGTGAATGCAGTATGTTTGAAAGTTTGATTAATAGCTAATAGTCCAGGATCCATGGTCCATTTATTCACTTGATTAGTATCAAGCTGAATCTTCGTGAATAGCTTCGTTTCGATGAGACGCCCAACAATTTCCTGTGCGAAAATTCTCGATTGTGGTAGCTAAAAGAGGTACCAAGGATAAAATATGTCGATTTGATGATTCTCAAAAATGTATTACTAACTGTTTTTTTTTTGTTAAATCTCAAGATAATTATCTAAATTATTTGAATAAATATTTGTCCTACAAAATTCATGGTTTGATCAAAGAGTCCCCTCCTTCCAATATGTATCGATAACGAAGTCAAAAAAGAAGAAGTTAAAAAAAAAACAGCTGGATAGTAATCATTTTTGATGACCTCGTTATGGATACATGTTAAATAGCCGTTTTGTATTGTATAATGTCAGCGGCCGCGTGCCGGTTCGAGTAAAAACCGCCTTCAGCGGACTCAGCCCGATGTAACGCCTTAAAATACCGAAAGGTAACATAAGGCTTTTCTTTATATATAGAAGCTATAGTTTTTACGAAACTAATGTAACTGTAATTTCATAAAATAAAGGAGGTTCTGAAAAAAAAAAAAATTAAATAGAGGGGACTCTTTGATCAAACCATACATTTTGTAGGACAAATATTTTTTCAAATAATTTGGATAATTATCTTGAGATTTAACAAAAAAAAAACAAAAAACAGTTAGTAATAAATTTTTGAGAATCATCAAATCGACATATTTTATCCTTGCTACCTCTGATAGCTACCACAATCGAGAATTTTCGCTCAGGAAATTGTTGGGCGTCTCATCAAAACGAAGCTATTCACGAAGATTCATCTTGATACTAATCAAGTGAAAAAATGGACCATAGATCCTAGACTATAACATAGGAGGTGTTGCGTATTTACAAAAACCTCAATGAATCAAATATTTTCAATGGAGTTTTTTTTTAGATTTAAATCATTAAAATTAGTTCAATCAGTTGAAGTTCAGGATTGCTAAAATTGAATGCCTCATGGGAGATTACACATTCACCTGACACATTTTCTTCCCTAATATTCTGAAAAATATGTATAGGTACAAAAAAATTAATAATTTGCTGATATAAACTTTATAAACCTATTTTTTATTTTGTCAGGTAGATGACCTAAGATGATAAGGATATAAGATATTAAAAACCAATTTAATTGAAAACTTAACGTTGTTTTTGAATTGGTGCCATTAATACTGTGTTAACTGACTAACCCTCCCAGTCGGACACAAGGAAAAATTGTATTTTGATAGTATGTCTTGATGATACTATGGATCATGATTATAGTCATGATAAATGAAATAAAAAAATGCAGTGACACCCCAATTGTCCCAATATGGAGTTGGTATTAAGTAAGGGACAATGAAAAGAATTACTTTAATTATTTTTTCATAATTCATAATTTTTTATAATACATATCGTATATATTATATTTTATATGTTGTATATACCCAAATTTGGGTTTTATATATGAATCCCTCACAACCAGACCGTGACAACTGAACGTGTATTAAAATGGTTGAAAAGTATGATTTTGTATGAAAAAATTATGAATTCGTTTGAGAAAATTATCCGTTTGAAAAAAAATAAAATTGATTGGCAAAATTATGAAAATAATTGAAAAATGATATATAACATAAACAGACCTCCAAGTAGTGAAATCTTAGTTTCGATACAAATATGGCTTCCAGCATGGACCTAGGCTATTAATTCCTCGATACTGGTTAACTGAAGAAATATTTACTGATTAGGGTTTTTAATATTCCAATTCAAACGAATGTATTTCCTTAAAGCACCTGTTCATGTTCATTGTAACATAACCAACTATCCATAATTCTGGGAGGAATATGATTGTTCTTTCTAGTAATTACGGTATCCTATTATAGGCTACTTCTAGAAGTTCTATTGAGAGGAATTACAAAAGGGCAGGTGTAGTGACTTAATATGGTACGTTGTTGAAGCTTTGACTTCCCTCTTTGTACATTTTTTTGTTATGTGTATGACCACGATTTTTATTGTCCTAAGTACTTAAATGGATGGGGATGGGTTCTCGTGCCTGTTATTTAATTTTGCACTAGAATAGGACATTAGAGATTCAGGGTTGCAAGTCACTGGTACGATTCTGACTATATGTACGATCCAAATAATGGCCTATGCAGATGACATAGACATAGTGGGAAGAACAACAAGGGATCTACAACAGACATTTCTTGCTTTGGAGAATGCTGGACGGCGTATAGGTCTTCAGGTAAACCAAGTAAAGACTAAGCATATGAAGCCACCATATGCTTAGTGGCATTAGTGGCATTAGTGGCACCCTTCAAGACAATCGGATCCCACTATCACGTTTGGTGGGTACACATTCGAAAGTGTCGACAGTTTTGTCTACCTCGGTTCTCTGGTCAAGGCCAACCCAGAAGTGCAAAGAAGAATTTTAGCGGCTAATAGAAGTTATATTGGGATGGCAAAAATTTTACGAAGTACTCTGATATCAAGAAGAACAAAGGTCATGCTATACAAAACAATCATCAGGCCGGTTTTAACTTATAGATCGGAAACCTGGCCTCTGTCCAGGGCAGATCCCAACAGTTTACTGCTCTTCTAAAGAAAAATATTAAGAAGGATGTTTGGAGCTGTAAGAGTTGGGGATCAATTTAGACTCAGACAGAATTCAGAGCTGCATCTGATATATAAGGAGCCTGATGTGGTGAAACACATAAGAATAGCTAGACTGAGATGGGCTGGACAAGTGGCCAGAATGGAGGACGACGCTACCCTGAAAAGACTGCTGTTTGGGTTCGTGGACGGAAAAAGAAAACATGGGCGTCCACGACTTAGATAGGCAGGTGAAGTTGAGAGTGATGCAGGTAGCATCATTGGACCTTGGCTAGTAGGACCTTGGGGCAGGACAGGGAAGAGTGGCGAAGCCTTGATGCGCCCAGAACCCCTACTGGGTTGTAGAGCCAGTGTTAATTAAGTACCTAAAACTTTATTAATTGATTGGGCGATGGAGATCCTTGTGTTTTAGATAACTGAACCTAATAAATCTCAAAAGAAGATAATTCTACAAGTATCTACTTCAGTTCCATTGAAGTTGTTTAAGTGAATCTAGGCCTTAAAATAATAAATTCAGACAAATTTAGAATAAAACGTGACCCAGAAATTTCGACAAGAGACATTAATAAAGAAACGTTAGTTTAAACATAAAACTAAGATCAAATTTGGATTTCTCGCTATAAAAAATAACTTATCCTTATCTTTATGAAAGAAAAAAACCCAAAAAGTTTTAGTTTAATATTAAGCCAACCATAAAGGCACATTTCCTTAAACTTTTGGGACAGTTTTAGATAGGTTTTACACCCAACTTCAGGTTGTTGAAATTTATTACAAATTTACGCTACGATTAAAGGTGTTTAAAATAAACAAACAAGGAAAAAGTACTGATAGATCTGTAGAAACGCATTACTGAAGCCAAATCCAGGATCTTGTTATAACTGGCTTTTGGAGGATATATTTTTAAAAAGAATATTTAAAAAAAAAATTTTAATTTTAAATTTTGAGATAATTCGTGATAATGTAATTCGTACTGAAAATGTTTCAAATACATAGATTGTTTTTACGAGTGCGTCAAAGTTTTGGGATGCGAGCAGCACATTTTTCTAACTTCAACAGAACCAAAGATATACAATAAAGTGGCCTTTTTTGGCAAAAATTAATTCCAATTTTTTTTCATAAAAAAAAGCTTTGTATGATTCTTGTGTTTTAGTTGCTTTTAATATTAATCGTATCTCAAATGTATTTGTAAATTACTTTCTACATAATATACCAGTTGGATACAGTTAAAAAAATAATGCTTTCATAACGGAGTAATCTCTATTAGATTAAAGAAGACGACATTTAAATTGATGTATTGTTGAAAAAATACAGGTAATGTAGTGTTTCTTTATATATCCCAATAAATGAATAATCCTTAATGATTCCTCAGGTCAATTTAAGTTGCAGAATTTGACCGGATAAATGTTCTTACGTAAAGCCTGTGTTTCGTTGCGTAAAACGGCAACCGACTCTTACAATGACCTACATGAGTGTTTTAACACAACACCCTCATTTACAAAACTATTTAATACTATGAACAGTGTACCGAGTATAGTCTTCCATGATTTTAAGCTCTTGAAAAAACTAAAACCTAATATGTGTAAAAAAATATGGTCAATAATAATAGTAAAAAAAAAAAAAAGATAATAGATCTCAAATGTTATCGTCGAGGTGCTGCAAGGCGGTGGGAAGGTTAGTTGAAGGTCACTGCCGATGTTCTTTTTGTCTACGAGATTGTATATTTTTTTGGTCCGATATCATGGCGGGATGCTTCGAAAACTTTTCTCATTTACCCTAGCTTTGTTGTAAAGTTTACCAAAGCTTTGTGGCATTGTTATAGTCTCTCACTCTGTTTTACAGATCGTTATTGTTCATAACAACGCCACGAGTATGTCTCTGATATCTTGATACTTTCCATATCTGACCACTTTTTGTATTGTTTTTAAATAGCTAAAATCTTCAATATACACACGATACAAGGAATTATTTCATTCTCCGAATTTCTAATAATTATTGAAATCTCGTTCTCACATTTCGACGATTTTCAAATAGTAGATTTTCTCTATTAGTCTTCAATGATTCTAATCTATTTTTCTATTATAATTGATAATTGTTCAAAGATACGATTATCGACATCTTCTTTCCCTTTATCCTCGTATCGTCCCTTATCTTCGACCATTTTGATTATGATTTGTGGTCTCTCGATTGTACACGAGGACAAACTGAAGCGATTCATGCGCTTTCCAAGCTATGTCTTCGGCACTGCGCGGTAGCTTGTGTCCCAACTAAATGAGAAGTGGCTATACCCCCTCAACTGCAGGCATTGTTTCCTCAGATCTTATAAATACCAAACCGTCAAGGGGCGACTTATGGTCTAGTGGTTAGCATAACAACATACAAAGCCCAAGATCGAGGGTTCGTAGCCCAACAGGTGACCCAAGGATTTTTTAAAAGGGAGTACAAAATCCTTCGTTCGGAGGCTCCGAGCCTGTTCGATATCAAGTACTCGTTAAAATCCCTATCCCAATTAAACACGTATAGGCAAAATTTAGAGCTCCCCCTGTACCATCGTCCGATTTTCCATAGCAGCATAAAGTGACGTTAAATAAACAAACAAACAACTAAACATCTCTTTACCTCTTATCGAACAAATAAACAAACAAACACACCAAACCGTCAATACCCAGCAACCTTCCTAAATCTACACTGTCTTCCAGTTCAAATTCTTAGCCCATACACAAGACCCAATTAAACCAACATCAACAACAAGAACAACAAACCAAACCAATAGAACCTACCTCTTACTACTTAATCTGAACATTCCTTTCGATATATTCATCAACTCAGAAATTCTCTTCAGTCAAGTATCCACCATTTTTACTTATATTCATCAAAATCCCCCATGTTTCAAAACCTTTTCAATTTTGTAAGGAGGCTAGCACTATT
Organism: Troilus luridus; assembly: GCA_964056705.1. Taxonomy (NCBI): domain Eukaryota; kingdom Metazoa; phylum Arthropoda; class Insecta; order Hemiptera; family Pentatomidae; genus Troilus; species Troilus luridus. The sequence continues at coordinate 88,344,886 of OZ057412.1, read as the reverse complement.
ACCCACTTTGTTAACTTTTGCATTTTATAACCAGCAACGTATTTTTGTCTTGTATTGTTTCATTTACTAGCAAATATTTTTAATCTTTATTTTATTTGTTGTTTTTTTTGCCTTATGCTTAAATTTTAATTCTTTCTAAGGAATTTCGCAAAGTGAACTCTTGGCTATAGATAAAATAAAAACAAAATACTGCTGTAGAGCTATGAACTATCATACTTCTAGCCTCTTTCCTTACTTCATGCGGCGTAGAATCTATCCTTCAGTTTTATCGGCTTCTTGCGCTTCCCAATTTTCTTTTTCTATTGAATAATTAAAGATGGCTAATAGTTTATGTAATTTGATATTATTTCTTTTTTTTAAAAACTGTGCCACTTACCACGAAAGGTCTTGGGTTCAGTGCATGGTAGAGTCTTTACTGTTTCTATGACATCAGTTGTGCAGAGAGGTGATTTGTAAAAGATCAGGCTCAACCACCAGGTGTTTCCTCCAAGTAAGGGTACACACTTTGTAGAGGATGGTCGATTTTCTCACTCGATTCATTTCATTTCTACAATTGAAACAACTTTTATATTCTGTTATATCCTATTATGATTCTATATTATCATATCCTACATCAACAGAGACAGCGCATTCTTGTCACAAAACTCTTGTTGGTAAGAAGTAAAACAACAAGTTGAAATATCTATATTCAAATATATGAGAAGGATGTTATCACCTTTAATAACCACGCTTATCTTCGTGTTCCAACAAACAATGCACATCAGTAGTCTTTTTGTCCTCAATTATAACTTATCAGGTCTTATTAAGTCTCAGGTGGAGCTAAAAAAACAAAACAAAAAAAAAACGACTCTCACAGGACTTCTGTAGTCGTACTAACTAATATGAATCTTAAGCCTGAAGCACACATAGCTATTCGCGATCACGCTTACAGAATAAGTTCAGTTGTTCACTCATTTCACCAATACTATTTTGGTGCTTTATCACGACATAACTAATAAAGTTAACACACTCAACATTGATATCCACACCGATATCACAATACAAACCAGGCTCAAAGACATTTAAAAATAATAGGCATACCAGTATATAAAATTCCGAAAGCCTAACTTGACGTCATGAAAATATTTTCCCGAAAAATTAAAAAAGCCCACACACCGTTTTAGTATGCCTAAAGGCTTATCGCCAAACCTGGAACTGCATTAGGAAATCAACTAACTAAAACAAAGAAAACTGTTGTACATCGTAATTCATGTATATCGCCAATACTTAAATACCCCTATTTTGTTATACTCAAACGATTCCCCGAGGAAGCCCGCATGTTTACCCTCGTTATCTTCAGCTGACTCTCATGCCTTATTTAACATGGTCGAAACATGATGTTCCATTCCTCAAACTTAACAAAAGGTACCGAAATAATACTGGCCTAGCAATGTCCTTATACTCATCTCAAAAGTAAAAGAGAAACTAATCTCCATTCTCATCAGAAAATACTATGACTCTCGTCATTCCTGGAGAACAAATAGGGATTCCTTGTAGAGTCAACTGTTATCAACAATTAGCTTAATGTTTATTCTGGCCCGTTTGACTTAGAATCTGAGTAAATTGATTGCCTTTCTAATGAGCATCAGGAATGCTTTCGAAAATGATACGTTGTAGTGCTTTAAACAAATAATTAAACCAAGGTAAACCAATTAATTTACTTTACAAACACAATTATCAAGATCAGCAAAAAAAAAAAAAAATGCGTATCAATGGTGGGTTTTAGACACTGCTATGATAAATCTGGAGACCCCCCCCCCCCCAGCAGTTCGTGCAGCCTCTAAGAGCAAGAAACAGATGAAAGTAGAGGATAGCTTCAGGGTTGCTTAAAGTAAGGAAAGAGACCAGAACTCCCTGAACAGAATATCTGAAGAAGATAGTCCCTGCTTGTAAAATAGTTTAAATTTTATTTTATTTTATCAATATCTAAGATACGAGGATTAAATTTTCTTCAGCATATAGAGATCTGTGCTACAAATCTCTAAGTTCAAATACGGTTGAACCGGATAATTATTTGTTCGTTGCCAGTTGTGGATCGACCCTGTGGGATCAGGAGAACCTCCAGGGACTCGTCCAGCATCTATTGCTTAAGAATCATTGTTTCGTTTAATTGTACTGCTGTGACTAATCGGACGATACTACAGTGGGACCTCTATATTTTGCATATCCAAGTATAATTAGGAAAAGGGTCTTTAACGAGTACCAGGCACACCCTAGGCCAGTTTACGTTCCATCCGTAGGACGGTTACAAATCTTTGACTTTATTAAACAAATCCCTAGGCCAGCTACTGGACTGCAAACCCGCGATCTTGAGCGGTGTAGATTGGTATGCTAACTACGACACCACAGGTAATCCCCACGGTCAAGTGCATTCATGACCAAACTAACAGCATGTATGACCGTTAAACAGTACAATATCAAGTATCGAAACAGAGACCCTCCATAGGTTGTAATAATACAGGTTTTTTTTTTCATTTTTATTGTAAATTAATGTTTATTGACCTGATTTCGACGCATATGGTAATTAATAAGTATATATTATTGCTAAATCGGCTTCGCAAGGTGACATCAGTATAATAAATTGGCCTAAGAATGACAATATAAAGCCTGGGAAAGATATATGTTGTAGTAAAAGCTGACCAGGGATAAACAGCCAATAACTAAGAGTTGTGAAATAACAGCAACCCCTTCCACCTGAGAGCCCGGACGGGGCAAGGGAACACCCCCACCCCTGGGTCCTCACAACAGATCAGTCTTCTCCAGTCTTCCACAGTATTCGCTACTCATCATGTAAGTATCTTTTGGATCTGCGATCTGTTCTCGTTTCAGGGAGCTGTCTATCAATTTAGTGTTATAACACTTATTTAGTGTATTATACACAGGTATAATAAAATTGAGGCGTCCAGGATCAAAAGCGGATAGCTCAATCAATTATTTTTTCACACTTTTAGTTAGTTGAGTCATGCAATTTTGTTTAACAAGACACTTTTCCGTATTATTCCTCATGGTTTTAGTCCGGTATTGAATTTGAAGTTATGGAACCATAAAGCATTGATTGATTAAACTAGTGTAAAATGTGAATAAATCAATCTTTGATATTTGGAGTCATCAGCTTTTGGTTCTGAGCACAGTAATTTATAAAGATTTAAAAAAAAAAATTTAATCATTTCTTGGACTAGTTTTGCCAGTAACACTTCTTTGATTATGAGAGGGAGGATGCGATTTAAATTAATTCATTAATAAATTGATTAATGCCTAAAATGTCTGAATCACAAGGTGTGGCGTTCAAGAACAAAAGCGGATAACGTAAAATTTCAAACATTTACTTTTTCTAATTTTTCGCAATTTTAACCAAGCACTACTTCTTGCAACCGATACTTCAGGTTTAGAACCGGACTAGAACCATGAGAAATAAGGCGGCGAAGTGTCGTTTTACAAAAAATGCCATGACTAAATTAACGAAAAATATGAAAAAGTCAGTTTTTGTAATTTCACAGTTATCAGCTACTGAACTCCTCGTAATAAAAATCATAGATTGTACTTTGATTTCCAATATTAAATCTAATTTATTTATTATTATATATAAAATCTAATCTATTTTTATTGTTAAAAATTAAGATAATTATCACTCGTGCTAACACAACAACATTAAGAGGAAAAACTAGGGTTTGTTCATTTTTTTTTTAAATCTTCATGTTATTTCATTAATATTTAATCTTAGTTAAAAAAACAAAGTCACTGTATTAACTCATTATATGCTCATTTATTGGATATACGTATTCTCTAACACTCATTTATGATCTTAAAACTAACTCAAAACCATGGTTTCTAGATACAGAATTATTAAGAGGAAAAACTAGGGTTCGTTCATTTTTTTTTTAAATCTTCATGTTATTTCATTAATATTTAATCTTAGTTAAAAAAACAAAGTCACTGTATTAACTCATTATATGCTCATTTATTGGATATACGTATTCTCTAACACTCATTTATGATCTTAAAACTAACTCAAAACCATGGTTTCTAGATACAGAATTATCATAAATATAAGTTAGATACCTGGGTTAGCGCTGTGATCACTTTCACTTGGTAATATGCCCTTTACTGACTTCACGTGTTACATAGTTACTGTAATTATCCAGATGGTATCATGTCGCAGGAGTTACAGAACCCGTTTTCGTTATGAAAATTTTAAAATGCAATTTTGCTTAATTGGTAAAACTTTCTATCAAGCCTGCCACTTTTCCTTAACAAGTCCTTTATTTAGGCGTTCATCTGAAATTTTTGTTTAGGATATACTTCAATTTGGCTGTTGCATCTGCTGCACTATGGGTTGTTTTGAAGGGTTTTTTTCAAAACATCATCTGGTGGTTGAAATTTCTTCTAATACTTGTTATTATGGTTATTTTTTGTATATCAGTAACAGTTTCGAACTCAATAACAATGATTAATATAACTGCAAAATGTTAAAATATAAATATAAAACTAATAAAAGGTGAATCTTCGTGAATAGCTTCGTTTCGATGAGACACCCAAAAATTTCCTGTGCGAAAATTCTCGATTGTGGTTGCTAACAAAGGTCCCCCGTAGGTAACAGAGGTATCAAAGAGTCCCTCCCCTCCTTCCAATATGTATCGATAACGAAGTCAAAAAAGAAGAAGTAAAAAAAAATCAGCTGGTTTGTAATCATTTTTGATGACCTCGTTATCGATACATGTTGGAAGGAGGGTACTCTTTGATCAACCATACATTTTGTAGGACAAATATTTTTTCAAATAATATGGATAATTATCTTGAGATTTAACAAAAAAAAAACCCAGTTAGGAATACATTTTTGAGAATCATCAAATCGACATACTTTATCCTTGTTACCTCTGTTAGCTACCACAATCGAGAATTTTCACACAGGTAATTGTTGGGCGTCACATCGGAACGAAGGTATTCACGAAGATTCAGCTTGATAGTAATCAAGTGCAAAAATGGACCATGGATCCTGGGCCATTAGCTGTTATTTTTAAATTCTTTCGGTTCCACATCTATCTATATCAAACAAAGAAAATATACTATTATACATTGCAAAAAATAATGTATTTGTATTAAATGTGGAAGTTATTCCTATGAATCTTGTTTCTATTTTCTGTATAAAATTAAAGCTGATTTTGAGTTATCCTCACAGAAGAGTGAAGATATTTCCAGAAACTACCGGTTAAAATAGCAGTTCTTGCGGCTCTTTCACATCCCATCGCAGGGATGAAGAGGGGAGAACGTAATAGTTCTAGCGATTTTTATCAGGAGATATTTATTATTACAATACAAATTTTTATCGTCAAATTACTTATAAAAATAATTAAGAATTAACGTTACGTCCTTTAGAAGTGAAAACATTCAATAATATTCCCTCCATCAATTAAAATTCTAGGGTTGCATATTTTCTATCATTTCCCTTATTCTTAATTTTAAAAAAAAAATTGAAAAACCCTGGTAGAACCTATGAAGGGTTTAGGGTTGAGTACATGGTAGAGACTGTACTGTTTTTAGAACATCTGGGAAGTGATTTGTCCGAGTTTACGCTCAATTCCCAGGTTTTTCCCAAGTTTAGGGTACCCACTTTATAGAGTCTGGGTGAGTCCCAGGAGGATCTGTAGATGCCATTAACAGATTAAATAATTTACCAGCCACAGGTAGATTTTTTTTTTTTTCTACTCAAACTATTTCAAATAACCAGATTCGTATTAAAAACCATACCACACTCTGACCGCCAAACGTAGGACTTGACCTAGTAAATGACCTTTGATAGATCTGTAGTAAATGATCTACCTCGTTTTCTAAAAAAACATACATTATCATCAGAATTTAGTTCATTTTAAAAGTTGATGGTTTATTTTAACTTCTAAAAATACTGTTATTTTAGAAGTTATTTATAATAAAACTTTGGAAAACTAACAATAATTTTAGGGCTTGCTACAAAACTACGGAAAAATATCTTGACGTTAAAATTTCATAGCTATGTGAAAAAGATATTTTTATAAATTTAGCATTGGTATAGCATTTTCAATCAAAATATTAAGTTTCAGACGAAGAAATAATAGTTTGATTTTAGAAGTTTCCTCTATGTTTGCCACAAAACGAATGATTTATCTGTTTCAAATAAATTAATCGGTTAAAAAAAATACATAATATTTTATATCCCCATTTTAACGAATGTGAAAAATCGCATACTTCGAATACTTTAATCTTATTAATTTTACAACATTCTTTATTTACCATAAGTGCTAATGATAAAGGTACAATAACAACTATAAAATAGTACGTGAAATTCCAAACTATCACGAGGAGATGAGCAGCCTCTTTTTTTGCTACAAACCGTCCAATTACGTATACCAACATTAAAATATAATGAAAAGATATTGGTTAACTCAGCTTAAATATTTTCTTTATTATTTATACAATTTTTATTTTATTTTTTAGTTGCGTAGTCTGCCATTGCTTGTTACCAGGCATGGGGCTAGTATAATTAATGACCCATCGTTCAGTGTAAAATGGAATTAAAACTAATAATAATTTCTGTGTATAGTCTATTCTGTATAGGTACGTAATAGACTATACATTGTTATAATCCATTGAACGAAATATTATTATAACAAAATTGATGACATTCAAATTTTAATTTCTCATTATATTAGTTGACTTCTAAAAATTGCTTTGAAATAAATGGACTTTCACAACTATTGATGATAAAACAAAATAACGAAAATGAGAAAATGGGTCCTTTCCTTTGTTCCTTTTGTGTTCCTCAAGAATAGACTTGTTAGCTCTTCTCTTTTTAGGGATGCACCGTTCGTCGACTTAAGAGTTTCGAGAACAGAATCTTAATAAATGCAGTGGTGTTCACTCAAAACCCATTTTTCTCTCTATTTCTTAATTTAATTGTATTTTGCATCTCTCTATTGTTTATCATTATACTTGTTGAACAATTAAATGACATAATGATTTTTTTTTAAAAACCTGTACCATTACAACCCGTGAAGGGTCTGGGGCTCAGTACATGGTAGAGGCTGTACTGTTTCATGGACAACAGTTCTGCAAGGAGATGACTTGTCCTGGGTCACGCTCAACCGCCAGATTCTCCCCCCCCCCTTGCTTTGGGTGCCCTATTTTTATAATACTTATAGAGGCTGGGTGGGCACCAGGAGGGTCCTAGATCCTATATGATCCATCTCCCGCTGCAAACATACTAAATAAAAGTAATGGCCTGCAGCGGGATTTGAACCAGGATTTCCGGCACTGAGTGCTCTACCACTGAGCCACTCCGCTCCTGACATAATGATTAAATACTTAGTATTTAGTATAAATATTTTATTAAAAACATAGTCATGTGAAATAAAATAAAAATGGATTTAGTCAAAAATCACAGAATCATTTTTTTAATCAGAATCAATATTCTTTATTTGAAAAAAAAGTCTTTATTTGAAAAAAAAGTCTTTATTTTTTGCTGAGGTATAAAAATATCAGAGAGAATGTCTGGAGCCTCTTTGAATAAATCTGCATTTATCTATAAATGCAGTTACTTATAAAGCATTCAGTAGTAAATCGCGAGTGTATTAATTAGTTAGTTCATCCTCTTTTATGAATTATCATTAACAAACTAAAATGTTATATTTAAAAAAATTCATTATGAGTATTTCAATGAATTAGAACGATAATTTGTTTAAAAACTGCTGTCCACACAATTTGTTGATAGCTGTCAAAACGGGAGGTTCGTTACTAATTAGTTGATATATTTTTATGACATTCAGTGAAAGTTATCTGATACGGTGATTCGTAACCCCGAAATTTAAGTATAAACCAACTTTTTCAGTGGTTCTGGTATTTAACCCTCCAAAGCCTAGTGTGACGTTTGTGTCACAAGAGAAAGTATCCTGGGTTTACCATCCCCCTTTCACTTGTATTATTGTTAAGCGTGAATTACCGTTGCATCTACCTGCAAGGGGCTCTGACAGTCAGTTTAGTGCAAATTTTTTAAATTATTTTTCTCGAGTTCTGTATCACTATATGAATAGAAAAATGTAAAAAAAAAACCCAACAAATTATCCAAAAAAAATAATTCTCGGCTTTGGCGGGTTAACTTAGAAAACGCTGACTATTCTTGTTATATTTTTGCTATATATGTTTATATTTGAGGCGTTCGAGATAAAAAACAGGTAACACCAAATTTCAAAAATTAACTTTTTCTCAGATTTGATCAGGAAATGCTTTATGTATTATGCCCCCAAACCCGGTACGATCCACTTCTCTCAAGTTCTATCTAAATATGAGAATATATATAATATTTTATTTATCTGCAATAAATTTCGTCGAATTTCGTCCAAAATGAGTTTCTTGTAGCTAAGCGAAATCGTCATATTGTCGTAATGAATAAGAGGCAAAGGAAGGCATTATTAGCTTGCAATGGAGTTATTGCTTATATTGTAACTCAATTTTAAGTCCAAACCTACAAGAATGGTACGATTCCTCTTCCTCCAATACTAGTCTCTTTCTGAGAAAATTCGACTTGACCAGTTATTCACAGGTGCAGATATTTTTCCCTTACTTTATATTTCAAACAAATGTAAGTAAAATAAAAAAAATGAAAAGGAAAAAAAATCCATTTTATTAACGTTCAAAAGTTTAAGAGTTACGAGGTTTTTCATTAATTACTGTCCTTTTAAGGGTTTCTGCATATGATCTCGTATAATTTGATACAATCTGAATTCTTCTCAAATAGTTAACTTTAATTAGTATTTCTGTTGATTTAGATATGATTAAACATTACATTTTGGATTTTTCGTTCAGTGTTACTGTTTAATACGGACACAACTTTATAAATGGCTAAGTTAGAGATTCTAATCCTTTCGTAAGGACATTACAGAAGAGACATTTCCAGTGACCGTATATAGCGAGCGGTACGAGAGGTTAACAGCGGTGTTTGCACAACCAATATTTCTCAAAAAATAATCGGGTTTGCATAATGACCGGTTTTATGTTTTCCTTATCAAGGTTTGAAATTTCGAAATTTCAGTTTTGGATCCGAGACTCTTGAAAGTGAGAGTGAGATATTTGTTCGGATAAAATAAAATAAAATATTCAGTCCTATTTTGATATTTTAATATCACTTGACAAATTTAAAAGAAGTTTTTACTAATCGATTTGTTAGGTCATTTTTAAGAGGGAATGGAAATATAAAAATCAATTTTAAGTTCAATATTTATATTCCATCATCCAACTATTTTTTTGAAGTGAAAACTTCTTTAGTTACGTTGAACACTTTCGGTAGAAAAAAAACTTGTGGATCCGCGTCAACAACATAAGTGAAATGCTCGGGACATATTGCGCGAGACTGGCGAATCCTAACGGCCTGTGCATGAGTAACAGAATTTATTTTAATCAACCTTGGTCTTTTTTGTAATCCTTCTATTACATTTACTACTACCGGCAATCCTCATGACTGCCTTTTTAATTTTTTTTATCATTGGATGTTGTTTCACTGTTATTCACAATTATTGTTTTAATTATAAATTTTTTAAAACATATAAATTCCATTGAAGATCCACTTTAACCTATAGAAAGATAACCATTGACAGTGACGAATCTAGCCTTGATGATCTGCTTCCTGGCCAGAAGTACATACTTTCGTTTGTATGTACCTAACAACACAATGACCTCTGTCAACCATTATTTATTTTCCTTTTTCCGCATTTATTTTAATTACCATTAATAAAAATGCTACTAATAACAGCTTTAGCGGTTTTAATTAAAATAGGCATGTCAATGTATAGTTGGAAAGTTTTTAAAATCAGTTACATCTTATCAGTATCGAAATATTCCAGAAAGAGATAAGTATCATTTTTGGGGCCACCTGCGTAATATGTCTGGTCGTTAGCGTAATAACACCCTTTTTGCTCAAGATCGCGAGTACGCAGCCCGGCAGATCGCTATCCTCATTATAATTGAGTAGGCAAACTTTAGGAATCCCACTGTAGCCTATTTCGATAAATCCCTAACCGCGTAAGGTGGCGTTAAAGAAATAAACAAACAATGTATCATTTGGTTATTTATAAATAATGAATCTTCTACTATTGTCAGTTGTGTAAACGGAATTGTGAAATATAAAGTACAAAGGAATTCTTTTATTTATTAAAGGAGGAAAAGGGAGAAATATTTCATAAGGTTGAAAATAAATTGCCGAAAATATGAGCAATAAAATAAATTCTGTCCAAGAACAAGTTTTGAATATCGTTAAATTATCAGACACAAACAGGTTTTGTAATGAAAAAACTTGTGAATAACTTATTCAGTTTCATAATGGCCTAAAAACGTAGCCCTGCATGCTTTTCGGTTTTCATTGCTAATCACTAAACATTATTTTCTCTTCGGTCTTTAGTTTCGGTAAATTAGGAACTATAACTAATATGGGTAAATTAGTAACTATATACTACATTTTACAACATATTTTTCAATGATGGAACGTACATACAAAATTAAACAGACAAGAACTGACTAGACGGTAAAAACAACTATCACATCTACTGGACTACAGATCTTCACTTGACTTACGGAACAAACGACTTATCTATAATAGTATACTAAAACCTATTTGGACATATGGAGCAGAACTTTGGGGTTCAGCAAAAAAAGTCCACATACACAAGATACAAACAACACAGTCCAAAATTCTCAGAAAGATTGTTAATGCACCATGGTATATTTCGAATCACACCATACACAACGACATGAACATTCAATAAAATCATATATTCATAAAAAATACATGACATTCCACTCATCGACACAATATCACCCAAACCCACTAGTTCTTCCGCTTTCCTACTCCCTGTTACCTGGGCTTGATAGAAAACGATTAAAAAGACATTGGCCAAGAGACCTACTCACCTATTGATATTTTTACCCCATCATCATATAGTTTTATGATCATAGAAGATCATGTAGAAAAGCAAAGTTAAAAAAATTAGGAACAAATTTGCTGAATGCGCAATTGCGGAGGTGCAAATGTAAATTAAATAATAAATGAATAATAATAATATTTTTCAATGACAAAAACACTTCTGGTACTTAGCTCATGACCATGCTTATGCTGAAGGAAGGATTTAAAGGTATTAAAGAGCCTTGATAACAACGTGCTATAATTATTATTTAATTTGGTTTCTCATTTGAAAGTCTCACCTTGCGTACCACCTCTAGAAAGTTTATCAATAACTGGTTTCAGGCATCAGTTAGAAATCCGTAGTTTATATTTTTTTTTTTTAAGAAGAAATCTCAAGAGAGCTTGTATACTTTAAAAACGATGCAATATCACAAATAATATCATGCTCTGAAACCGAAGCGCTTATTATATTGATGCTTAGTGAAAATGTTTTAAATTTTAAGAGAAAAGATTTGCCCTGGCCGGGATTCGAACCCGGGTCGTCCCCCTCTCCGTTGCAGCGTTCTTACTATTTGAGCAACCAGGGGTCGCCTCTCAGTCAGGACACATCCGTCCTCTTCACCGATCCCATATCCCCGTCTTCTCGCAACTTTGCGATGTATACACGAGAAATTACTTTTATAGTACCTATAAATAATTACTCTTATATGAAATTAGTTTTAAACAATCAGTATAAAATTTTGTATATTTTGTAAATATTTAAAAATTGAAACAATTAATAAAAAAATATTAATAACATGATGACGTATGCCAACAAGATCCTAATTAATTATGTTCAATGGACATTCTTCCACGTGTATACATCGCAAAATTGCGGAAACACGGGGATATGGGATCGGTGAAGAGAACGGATGTGTCCTGACTGAGAGGCGACCCCTGGTAGCTCAAATGGTAAGAGCGCTGCCACGGAGAGGCGGATGGCCTGGGTTTGAATCCCGGCCAGGGCAAATCTTTTCTCTTCAAAATAAAAATATTTAAATACTTAATATTTGTAAATATAGAAATACCAATAACCTTTCAAGAATAATTATTTCTAGTACCAAATAAATCCGCATGGCATTAATTATATTAAAAGAGGTCGTTTCAAGAAGCTATCTACTCTTATTCACAAATTCAGGACACGTACAATCCAGCGTATTAGCCAACAAGCATCCATTGGGAAACTGACAGGGTTGCCATTGACTCAAAGGTTGCCAGTTCACCTTTGATTCCCTGATATAGGGACCGATCGACTTAGTGTAATAGGTTTCTACAATGTATTGGTGTTAATATCGAGTGTAATACTAATTAAAACATAATGGGGATAGGTCTATGTTAATTAAATCGAAAATATATCAGTCAATTTCAACACACACTGTATGAAATGCTTTGATTTATTGGGTCGTGTCCTGTGAAATGTCCGTTTTAAAAGGAAAGGTAAAACATCTTTATGAAATCAAAACATTTTTTACAAAATACTTCCCTTCATTTTCTATACATTTTTTCGTGGCTAATGGCTTCAGCAGTTGAAGCAAAGTTAACAAAATCAAATTAAAAAAAATATATAAAAATTGTTCCTAACGTGCTGTAAGTGTGTAAATATTTACACATTGATTCCTCATGGGCTTCCTAACTGAATACTACAAGACAAACCGCATAGACAAAAACAGGCCATTTTGTGAAATTTGATTATTTGAACTCCACAGGGGGGGCTAGTAGAATTGAATTCTATACTAATTATATTGTTTTTAACCTACTAAAAAGCTTCATTTCTTTCATAGTATATATGTTTTTTTTAAATAATGATTATGAAAATGATGGGTTTCAGCAACTTAAAAAAAAAAAGAACTCTATAGAACTATTCCATGAAATATTGATTGAATTGGACACAAGTTTGAGTGTGAAATATATTTATTTTAACAAAAATAAAAGACCATTTTAAACAACTTTTTTTTTTTTAAGTATCGATCATGTAGATAAAAATAAAAAAACACATTTTAAAATAAAATACTTTATTTTTTTTTATCTCATACAATGACATTCATGTACTGCGATATGATTTCAGGTACCTACCTACTATTGCCGCAGTCCTGCTGGTTGCAGTAGCTTCTGTCAATGGAAATGCTACTGGAGCCCCAGCTGATGCCTGCGAAGATTTGACCCCCCAGCATGGTGCTGATGCCCAAAAGACCAGGTCACCCTACATAATTGACATTGAGAAGAATGGCATTAAAGCTGGAGGATCAACAAAAGTTACCATCAAAGGTATTTAAAAACCATCAAACAATAAAAAAAATATATTCACTGATTTTAAACTATGAACTGAAATAGTTTTAGTACTTTTTTAATTTTTAGTACCATGTGTGTATTTAAGAAGATTTAAAAAAATTATTTGATGCCATTAATGATTCATTACCACACTCTCAATATATATGCTATTCTCCCTCTGTCTAGGAAAGACTGGTGAGCAATTCAAAGGGTTCATCATGCAAGCCAGGGTAGGAAGAACAGCAGTAGGAAAATTCTCATCCGCTGACAAAAATGCCAAGGTTATCGACTGTGGTACCGCAAAAGAGGTAAAATTACTAATTTGTTGGTTAGATATCTAGTTTATTTCAAAATTTGCAACTTTGTGCCTGTATTGAACAAATAATAATGTATTTTGAATGTACGTATTTTATCTACGGAATGTAGATGATATTGATCCAAATTTTATGTTGTTGACTTCAGCTAGCTATATGGACATACAAAGTCCCCCTATGTACCATGCCCTAACTGTCCTAGCTATAATTTATTATTGCTTTACAAAATATACGAAGCATACAAAATTTTATACTGATTGTTTAAAACTAATTTCATTAAAGAGTAATTATTTATAGGTACTATAAAAATAATTTCAATTTCCCCAAACCAGCAGAAATTAACAGCAATAATATTAGTAATTGGTTAAATAGTTAGCAAAACACAAATAAATTCTTCTAGACAGCAATGGTGTGGAGCTGTGAATTGATTATTAATCAGCGCAATGTGATTTTATACTTATTATTTATTACTAATTTCTAATAAGTGTAATTATTAGTAAGGAAGGAAATAGTAGGGGGTGCAGTCAAATTAAACACTAAATAAGTGGGTACTTATTTTATTTTATTAAGTTATTAGTAATTATTTGTACTATAAAAACCAATTTCAATTACCCCTAACCAGCAGAAGTTATCAGCAATAATATTAGTAATTGGTAAAATAGTTTACAAAACACAAATAAATTCTTCTAGACAGCAATGGAGTGGAGCTGTGAATTGATTATTAATCAGCGCAATGTGATTTTATACTTATTATTTATTATTAATTTCTAATAAGTGTAATTATTTATACTATAAAAATAAATTTCTTTTTAGAACACTGTTACCCACACCAATCCTGATGACAAGAAAGAGGTCACTGTTACCTGGACAGCACCCAAGAACCTCAAGGAACAAGTCATTTTCTAGTAAGTGAAATAAAATATTTAAATTAAGTGGTTACAATTTATATTCTCAAAAGCAAGTTAGAATAATTTTTACTAAAAAAATGTATTTATTGATACTTCCTATAATTCTGAGAAACATAAATCAAAATATAAACAACTGTTATGATAATTTATACAAAGAATTATTATGTTGATATTAGATGCTAAACATTTAAGGTTCTTTAAGTTTAAATTAAATGAAGATAAAAAATAGTAAATTATCCAGTATACCATAGCAGATATGTGTATATAGTTTAAAAGAAAAATATAAATGGTATTGATAATTTGTATTTTTTTTCCAGCTTGTCTGTTGTCAAAGAAGGCCAAGTCTTCTGGGTTGCCCAAAAGAGCCGCACTCTCAACGTCCACTAATAAAACTGAGTGTTTAAAACTAAACAATATTTAGATATTAATGTGTAATATTTAATTTTTAATTTTTTTTTATTATTAAAAGTGTTTCTTAAAAAAAATGGAAAGCTTTAATAAATGTGTTTTATAAACCTTACTATGATTTTCTTTCCAATGTTTTTCTAATCCATAGCACTGTCATCAGTAACAACCGTCAAGAGGATGAAATAATAAATTCTACAATAAGGAACATAAGCAAATTGGGATTAAAATGACAATAGCAATACAACTTCTTTCATTTCAATAACTACCTTGTCATATTACATTTACCTGTGCTACCTATTCTTGACTATCCTACTTTCCACATCTTTTTTTTTTACTTAATATTTTACCAATTAAATAGGAATTAACAGTAAGAATATATGTGCAAAGTGTGTTATATCTGTTTTCTACATGAACTTGGATATGATCATTTAACTAAAAAAATATGTAAAGATTCTGCATAAATTGTGTTGCTTCGTTTGCACAATCACTAATCTATTTAATCTAGACATAGTTGGTTCCCAATTAATTAATGTGTCTTCGGAATTACGCATACAGATCTTAATG
Source organism: Troilus luridus (assembly GCA_964056705.1). Lineage (NCBI taxonomy): Eukaryota > Metazoa > Arthropoda > Insecta > Hemiptera > Pentatomidae > Troilus > Troilus luridus. Next base: position 88,329,425 of record OZ057412.1, on the reverse strand, counting down.
TATCTTACGATAGGGTACAATTCAAATGTACTTTCACATTATAGTGTCACAACATCCACTTATGCTACATAGTTGAATTTGTATGACAAAATACTTTGAATTCAGCTGTGAAATTTGAATTATAGACTCTTAATCTCTCCTTCCTACGGTCATACCTGCATAGAGCTTGTGTTTTTATAGAGATTCTGCCAGACTATCTCCAAGATAGCCCTTAGAAGTGTTTGACCCTCAGATAATTTATAGCTATAGTATCAATTTCCGAGTCTTGCAATGACATTGGTCAATCAAAAGACGTAACTTTCAATAATACAAAAAAGTTTTCTTAAGAGAATAAATAAAATAATGTCATCCTAAAAAATGTTTGTGATATGCCTCCTCCAGGCACTCACGCCTGCACCCCCCCCTTAGTACCCTTTTTTTTATTACCCATTAGATTTCAGATTTTTAAGATGGTAATAAAAAATTTATGTTGATTTTAACGAAGTAATAATGGCCAATCTTCGTCATATGAGTGAAAGAAAAGTTTGTTAGGAGAAGAATTTACTTAAGTTTCCTAAATATTAAAATGATTTCAAAATTAATTTCTTTGATACTGATATTAACAAACAACTTTGATGTTATAGATTTTCTTCTAGAGTTAAGATTAGTATTTGATTCAAAATATATGTTAAAATATGATGGTGGTGATTGGTCAATAATGTAACATCATCAGGCAGAGAGCCTGGGATTTTTAAAGGGAGTAAAAAATCCTTGGTTATGCCATCCTTTGGAAGGGACGTTTAACAGGGTCCCAAGCCTGTACAACGTTAAAAATCCCTATCCTAATTAAACCTGGCTAGGAAAAATTTAGAGCTAAATGTTCACGTAGGCTTCCACGGTCGTTAATATTCTTCTTATATTCTACTTCTGGGATGGACCGTGTCATGTCGGTGCTATTAACCAAGCTTTCGCTCATCGTGCTGTGAGCTTCCTCAGGGTTAGTCAGTTAATGAAGCTCACAGCACGACGAGCGAAAGCTTGGTTAATAGCACCGACATGACACGGTCCATCCCGGAAGTAGAATATAAGAAGAAAATTTAGAGCTCCCATTGTTGTTTCATTCAATTAGCTGTAATCAAACAACAAGTACCAAAATACAAAGTATACACTGATAGTAAATAACTCAACATAAGACGTTGAAAATTCCCTACAAAGATTTATACTTAAAAAAAAAAAAAAAGTTGTGGCAAAAAAAAGAAATATATGATTCTATTTTTGTAATCACCTTTTTCCTTGTTTGAACTATTTTTTCTTAATTTCTTTTTAATGGAAAACTTGAAATGTTAAGTTTGGTTTATTCCGAAGTTGTTATTACATAAAGTCACCAGAGTAAGGTTTCATGTTCTAGAGTTTCCTTTGATCGAACATCACAGCAATTTTTAAGCCTTAATTTAAAAATTATATTTGTGGCTTTATGATTATGAAGGCTTGACATATATAGGCTTGACAGATTATGAAAATTATTTTCATATAATAGTTTAGGTGAAAGATATTACAAACCAGATTTGCAGATTAAAGAATAGTGTAGTTTCATCATTGGCTGAGTGCAACGTTTCAACCAGGCAGGAGGACAACCCTTTTTTGTGAGCACTGTTTTTTTCGTGTTATGTGATGTTCAAAGAGTATGTAGGTGCAAGCAATAAAAGAGAAACCTTCTAATACCCAAGCATCTATCAATAACCTTCTTTTTGTTGAAATTACAGTTTAAACATTAAAACAATTCAAAATATTAAAACAAAAAAAAATCAAAATAGAAGTGTGTAGCAGGAACAATTGAATGTCTTTCACCTCCTTGACTGTATTTTTAGGGCCTGTTCACAAGACACTTGTTTCAGTTGTTCGCCCTCATATTAGAGCTTATTTGCCAGTTCATTGCAGAATGGTAACACATTATAAAAGTAGCTGAAACAAATTTAAAGAATCGGGGTGGATTAAAAATGAAAGAAAGAAATGTTATGATGTAAATTTTAAGTTTTAAGAAAATTGTAATCAATTTTTATAATTTATTTTTTTAAAACACAATCCACTGAGAAATGATATTTACACACAAAGGAAGGCAGGTATTAAGGTCAGTAACATGGCAGAGTATGATTTATTGATACTTCTCTTGAATAGTTCTGATAAAAATTGCCAAGTCTACAGTCGGTGTGTTTTTTTTTCTCTCCTGTGAAATCGCCCAAAGTGTATACAAGCGGTATTGTTTTGACAGCGATGATATGCTGTTGAATGCCAGACTATAGCCAGGAACCAAGAGTTCTGCTGAGATTTGAGAAAGGAGAATATCTGGATTAATCTGTATAAAATGAATGTGGAAGCAACGGACCAACCCTGAATTAATGGATCTATGTTGGGATTTGAATGAGGCAATCTTCATTGCAATAAGTCCTCCCAGATGGGTTGGGCATGCTATAGGAATACCTGATGATCAGGTCTCAAAGAAACAACTTCAGGATGAAATTTATGGTTAATGAAAGTGAGGCGGACCAAACTTTTGTTAGCTATTTGGTTTCGCCTTTAGGATCCAGAATAGACTAGTGGTCAATGCAACAAGAGTTTCTTTCCCTAGACATGAACTTAGAAGTATATAAACAGAAGAAAGAAACCGTCATCCATTCATGTGTTCTTATTCAATTAATTATTAAAGAAACCTTATTAACCTTCCACTAGGCACTAAGGCTTTTGTAATACGGAAGGCAGGTCAAAATGTATTCACTTTATTGCTTTCTCTTCACTATAAAATGTCCCACTGAGATTTACATTTAACCTCTTACTGTAAGAGACGAATAGGAGATAGAATAAATATACCCAAATATGATAACAATGCCTGCTGTAGTGTTAATTATATAATTAAAGAATTAGAATTCACTACTTTATAGTTAATTTGAGAGTTAATTTTATTTAGTATAATAAGATCATGTAGTTGGAAAAGATCAACCCATCTTGTAAATTAATTCCTTAGTTAATTAATTGATTCCTTAATTTAATAGATCCTATTTGGAGAGTATACTTAAATTCTAAATAATCAAAAATATTATTTCATCATAATGGGATAAATAAGAGTTTTTATGTTTGTTCTTTTATTCAAGAAAAATAAATAAAAAGCATTTGCAAATTGCATTTGTATGCTTATCACAATGCACAGCCAGCTTTGTAGAAAAAAAGGCATCAGATGATGGGAAAATAATCCATGTAACTGACCACAGTGAACTCGATACACTCTGACTAATCTTATGTCAAACACTCGTACCAAAAACATATTTACTTTCTATTACTTGTACCCTACAATTCTTGCTCTATTTTTTTCAAATATAGTCAGGAATAGTGTTTTATTTTGTAAAGTAGTTTCTTGCCTTTCATATTAAACAACAGCAATCTATACCTACCCTCATTTATATAATATAATTGTCGAAAGGTTATAAAGATTTGGTTACAATTCTTCCAACTAGTACAGCATACACTTTGGTTTTATTTATTTCTTGTTTGCAATGTTCATTATCTTTGGTTATTATTTCAGGATTAACTTCATACATTTTGCATTATAATAAAAATATTTTTCTAAGAAAACAAAACTGCGTAGTAAGGTCCATAAGTTTCCGGCCTGTCCTCTTTCCCCTCATTCAAACGTGCCAGGACCTGCATGCCTATGCAGGTCCATGCCTGCTCACTCCATACTCATCGCCCGCACTTCCTCAGTCCTGTCAGTCAGTGTCCAGCCTTGAAGGAAACTCCCCATTTTTACAATGTTCAAACTTAAGTACCGTGCGGTTATTAAATTCTTTTGATATAACTAATATAAATTAGTTAAAAGAGGCAGAACTGTGCGAAGGTTTTTACCAGTTTACGATCTGGTGTAAAGAAGTGGAGAAGTATATTGTATGGAGGTTATTTATAAGGGATCAGAAAAGGTATTACAGAGTATTACAGTCAGAGAACTGATTAAAGTTTTTTTAACTCTGGAATAAATAAGGATATAAGATATAAAAAGGCACTCTTTTATATACACTTTGGTTTTATTTATTTCTTGTTTGCAATGTTCATTACCTTTGGTTATTATTTCAGGATTAACTTCATACATTTTGCATTATAATAAAAATATTTTTCTAAGAAAACAAAACTGCGTAGTAAGGTCCATAAGTTTCCGGCCTGTCCTCTTTCCCCTCATTCAAACGTGCCAGGACCTGCACGCCTATGCAGGTCCATGCCTGCTCACTCCATACTCATCGCCCGCACTTCTTCAGTCCTGTCAGTCAGTGTCCAGCCTTGAAGGAAACTCCCCATTTTTACAATGTTCAAACTTAAGTACCGTGCGGTTATTAAATTCTTTTGTAATGAGGGTCTTAGTCCTGCACAAATTAAAGAGCGCTTGGATTGTGTATCCGGGCAGTCCTCCCCCTCGTATTCCACAGTGAAAGAATGTGCAAAATTATTTAAGTTAGGGAGAGAACGTCTAGAAGATGACCCGTGTCCAGGTCGCCCATTGGAAGCTGTCACTTCTGAAACGATCCAACTTGTGGAATCTGCAATTGCTATCTGACTGGCGACTGAAAACAAAGGAAATAGCAGCTAGTTTTGGGCTTTCAAAAACAAGTCTTTTGAGGATCATCAAAGAACATTTGCATATGAACAAGGTTAGTGCAAGATGGGTTCCAAAAATTCTTTTAGCTGCTCAAAAACAGGAACGAGTTCACTGCTGCAATGAATTTTGGCGATTTAACACCAACGAAGAGCTCCAAGCACCAGTGGAAGAACATTTTTTTAACATAGAAGAAAATTATTTTTTTCATGGTATAGAAATGTTGCCAAAGCGTTGTATTAAGTGTGTTGAACTTAGAAGAGAATATATTGAAAAACAGTAAGACCAGTTTTTTTCTTTCACCTTTCCTTCTATCACTTTTGGACCTTACTATGTATATATAAGAGATATTGATGTATATTGATACACAGTATTGAGATTATTTTTAAAAAAACCAAGTCAACAATTTTTTAAATGAATACTTCTAAATTATTCATTATTAGGTCTTTGACAACAATTATTTATCTATCAATGTCATATCATCTTCAAGTTTAAGTTACCTTAATTCTTCAAGTCCTTTTTATACTTCTAGTAACACCTTTTATCAACAATTTTCTTAAGCGGCAGATATCTGTTACTATATATGAAAAACAGAATACAAGCATATCACATAAAAAACTTTTCTCATTAGACATTAAATAACGAGACTGACTTTTTAAAATTCTTTATTTAACAACTTTTTTATATTTTTTATCAAAATCTTCAAACTATTACTGGGTAAACTACACAATATATATATATATATATATATATATATATATATATATATATATATATATATATATATAAAGATATAAATCATGGTTCAAGCACCTGATGGTAAGTAATCTGTTTATACACAAAAGAAACTGCATTAGTTATGTTGACTTTGGTCATATGTGCAGTCAAAGCTTTTTTTAAATAGAAATTCATCAATCACAAACTGTTTATTAAACATCTTTATTTTAGTAGACTCAATATTTTTTAACTTTTCTACTCCTTGAACTTTGCACATCTATAAATGGCACCTACAGTTGTATGACCTCATATTTAATTATTCTAAAGTAAATAATTCTTCATAGAGTGCTTGTTAGCATGTACATCCTTTTACTTCTTCTGTCTAGGAACTGTTTGTATACATTTGGGCTAGCAATGGTTGGTTAAAAAAAGTAGATTGGATTTCAACTTCATTACAGCTATTAAGTACTTATAATGATAACCTTATATTAAGTGATATTCTAAAAAAATTATAATAATAATTAGTAGCACTAAAACCCTGGAAAGATATTGGATTCTGCAAGATTTCAAGCCAACAGTTGTGGAAGGATGTGAGATTACACTATGTTGCCAGGTTATTTCTTCCCTATATCATCTTATTTCCCAAAAAAACATAGGCTGGGTTAGTACCAAGAGGGCCTCCATGCACCAATCAGTCAATTTGTGGTCTCTGACAATAAATATTTTTTCTAGTGTTCTCCAACTTAGCCCCTAGAGATCAGACTGTCACCCTCCAACTAGGCCAACCAATTTAAATATAATAGTTTTGTTTACCTTTGTATGCCATTCATTCAAATTAGTGTGGTCAGTTTTCCAGATAACTATAAATTTATCATTATTTTTACATCTTCTCACAAAATTGATGATTTAAACATTTTTTAAAGAATAAAAATATGAGGGTATACTAATAGAAATAGGTGAGGAATTTCAAAACGAGACGGGAATAACCATAAACGATTAGTTAAAAGAGGCAGAACTGTGCGAAGGTTTTTACCAGTTTACGATCTGGTGTAAAGAAGTGGAGAAGTATATTGTATGGAGGTTATTTATAAGGGATCAGAAAAGGTATTACAGAGTATTACAGTCAGAGAACTGATTAAAGTTTTTTTAACTCTGGAATAAATAAGGATATAAGATATAAAAGAGTGCCTGGAAAGACTGGAGATGAATTTAATGAAACAATCTATCCGTTTTTCATTCCCACAAAAGATATTTTAAAAAAACTACTAATATAAGCCACAAATGGTATTAGGTTCAGAAAAACTCATTAGGGTTTTCCCACACTTAGAGGTTCTCACTTTAAAGAGACTGGGTGAGCCTCAGGAGGGCTATTAACAGAACAAATAATTTGAAATAATAATACTGCTTGTTATCAATTTCATCTAATTACTTTTAAAAAAATTTTCCAGTGTTTCAAGCTGAATATCGTTCATGGATTCATAACATTAGGCGTTCCATATTATATGTATAGTATTGTATAAAGTCTGAACTTTTATTTATACTCTTCATCATTTAGATAATGCATGTAAAATTTCTTAGTAAATACCATTATAATTTTTAATAACTTGGTTAGTTTATATTACTTCAGTAATACACTTTTTTTTACTACAGTAATAAAACTTCTACTATAAAGTATGCACCACTACGACCCATAAACAATCTTGGGTTCAGTACGTGGTAGAGATTGTACCTTTTCAAGGACAACAGTTGTACAGGGAGGTGATTTGTCTGAGATCACCCTCAAACACCAGATTTTCACCCTCATTTTGGGTACCTACTTCACAAAGGCTGAGTGACCCCCTTAAGGTCTCCAACTTATTTAAGGATCTAAATTATTTTTAAAAAAATCGAAATAGTGGGACATAAAGATTGGCATTCATAGATTTGTTTCTGTTTATGAAAAAGAATCAAAAGAGTTTCCATTCGTTCCGAAAAAAAAACATCCCCAGTTCAGTAAAAAAAACTACCACTACAACCCGTGAAAAGTCTGGGGTTCCGTACGTGGTAGAGATTGTACTATTTCTTGGACAACGTCTGTGCAGGGAGGTGATTTGTCATAAATCACGCTTAACTGCCAGATTTCCTCCCTTATTTAGGGCACCCACTTTATAGAGGCTGGCTGAGCTCCAGGAGGGATCTAGATCCCTTATGATCCATCTCCGGCCGCTAAAAAAATGAATAAAAGTCCGCCACAGCGAGCAGGACTTGAATCCAAGACTTTTGGAATAGCAACTCAGCGCTCTACTACTGAGTCACTCTGCTCCCTTCCCCTAATTCTGTAAACACGTATGAAAGATCATCTGGCGAGTGGCAGTAGAAAGCAAATAAATAACTTTTAACTATTTTTGCTTTGGAGAAAAAAGATTTTAAAATAATAACAATTAATAAAAAATAAAAATTACAAATAAATAATTTTTAACTATTTTTGCTTTGGAGAAAAAAGATTTAAAAATAATAACAATTAATAAAAAATAAAAATTACAAATAAATAATTTTTATCTATTTTTGCTTTGGAGAAAAGTATTTAAAAATAATAACAATTAATAAAAAATAAAAATTACAAATAAATAATTATTTGAATTACAGGAATAGGATAAAAATACAACTTGAATGACCTTTTTTGTAATTCGGTTCATGACTTCATATATTAAGCCCCGGTGAATATGAGGTTGAGTCAAAATTTATCCAGAGAGAGTTAGCTGTATTGAGGGAAGTGGAATCGTGCATTTTCGTAGTTTTTATCTTGTTTTATTTAATTATGTAGTTAATTGTTATCTAGAGTTTTAATATAAGCAATAACTCCGTTTGAACCCAATGCCTGACTTAGCCACTTATTGACCACGAAAATAACACGACCCCCCTTCCGTAAGTACATGAACTTGCTTTGGAGAAAATTCGCCTTAACCACTTATTCACGGGGGCTGTACATTTACTCAACAAAAATCAACCATAAAATGTCTCGATGCTGCGTATTAGCTCATAGACTCACAGTTGAGACAATTGAACTATTGATTTGATAGAACTTGTTAAATTAAGGCAGGTGAATAGATTGCTCGAAATATCAAGACATGGATACTGGGAAAAGACAGAAGATGACTAATAAGATGTATAGAGAGCGGTAGGATCCCTAAGACATCCTGCGGAGAGGCTATTAGAGACAATTGGCGGGAAGCATTAACCAGTTAGTAGCCCGGATATCAGGGTGTAGGCCCCTCACACTGTGCTCTCATATCTCTCACTGTCTGTCTCTCTCCATGTAAGTACATAGTTTAGATTTTATTATACATCAGTTTAGCACGTTTTTCCTAAATAACTGCACTAAATTCCATATAGTGGAGATACGGAGTACCCCTGAGTCATGGCTTACAATTTGTCATAAACAAACCAAAGTAAAATTACTTAAATTAATATTTTTAAAAATCCGTATCCGTATATAACAATCCATAAATGTGAATAAACACTGTTAGGATAAATAATTTATATATATATTTCCCCGTTTTAGTTTTTCTCAAATATAAACTTCGATGTTAACTGAAGGTTATGCCCTGAATCCCCTTTGCCCTTCAGGTTGTTCGATGCCCATAACAACATATAAACTATTCTTATACATCCTGGTGTTACAAGTGAAATATACTAAGTCAAAAACATGATTTTGAGAAAACGCTTATGAAAAGGGCAGAGTACTTAGTAAGACATTGCGAGTTTCATCATTATGAAGGGGAAAAATCTCGTTTTTATTCAAACACAGATGAAAATCCGAAAATTGATAACCTAAAATCCTTTCACTTGTAACCCCACGAAATAAACTATAAACATTACATCAATAAATTTCATTTTCATTTTCATATATAGAAATTCGTGAAATAATTAAAAAATAAGTTCCTTGGAAATATCCCTCTCAAACGATCAAGAAAAGTACTCCACTTGCCTTAAGTTTTAATTCTAATTTGACAACTGTATAAGAGTAAGTAAAAACAGTTGTTCTTACACCTCACTTAATACTTAATACCCATATATATAAAATAATAATTCCATTATTTTTTCTAATATTCTGCTGTTTAATTAGCTATTTTAAATGCATCATAAAAAAATTACAGTTGATAAAGGTCATATGCTGATTCGTGATGGAACTTTTGAACATTAGAATGAAATAAGGACCAGGGCATTATTTATAATATTTTTTATAGATCCAATTCATAATTATATAAATACTGGTAAGTGAGAATGAAAATCCGTCAGGTAACTAATTGGAACCTCCTCCGTATTGTTTGGTAAGCACCCATAAATATTTAAAAAATAAAATCACTATCCAATAAATAGGAATCTTTTCCGCTTTATTAATCTTGCTTGATTTATTATAAATGATATTATTATATCTTATAATAATATCACAGTATTATTCCATCTTAATAAGAAAAAACACCCGCATGAAAAATGGTTGAACATCGACAATGGCCACGTGACGGCACAACTGTATAAGAGTAAGTAAAAAATGGTATCTGAAAACCCTTGGTTATTGTGCCGGCACAATAACCAAGGGTTTTCAGATACCCGAAAATCCGAACATTAACAAAACGAATTATTACTCTCTATATTGCCATTGATTTTCGTAGTGTTTCTTCAGTTATCGTTAATTCGTATTGCTATATGTCTTCGTAGTTGTTTATTGAAATGAAGCGCAATAAATCAATATTTTTTATTTTATTTTATTTTTTATTGCATATAATTTGTATTTCTTTGCTAATAAAAATATTAGTTCAATCCTACACACCCCTATCCGCCCCTCAGGTTTGCTTTCATACCTGCCTACTTCATGCAATAGATGTTATTCTTTATACCAAGAGAATAGACAGTATTTATATCCCCTTATGTTTACAAAAGTTCAAGTTATATATTTTTTTTCATATACTGTGAATAGTTAAAGATTCTTGTAGTTCAAAGTTCTAGCTCCTCTGTTTGCAGTTATCCCACCTTTGACAAGCAGGGTAAGTAGAAGTATTTTTTTAACATATTTTGGATTAGAAGGTTAAAAAAGCTAGGAAACCACTTGATTTCGTATGTTCTTGCGCATTAAGAAGGCTTATAAATCAACATTTATCGATCTATTATTTCCGTGCCACCTAGCCTTGGCCATATCTTTTAAGTTTATGAATTGTTTCATTCTTTTCGATTCTGGGTAAAATTACACATTGTTCTTTTTTCCACATTCATCATTCGTACTTCTTCATTTTCTTAAATCTACATGTTTTTTCAAATATCGTAGTTTTCGTCACATGTGCTTCTGCGTCTGTCCTTGTCAACCTTGCAATATTCTTCTCGTCTGTTTCTGTTTTACATTTAAGGTCATACCAGAGATCTTGCTACGTTTCAATAATTATGAATGCTATAATAACACAGTATTGTTTCATCTTGCCCAGTAACAATACCCCCATGAAAAATAATCCAATAAGGACAATTGCCACTTGAGTACATTAAGCCGGCCTTTCAACTAAGGGTTTTCAAATACCCGGATCTCCGAACATGAACAATACGGATTATTACTATCTATAGTCCCCTAGTTTTATTTTCCTGAGATTTTCCATAATCTTTGAATACTTAAGATCTTGTTCAGGGTTATTAAAAACCTTTTTTATTATCTTTTTCATTTAGTTGTTCCAGGTCTGAATGACACTCTCTGGTTGTATCAAAACTTTACTGGAACATAATAGTCTGCGGCTTAAGATATCTTCCACAGTCTATTATCTACCATTGATGTGATTATCTAAGAATGCTGATGTGATCAATATTCATAGTTTTTGGTTTACCTTATGAAAAAAAAAGTTTCTGCATACATTTTTAGATTAAAATTCTAAATTTTCTTAAGTGTAGGAAAACTAACTTATGCATTGATTACTGATAGGTTGTGTTATTTTCTAATTTGTATATTGAACTATCACTATGCTATCTTCTTAATTAGGGAATGATCAAGTATTCTTTCCACCGTCTCATAACCGTGTGTTGTCTTTACCAGATTTGTCTTTAGTTGATGCACTGATGTAAATCCTGAAGATTTTGAAGAATTTTGACATCGATGCGTTTACTTTTTATTTGGACATCATAAGCTTATTATTATTCTTTTATTTTTTATTTGCACCAGCGCAATTTCAAATCCAGCGAATTTGATCTAAGTGTTTGTTTTTCTCTTTGATTTAAAAAAAAATTAATTAAACACCTTTTCTTGCCTTACGGCAACACGGATTTTGACAATATTAATTTTCATTTATGTATACATTAGACAATGTATTGTGTATAAACTTTTCACTCCAATTTTCTATGTCTCCTACTGGCCTTTTCCATGGGTTCTCCTTCCAAGATTGATGAGTGTTATTCCCAATCCCGTTTTCCACTCGTACGCAAACTCTTTGAAGTACGGGTAGTTGTCTCGGGGTCATTAACTGAGGGAATTCATTCTCGGTGAGGACGTAAAGTCCGGTCCCCTCAGCAATTTGGATCTTAGTGAATCAAAGGCGGTGCAACTTGTGACAATGAGCTCAGCAGACACCGGAACGCCGCAGCTAGGACATTAATAAATCCATTAGTCCTGGAGAATCCATGTTGCAGCTTTCTCTTTGATTTGCAGGAACATCGTGTTTTGGAACTGATCAATAGTTCTTGAGCAGGTCGTTAGGGCATTGTCATTCTAATCTTCTCCTAGCAAGCCCGTGTAACAGAAATTAGAAAAGCGGAAGAACGTGTGGATTTTGGTGATTTTTTGTTGGCGAGTGGAATGTTGTGTATTTGTTGTAAATACGTGATTTTATAGTAGGAATGTTCATGTTGTTGTGTACGTTGTAATTCGAAATAAAGCAAGGAGCATTAACAATTTTTCTTAGAATTTTGGACTGTGTTGTTTTTATCTTGTGTATATGGATGTGTTTTGCTGAACCTCAAAGTTCTCCTCCATATGTCCCAATAGATTTTAGTATAGTGTAATAGATTAGTCGTTAGATTCTTAGGTCAAGTGAAGATCTGTAGTTCAGAAGATATGATAGTTGTTTGTAGCGTCTTTTTAATTTTGTATGGATATTCCATGCGATTCTTTTGTACAAGTTGAGTCCGTGATCGTAGCTTTTAAGTAACTGAGAAGTTTAAAAGAATCCTAATGTTGCAAGAAAATATTCATATATTCAACGAAGGATTTTTAGGAAAAATATGATTTTATATCAGTGACTTATAAATCCCACTTCGATCCCACTTGTTCTGAAATGGCCAACAAATTTATTCAAAATGCATTGGAATCCTCATTACTGTTTGTGGGAGGATTAATGTAATACTTAATGGGTGCAATTCTTCCAAGGCTTCACTAACTTATCTAATCCCTGTCATGCCTTCATCATTCTGCCTTGCCTGTCTCTCTACAAAGAAGTACATAGTAATCAATCTCTAAACCTTTAATTTCGATCATATGTTCACAAGGTATAATAGGTACAGCCTATTCATTATAGGGTCATAATGTACAGCCCATCACTTTCATAACAATAATGTGAGAAGTTAATAATTAATATAAATATGATGTGCAAAAGAAACATTCCAACAATGTTTTGCTTATACAAACTATTCCAGGAACAACCACAAAAATGAAAAATGGATTGATGTTTATCGAATCAACTTATATGAGCGTAGAAGGCAAAGAACACAAAATAGGTAATATTTTAGGCAAATTGTTATAAAGAAATAATATGGTAAATACTTCAGCAGTGTGAAAAGTTGTCTTTAAGCTGTTTCTATAACTAACGAAGAAACAAATTTTAATAGTTAAAGTTATGTGTAGCCTGAGCAAATACAAAAACTAAAAATACGTGCCATGGTTTCCTTTACCTCCAGGGTTGTAAATAGAATTTGATCATCAATAGAAATCAAACTCCGCCCAAACAGAGGATACATAGAACTTAATGCAATTTACAAGACTTATAATCCATACATTATATAATGATACTGAATGAAACCAAGAGCAACACTCAATAGCAGTGGGAAGTTGAGCGACCTCCTTCTTACAGACATCTTCCCCTCCCCATCTTGTCCACAAATTGGCTGATTAAATCTGCTTGTTATGTTGCACAACATTGCGCCGCCTCTTCAATCTTTTGCCGCAACAATAACATCTAGTCCAAGATAGGGTCCAATACTTAAGTATCTAAATGACTAAAGAATTAGTTTAAATTTAGCATAATCTTAGAGTAAGGTCAATGGTAGTATAAAGAAATGTAAGCAGTACTTATCTGGAAGAGCAGCGATTCCCCTGTACGAGTACATGGGTAACCTAGCTGTTGTAATGGCCTAGAATAACAGAGAACATGAAGCTGAACGGTGCGCCAACCTAATAGGAGAATGGTGTGAGAAAAAGTTGAAGATGGCGGGTTCCAAGACTCAGACAATTCTTCTGAGAGGTACGACTGATAGGGAATCAATCTATAACGATGGTCATTCAAGAAGGAAGGATACGTACGAGTGAGGTAATGAACTACCTCGAAGTCAGGATTGAAAGAAATTCCATTTTGACGCCTCACTTGAACTATTTGAGAAGAAGGATAAACATAGCCCTCAATGGACTCAGTATTATCAGGGGAACTTTCTGATTCAGATACCCTGCAACATATATAAGTGTCTCGTAGCAGGAATCAGATTCCCTCCCAAAGGTAAAAGAGTAACTTGGCGCTGATCTACCGCATGACTCTTCTTGGAGTAACTAGGGCAAATAGAACTCTGTCACTTGAAGTGTTGCAGGTCCCCAGGAGTGGTATCCCTCGTCCTCGTGGAGAGAAAATATCACTTCCGACAAAAGATAAGGAGGCTAGCGACTCTTCGAGTGAATCTTGGATTACCACATGAGTCCTCCCGGACTACTGAGTCTCGCAAATTCTCAACGGGGATGGGGGTGTTTTAGAGAAAACGTTTTAAACGTATGGTGTAGCAGAGACTGCTGAGAAGATAAACGGTCACTGTAACATCTATGAGACATTGAGGCTCATACTGCACTATCTTCTTGCGCGAGAACGTTGGCTCAATTGATAACCATACAAAATCACCCACGCTTCAAGGTATTTGTTTGTTACTAGAAGAAGATTGTGGCTCCAACGCACTTCCTGGGGTAAGAGTGAAGAAGCTCAACTAGGGAAGCAGCCGGAGAAGAAGGAAATAAATCGAAGAATGAATTGGGAAGTAGCGAAGAGAATGCACAGCTATAACATATCAATGCTGCAAGTACGTCTTAACAAGACCAACTTGCAGCATATAAAAGCGAAAATTGTGAAATAATCAATTTTTGAAATTTGGAGCTATCCGCTTATGATCCTGAACGCCTTATAAGACACCAATTTGATGCCTTAATCACCTTCATTTCTCCTATATTTCCTGTGCATTCTATCAAGGCTTCTCTCATTAGTTATATTGTAGTGATTTGTAAGATATATTACCATCATTATCCAGCTAAAGATAAAGTCTAGAAGAGGCTCTCAAGAGACTATTGGATTAAAAATTTCGTTCCATTTTAACTCGATTTTATTAGTTTTATTAGTAACTTTTATTTTTTATTTTTTATCTTAAGTACAACGATTATACTAAGAGTATTGGTATAAGAAATTTGTAAATACCCACGTTGCATGGTTGACGCTTTATGTAAGTGAAAATAAACTGTTATAAAACCAGTCTAATATATTGATTGATAACTAGGAGCAACAGGAGGTGATGATGCGGTAATAGCAAGATCAGGTGCGATGCTGCTCAGCGATGTCCGGCCAGCTTACAGCGCTTCTAGCGGCGATACTATGGCTTCAGGCCACCGCCGTGCCCACCGGCAACCACACCTGCACGGGAGTAGTCAAGTCAGTAGTAATCTTATTAACTTAATATTTACTTACTTTATAGGCGTTCCAACATAGGTAGCCTCAACTTATCAGAGCAGAGCTCCATGCCTTTCCATCCAACCAATCCTCTTCTTGGAGACCTTGACCAGTCATCTCCTCCTGGGTTCCCTCCATCCACCTCCTTCTGAGCTGTATGCGTCCTCTCCTCCATGGTGGAACCCAGGACTCGGTTCGGCCAACAATCGAACGTCATTCTCTTCACATGGCCGCACAATTTCGGGGGCGTGGCCCAATCCTTTCATTCGTAGATATGTACGCATCCACCCACTGTCGAATTTCTTCGTTTATCCAGTCTGGTGACATAGGCACCTCCTCCAGAAATCCATCTCAACCGCCTGCACCTTTGTACAGATGGTTTACACCATGGCTGTGAAAATACAGCGTTTATTTTCTTTAAAAATCTCTGGATGTAGCATTCAGGTAGCCTTTCGTGCTTGCTCTACCTTTCTTCTGATGCCATGCTCTGACGACCCGGTAGCATCCAAATAAGAACCCTGGCACTTAAATACATTTACTTTTTACAGACCTCCCTGTCAACCAGAACCGCACTAGTATCAGGATCTCCAATGGAAATTGGAGAAATTAGTATTAATTAAGTAATTAATCATTTCTAAGATATTAAACATCTTGGTGGGCATTGCAATACTCAAAAAGGGACAATACCAGATGGAGACTCCTTGATGATGGCGAGGAGGTGGTACGTTATTGAAAGAATTTGAAACTAACCAACAAATATAATAATATTTTTTATGTTTTGTCATAAATTTGATGTAACCGTAGATTTAGAGAAAAATCCGTTTTTATTTGGGCCTGAAGGAGTCGTATTCGACACTTCTGAAGTGGGGTGTAATCATATCTGTAATGACTGGTATCAGTGAAACGGGATTTAGTAAGAAACTAAGTTCTCAAAATTTGTTTTAATTAATTAAAAAACAAATATAAAACAAGGAATGTATTCATTTTACCTTTTTTAAAGGTGTACGATTTGTTTCATTGTTACCAATCATGCCAACGGTGCTCCTAGATCCACCAACAGCGTACTTCTCAGTAATTTCTACTGATTTCAAAACGAGCTGAATTTTAATACAGAGGTTGTTTAATGTGTATCATATACGCATTAAAAATTTAAGACCTCCCGAAACATGGTTCGTGTACCCCAATGAAGGAATATGTGAGTGCTTGTGAGCGTTATCATGAAAATCTATTAACCTTTATATTTCATTTTCAAAATATTAATACAATGAAATTAGAGTTATTAAATATAATATTTGTAGGGAAATTAAGGCTTTTAACTTTGTAGCTGATATTTTAATAGTTTCCATACTTCCTTAGGCTGTATAACGTTCAAGTCTGTTTTAATATCCTATAATATGTTACACCTGGAAATCTTGAAATTCTCATTGCATAATGTTCTTGAAAGATTATTAATTAGTTTCAAATGATACAGGCACCCAGTGAACGTGTTAGTAAATGTCACCGAACCAGTTACCTTCCGCAGCTACACCTGGTGCCTCAGGGTACCTCCTCGCTGCTCCAAGTACACCGTTCAACTCAAGGATAGGGTGAAGTTGCATGTAAGTTTCTGTATACACGTCCTTATGTAAGTCTATATTTCCTGTGATCAAGTTAATGGAGTTAACTCCTTTGCCAACTTCAGGTTGAGATGCACAACAAAACGATAACCGTGTGCTGCGAAGACTACGTGGAGGTGGAGGGACGCTGCGTTCCGGCCTGCCCCAAGGGAGCCGACTGCCCCTTCATGAGGTGCAACAGAACCAATCACTGCCACTGCACTCCCGGCTACACCGGCCTCTACTGCAACGATGGTCAGTAAACGTTCATCTGTTTTGATATAATTTGTGCCACTTACAAAATATAACTTTAAAAACATTAAAGGAGCAAAAACTGTTTGCGAGATCCGATAATTTAAACAATCGTTTTATTAACATAAAACTTTGGTTAATTTGGGTAATACTTTTAAATTAAAACGACGAGTATTTGTGAACACAATTTTATTGCAATTACAACTAACTAGAATGGTAATCGGAGACAGAATAACAGTTGTAAATAATTGTTATTCCTCACTGCAAAGAGTGTTCCAGTTTGAATCTCTCTCTAAAAAATGTAACTTTAAACCATTGTAAGACCGACAGTCATGCATGGGTGCGACATATGGCCATTTACAAAAAGAACTTATGGTCACCTCCTGGGAAAGGTAAACATTACGAACCATATAGAGAAGCCAAAAATGGGTATGGAGAAGAAGAAGGGATGAGGAGCTGGTGTAGCTGTATGGAGACCCTGAAATGGTGAAATTGATAAATAGAGCCAGAATCAGATGGAAAGAATTTCAGACCCCAGGATACCAAAGAGAATGATCTATGGGAAACCGGACAGCAAACGAAGTGGAGGGACATTCTCGGATCAGATGGCTGGACGAAATGGAGGAGGATTTTAAGCTGCTAGGTGTACAAGAATAGAGGAGATTAGCGCAGGATCGCAGAGATTGGTTGGCTATTGTGAAGTAGGCCCGGGTTCTTGCAGGATCGTAGAGCACGTATAATAATTATAGTAATAATCAGAAGTTACAAAGCAGTTTCATTTCCAGGGATGAGTCCTCCTCTCTCAATTAAACTTTCATTGTAAGAATTCCATTATTAGGAATTTTACTATTTCCGGAATGATCAATCTTTCATTGTAATATACTAATCTATTTTCCAGCATTATATCATTGCGGATTTGCAAAAAATACTCCAAGTTTGGGGAATTTGCACTAAAACACATCCATCAATCAATGTTGACGTTTATATTTTTTTATATAACTCTGTATAAATAACTGACTGAAGAATTTAGAAATTAAATCAATGGTTAACAAGCATTATTATATTTTTATTCTCCTTATAGGTAGGTAGATAGGGTAATAAAGAAGAGGAAAACAAAAGCGAAATTAGCAGATTGCGTATATATTATTTTTAAGAATGAAATGCGGTGTATTTATTCAAGATTTTACAGTTAGGCTGCCAATATGTATATTGTATTCAAAATAAATCAAGGAGTATTTAAATGTTTTCTAGGATTTTTTTCTGTATTTGTCTTGTGTGTATTTATGTGTTTTTCTGAATATAAAGTTCTTCTCCAAATATTAAATAATATAACTAAGTACAGTAGAAGCATTTGTTTCAACTAGTCAATTTTGGCCTTTTTTAATATCTAATATTTTATAATGTCAAACGCAGTGTATTTATTGTAAATATCAGAAAAATATTTTTGCTTTAGCTTGCCCGCGAGGGCTCTGGGGAAAAGACTGCAAACGTCCGTGTGACTGCCCGTCAGGATACACCTGCCACCACTTGACTGGAGATTGCTTTGTTGACGATAGACCACCAAGAAGAACAACCACAGCCACGACAACAGCCACGACAACAACAACAACAACAACTACCACAACCAGGCCAACAACAAGCATCACCACTCCGACAACCGAAAGTACAACATTAGAGACCGTGAAGACTCCTGTCTTCCGGTTCCCTCCACCTCCTTGGGTCGAATCCGCTGCCGATAGCAAAAAGACTACGACACGTCAAGTCAAGAAAGACGAAGCTCCGCCGACAAAGGAGATGGAGGTCATCCAAGAAACTTACGAAGTGACGACAAAAAAAGCGGTTTTTGAAATGTCTCTAATGCCTAATAAAGCAAGCTTTGAAAAGGCTACCATTGACCTTCTTATTCCATTGTCTAACGAAGAAAAAGTAACTGGGAAAGTTATAAACTATAATACAAACTTTAAGGAGTTAGAAACAATAGCCAAGTTTCCAAAATCACCTCTTTTATCAACTACTCCATCAAAGCCGATTGAAATTTCAACTGATGTGTCACAAGGCAAAGAAGTGAATTTAATAAAAACGGGTAACACAGCATCGAAAGAAATTACAACGCCCATTTTAACTAGTCCTACCCCTGAGCTTCAAAATACTTTAGAACAGCATACCGTCACTACCGAATCACCATTACTAATTAATTTCGCTATTGAGCACAAAAATAAAACCTTACCATCACCAACCGTGTCCTACACATCTGCGCCTTCAGTCGATACGGATCCCACATATAGTGTTACCACTAAAGTCCCCAAAATTGTTACGCTTAGGCCTTCAACAGATATAGAAACTGCTAGCACCCATCAAATTGTGATCCACAGGAAGCCAACAGATCATATTGACTATTTTATTGAAAACAAAATAAAAATGGTTGACAGTTCAACCAATAACCCCACGACACAAAATATTGTTCAAACCACAACAACCCGTGAAATCGTTTTAACCAGTTCGGAACCGAAATCATCAATAAATCATAGATTATCGGTTCCTTCTATTGAATCTCCTAGCCCTACAGCGCCAACAACGAAGGTTAATGAAAACATAAGTGAAAAGGAACAGATATTAGTCAACCAACATCGACCAGCAACGCCAAATTTTATCACAACAAAATCGATTAATTTAGAAGAAAAACAAAACAGGAATACTTTATCAGTTCTGCAGGCATTCCCTGAAAACAGTAAAACTGAAAGCACTCCTTCAGCTTCAACTTTAAATAATAAAACTCCGTTTACTCTTATACAAGGATTCAGTTTCGTCCCGTCGTCATCTACGTCTAGTGATATTTCAATTCCTCAACCCAAAAGTAGTACTGAAAATCATGAAAACACTAGAAGCAATATTTTTTCTACAACTAAAACTACTGTTTCACCAACTCATTTCAATAATATAGAGTCTGATAGAACAGCAATACTTTTCCCCCCTTTGATACATTTGACCACAGAAACTAAAACGTCGTCAAATTTGTTATTAACAACTGTGGCAACAGACATCGAAGCAACCACTGTCAATCCTACAACGATAAAATCTGTCATTATTCCTACAACCATCGAACCGCAAACAGTCGCTGTTTTAACTACAAGCCCAGAATCAAACTTACCAACAACGATAACTACACCAACTACAAGAAAAATCGCTGAAACAACAATTCCCGAACTTAACATTACTTATTCAACATCCCCGCCATCCACATCCAGTACAGCTGTAACACCTAAGTTATCATCTACCACTGAACCAACTACCATCACCGCGTATAAGAGAGATTATTCTACTACAACGACGAAAATTATGGAATCGGCATTTACTGTTCGGAAGGAAATGCCTGAAAAAGAAAACAGTTTTGACACCACTGAATCCCAAATTAAAGAAAAAGAACTCGCTACCATACCTATGCCGGTTTTGTCTACCGAACTTCTTAAGGATTTAAATAGTCATAAAAAACTGAAGACTGATGACGGTAGCTATTCAGGCCAGGACAAATCTAAAAAGAAACACGAAAAGACCAAACCCAAGAACTCGAATACAAAGGAGTTCCCTTCTATATATCAAACGAAGACTGAAAAACATAATGAAACTATAGTGCAAACAACGACTGAAATATCTCTAAGAAGCATTTTACAAGCTGAAACGTTTAGACCTAAAGTAATTACAACTAAATCTCCAACGCCAGTGAAAATGCAACCGTTTCCAGAATTGAATCTTGTAACGGATAAAAGACCAGCGATTGAAACCGTGAATAGTGCGCCAGCATCTTCGAAACCCAAACAGATCTGGTATCCACCAAAGAGACAAAACTCTTCTAATACCAACTCGAGAATACAAGGGCAATCGGACTTATTAAAGGAAGTATCTGAAGCTACAGAATCGAAATTATTCTCGACTGAAATGAATAAAGTAGTGGAATCGAATACGATAGACTACCGGCAGAGTTCTGAAGACCCGATGAAGAAAGTGCTGGCCCAAGAGGAAGAAACCAACTACTCGCTGACCTTCAACAGGATCAAGTTCAACATGACGGAGAGCGTGGCCGCGGGAGTGAGGCTGCCGAAGGAGGAGGGCTCCTACATCCACCTCCCGATGATCCTCGTCCTGGGGCTGGCCTTGGTCACCCTCCTCCTCCTCACCCTCACCCTCTGGGTCTACCTCAAGCGGCGGCGCCAACGCACTCAGCCGTTCCCACCCTGCATAATGGCGTACGCAATGAATGAGCAACCACCGATGGGTAAGTATTAAATATATGCTTATGTATTTTGCAATAAATCATAAAATGCAGTAAGTAAAAACGAAATTAGCTGATGTCTGAATCGTACTTTGCTCTAATTATTATTCAACAAAATTTATTGCTTGAAGGATAACTTCAACCATTCGGCTGTTTAATATGCAATTTTCATCTTAATAGAAGGGTTATTTCATAGAACAACAGTATGAAATCAAAAAAATTGTATGCAAAATATTTAACCTCGTTTTCTATACATTTTTCCCAACGTATTATCAGATTTTCTATCCCAGAAATGAAAAATTCAGGATTTAGGGATTTAATATAGTCCAAAAATACGTTTTCGATTTGTAAATCATTTTAAAAAAGAACATTGTCCAGTTTTCTGAGCAGATGGGAATCTGTTGGATATTTGTGTCTGGCGAACGAGATGGGTGTGCGAAGATTTCGTAAACCACCTTGTTTAATTTCTTCACTCGTTTAGTTTCTCATGTGAAATATGAAGTTTGGTATAGTCGTGCAACGGTATAGCTCCCTTTACCGATTTACCACTGCAGTTTGTTATTTGATAAGTTTTTGTTACATTACGTAAATATCACTGCTCTGGGTAGAAAGGATAAATGATTGATTCATTTACCAATTAATCTGTGTCACCAGCTCGAAATCTCTCAATGGATTCTCGGAACGGGAATGGTCCGTTTGTTACAACACCCTTCCCTGAACTTGTTTCTTGCAGCTTGGTTTGCAGAGTGTTCTTGTTTAAACTTATAAAAGAAAATTAAATTAAAATCTCGTGTTTCTGTGGTAATATTAGATAGCATACTAAACCAAGTTCGTTCAACAATAGTATTGATAGATAATATCATCAAATAAAAGAGGAGTCATAACAGATCATAACAATCTGTAAACCAAAAGATGGTAAGAACTGAATTCCACTAATTTCACTTTGAATTTCAGAAATAATAAAAAAGGAAATTTCATATGTTTCACACACATTCTCTTTTAACAAGGGTGGCCAACCCTAATAACCTTACGACGTACTTCGGAAATTTTGAATAACTCCGCGCTTTTTTTTTTTTCGTTTTTCCCAAATAGGGGTGGCATTGGTATATTCCATACAGCCATATTTAACTCCACGGTCCGCAAGTATTCTATATTATATAATGATATAATCTCATAAAGATTTAAACCCATTGTAGACAATTGTTTGGAATCAAAGTTATTATTATTACTTTTACTATTATTCGAATATATAAACATAGATAATATAATGTTAATAAACGTACATTGTAATCATTATAAATCATATAAATGAATAAAGGAAAACAAATTAAATAAGAATTAACTAATTAAAGTACCCTCTTCTTCCCTTTGGCATTCAACACTATCAAAACTGATTTTGGTTACATTAAAAATAATTATCAATGACTAGTTATAAGCACTGATATCAGGATATAAATTTTATTTTGTGGATAAAATATCAATTTTTCAGAAGTGCCATTGTTAAGAATCTTATTAATGTTGCAGATTGTGACAGCTATGATCCAGCGTTCTTCTGTCCAACGTTTACCAACACGTATGGAGAGAAAATTAACAGAGGTGAATATTATTAATTTTAGTTCTTAGTATTAAAACAAAACCCAATGGCACAGTAACTCAACGAATAATTTGTAACCTGTATCTACGACTTCATTGTTCAATACTCCTTATGACTAGATTATTTTATGAAGATTTATGAAGTGTCTTTACCCATCCTACCGCTGTAAATACTTCCTAGCTTCCTTTCTTTAGCAAGTTATCCAACCCCAAGAAATATCATACATTTCCGATCTTGTACAATTCTTAACCTTGGTCCATTCCTGTAACACCCGTTCTCGTTTCTCGGATCTGTTTACCACGTGCCACCGAACCACAGCGTTTGGCAGATCTTTCCTTATCCGCTATCTGCTCATGAGGAACTCTATCCTTTATTCCATTCGTCGTCCAATAATATTTCGACCTTCAAACCCCGTATATTTCGTCACCTTATATCATCATGGATGAATGATGAGTTTAAATAAGTATATATTTGTATATTTCGCTGTTCACACATCCAGTTACATTGGTTTATATATGGTTAGTGTAATTATTTTTTACCTTCTGTCCTTATTCTTTAGTTATTTTTTCTTAAAAATTGTATATATTTAAATATTAATGGTTTTCTTTTTTTATAATTACAGCTATCTTCTTTATATTTTTTCTTTCTTTTAATTTGTTACTGGGAGGTAGTCTATATTTGTTTTTCATTTTCATTAACTAATTAAATTATAATTGTATTTTACTCCAAAACATTATAATTCATATTTATTTATAGTATTATTGTTCTTTTGGAACTTGTCCAAGAATAAATAATAAATTATTATATTATACTAGCGACCCATCCCAGCTTTGCTCGGGTAATAAGGCATATTATGCCTATATAATTTGTCTATTTAATGAATTCTTTTTATCACGTAGCGGCCACTAAGGACCACGTGAATATCATTGGTTAGGCTTCTTTGGGATTCTTGATTTTCTTTCTTCCCTTCTCAGCTAATGTACTTTATTATATAGAAATTTTAAAAATAAAACCAAAACTAAATATTTCTTTATATACGAATTTATTATCTTCCACGTTAAATAATTGCACGGGATTTAGCAAGCAGCGTCTTCGGTGAAACCCATCGATATTCCAACCCGTTTACACAAAACCTCGACAAATCATATGCCTAAACCTTCCTGGTGAATCTATCTATTGGTGAAAACCGCACGAAAATCCGTGCAATAGTTATTGAGTTTACCGCGAACAAACGCGGCCGAGGACTTTGTTTTAAAATAAGTATAGATATAAATCTGACGATCCTAGATTATCCCTATTTACATAACATTGGTTTCTATATGTCAGTAATTATTAGTGTATCTAATCAATATATTTTCATAATGAATGTAACCTCTTTGCCTAGAACTGCGTGAGCTGAATTATGACCATCCGAGAAGCAGCCAGCAAGAGCCACTCTACGCTGAAATTTTTAACTGACTTCTTACAAATACGTTTAATATATTACTTTTTATGTCGTGAAGGTGTATTTTTTAGATATGTAATTATTTCATAAAGTTTGTAATAAATGTTTTTTAATTATATTTTAAGATTTTTTTTATTTGCTGAAAGATATCCCTCCACTAAAGTCAAGTAAGAATAGATAGATTAAAAGTTTAATTATTAATATATCGTTCCTTTCCCTAAAATGTAGACATTAAAATAAAAGTAAAATATGATCAGTGCTTGACAAAAGAAATATCTAAGGTATCAGTTCCGCAGGTTTTCGCTTCGAGTTATGTCACGACAAATTTAACTTTTCATTCGTTTTTTCTTTAATATTCTCAAAAATAAAAATGATCGTTTTTTAATATGATATAAAAAGTGTATATTCTGGTAATTATTTTATATATAAATAAACGTTTCAACATACACATATCGTATAAACTTCGAAATGTTAGTTGAAACGTTTATTTTTTGATGAAATGATTACCAAAATATATACATTTCCCGAAACATAAATCATTGACTATCCTGAACTCATTCTTCCTTAAAGCTCAAGACAGTGTTGTTTCACTTTCTAAATTGTGTCTCTAATCTAACGGTAAACACAAAAGAGAAGAGCTCATTAGGTAATTAATATGTCCTTTCTTTTAAAATATTTAATAAAGTAAATTTCATTTTTCTCAATTTTGTATTAACAAATATTTAATCCTATATCTTCGTTATTTACGGTTTCTCTGCTTCTTTGAGCCAACTAAAAACCGTTATATATCATTCTGCCAATATCAAGGAGTCATGAGAAGCCTGTGGAACATACAAAATTATGTATGTTAAAAATTTAAAATTAATAAATGGTGTCATTAATAACAGAGAAAATTATAGTACACGATATTGGGACAACTAAGTTTGAAACTCATTGAAAATCTATCCAACTATCGGATTTTTATCGACTATAAAAGTAAATTCATAGTGTAAGATTTTTCTTTGCAAATGTGCAATATAATACAAAACAATTTTTTTTTATTATTATTTCTTATATAAAATATTCATAAGTTTTGGTATAAAATATAAGACTATGGTCTGGTACTCAATGTACGGTTGTCGTTTATAATTTAAGGATATTAAAAACATTGTCATACGTTGGTCTCCCTAATAATAAAAATATTTAATTCAGTTTTCAACAATGTTCCATAATATTTTTTATGAAAGAAATAAATCACTAATAACCTTAAAGTGGACTTTTTCTACACACATTAAAGTTACCTCTATATAAATAAGTTCAAACTTCAAGTCTTCTTTACAATCTTCCTTCTGTTAGCCTCAGCTTCAGGCAACGTGGAGGAGTTAAGAAGTTCTCAAGTTTGATAGCTGTGTTGAGAAAATTTTATGGAAAAGGAGCTCTATCTTCCAAATCAAAGTATTTCTTCCAGGGTTCCGATTAAGGTGTTTTCCTAAACATATAACTTTCCCAATTAGAATCTCTATTTATGAGCAATAAGATGTCTATATAAGCAATAATATTTCTATATAAAGTGTCTTGAGAAATTAGGAGTAATTACCAGTCAAATAACAAGAGAGAGAAACCTGGGTGTGTGTACTCCAAGAAGTAGGAACATTAAAGGAACATGTGATATGCTCTTCACAAACTTTCATTTGACACATCAACTCCTAATTCTCACACTTACTGGTCTAATTCTAGACGTAAAGCTCTGGACTTACTTGACATGTTTGTAACAAAAGGAGTAAGAATAGAACAAAACACTGTAAGTACGAGCTCTGACCTTTGTTCTGATCATTCTCTAGTGCAGATGACCCTTTGCGAAGAGCCTTCTGAGGCACAAAAAAGATCTCCGCTCACACAGCGTATGATTCATTGGGATTTATATAGATCATATCACTCTGACCTTCCAATCCCTGTTTCAATAAAAAATTAATCAAAACTACAGGAGGCATTGGAAAAGTTCACTATAAGTATACAAGACGCAGCGTGGTCAGCACCAAAACCTAGGTATATCAGATAATTTACCAAGCTTCCCGCAGTACATTATATATCTGATCAGTGCCAAGAGAAGATCTCGTAAATATGCTGACGACACTGCCATAATCACCAAACGTCAAGACACGATGCAGGGCTCGCAAAAGTTACAGTGTTATATATAATGTCTGCTATATTGCTGTCAATATATAGTCAGTTACACTGTGTAATAGTTGAGTTGTTGAGTGTGATTTTCGAAAACCGGATTGATGGGGTGACATCTCACGATGTTTTAAAACTATCCTGGAATGCTTCCATAAACTCCCATAACTTACAAAAGTTGAATGATTGATGTCAACTATACCAACTAGACAGTACCACGAAAAGTCACAACACACTTTCATTCTTTGACGTGAAACGTGCCCTCTCATTTTTCTTAATAACTCATAGATCTCGCAAACAGACAAAGTACAATACCTTGGGCTAATATTTGATAGGAGAATGACGTGAGGTCCTCACGTTAAGATGAAACGCCAATCACTACACCATAAATTCAATTTGACAAATTCACTATTCATGAAAAACTCCAAATTATAGAAATTAAACACGTTCACTAACTTACTAAAACCAGTTTGGGCATAAGCATTACATGTTAAGCATCGCTAAACAGACACAGAAAACGATTTCAAACTTCCCGAACAAAAATGCTTGTCACAAAAGAGCCTCAGTATGTCAATCACTAAAATCTGCATACTACATACAAATAACATACAATAACAAATATCTGCATAATGAAATAAAAATAACTACGGTTGACGACACTCATGCAAACATACTACAGACGCTTTAAAAAAAATTACACGGACACCCAAACCCATTAATAGAAGAAGTGACCACGACTCTCATGTCTCAAAACACTAGGAGGATACTAAAAGAACGTGGATGAGGATCTGTTATCATAGGAAAATAAATCAAGCCACGGGAGAGGTACAGCTGGGTACTGTCTTTCTTCTTACCTCTCAGGTCATTATAATTTATTTTACAGTCAGCCAATCTGCTGATTGTAATTTTTTGTATATGACAGGAGTGAATACGAATGTAAAGATAAAACAAAAAAATAAATAAATAGGGAGTAACCTTGAAACGTCCTTGATGTTGGTCTTTGATTCATCTGCGTTCGTGGTGCCTCCACTGCCAGTCCTTGTAGCGGTACCTCCCCCAGAGCCCGTGGCGTTTCGACGGCCAGTGCTTGCGGTGCTTCCTCCGCTAGTGTGTGAGGTGTTTGTTCTACCAGCGATCGTGCTTCTTCGCCTGTCAGTATCGCTGTCCCCTTTATGAATGCTTGGAGGAGATTCGAAAAAATTATCGCTTGTTTCATATACGTCTAATTGGGTCCTTCTGGTTACTTCAATCATCGTTTCAGGAGAGCGGTAGATGAAAATCAACTTAGCGTACAAATATTCTTCAAGTTTGAAATTCTTTTCTTCCCGCGCCAGATATGTTGATTTGAGAAGCTGAAACAAAAGGAAAATTGTTAGTAATCTCGCTGTCTTAGAAATCATTCATTTCGTATTAGAGATTAATATAAATCATAACTAAAGCAACACGTGTTCGTAATTCGTTTTATCTTTGAGCCTTGTATTAGAGCTTTTCTTAATACAATACCTGATAGTAAAACAAATCAATAGTATCCAATCTTGAAATAT
The DNA here is from genome assembly GCA_964056705.1 of Troilus luridus. NCBI lineage: Eukaryota > Metazoa > Arthropoda > Insecta > Hemiptera > Pentatomidae > Troilus > Troilus luridus. The sequence continues at coordinate 88,301,329 of OZ057412.1, read as the reverse complement.
ATTTGCACATCATATTTTAAAATTAGAAAAATCCATCATAGACCCCTCTCTCTCTCTTATAGGAAAACTAAAAGGGTTTTCATTCTGTTTCACGCGCTGGAAGGAAATGCTCAGCCAGTATAACTTCGAGAGTTAGTCTATAAGGGAAGGACAACGTCCAGGTAGACTGGTCATCCTGCGCTTTGAGTGTTATGTTAATGCGATTGAGCTAGAGGCAGTAACAATCAAATGAGTTCCAACTGTTTCTCCGGAAAGGGGCGCGCAGAGGTTACGTCGAAAATGTTCGGTGACGGAGGATTCAACGGCGGAGCGTCCGATAGAGTTTAAAGATAGGAAGAAAATAATAAATAATAAGCCCCGACAGACGATCCGGAGGACAAGGACGTCTTAAATAATAAAAATGAATTTTTCATCGTTAGACCGATGCGAAATCATGACCATTCGGTCCACATCGGGGTTTCGGAGGAACACATGTATAGGGCCCTGAAAGTGAGTCGAGAGCGGGAGCTACCTATTATATATACATATATACTGGTGTTCCACATTGTGGTGAAAAATAGAAAATATTAGGGAGAGAAGAAAATCGGCATTGCTAGAGCCCTAATTCGGTTCACGGTGGTGGTGGGAATAGTTCCGGATCCTGAATAACAGAGGGAGATAACGGTCGATTATCATCAGGGTAGTTTTGGTAAGACCAATCATCGGTGAATTAATGAAACCCTGGCGTCCATTAACCTCAAGTAATTTTGGAAAGGCATGAGGCCAACTATCTTCTTCTTCTTTCCCTTCCTCCGTATACCTTTCCTTCTAGAGGACCCTTTACCCGTCTGTGCCTGTCGGTCCCGTGCCAGTAGTATCATCTGCTCCAGAGTTTTACCTCTTTCCTCCCCCAACTTGCGAAGATATTCCCTATACTTTGATCTTGGTCTTATTCAGTGATCTTGTGCCTGCAGGTCTAGCTTCGAACACCTTGCTTGGGTCTCGATCGTGACTTATACGGCAAATATGTCCAACCACCTCAGCTGCCGTTTCTGCAAGGAATCTTTTAACGGAAGAATTTCAAGGTATTTCCTTATTCTTATATTTCTTACTCGGTCTCTTCTTGTTTTAAGAGCGACTCTGCGAAGGTATTTCATTTCCACTGTGGTAATTCGGCTTATATGCTTCTCCATAGCGACCCAACTCTCACATCTGTATATCAAGGTAGGAAGAAATATCGCTTTATAAATATGGAGTTTAAATTTTTTACTTACCTCTCGTTTGCCCACATTAGTGTTACAAATCTGACAATAGACCTAGTTAGCTTATACTATTCCGTTTGAAATTTCTTAGTCTATCCTTCACGAATTGCTAATAATTGTTCCCAGGTAAGTATAGTCATAAATGTTTTCTAATTTTTCTCAATTGCAGTAGAACTGTACGTCTCTTTTTTTCCTCTCTAGGGACCATGAGTATTTTACTCTAGGTAGGGATATTGTTCGGGATACTGGGTGTCAAATGAATTAAACTACTCCTATATTCAAGAAACTAATATTTATTAACAAATTAAAAAGAATACTATGAAATTACTTAAAACAATTAAATTATTAAACTAAAATAAATTTACAATAACAATATTCTAATGATTATAACCTAGGCCTAAATGTTACCTAATTACTAAAACAATATGCAAATAATATAAGATATTGCTAATACTAAATAACTTAACTATTTACATACATTTGTACAAATACAATAAAACTAAACTAGAGTTTATAACAACTAATTAACACTTATAGTTCACTAATTAAAGTCCACCGACCGTAATATCCTCCAAAGCTAAAAGACTGACACACAGTAATAAACAGAAACAGTCTATTACACTCGCGACTGTCACAGTTCACTTATGGAGTCACTTATTACTGACTAATTCATCACACTGATTGTAACTGACTGACACTAACTCACAACCCTGAAGTGGGTGGCATACAATGGCCCGTCGAACGTTCTAGGCTGCTGGGGAGAGGGGAGGCCTAGAACGTTCTCGGAACTGTCTCGTCTTTTCCAGGCCGTTCTAATCCGTATTAATTCCTCCAGCCCCTCTTTCTCTCTCTGACAGTAACAATATTTTTCATACATTTACGCAGAAGCTACTCCTGCCACTCAACTATTGTTTGTTGCAGATTTTCTTAAATTTTGACAAGAAGTACTTTCATGGCATTTCGTGAGGATCGTCCTGAGATTCCACTTTCCCAACGAAGTCCAGGCTCTTATGGACTTCATGCAAATCTTATGGACTTCATCCTAGTAGCGTAATGAAGAGTAGTGGGCTAGGGCTATCTCCTTATTTCACTTGTTTTTTCAGAATGGTTTAGATGCTTGCCCATTTAAAAGTACCACCCCTTTTGGGTATGTTTTCTATTAGGCTTATTGGGACATGCTTTGCTTGAAGGGGTTCCCATATATAATTCATAGCAATGAAATAAAAAGAGGGTTGAATGTCTACGAATGCAAGGTACATGAACTTACTTCTCTCCCTCAACTTTCCCAATATATTTCTTAGAATGAAGATATTATCCTGAGTTTGCCTCCCAGGACGGTAGCCAGCCTGTTCCTCTTCCAACTGTTTCTCCACCAGTTCTCTAAGCCTATAGGGTTGATAGGTATGTACATTTTATACGCTAATGAGGAGAGGCATATTGGCCTATGGTTGCTACAGTCACTTTGCTTCCCTTTCTTGTGTATTGGAACTATAACATTTATTTCCCAATCCTTCGGTATCTTTTTGTTGTCCCACAGTTTTTGAAATAGGGCCAATAAGACTTTTATCATCTCCTGTCTTCCAAATA